>NC_069494.1:9422548-9487588 GCF_026875155.1 Cherax quadricarinatus
TCCCATATCTAAAAATCTTTGAAAGGGTCCTAAGAAGCAAGATCACCACCCATCTAGAAACCCATCAGTTACACAACCCAGGGCAACATGGGTTTAGAACAGGTCGCTCCTGTCTGTCTCAACTATTGGATCACTACGACAAGGTCCTAGATGCACTAGAAGACAAAAAGAATGCAGATGTAATATATACAGACTTTGCAAAAGCCTTCGACAAGTGTGACCATGGCGTAATAGCGCACAAAATGCGTGCCAAAGGAATAACAGGAAAAGTCGGTCGATGGATCTATAATTTCCTCACTAACAGAACACAGAGAGTAGTCGTCAACAGAGTCAAGTCCGAGGCAGCTACGGTGAAAAGCTCTGTTAAACAAGGCACAGTACTCGCTCCCATCTTGTTCCTCATCCTCATATCTGACATAGACAAGGATGTCAGCCACAGCACCGTGTCTTCCTTTGCAGATGACACCCGAATCTGCATGACAGTGTCTTCCATTGCAGACACTGCAAGGCTCCAGGCAGACATCAACCAAATCTTTCAGTGGGCTGCAGAAAACAATATGAAGTTCAACAATGAGAAATTTCAGTTACTCAGATATGGTAAACACGAGGAAATTAAATCTTCATCAGAGTACAAAACAAATTCTGGCCACAAAATAGAGCGAAACACCAACGTCAAAGACCTGGGGGTGATCATGTCGGAGGATCTCACCTTCAATGACCATAACATTGTATCAATCGCATCTGCTAGAAAAATGACAGGATGGATAATGAGAACCTTCAAAATTAGGGAGGCCAAGCCCATGATGACACTCTTCAGGTCACTTGTTCTATCTAGGTTGGAATATTGCTGCACACTAACAGCACCTTTCAAGGCAGGTGAAATTGCTGACCTAGAAAATGTACAGAGAACCTTCACGGCACGCATAACGGAGATAAAACACCTCAAATACTGGGAGCGCTTGAGGTTCCTAAACCTGTATTCCCTGGAATGCAGGCGGGAGAGATACATGATTATATACACCTGGAAAATCCTAGAGGGACTAGTACCGAACTTGCACACGAAATCACTCATTACGAAAGCAAAAGACTTGGCAGACGATGCAACATCCCCCAATGAAAAGCAGGGGTGTCACTAGCACGTTAAGAGACCATACAATAAGTGTCAGGGGCCCGAGACTGTTCAAGTGCCTCCCAGCATGCATAAGGGGGATTACCAACAGACTCCTGGCAGTCTTCAAGCTGGCACTGGACAAGCACCTAAAGTCGGTTCCTGACCAGCCGGGTTGTGGCTCGTACGTTGGTTTGCGTGCAGCCAGCAGTACCAGCCTGGTTGATCAGGCTCTGATCCACCAGGAGGCCTGGTCGCAGACCGGGCCGCGGGGGCGTTGAACCCCGGAACTCTCTCCAGGTAAACTCCAGGTATATATTACAAAATAAAAGGGCATATCCTACTATAAAATAAAACGGGTATGGCCATACTCGTAACATGGATTAACATCTGATCTTATAGTGAGGAGTTTAGTGAGGACAAATGAGGAGCAGTGAAAGTACTGGCTGGGCTAGTACACAGTGTTGTAAAGCCTGACTTAGAGGAAATCTCTGTGTGGTTTCCATGAGAGAGTTCATCAATGTTGTAACATTTCCAGTGTGTAATGCTTTTCTTGTATCTGTTGTATATTTTAGGACTGATAGAGTTAACAGATCTCCAGGTTGAGGGAATGATTACCTTAATTAACCAAGTGTTGCGCATGCATGTGATTCATATTTGTACCAGACAGTGGTATTTACCTCGCTGTCTCATCTATCAAGGTGAATCACAATGATTCCTGCCTCTGTATTCGAATGAAGAATATGACGTAAATGATGAAGAAGAAACAATTGTTCAACAATTGTTGCATAATCACCTCATTCTTCAACTGAACAGGTCAACCGTACAGGCGAAACACTGCAGGATAAAAAACCTTTGAAAGGGGTTTCCATACCAAATTTGAAAAAAACAGTATTATATAAAATTTAAAGTTATCATTTAACAGGAAACTCGGGTCTAAGTAAAAAAGGTTTATAAGACATTGGGAGAGTGGGTTGTTCACAGTGTTTAAAAAACCGGGCTGGGGAATCTCTTTTGTTATAAGATCATCGGTTGGAATTTCCATTTAAAGCTTTCTTTTTGGGGGTTATTGGGTGTTATAAAATCTGGTTGAGAGGAGGTTCGATCAAGGGTGTTACCAAAAATCATTGGCCAAGTGAGGTTATCACAGGTGATAAAAGATCTCCTTGTCTGAGAGTGAGGTGTCCAGTGTATAAATCATTTCTGAAGTAGGTCACACATGTTATCAAAAACTTTGTTAGTGGTCATCAAAAGTTTACAAACCTTGTTAATGAGGTTGATAAAGGGTTTATCAAGACACGGGCCTGAGAGTGAGGTCATACAGGTGTTATCAAGATCATCTGGTCTGAAGGGGTTTATCACAGGTGTTATCAAGACCCGGGGCCCTAGATGATCATCACAGGTTTATAAAGGCATCGGCCTGAGATGAGTTGATCACAGTTTTTCCCAAACATCTTTGGGGAAGTGGGGTTATGGGGGTGTTATAAGATATCTGGTCTGAGGGGGGTATCACATTTATCAAGACATCTGGTTGAAGTGAGGTTGACACAGGTTATCAAGAAATCGGTCTGAGAGTGGGTTGACCAGGTGTTTCAAAATCTGGTCTAAGTGGGGTGATCCGTGTTTTTCAGAACATCTGGCGAGAGTGAAGGGATCACGGGTGTTAAAAGATCATCTGGCCTAGAGTGAGGTTGATCCGGGTGTTATAAATCTCGGGCCCTAGTGGGGTTTGTCACAGGGTTATCAAATCATTTCTGAGAGGAGGTTGACCCCAATGTTACAAGACATCTGGCCGGAGATAAAGGTCGATCACGGGTTTTATCAAGATCATCTTCTAAGGGTAGGTGACACAGGGGTATAAGACCTTGTTGAGATGGGGTTGACACGGTGAAAAAGACACGGCTGAGAGTGGGGTTGATCACGGGTGTTATAAAGAAATCTGGTTGGGGTGGGTGATCACGGGTTTATCAAAACATCGGTCTGAAGTGAGTTGATCACAGGTTACAAGACATCTGTCTGAAAATGAGGTTATCACGGTGTTACAAAAACATTGGCGGAGTGAGGTTGATCAGGGGGTTTTATCAAATCATCTGGCTGAAGTGAGGTGACAGGGTGTTATCAGTCATCTGGCCTGAGAGTGAGTTGATCAAAAGGTTTATCAAAATTTTGGCCCTGAATAAGGTTGAACGGGTTTTTTTATCAAGATCATCTGCGAGAGTGAGTCGATCACGGTGTTTCAAAAATTTTGGCCTAGAGGGGGTTGTCGGGGTGTTATCAAGTTTATCTGGTCTGAGAGTGAGGTCGTCTCGGGTGTTAAAATTGAAGAAATTGGGTCAAAATGAGGTCGATCACGGTTTTATCAAGTCATCGGGTCTGAGATGAGTTTGATCACGGTTTTTATCAAATCATCGGGGCTGAATGAGGTTATCACAGGTTTATCAAATCACTGGCTGAAGTGAGGTTATCAGGGGTGTTACAAATCTCTGTTTAAGGGGAGGTAATCAGGGGTTTATCAAATCATCTGGCTGAGAGGGGGGTTAACACAGTTTTATCAAGTCATCTGGCTGAGGTATTGTCACGGGTGTTATCAAGACATCGGTTTTTAATGAGGTGATCACGGTGTTATAAAGTCCGGGCCGAGGGGGGTTGATCAGGGGTTTATCAAGAATCTGGCTGAGAGTGGGGTTTGATCCGGGGTTAAAGATCATTGTCTGAAGTGAGGTTGATCAAAGGTGTTATAAATTTTTCATCGGCTGAGTGAGGTTGATCACAGGTTTATCAAGATCTCGGCTGAGAGTGAGGTTGATCAGGTTTGTATAAAGTCAGGGTCTTGAGTGAGTAACAGGGTTTTTATCAAGATCTCGGGCCCTGAGAGAGGTGACACGGGTTTTTTCAAGATCTTTGGCCTGAGAGGGGGTTGATCCGGTGTTATAAAAGATCTTTTTAAAAGAGTGGGGTATAAAATTTGTTACAAATCATCTGGCCTGAGATGAGTTGATCCAGTGTTATCAAATCATCTGCCTAGAGGGGGTTGATAAAAGGTGTTATCAAAATCTTTGGGTCTGAGATGGGTTGTCCAGGTGTTATCAAGATCATCTGGTCTAAGTGGGTTGATCACAGGTGTTTCAAGATCATCGGGGCTAAGTATTTGATCAGGGTTTTATCAAATCTCTGGTCTAAGTGGGTTGATACGGGTGTTAAAAGTCTCGGGTTGAATAAGGTTGTCACGGGGTTATCAAGACATCTGGTTGAGAGTGAGGGGATCAGGTTTTTATCAAGATCTTGGGGAAGTGAGGTTGACACATTTGTTATAAATCACGGGCCGAGAGTGGGGTTGAACAGTGTTATCAAGATCATCTGGCTAGAGGAGGTGATCACATGTTATCAAGATCATCTGGCTGAAGTGAGGTTGATCAGGGTGTTTAAAATTTATCGGGCTAGAGTGGGGGTGATCCGGGTGTTATAAAGATCACGGGTCTAAGTGAGGTGATCAGGGGGTTTTATCAATCATCGGTCTGAGGTGGTTATCACGGGTTTTTATCAACTCACGGGTTAATGGGGTTGATCCGGTTTATCAATTCATCGGGTCGAGAGTGATTATCCGGGTGTTATCAAGACACGGTTGAGAGTGAGGTGATCCGGGTGTTACAAGATAATTTTTCGAGAGGATTGATCACGGGTGTTACAAGATCTCTGGTCGGGAAGTGAGGATCACGGTTTTTATCAAACATCTGGCCTTAGAGTGAGGGATCCGGTGTTACAAGATTTTTGGCCCGAGAGTGGGGTTATCCGGTTTATCAAGTCATCGGCCTAGATAGTGATCAGTTTATCAAAATCATCGGGCCTAGAGTGGGTTGATCACGGGGTGTTACAAATCTTTGGGCCTAAAGAGTGATTTGACCGGGTTTTATAAAATTCTCGGGCCTAATGAGTTATCACGGGTGTTATCAAGATCATCTGGCTAGATGGGGTTGACACGTGTTACAGATCATCTGGCCGAGAGTGAGGTTGATCACAGGGTTATAAAGATAAACGGGTCTGGGAGTGAGGTTGATACGGTTTTTATCAAGTCTCTGTCTAGAGTATTGATCACAGGTTTAAACAAGATCTTGGCGAGATGGTTTGACATGTTATAAAGATCACGGGCCAGAGGGTTTTGATACGGTTTTATCAAGACCTGGCTGAGAGGGGGTTGATCCGGGTGTTATCAAATCATCTGGCTGAAGTGAGGGACACGGTGTTACAAATCTTGGGCTGAGAGTGAGGTGACACAGGTGTTATCAAAAACTTGCTGAGAGTGGGGGTATCACAGGTTTTTATCGATCACTGGCTGAATGGGGTGATACGGGTGTTATCAAACATCGGTCTGAGAGTGGGTTGTACAGTTTATCAAATCATCGGCCTAAGTGGGGTTTTATCACAGGTGTTACAAGATCACTGGCGAGATGAGGTTGACCGGTTTATAAAGATCATCTGGTTTTGGAAGTGAGGTGATACGGTTTATCAAATCATCTGGTCGAAGTGAGTTATCCGTTGTTATAAAAGATCATCGGGCTAAAGTGGGGTTGATCACGGTTTATCAAATCATCTGGTCTGAAGGGGGTTTGATCCAGGTTTTATCAAATTTTCTGAAGGGGGTGATCAAGGTTTATCAAGATATCGGGTTAGAGTGGGGTTTTACGGGTGTTAAAAGATCACTGGTCTGAAGGAGGTGATCACAGGTGTATAAACATCGGGCCAGAGGGATGAAAGATCCGGTGTTATCAATTTTGGGTCTGAGAGTGATTTTGACCCGGGGGTGTTTCAAGATCATCTGGTCTGAGATGGGGTTTTATCCGGGGGTGTTACAAATCACGGGCAAATGAGTTGACACGGTTTTCAAGTCTTTGGTCTGAGAGTGAGGGATCAAGGTTTATAAAATTCATCGGTCGAAGGAGGTTATCACGGTGTTTAAGACATCTTCTAAGTGGGTCATCAGGGGTTATCAAAGAATCGGGTCGAATGATTTTGATCCATTATCAAGATCATCGCAAGTGGTATCACGGGGTTACAAGATATCTGGTCTAGGTGGGGTGATCCGGGGTGTTTCAAGAATCGGGCCGAGATGGGTTGACACGGGTTTATCAAATCATCTGGCCTGAGAGGGGGTTGATCACTTTTTATCAAGTCACTGGTCTAGAGTGGGGTTGATCACAGGTGTTATCAAGATCATCTTCTAGAGTGGGGTTACACGGGTTTATCAAGATCATTTTTTTGAAGTGGGGTTTGATCAGGGTTTGTAAAAGATCACGGTTTAGAGTGGGGAAATCAAGGGTTTATCAAGCATCTGGCCTGAAGTGGGGTTGTCACGGTGTTATCAAGATCATCGGGCTAGAGTGGGGTGATAAAGGTTTATAAACATCGGGCTGAGAGTGGGGTTTGAAAAACAGGTTTTCAAGATTTGGGCCCTGAATGGGTTTGATCACGGGGTTAAAAAGATCACTGGCCAGAGTGATTACCAGGGTTATCAACATCGGGTTGAGGGGTTGTCACGGGGTTTTATCAAGACACTGGTCTGAATGGGTTGATCACTTTTATCAGACATCTGGTCTAGGTGGGGTTTGATCACGGGTTTATCAATCTCTGGCTAGAGTGGGGTTTTGATCACGTGTTTCAAGACATCGGGCTGAGAGGGGGTTGGGCACGGGTGTTATCAAATCATCGGGTCTGAAGTGAGGTGATCACGGGTTTATCAAGATCACTGTTTAGATGAGGTGATCACAGGTGTTATAAAGATCATCGGGCTAGAGTGATATCACGGGTTATAAAATCATCGGGTCTGAGAGTTATCACAGGGTTTATAAAGATCACTGGTCGGGGGAGTGATTTTTGTTCACATGTTATCAGATCATCGGGCCGGGGTGAGGTTATCACGGGTTTATCAAGTCACTTCTGAAGTGAGGTTATCACGGTTTTTACAAGACATCGGTCGAGAGTGGGGTTTTGCACGGGTTATCAAGATCTTTGGGCCTAAAGGTGGGGTTGATCACGGTGTTATAAAGATCACGGCTAGAGTGGGGTTGATCACAGGGTTTCAAATCATCTGTCTGAGAGGGGTTTAAATAAAGGGTGTTACAAGATCAATTTGGTCTGAGATGAGGTTATCACGGGTGTTATCAAGATCATCTGGCCTAAATGGGGGTTTGATCACGGGTGTTTCAAATCATCGGTCTGAAGGGGTTTGATAAAGGGGTGTTATCAAACTTTGGGTCTGGAGTGGGGGTTGATCACGGGTGTTATCAAGATAAAGCCTGAGAGTGGGGTTGATCACGGGTGTTATAAAAGTCATCTGGTCGAGAGTGGGGTTTGAACGGGTTTTATAAAGTCTCTGCCTAAGTGAGGTTGTCACAGGGTTATCAAGATCATCGGCTGAGATGGGGTTGATCACAGGTTTTATAAGATTTCGGGCCTAAAGGTGAGGTTGATCACAGGTTATCAAAAAATCATCTGGCCTGAGATGGGGTTGATCACGGGGTTTTATCAAATCATTGGCTGAAGTGGGGTTTATCACAGGTTTATCAAGATCTTTGGAGATTTGGGGTTAAATCACAGGTTTTAAAAAGCTCATCGGGTTAGAGTGAGGTTGATACAGGTGTTTTAAAGACACTGGCGAGAGGGGGTTTGACAGGGTTTTACAAGATCTCTTCTGAATGGTTAAAAAGGGTGTTAAAAATCATCTGGCTGAATGAGTTTCACTTTTTCAAATCATCGGGCTGAGAGTGGGGTAACTTTATCAAGATCATTGGTCTAAAGTGGGGTGACCCAAGGTTTATAAAATCATTGCTGAGATGGGGTTCACATTTTTTCAAGTCATCGGTCTGAGATGGGGTGGTCCGGTGTTTCAAGAAAAATGGTCTAAGTGATTGATCACGGGGTTATAAAGATCATCGGGCTAATGGGGTTTGATCACGGTGTTATCAAACATCTTCTGAGAGTGGGGTTGATAGGGGTGTTATAAGATCATCGGGCCTGAAGTGAGGTTGATCACAGGTTTACAAAATCCTTCTGAGAGTGGGGTTATCACGGGGGTTTATAAATCATTGGGCTGAGATGGGGTTTGATCACGGGTTTTTTCAAGATCATCTGGTCGAGGTGGGGGTTGATCACAGGTTTTTACAAGATCATCGGGCCTAGATGGGGTTGTACAGGTTTCAAGATCATTGGTCGGGAAAGTGGGTTGATCCGGGTTTATAAAATCTCGGGGAGAGTGAGGTTGATACAGGTGTTACAATCACTTTCTAGAGTAGGTTGATCACATGTTATGATCACTTCTAGGTGATTGATCACAGGTTACAAATCACGGCCCGGGGATGAAAATCACGGGGTGTTACAAGTTTACGCTGGAGTGGGGGATCCGGGTGTTAAAAAATCATCTTCTAATGAGTGGCACGTGTTATCAAATCTCGGGTTCTGAGAGGATTACACGGGTGTTATCAAATCATCTTCTGAGAGTGGGGTTTGACACGGGTTTTTCAAATCATCGGGTCTGAAGGGGGGTTTATCACGGGGTTTTCAAAATCATCGGGGCTAGAGTGGGGTGATCCGGTTTACAAATATCGGCTAAATGGGGTTACCGGTGTTATCAAATACGGTCTAAGTATTGATCAGGGTTTTTAAAAGATCATCGGGGTCAGAGGAGGTGACACGGGTGTTATCAAGATCATCGGGGCCTGAATGGGTTATCACGGGTGTATCAAGATCATCTGGCCTAGATGAGTTGATCACTTTTTTAAGATCATTTTCGGAGGGGTTTGATCACGGTTTTATAAAGATCATCTGGCTGGATGAGGTTACCAAGGTTTTATAAAGCATCGGTCTGAGATGAGGTTGATCAGGTTGTTATAAAATCATTGGTTTTTAGAGGGGGTTAATCACGGGTTTATCAAAAAATTTTTGGCCTGAAGGGGATTATCACGGTGTTATCAAGAAACACGGCCCTAGAGGATTGATCACATGTTAAAAAGTCCTGGCCGAATGGGTTGATCACGGGGTGTTATCAAATTCTGGCCTAAAGGGGATTATCACGGTGTTACAATTCATCGGCCCTTAGGTGGGGTTATCAGGTGTTTCAAGTCACGGGCTGGGGGGGGTTGATCACAGGGTTATCAAAATCGGGCTGAGAGTGGGGTTGATCCAGGTGTTATCAAATCTCGGGCTAATAGTTGTCGGGGGTTTATCAAGTCATTTTCTGAAGGAGGTTATCACTTTATAAAGTCATCGGGCTAATGGGGGTTGATCACGGTTTTACAAATCTTGTCTGAATATCCAGGGTTTTATCAGATCTTTGTCTGAAGTGGTGACACGGTTTTTTCAGTCCGGTTGAAGGAGGTGACACGGGGTTATAAAGTCTCTGGTCTAAGTGAGGTGATCACGGTTTTATAAAGTCTTGGGCTGAGGGGGGGTTGATAAGGTTTATAAAGATCATTGGCTGAAGGGGTTTTGACACGGTGTTATAAAATCATCGGGTCTGAAGTGGGGTTTTGATCACGGTGTTTTCAAACATCTGGTCTGAAGGGGGTTTATCACGGGTTTTACAAATCATCGGGCTAGATGAGTGCACAGGTTTATCAAGATCATTTCTGAGATGAGTTGATACATGTTTCAAATCATCGGGCTAGATGAGTTATCACGGGTTATAAAAATCATCGGTCTAGAGTGGGGTTGACACGGGGGTTATCAAGACACGGCCTAAGTGAGTTATACGGGTGTTATAAAGACATTGGCTGAAGTGGGGTTTATCACAGGTGTTATCAAATCATCGGTCAGGTAGGTTATCACGTGTTTCAAACATCTGGCTGAGGTGGTTGATCACGGGGTTTTATCAAGATCATCTGTCGAATGAGTTGTCACAGTTTATAAAGATCATTGCTGAGTGATTGATCACAGTGAAACAAGATCACTGGCTGAATGAGGTATCACAGGTTTATCAAATCATCGGTTAAGTGGGGTTTGATACATGTTACAAGATCATCGGGGTCTAGAGTGATTACCCAAGGTTATAAAATCATTGTCTGAAGTGGGGTTATCACAGGGATCAAATATTTTCTGAGAGTGGGGTTGACAAGGTGTTATCAAGATCACTGTCTAAAGGGTGAGGTTATCACAGGTGTTACAAATCATCGGTTAAAGAGTGGGGTTTGATCACATTTTTCAACATTTTTCGAATAGGTTGATCACGGGGTTTATCAAATCACGGGGCTGAATGATTATCACGGGTTACAAGACTCTGGTCTGAATGAGGTTGATCACGGGGTTTATCAAGATATCTGGTCTAGATGGGTTGATCACGGGTTTATCAAATCTTGTCGAATGGGGTTGTCACATTTACAAACATCTGGTTAGGAGGTTGATCACAGGTGTTATCAAAAACATCGGGGCTAAGTGGGGGTTGATCACGGGTTTTCAAGATCATCGGGTTGAAGTGGGGTTGACACGGGTGTTATCAAATCTCGGGTCTAAATGAGGTTATCCGGTTTTACAAATATCGGGCTGAGGTGAGTTGATCAGGGGTTTTCAAGATCATCTGGTAGAGAGTGGGGTTATCAAGGTGTTATCAAACATCTGGCTGAATGAGGTTGACACGGGTTTATAAGATCATCGGGTTGAGAGTGATTTTTCACGGGTTTTCAAGATTTTGGGTCAATGATTGATCACGGGTTTATAAAGACATCTTCTGAGAGGAGTTGATCACAGGGTTTTCAAGTCATCGGGTTAATGAGGTTTTGTAAGGTTATCAAAACAACTGGTCTAAGTGAGGTTTGATAAAACCGGGGTGTTATCAAGACACGGTCGGAATGAAATCCAGGGTTTTACAAATCACTTCTGGGGTAGGTGATCAAGGGTTTATCGAAAACCTGTCGGGGGTGAGTTATCACAAGGTGTTATAAGACACTTCTGAGAGTATTGACACAGTTTATCAAGATCATCGGTCTGAGAGTGGGGTTATCACAGTGTTATCAAGACATCTGGTCTGAGAGTGATTTGCCAGGTTTCAATCATCTTGGTCGGAGTGGGGTTTATCACGGGGTTTTACAAGACATCTGGTCTAAGTGATTGATCACGGGTTTTATCAAATCACGGGTCTGAGAGTGAGGGTTATCACAGGTGTTATCAAGATCTTTGGGTCGAAGTGATTGTCACATTTTTATAAAGATACTGGTCTAGAGTGGGGCCCACAGGGTTATCAAATCATCGGGCAGATGGGGTTGATCACATTTATAAAGTCATTGGCTGAGATGAGGTTGACACAGTTTATCAAATCACTGGTCTAATGATTGATCACGGGTGTTATCAAAAAACATCTGGTCGAGGTATTATCACGGGTGTTATCAAGCATCGGTCGAAGTGGGGTGATCCATGTTTATCAAGATCTTTGGGTCTAAGGGGGGTTGATCAATTTTTTTCAAGATCATCGGGTTGGAGTGGGGTTATCACAGGTTTTATCAAAAAACGGGGTTAGAGTGGGGTTGATCACATTTACAAAATACTGCGAATATTGATCACAGGGTATCAAGATACGGGTCTGAATGAGTTAAACAAGGTGTAAAAATATCTGGTTGAGAGTGGGTTGTAAACAGGTGTTTTTTTCAAGACATCTGTCTGGAGTGATTTTGACAGGGGGTTTTATAAATCACGGGTCTGGAGGATTATCACAGGTGTTATCAAATATGGTCTGAAGTGGGGTTAAATCACATTTTTATCAAGACCCTTGGTTGGATAGGTTATCACGGGTTTATAAAGCATCTTCAGGGATTTTAAACACAGGTTTTCAAGTCATCGGGTTTGAATAGGTTGACACGGGGTTTTCAAGACTTTGGGTTGAGAGGAGTTATCACGGGTTTTCAAGATCATCTGGCGGAGTGAGTTGATCACAGGTTTTTACAAGATCATTGGTCTAGAGTGAGGTTGTCAAGGGTTTTTCAAGATTCTTCTAGATGAGTTGATCACATTTATAAGACATCGGGTCTAATGAGGTTGACACAGGTTATAAATACGGGTCTAGAGTGGGGTTTTACACAGGTTTACAAAAATTTCTGAGAGTGGGGTTACACATTTATAAGATCTCTGGTCTAATGAGGTTATCACATTTTTAAGATCTTTGGTCAGATGATTATCCGGGTGTTATCAAGACATCTTCTGAGATGGGGTACCCACGGTGTTATCAAGATCATTTCTGAGGTGAAATTTTTCCATGTTATCAAGACATTGGCTGAAGTGAGGTTGACACGGGGTTATCAAGACATCTGTCTAAATGGGGTTACACGGGTGTTTCAAGTCATCTGGTCTGAAGTGAAAGGTTTCCCCCCCCCCCCCCCCAGGTTTATCAGATCTCTGGCTGAATGGGGTTGATCACGGGGTTTACAAAATGGGGTCTGAGGTGGGGTTTCACGGGTTTATCAAGATCATTGGTCGAAGTAGGTTGATCACGGGTGTTTAAAGCATTGTCGAGATGATTACACAGGGTTATCAAGATCACTTCGAGAGTGGGGTTTGACACAGTTTTTATCAAGATCATCGGTCTAGAGGGGTTTGATCACGGGTTTTACAAATGATCGGGCTAAAGGGGATTTCCCTTTTATCAGATCATCGGGTCTGAAGTGGGGGTTTACACAATGTTTCAAGATCATCGGGTCTAAGGGGGTTGACACAGGTTTTATCAAATCATCTGGTCTAAGGTGGGGGTTTGATCACAGGTTTTATCAAGATCCGGGTTTTAAGGAGGTTTCACAGGGTTTCAAATCATCGGGTCTAAGTGATTAAAATCACGGGTTTTTACAAACACTGGTCTGGGGTGGGGTTTGATCACATTTATCAAGATCTTTGGTCGAGAGTGGGGTTGATCACAGGGTTAAAAGAATCTGTCTGAAGTGATTGATCCGGTTTTATCAAGCACGGGTCTGAATGGGGGATCCAGGTGTTATCAAGATCAGGGTTGAGATGGGGTTATCACGGTTTATCAAGATCTCTGGTCTGAAAGGGGGTTGATCACATGTTACAAGATCACGGTCTAGGGGGGAAAACCCCGGGTTTTTTTTTCAAGATCATCGGGTTGAGATGGTTATCACTTATAAAGACAGGGTCTGAATGGGGTTGATCACAGGTGTTACAAATCACGGTCTGAGGGGAGGTTGATCACAGGTGTTATAAAGATCATCTTCTAAGGGGGGTTGATCACAGGTTTATCAAAATCATCGGTTGAATGAGTTATACAGGTTACAAACATTTCGAGAGTGGGGTTGACACGGGTTACAAGATCACTTTTGAAGTGGGGTTGATCACAGTGTTTTAAGTCATCGGCTGGGGTGGGTTGATCACAGGTGTTATCAAGTTTCCTGGTCTGAGAGGGGGTTGATCACGGGTTTTAAAAGACATCTTCTGAAGTGGGGTTTTATCACAGGTTTTATCAAATCATCGGGTCAGTTAGGTAAATCACAGGTTTTAAAGATCTTTGGGGCCGGGAAGTGAGGTTATCACGGGTGTTTAAAAAGACACTGGCTGAAGTGAGGTTGTCAAGGGTTTCAAACATTTTTGGAGGGGGGGTATCAAGGTGTTATCAAATCACTCCCTGAAGTGTGTTGATCACAGGGTTATCAAAATCGGGGTCTGAATGAGGTTGATCACAGGGTTTCAAGATCATTGGTCTAATGAGGTTGATCACGGGTGTTATCAAGACTCGGTTTCTGAATGAGGTTGTCACATGTTATCAAGTCATCGGGTCGAACTAACTGCAATATTTGTGTAATATAATATTTTTTTGTTTTTTTTTTTCTGTGTTCTTTTGTAAAAATTATAAATTTTGCAAAAAAGGGGGGAATTAATTAGAATTAAGCGCACGTCGCCCTTTTTGCCACTTAAACTAAAATTATTCCTAAACATGAGTAAAATATATTTAAGTTTTTAAGTTAAAAAAATACTGAGGTAATCCCCAAACCACGACAAATTATACATTCCTAAAGGGTTATACCCAACCACGTACATAATACTTTGCTTCAAGGTATAACCCAACCCGTACAATATACTATTCTCTCATGAACTACATAAACATTGCCCGTCTACATATATACTATTCTACAATGAACGACATTTATACTTTGCCTCAGTCACATAAAACTTTTCCCCATCGTCAAATACTAGTCTCAATGAAGTACAAAAATATAAATTGCTCTCATCGACATTTTATACTAGCTCTCAATGAAGTACAAATATACTAGCTCTCATCTACATAATACATTGCCCAATGAACGTACATATATACTTTGCCTCTCGTACATATAATATTGCTCTCAGGGGTATATACCCAAACCACTAAATATATACTATTGCCTCAGTCTAAAAATTATATGTTGCTCTCAGTCGTACTATATACGTTGTCTCTCGTACTATAACTTTTGCTCCATGAACGTACATATATACTATTGCCTCATAAACTATATATAAAAATTTTTGCCTCATGTACTAATACTATTGCTCTCAGTCTTCATATATCTATTGCTCTCGTGAACGTACATCATGAGAGTTTACTCAAAATATATCCGACCGGGTTAGTTAAGGGAGGTTTTTAGTTTTATTCGCAAGGGCTGGGCCTTTTCCCGCTGGCTTCCCGGGTCCATATTTTTAAAATATTACATTTTTTTTGCTTGGGTTTACCTCTATTTTCTATTCACAATGGGTTTTATCTACTAAACCAGTTTTTTGTTAAATAATTTTAAAAAAGCCTTTTTTGAGTTATTACAACATTTCATGTAACTAGCTGGGTAATACTAACTAATTGCACTTCATGATCCGGGAGTTTTATAGGTCATAATATTATATTTTTCCACTGGTTATGTAATTTTTCCACACAAAGGTACCTAATTAACCACAAGTACTCCCGAATCCCAAGGGGTTTAAATCACTGAATAATTATTTTTTAAAAGAATACTCATATAGGATAAAAACGAACGTCAATTACTCCTAATTAAACAATGTGAGACAAACCCACAGCACAAAATTTTCCAGCTTAAAACACATGGGAATACAAACAAAACCTTTCAAAACACAACATCCCCGCAACACGTGTCGAGTTTTGTGAATTAACCGTCCACCCTCCACACTTACCTTCCTCGACTGTAGTGTTTGATAATGTTGGGGGCTAGCTGATACACGATTTTCTCCTTAAGACACGAGTCCTCCGATTTGTTTATTTAAGCGTTTAAAAATATGTGGGGCATTCAGCACAAACGGGTGGAGGCTTGATCCTCCTCGCTGAAATCAAAACAGACGCGCTTTGTACTTGATCACCTGTAGTTTTTAGGTTAAAAAGTTCAGATGGACTATACAAATGCCTGGAACTTTCCCTTTACACAAGTGCCTTTTTTGGGGCCACCTGATGTTTTAGTGCCTCGGAGGTCGCCGGTGACACAAGCGCCCGTTGGCGCCACCTGATGCTGCAGTGCCCTGAGGGACCAGGGGACACAAATCCTGTTGGGTGCCACCTGATTTACAGTGCCCTGGATCATCGTACACAAGTGCCTTTGGGTGCCACCTGATGCTGCAGCGCCTCTGAATCACCAGGGGGACACAATGCCTGTTTGGGTGCCACCTATTTTCGTGCCTCTGAGATCACCAGGGGATACAATCCTGTTGCTCCCCCTGATGTTACAGTCCTCTGAGATCACAAGGTACACAAGTGCCTTGGCGCCCCCGTGTACGGCCTCTGAATCACCCGTACACAAGTGCCCTTTTGGGTGCCACCTATGTTACGGCCTCAGATCTCAGGGAAAATGCCTGTTGGGTGCCCTGATGCTGCAGTGCCTCGAAACACCAGTACACAAGTGCCCGTTGGGGTCCCCTATGTTGCGGCCCGAGATCACCGGGGATAAAGTCCCGTTGCTGCCACCTGTGTTTCAGTGCCCCGGATCACCCTACACAATCCTTTGGGGCCCCCCTATGTTTCGCGCCTCTGAGATCACCATGACACAAGTGCCTTTGGCTGCCACCTATGTTACAGTCCTCTGAATCACCAGGGACACAATCCTGTTGGGGCCCCCCGATGTTACATGCCCTGAATCCCATACAAATGCCTGTTGCTGCCCCTGATGTTACAGTGCCTCTGGATCACCAGGGGACACTTCCCTTCATGACGAAATGGGTAAAGTCACAATTACCGTGCTGGGCAATACACAAAAAACTCCACAAAAAAGCTTTCTGACGTTTTTGGGCCCCGTTTTGGTCATTACGGGGTCAAAATTTAGCATAAAAGGGCCAAGACAAAAAATGGCCAACAAACAAATGGGCCCCAAAAAAAAATGGGCCAAGACAAAAAATTCCAAAACAAAAATCCAATACTTTTACTTCCGTCATACTGACGCTGGGGAATTTTTTTTATAAAGTATTCGTCCCTGGGAAGTTTACAGTGTGTTCCTTGCATCCAAAATCCTTCTGCACTGTTAGTTACAGTAAACTTTTTTTCCCAGGCTTCTTTATTTCCCCGGGTGGTTACGTGACGGGGCCGTGGCAGTGATGAGGCCACTGGTTGACCCTTTCCCCGGGCCAGACCTCATCAGCGGGGATGACGGACTAATGGGTCCTGAAGCGCCCAAAAATTTTTTGTTGGACAGTTACCCTCCCAATACTCTACTTTTCGCGGCGAACCAAATACCCTTTTAGTAAAATTTTTCCCTTGCAAAAAAATAACAAAGGGCTCCGTGAGTCGAATACCTCTCAATACGACAAACATCATTCCTCTCGACCTGCGGGGAGAGAACCCCTTTTACGTTTTTCTTTACCCCTGGTGAGGGGAAAACAAAATTTCACCAAGATGGCGGACCGAATGAACCCGCATAAATACTGTCTGCAGGCTGCTAAGGGTCTTTAAGCAGCGCCACTAAACGTTCCCTCCAAACATTATAGGACTTTTTTGGGATCCCCAATAAGATTTATGGTGTGCACTGAATGGTATGTCAAGGTCTTTGTGAAGTTCAGAGGGCTACTTCTACTCTACATCGTCGACAATTCAAAAAAGGAGGGGGGGATTTCAATTCGGCGTGGGAATATGCTTGATGATGTTTAAGTATTTTTTCTTGGGGGAAGGTACGGAAATTCCTTTTGAAAAGACCATACAGCCTACAAGATTTTCATGGTTTTTGGGGTGTAACTCGGGGAGCATGGAAGTGGGGGGACGCCCACAGGGGCTGCCGGAAGGTCCCTTTACAAAGAAAATGACCCTGAGGGGGCCGATACCATCATATGTCACTTGCATACTAAAACTCATTTTCTACAAAATCGGGGGAGAGGGAAACGTCCGCTTATGTCTCTTTTGAACATGGGGGCACAATGCCCCAGGGACAGGGCCCAGGGGGAAAGAAGGCTTCTGAAAGATTTTGATGGGGGAAGTGAAAAACCGGGTAAGGGGCCATGGAGTGGGAGGTCGAAAGAGCAAGGGGGGTTTGGGGAACGTGTGTTTCATACCCGTGGAAACGGGGGGGGGGGAAGGGGAAAATCGCTGTCAGACAACCGTTTGGTACTACAGATTCATCAAGAAGGGATTTTAGGCTTGGAAGGGTTTTTGGAAGAGTCGGGCATGGCGTGGAAGGTGACGTGAGGTTGGGGATTCAAGGGAGGGCGAACAGAAAAATAAGGGAAACTTGAGTAGGTTTAATGGAGGCAATGTGGGGGGGAGGGCCAAAAAGTGGGTTGAAGAAAATAGGTGTAAGGGTAGTCCCGCAAGAGATCACGGGGGGATCAAAATACAGGGCCCACACCAGCGCAGTGGGCCCTGGGAAGAAGATTTGGGCAGCTGCGGTGGAAACGGCAAGACCGGGAGGAGGGGGGGGGCAATGGGAAGATCGGCGGGAAGGGACAGGGAGGGGTTGGAGGGCAGGAACGAGGGATTGACAGAGATGGACCGAGACCTATGAAAGGAGGACCAAGTAAGCCTCAGCGGCATAGGGGTAAGCCACCATTCTTGTAAATTTCAGGTGTGTAACTTTCAATGTAAATGGTCTTAAAACCGAGGTCAAGAGGGTATGGTTAGAGTGGGTTTTAATTATTATTATTATTATTATTATAATCAAGGGGGAAGTGGGTTTTAAGGAGATTTAGTATTGATGTCTGTTTTTTGCAGGAATATAACCATAGGTTAGGATGTGAGTTATTTTTGAAAGGTTATTGGTTGTTTACCAGTGGTGCTTTGAGGTTGAAAGGAGGTGTGGCTGTGGCGGTAAAGGAGACCAGTCCTTTGCATATCCTGGGTTGGGAGGAGGGGGGGGGGGGGGTTTTGTCAGGGAGGGTTTGTTTTGTAGGTGTGTACATGCCAGCAACTAGTAAGGCTAGAGTGAAGGTGGATTTTGTACGCGATGTTTTGGTATATCACTTGAGAGGTTTACCTGCTATTACTGTGATTGGTGGGGATTGGAATTGTGTAATTAGGAATGGTGATGTGGTTCCGAGGGGGGCGGGTTGTGTTTTGGGGGTTCTGAGAGATGTTTTGCGAGATGTTGGAGTGGTAGATGTGGTGGGGAGTAGGGGATATGGAGTGGAGCACACTTTTATTCGTAGGGGATATGAGGCACGGTTAGATAGGATTTATGTTAGTAAGTAAGTAAGTAAGTTTATTCAGGTATACACAAATACAGTTACATAGAATTATCATACATAGCAGCATATGTGTAGAGAACCTAGGATAACCCAAAAAAGTCAGACAGAGTGACTTATTTCCATTGGGGTCCTTTTACCTTATTATTATAATATAAAGGTTATAATATTTTCTTATTATTCTACAATGAAGATAACATCTTATTATAAAAACTAAAAAGACTATCTACTACACCAAGGTCATTAAGACTATCTACAATACGAGGGTCATTACAAGGAATAAGGTAAAATTTACACGTATGTTAGCTAAAAAATAGAAAAACATTCCCCTCCCTTTTTGTAGCTACATTCATCAGACACCTTTTGGCACTCTTCTTGAACTGGTTCACGCTATGGCTGGCTTTGACATGTCGGGCAGTCTGTTCCATTCCTTTATTGCTGTACAATAAAAGGTGTTTGAAGCCTGGCCCTGATGTGGGTACACAAAATTGTGCTCTCTTTCCCCCCAGTACTATGATTGCTTTGGTTCCCAACCTTGACAAAAATTTACAGCAAGATATTCTGGACATTGTTTTGTGAGCAATTTTATAAACATGATTTAGCTTCAGTTGTTTTTCTCTGTCTTCAACATTCAGCATATCCAACTGCTGTAAATTTATTCTGGCCTACATGCTCTCTTGGTCCCAGCCCCAGGATGAATACGATTTTGTTCTGGGTGATTTGCGTCTATCTTTTTAGTTTTTTGTCAAGGCAGAGTACAAAAAGAGCAAGCGTAATCCATATGGCATGTATAAGGGCTAGATATAGGGTCCTGCGAGCCTCAGTAGGTATGACACTGTGCATGTCTATACAGGAACTTCAGTCTGGCATTCGCTTTCTTTACTACACTGTTCCCTATCAATTCTCCTGACATGCATGGGTCAAAGGGGATTCCCAAATATTTACTGATGAAACCAAAGTGATGGGCTTTCCCCCTTACATTGAACATTAAAAATTATTTACCCCTTCTCAGTTTATGTTTCGTGCCAAAGAGAATGGCTTCAGTTTTCCCGAGGTGTAATGATAGTTTGTTGTCTACTAACCATTTGCTGCAGGACTCCAGTTCCAGTGTTAAAACATTAGCAATATCTTGTGGGTCTTTACCTGACGCTAACAGAGCACTGTCATCTACATACAGTAGGAGTTTGCACTTGACACTGATAGGCATATCAATGACATAACATAAGAATAATAAGGGACCCAGAATACTACCTTGGGGAACTCCACATGTTATCGGCAGGGGTTCTGATTCTGTTTTGTTGATTTTGACTATTTGTCTCCTGTTGCTAAGGTAGGACTTAAACCAGTCTACAGAACCTATACCGATAGCTTGAAGTTTATTACATAATATATTGTGGTTGACAGTATCGAAGGCCTTTTGCAGGTCTAAGGTTACCATACCTATGAGGTTCCCCTTTGACATTTCAGTTCTCAGGTAATCCATCAGATTAATAAGGGAGGTGTTAGGCAGGGAATAGGTGTGGAGAGGGTGAGGACTATGGATGTGGGTTTTTCTGATGATCGTGCTGTTATAGCAGATTTGAGGGTAGTTGGTATAAAGAGTTTATGCAGAATACTGGAAATTGAATGTGAGGCTACTTAGGGACGAGGGTGACGCTACAGGATTTGAAGATTGGTGGAAATCCTTTTGGGGGACTAGGAATATGGAGATGGATTTGATGGATTGGTGGGAAATGAGGGTTAAAGTTGGAATCGCGGATTTTTCTAAGGAGATGGCGAGGTGGAGCTATGGTCTACAAAATTATCTTGAAGGTCAGTTAAATGACTGTTATGCAGAGGAACGGGTGGGGCAGAGTGAGGACATGGAACGTTTGCGAAATATGTTGGCGGAAATTCACAATGAAAAGTTTGAGGCAATTAGAATTTGGGCGGGGTTGGAGGATGTTTTAAGAGGGAGAGGCCATCGGGTTTTGTACTAAGGAGGTTTAAGGAACGGCAGGCGAAAACCACCTTGGCGTATATAGAGGCAGGTACAGGGGAGGGTGGCTTTGAGGAGGGTCAAGGCCTATCCACCACGGAAAATATTAGTTTGTATGCCGATTTTTGGTTTAGGGAGAAATGGAGGAGGGTTGGCGGGAGAGTGGGTGAGGGACGTTTTAGGGATGAAGGGTTTAATAGGGTATTAAGTGAGCAGGACAGTGACAGACTCGAGAGTAGTATTAGTGTAGCGGAGGTGGAGGAGGCAGTTTTTGGGTTGTGCCAGGGTAAAACCCCAGGCATAGACGACATACCAAACGATTTTTATAGGTGTCATTGGGGGAGTGTACGGCATTGTCTGGTGGGGGTTTTGAATTGTATGTTAAGTAGTGGGAGGATGGGAAAATCGCAAAGAACGTGTGTCACTGTTTTAGTGCCCAAAAAGAAGGAATGCGGAGTTTTGAATGATTACCGTGCGATTACGTTAATGTGCTCGGATTACAAGATTTTGGGCAACAGAATAAGGAAAGTGCGGGGTTTAGTGTTACATTGGGGGCAGTTGGGAATTTCGGGGAGAAGGATGAGGGATGGACATGGTTTTATTAGGGATTTTCTAGAAAGTTGTACGGGAGGGGGAATACGAGGCTTAGACTGGGAGAACACATATGATTGTGTGGACAGAGATTTCTTAGGGGTTTGCTTAGAGAGGTTGGGGTTTCAGGAGGGGGTAGTGAGGTGGATGAACACCCTGTATGCTGAGGCGGAGGTGAGGGTACAGGTCAATGGGAGGTTGGGTGAAAGTGTACCGATGGAGAGAGGTTTGAGGCAGGGCTGCAGAATCCTTTTTATGAATCTGTTGAGCGGGTGATGGACAAACCGGAGATGGAGGAGGGGGGTGCAAAGGGGGCATCGTTGGGTATGTGGATGATACTACTGTTTTGCTATGGGGTAAGGAGGAGTTAAGGAGGGTGGGTAGAGTGATTCTGATGTTTGGTATGAATACGAGGATGAATACAGAGGTGGGTAATTGGATAAGGGGGGGCTTGGGGGTGGGGTTAGGATGGACAGTGGTTGACAGAATCAGGGTATGTGGGATATGGTATATGGCGGAGGTGCAGGCATGCAGAAGGGTAAATTCAGAGTCTGTCACGGGTAAGGTTTTAGGTAGACTAGGGGGTTTAAGTGCGAGGGACCTAGCTTTACATCAGAGGGTAGTGGTGTAAATTCACTTGTCTATAGCAAGGTATGGGGGGGCAGAGGTTTTTCCCTTAGAGGTACAGGACATTGTGGAAATGCAGAGGAGGGTGCTAAAGTTTGTGTAGGGATTTGGGAGGGCATGGTTAAGTAAGGAGGTAGTTATGACGGATGTTCGAAGAGGGAGTTTAGGTTTGTTGCCTTTGGGACTGAGAGTAATGGCTATGTATATCAAGCGGAGGTATATTAGGGAAGGGGGTGTGAGGGGAGCTAAAGTAGGAAGAGTTATGGAGGAGGCACGTAAATGGTGGAGTGGGAAGGAATTGAGGTTTTGTGAAGATATGTTGAGATTTTTATAGACAGTGCAACAGGTGGATAACATCAAAGTGAAAAGGTTGGTGAGGGTAGTGAAAGGTCAGGGAATTATGCAAGGGGTAGCCGTGTATCCAACGTATGATTGGGGGGTTATTTGGAAAGATTTTAGTAAGCTTCTGATACCGCCTAGAGTAAGAGAATTAGTGTATCGCTTCATCTTGGGGATTCTGGCCTCCAAGGAGGTGTTACGTTGTATGGGGTTTGTGGAAGAGGCTTTTTGTCAGTTTTGTGGTGATGTTGAAACGGCGTTTCATGTGGTCTTCTTTTGTACCTCCTTGGAGGGGGTGAGATCATGGATGGGTGGGGTTATCAGACTGTTGGGGGGGGGTCGTTTGCCGCTTTTAAGGGCTTTACTACTAGATGTAAGGGGAGTGCCTAGGGATGTTGGAAGGGCTATAATGTATATCATAGTGGATTATCTGGACATTTCACGGGGAATGAGGGGATTAAGGGGTGATATAAGGATAAAAGCGTTGGCGGCTAGATTCTATAGGACGAAGTGTAGGAATATGCTGGTTTAAGGGGCCTCCTGGGAAAAAAAGTTTCCCGGAAGGTTATAGGAACCTAACTGTGGGTTCCCTTTGTCGGGGTCCCTGAGGATGGGCAAAGGGGTGGTCTCCTTATGGGGGAATGTAAAGGGGGGGTTTGTTTTCCTCTGGAGTTTATGTGGTGTGTAAGAGGAAGGTAGTGACAGTTTGGTATGGATGGTAAGCTATGTTTCACGAGAATGTTTGTCATAGTGAGATATAAGTGTAGCTTACAAGGTTAATTTTCTAAGCCTGATGGTTATGTTCACTGTGTTAAAAATTTCCTTGATAGCCAAGATACCGAACCCTTAGGATCTCGTTTTTAAGTAATCAGATTGGCAAGTTGGTTTCAACAAAAAAATTTCTGAGGTACATGTCAGTTCTTTTGGGAGCTGCAAAATACAGCGGCCCTTATACTTACTACTTGTCTTGTATTATGTTTAACTTCTATTGTCTGCTGAAGGTTGTATGTGGTAATTTTTAAGTGTATGTATATAGGTCTTGGGTCCATATCATATTTATTATGGGGCTATACCAAAAAAGTCTTGTGGACAAGATTTTCGGTTTACATACATATGTGGGTGGTTTAATTTCTGTGTAGGGTTTGTTTTTAAACACTTTTGATGTGCCGAGGTTTTTGTTATAAAAACTTGTTTTGGGTTATTTTATTATTGTATGTTACATGTATGTTGTTCTGTTTTCTGTACCTGAATTATTGTATTTGAGGGTTTAACATATTAATAATATTAAAATACTGTTTCTCTATGGTTATTGTGCATAAGGAATCATACGTTCCTTCCGAATTCCTGTTGGTTAGGATATAATGTAACATAACTTAACCAATACTCTGTACCCTGTCATAGCGGGTATGTTCTTGTTTTGTCTTCTTTTGTAGTTGTTATGGTAGCTTTGGTTAAGGTCTTTTTACTTTACTGACATGGTATGTGTAGTACATATATTGTGTGTTACAGGTGGTTATGGTTTAGTCATGTGTGACAATTCCATCTTTAGTAATCTTGTGATGTTGTACATTTGTATGTTGTTTTTTGTTGTAATAGGTTATAACAGGTACTCATTTTATATTGTTAAAGCATGTAAAGTTTCATTTTGGTGTGTTTTCTTTGGTTACAATGGCGTGGCGGCAACTATTAATGACTGTTATACTTTAGTGAGGTTTGTCTTAGCGTGTATTGTTTGTTATAACAGGATGTTGTTATAATACTTGTTACCTCCAGGAATAACCTGGTACTAGTAGCGCAAAAGACTGTTTTTGTATTCCTGTACTATTATTATGCATCCTTTGTACTTTTGTAAGGTTTTTAATAAAAATATAAAAAAAAAATACTGACAGCATAGAGTGTCGTCCTTATCATCGAACCCCTTTGAGTATGCATCTGAGGCAGCATAATTACCCAGGAATTGTTCGCATCGCTACTGGGCCGTGCGGACGGACTGCGCAGTAGCTCCCACTTCACCTGGTTTCTGCGCAGTTTTCACTGATCAAACGTGGCGGATTACACCGGCAGGAGGATTAACACAGTCTGCATTGAGCTGTTAAGGGGTTCTCTGAGCCCTGCTACGATGAACGTACTTCTTCCTGCAATTATTAGGGATCTATATGGCATCCCTAACGAGGAACTGTATGGTGTGGCCCTTAACGGGATGAAAAGAGTATCTGTGAAGTTTCTGAGGGCCAGTTTCTACAGCAGTGTGGTGGAGGAGTACCAGGAACGCCGAATGTGCCTCAACTCGACGATGGATGTGTGTATGCATGACGTGTCTACTTACTATACGTGGGTACGGGTGAGAAATGTACCCTTTGAGGCGACCAAGTTTGGTATAGAGGACGTTTTCAGCAATTACAGTCATTCATGAGGCTAGAGGAGGGGTATGGCGGGATGGACCATATGAGGGCCTCCCGGAAGGTTCATACAACATCAAGATGACATTAAAGAAGCCTATACCTTCGTATGTGATGTTGACAGGCAACAGAACTCAGGTATATGTGTCTTATGCGGGACAAAGGAGAACGTGTCGTCTTTGTAACTCTTATGAACATATAGCGGCGCAATGTGCACGTAGAGTTGCCCCAGGGGTGCCAGCCCCGGTGGAGGAGGTCCAGCAGACGAGTGTGGTGGCGACGGCGAAAACTGGGACTCCTCTATGGAGTGAGGAGGTGGAGAAGGAGGGAGAACAGATGGGGACGTGTGTCACACTCCAGGTGGAGGATGGAGATCCTTCTCCAACGCCTGTGGTGGTGGTGGAGGAAGTGGCGGAGTCGACACAGGAGGTGTCCTTGGAGTCTGTGCTCCAGGAATTCTTGGAGGAGACTTTGGTAGGAGAGGACATGGATGGACGGACCAGTGATAGGCAGCGATTGCAAGGGCTGAGTGAGAAGAAGGGAGTAACAGGGAATAGTGGACAGGATACACTTGTGGTGGCAGAGGTACACAGGGAGGATGTACCTGAGGAAGAGATGGCTTTGGGAGGCAGCTCTAGGAAGCGGCCAGCGGGGTTGACTGAATTAGACGACGCTTTAACACCTGGGCAAAGACCAGGTAAGAAGGCATGGGCAGAGGCGGTACGAAAATCCCCTACAGGGGGGGAGTACAGGGAAAATCGGGAGGGGAGGGACAGGGGGGGTAGGGGGTCTTATTAAAAAGAGTAGTAAGGAAAGTGTGAGCAGCTTGAAGGGAAGTGTGAGCAAGCCACAGCAGCACAGAGGTAAGCCGCCTTTCCTTGACCATTCAGGTGTGTAACACTAAATGCTAATGGCCTCAAGACTGAAGTAAAAAGGGTATGGTTGGAGTGGTTCCTCAAAAGGTATGACGTGGATGTTTGTTTCCTACAGGAGCATAACCATAAGTCAGGTAGTGAGTTGCGATTGAGAGGATATAAGTTGTTTGTAAGCATGGCAATGCTTTTAAAGGGAGGAGTGGCTGTTTTAGTAAAGGAGACCAGTCCATTGCGAGTCATGGGGTGGGAGGAGGGGGGAGGGGGGAGGGTTGTTCGGGTGGATGGGTGGTGGGGGGAGAGCAGGGTATGTTTTGTGGGAGTTTATATGCCCGCGATTGGTAACGTGAGAATAAAAACAGACTTTGTTCGGGACGTATTGTTATACTATCTCAGGGGTTTACCCGCTATCGCGATAATTGGAGGTGATTGGAATTGTGTGATTAGGCATGCAGACGTAATACCTAGGGGGGCGGGGTGCATGTTGGGTGTCTTACGGGATGCTTCGCGTGATGTCGGGGTTGTAGATGTGGTCGGCAGGGGGGGGGTATCAGGTCGAGCACACCTATGTACAGGGGAGTTATGAGGCAAGGTTGGATAAAATTTATGTGAGGCAGGGGATAGGAGTGGAGAGGGTTAGAACAGTAGACGTGGGTTTATCTGACCACAGAGCAGTGTTGGCTGACCTTCGGGTGGATGGTATTCCGAGAATATATCAGAGTTATTGGAAATTAAATGTGAGGCTTTTACAGGAGGAAGATCAAGGTAGGTCCTTTCAGGAAAGTACTTGCAGCTACGTGTTTAAAACTACAAAAATACAAGCATCATCCCATACTAACGTACACTTGACCTACAGTGTTTCCTTGTTTTATTTTAATTTTTTAACACATCTCATATTAATAAAAAGGATTACTAGAATTCACTGGCAGTATCATTTTTGTACATGTTCAGTACTGCATGACATAAAACACCATAACAGCTGCGTAAGCCACCTATCCTTGACAGTGAGTGTAATAATATACCCAAACCAAAATATGTAAATGTATGACGTTCTAGGTGTTACTGAATGAAACCATGGTACTGAACGCAAATATAAAATAACCCTCCAGGAACATAACCAGTTCACGAATGTATGCTCTCACTAGCTCACTCTCTCATCACCTTCAACACTACTAGCACAACCTTACACCCCCCCCCCCTCCTCACATTAAAGGAGACACGTCCCTTGCCCCCCCCTGTTCCCTGAGAAGTTGTGCTACAGTGAGATTACGATAACCTACCGAAAAACTTGATTCCCATCTCCCCCCATATATTTATTCCTACACCTTGTCCTAAAGAACCTTGCTCAACGCTTTATCCTCAACTGCCCTTTAATCTGCCTCATACCCCAAGAAACATGCAAATAATCTGCCATAACATACATCAAAGCCCTCCCCACTTCACTTGCTACCCCACTAACATCCATCGACAAAGATCTAAGAAAAGACCAACTCCCCCCCCCACACAACCTAATAACCCCCGCCATCCAGACTCTCACCACGCCCAAAGATGAACAAAAATATACCACATGATGGGCAGTTTCCTCCTCCCCACAGAAAAAACATGTTGCCTCTCTCACCAACCCCATCTTATGCAACATTTGCTTAGATGCAACCACACCCATGAGAAAACGGTATACCATCTCCCTGACCCTTGCTGGTATCCTAAGCTTCCTGAACTCCCCCCATATGACCCTCCAGTTATACATGGGGTATACTGCGACCCCCTGCAATACACCCCTTCCCCACGCCACACCCACCACTGTGTTTACCTTCAAACTTTTAACCTGCCCCACTGTCAACATGAATCTAATTACATCTTCACACTTTCTCAAATCCCTGCCACACCACCAGTTTCTAGCATCCCTCATCACCCTATCCACCCTAACACCCCTCTCCCCCCACCCTTAGATACCTCTGCTTAATATATAATGCCATTACCCTAGGCCCTAAGGCCAACAAACCTAGTCCCCCCCGTTTCACCTCCGTCATGACCACATCCTTGGACAACCAGGCCCTCCCAAACCCCCACACAAACCTCAACACCCTCCTCTGTATTTCCTGTATATCCTGCACCCTCAAAGGGAACACCTCCGCCACACCCCAGACCTTACTATACACCACCGAGTTAAATACCAACGCCCTCTTGCATGTAACGCCACTTCACTAACCCTCAAACCTTTTAACTTGCCTATAAACCCTACTCGTGACTGTTTCTGAGTTAATCCTCCTACATTCTTGCAACTGCTTCATATACCATATCCCACACACCCTAATTCTGTCACAAACCGTCCATCCCATCTCCTCCCCAATCTCCCCCCAACCCATGTTTCCTACTTCCAATAACCTAGACTTTGCTAAATTAACTACCATTCCTAAAACATTCCCAAAACTTCTTATCACCTCTCCCACCCTTCTTAAAGCCTCCCCACTCGTAACTAACACAGTTGTGTCATCCACATAACCTACTATTCCCCCCATGCTTCCCCCCCTACCCCCCACAATTCCTCCTCCACAGCCTCAAAGAAAGGATGTTGCACACATGCAAAGAGCAACTGCGACAGCGGGCAACCCTGCCTTAATCCCTGTTCCATCATCACCACCCCCCCAGCTTTCCATTAACCTGCACCCTCATGACAGCCCCCTCATATAGAGTGTGCACCCACCTCACTACCCCCCCTCCAAAACCCAATTTCTCCAAACAGCCCCACAAAAAGTCCCTCTTCACACAGTCATAGGCCTGCGCCCAATCCAAGCCAAGGACGCCCCCTCCCTGGCAGTTCTCTATAAAATCCCTTATCCCACTGTGCCCATTCTTCATAGTCCGTCCTGGTATCCCATACTGCCCCTCATGTATGCTATTCCCAATTACCTTCATTAACCTGTTACCCAATACCTTCGCAAAAATTTTGTAATCCGTACACATTAACGACAATGGACGATAATCTCCCAAACCCTTCTCCTCCCCCCCCCCTTCTTTGGCACCAAAACAACAACCCCAGTTCTCTGTGTTTGCGCCATTCTACCACGTTTCAACATATAATTCAGAACCGCCACTAGGCACTCCCTCAGATCCTCCCAATGTGCTCTGTAAAAATCATTAGATAACCCATCTATTCCCGGTGCCTTCCCCTGACTCAACCCATTCACCACCTCCCCCACCTCTGCCCCCGTAATGCCTCCCTCCAACATTTCCCGAACCCCCTGCCCCAAACCCTGATGAACCCCTATAGCTCTAAATGTTTCTAACCCAGCCACCCCTCCCCTTCTCTTCCATTTCTCTGTAAACCAATAATCAGTATACCTACTGATAGAATCTGTGTCAGAGAGACCCTGTCCCTGCACATAACCCTCCCCTCCCTCCACGAGAATATGTGCCACGGTATTCCTCAACTGTCTGTTCTTGAATTTTTGGAGTACATACCCGGTTGGCTTATCACCTTTTAGTACGTCCTCCAATCCTGCCCTGACCCTGAGTGCATCAAAACGTTCATTATGCATCTCCACTAAACGACTTCTAAGTTCCCCCATAACTCCTCCCACACCTTCCCTACCCCCCATAACAATCATTCAACTGGCCCTCTAAATAATTCTGCAATCCAAACCTCCAGCGTGCCCGTTCCCTGCCCCTCTTCTTAAAAAATCCTGCAATCTGCACCTTTGCCTGCAACTCCCACCAATCTAGCAAATCCACCTCCTCATCCCTAGCCTCCCAAAACCCTTTCCACCATGTCTGAAAGGACCAACCTTGATCTTCCTCCTGTAAAAGCCTCACATTTAATTTCCAATAACTCTGATATATTCTCGGAATACCATCCACCCGAAGGTCAGCCAACACTGCTATGTGGTCTGATAAACCCACGTCTACTGTTCTAACCCTCTCCACTCCTATCCCCTGCCTCACATAAATCCTATCCAACCTTGCCTCATAACTCCCCTGTACATAGGTGTGCTCGACCTGATACCCCCGCCCTGCCGACCACATCTACGACCCCGACATCACGCAATGCATCCCGTAAGACACCCAACACGCACCCCGCCCCCCTAGGTATTACGTCTGCATGTCTAATCACACAATTCCAATCACCTCCAATTATTGCGATAGCAGGTAAACCCCTGAGATAGTTTAACAATACGTCCCGAACAAAGTCTGTTTTTATCCTCACGTTACCAATCGCGGGCATATAAACTCCCACAAAACATACCCTGCTCTCCCCCCACCACCCATCCACCCGAACAACCCTCCCTCCTCCCCCCTCCTCCCACCCCATGACTCGCAATGGACTGGTCTCCTTTACTAAAACAGCCACTCCTCCCTTTAAAAGCATTGCCATGCTTACAAACAACTTATATCCTCTCAATCGCAACTCACTACCTGACTTAGGTTATGCTCCTGTAGGAAACAAACATCCACGTCATACCTTTTGAGGAACCACTCCAACCATACCCTTTTTACTTCAGTCTTTAGGCCATTAGCATTTATTGTTACACACCTGAATGGTCAAGGAAAGGCGGCTTACCTCTGTGCCGCTGTGGCTTGCTCACACTTCCCTTCAAGCTGCTCACACTTTCCTTACTACTCTTTTTAATAAGACCCCCTACCCCCCTGTCCCTCCCCCCGATTTTCCCTGTACTCCCCCCCTGTAGGGGATTTTCGTACTGCCTCTGCCCATGCCTTCTTACCTGGTCTTTGCCCAGGTGTTAAAACGTCATCTAATTCAGTCAACCCCACTGGCCGCTTCCTAGAGCTGCCTCCCAAAGCCATCTCTTCCTCAGGTACATCCTCCCTGTGTACCTCTGCCACCACAAGTGTATCCTTTCCACTATTCCCTGTTACTCCCGTCTTCTCACTCAGCCCTTGCAATTGCTGCCTATCACTGGTCCGTCCATCCATGTCCTCTCCTACCAAAGTCTCCTCCAAGAATTCCTGGAGCACAGACTCCAAGGACACCTCCTGTGTCGACTCCGCCACTTCCTTCACCACCACAGGCGTTGGAGTAGGATCTCCATCCTCCACCAGGAGTGTGACACACGTCCCCATCTGATCTCCCTCCTTCTCCACCTCCTCACTCCATAGAGGAGTCCCAGTTTTCGCCGTCGCCACCACACTCGTCTGCTGGACCTCCTCCACCGGGGCTGGCACCCCTGGGGCAACCCTACGTGCACATTGCGCCACTATATGTTCATAAGAGTTACAAAGACGACACGTTCTCCTTTGTCCCGCATAAGACACATATACCTGAGTTCTGTTGCCTGTCAACATCACATACGAAGGTATAGGCTTCTTTAATGTCATCTTGATGTTGTATGAACCTTCCGGGAGGCCCTCATATGGTCCATCCCGCCATACCCCTCCTCTAGCCTCATGAATGACTCCGTAATTGCTGAAAACGTCCACTATACCAAACTTGGTCGCCTCAAAGGGTACATTTCTCACCCGTACCCACGTATAGTAAGTAGACACGTCATGCATAAACACATCCATCGTCGAGTTGAGGCACATTCGGCGTTCCTGGTACTCCTCCACCACACTGCTGTAGAAACTGGCCCTCAGAAACTTCACAAATACTCTTTTCATCCCATTAAGGGCCACACCATACAGTTCCTCGTTAGGGATGCCATATAGATCCCTAATAATTGCAGGAAGAAGTACGTTCATCGTAGCAGGGCTCAGAGAACCCCTTAACAGCTCAATGCAGACTGTGTTAATCCTCCTGCCGGTGTAATCCGCCATGTTTGATCAGTGAAAACTGCGCAGAAACCAGGTGAAGTGGGAGCTACTGCGCAGTCCGTCCGCACAGCCCAATAGCGATGCGAACAATGATAGTAATTATTGTAATAGGAGGGGTTTGTAGGATATGTTGTGGGTTGTGTATCTGATTGTAATATGGCCATTATCTATAGTGTTTATTTTCTGTACTGGGATTGTGTAATAGAGGTTATTGAAAATATCCAGTATAGTTTTTAGTTTTATTATACTCTTATACATCCTTGTATTTGTTCTGTGCTTTAAATAAAAAAAAAAAAAAAAATCTTGCATTCTGCATTTCCATCAATTGCGCTTTGATGCCCTCAATCTCTTGTACTGGATAAACCCCACTAAAACCTTCATAGCACTGTTTCAGCTGCCCTTCCAAATATCTCTCTAAGCTATATTTCCATTGACTTACCTCCTTTCCTTTCCTCATGTAAAAATTTTTGATTCCTGGTTTAGCATATTCCTCCCACCATCGTAGTATATCACCTCCTTTTCTCCCCTTGGTCCACTCATTTGTCCACCACTCAACAAAACTATCACCGTCCTCCAGCTCATCTAACAATCTCACATTAAGTTTCCAATAACTCATGTAACGCTTTGGTAAACCTCCCCATCCCACATCCACGACCACTCCTCTATGATCTGAAAACACTACATTTATAGTTTCTGTATTAGCAACCTGTAACCCGGGAGAAGCATAAATACGATCTAGTCGTGCCGCATATCCTCTCCTCACATAAGTATGCTCCACGTTCCACCCCTCCCCCCTCACTACATCCGCGAAGCCTGCTCCCCCTAAAACATCCCGTAGGACCCCCAAAACACACCCTGCATCCCTCGGCTCCACATCTTTTCTACGTATCACACTATTCCAATCCCCTCCAAATAATGAATAAGCAGGTAAACCCCGCATATGATAAATTAGTGTGTCCCTTACAAATTCCTCTTTAACACGTCTATTACTGTACGCCGGCAGGTATACACTCACAAAACACACACGTACCCCGCCCCATGCCCCATCCACCCTCGCTACTCTCCCATCTCCCCCTTCTTCCCAATGTAACAATTGGAAAGGACTGGTCTCAGCTATTAAAACAGCAGCACCTCCCTTAAGCTTCCCAGTATACCCAGCATAAACTTTATATCCATCTACCAACAAATCCCTTCCATACCTAAAATTATGCTCTTGTAAAAATATTACTTGTATTCCAAGTCTCTTTAAAAAATCACTAAATATCTTATGCTTTACATCAGCCCTTAGGCCATTAACATTTAATGTTAGACACTTAAAAATTCTATCGGGGGCTTACCAATCGACCGATATCCTTGCGTTTCCTTACGTTTTTGCTGAACATTCTTTTCACATTGTCCTTTCTTTGCCTCACCTTTCCTCTGCCCCTTCCCCCCCCTGTTACTTTTTTTGGCACATCCACTGATAGTTTCTTACCAGTTCGTTGCACTGGTGTGAGGACATCATCACTATCAGAAGCCCCTGCCTCTCTCTTACGTGATGCCTCTACTATGTGCATTCCCTCATCTTCACATTCCACGTTGTGGACTTCAACCACAACCTCACTAATCCTCTTTGATTGCATATCCCCATCACCCACATTACCCACCTCTTGAATTCCACCCTCACCTATAAGTTTCCCATCCGACACCATGCTTAGTGTCCCGTCCTCATTCTGATTACCCAAGAATTCTTGTATAACAGTGTCTATTGTAGCCGTAACCTGACTACCCAATTCCACTCGTCTCACCTCATCCTCCATACGCATATTCTCAATAACCTGAGAGACCTCCGGTAATGTTGCACATTCTTCCGGATTGTCCTCCACGATTTCACTCAATGTTCTATGATCTTGAAAATGCTCCCCTGTAGACTGGGTCGTCATCTCTCTCTCCTTCCCCACTCCTTTCCTTTCTCCATATTTCTCAGGTGTCGATCGACGAGGACACATTACTGCCATATGATCAAAGGCTCCACACAGTCTACAGGTTCGTCTCTGCCCCGCATATGTTACATATACCTGAGTTCTAAAGTCACTCAGTGTCACATATGATGGTATAGATTTGCGCAAAGACATTTTGAGGGTAAAGGAACCCTCATGCAGTCCAGCATACATACCATCAGACCACCTTCCAATTGATGCCTGATGTATAACACCATACTCATTGAATGTTGCTTTTATATCTTCTTCATCCGCTTCAAATGGGACATTCCGTAACTTTACCCAAGTATAATACTTGGATACGTCCCTCAGTCGTACTTTTAAACCAGCATTAACCTTCATACACACGTCTTGGTATTTTTCCACCATCTTGTCATATTTCGCAGCCGTCACAAATTTCACAAAGATCCTTGTAGCTCCATTTAAGGCAATACCATACAGATCGTCGTTGTTGATGCAGTAGGTATCCCGTAGTATGGCAGGCAGCATAACAGAAGCATTGGTTTGATAAACCGTTCCTTTCAACACCTCAATACACACAGTGTTGATTCTCCGCCTGATAGCCTGCGCCATTTTGTGAAAATCACTCAGTGCTACCAACAGGTGCTAGCTCAACCGCCAATGTCTGTCCTCCACCAAGGTTGAGTGACGAATGCAGGAGTAAGGCGTAGCACAACCTCACAGCCCTAGAGTGATGAGGTCAATGTAAAAAACGACTGTTTGATCTGCACTGAGACTGGTAAGGAGACAAGGTGTTGGTGCAGGAACCTATACCTGGCCACACCTTGAAAGCTAGATTTACGGGCCACATTAATCAATTAAAATCTTTTCATACACCAGATAAAGTCTCAGTAATGACTCTGTCCTCTACCTCTCAGGACGATTTCTGACTCTTTGGAAACTCTGTTCCTCAAATTATGTGAGGACATTCGTCTCTCGACCTCCGGGGAGAGAGGACGCACGCCTAGTAGCTACACCTGCCCTCTGGTGGTGACCTTTAGCAACTGGAAGGCAAAATGGTGTATCGAGTGGGTCAGCGGATCAACACTCTGTATACAGCTGGTACGTGGCACGCTCACTGGTGAAACGATGAATACATTGCTACCTGCATCATCAAGGACGTCTACGGGGGTCCCCAAACGAGGAAGTATATGGTTTTGCCTTAAATGGGATGACCAGAGTATTCCTGAAACTGAATCGTACCGGCGTCTACACAAACTTGTTAAACGAGTCCCAGGAAGGAAGGTGACTGTGAATTCGCAGTGGAGGGTCGTCTTGCACAAACGTATCTAGGTACTATACGTGGGTGAAGGTGAGAAACGTCCCTTCGAGGCGACTGCGTATAGAAATACAGGAGGTCTTCAACAGTTATTGTAAAGTTCATTCAGCTACGATGGGAGTAAGGAAAGATGGGCCATATGAGGGACGACCTGAGGGGTTTTTATACCCTCAAAATGACGATGGCTAGGCCTATACCGTCCTACGTCATGCTAGTGGATTCCAGGACGCAGGTCTTTGTACACTATGCCGGCCAGAGAAGGACCTGTCGATTATGTAGCTTCCTACGACCATATGGCAGCAAAAGTGTCCTAGGAGGCAGCCTACCAGGGGTCCTGGTACGTTGGCAGTGGAGCAGCGGCCTTGTGATTGATGCCCGAGTTGGGAGAGGAGGAAGCAGGGGCGAGTGGTCGTTGGAGTGAAGAGGTTGATCGGGGAAATACCGACGGTCGGTACCTGTGTTACACTCTCGGTAGGCTCGGGGGGGCAGACAGGACCGTCGGGGGGTCCATCAGGAAGGGAAAAAAAGGTCCTCAGGAATGATTTACTGGAGGACGTGTTGAAGGTTTTTTGGACGGGTCGGGGACCTCCACCTTAAGTGCTGCCGAGCCTGATGTGAGGGAGGAACAGCAGTCTGTGGTACAAACATTGTGTGGAACTCGCTTAAGGGAAGTGGGGGAGGGGGAGGTCCATCAGGAGCTTTTTCGGATGAAGACATGGGGTGGGTAGTGGTTTTTAGGAAAAGGCCTGCTGGCACGGTTGAGGCCGAGAGGTACTCCCCGCCGGGGCAGAGGCCAGGCAAAAAAGCTTGACAAAGGATGAGGAGTTTTCTGGACCAAAAGGATCTAGTGGATCCTGATTTCTGTAGTGAAAGGGTAAAAGGGTGGGGAGGGAGCCAGGGGAAAAGTCTGTGAGGCATCGGATCGACGCACAGGAAAGGGATGTAGGCAGCCACAGAGCATAGAGGGAAGCCGCCGTTCTTATAAATTTTCAGGTGTCACTCTAAAATGTGAACGGTCTCAAGGCTGAGATCAAACTGTGTGGTTTAGTATGGTTCTTACGTAGGTTCCAGGTGGAGTGTGTTTCTTGGCAGGACACAATCATACGATTGGTAGTGGGGGGGGGGGGGGGGGGGGGGGGGGGGGAAAAAAGTTTTTTGTTGCATGGGTATAAGTTGTACTTAGTTTGTGCTTGGCAGTTGAAAGGGGGGTGGCGATAGCGATAAAGGAGACCAGCCCCTTGGCGTGTCACGGTTGGAGAGGCAGGGGTAGGGTTTGTGCGGGTAGATTGTGTAGGGGTGATAGAAGGGCAAAGTTTCATAGAGTGTATGTGCCGCGTCGAGCAATACACGAGTAAAATGCGATTTTGCGAGGAGACTTATTGTACCTCTGCGGGTATTGCCATGCCATCACGATTATTAATTTGTTGGGGGAATTGGAATTGTGTAAATTCGTGGCTCAGGATGTTGAACCGAGGTGCGGGTTGAGTACGTGTTCTGAGGATGTGTGAGGGACGGGGTGTCCGTAGATGTTGCAGGGGAGGGGTATATGGTGGAGCACACGTTCATTCGCAGGGGTAATGCTGCAAGACTAGACAGGATTTGACGTCATGAAGGGTTTGGAAGGTCTGGGAGTGTGCAGACTTTTGATGTGGGTTTCTCGACCATAGGGCAGTGATAGTGATTCTGGGCGTGGGAAGGTTGCCGTGCATATTTAACCCCGGCTATTGGAAGTTGAATGTGCGGCTGCTCGGGGAAGGGGGGGAAGGGAATTTGATGAGTGGTGGAATGTGGTTTTGGGGAGATAGGGACGGGCTATGGAGCTTGTAGAATGGTGGGATTGCGGGGCGAAACCTGGGATCGCAAATTTTTATAGAGTCAAGGGCCGTGAGGAAGCAGATGAGATATGGTTTTCAGAATTAGTTTGGAGGGACAGTTGCAGGCATGTTACGGGAGGGGGGGGTGGGAGGGGAAGATATAGCACTGTTTCGAGGTAGGATTGAGGAGATTCATAATGAACGTTTTGACGCGATACGTTTTCGTTCAGGGTTGGACGATGTGTTGTGGGGGATAAACCGACTGGGTATGTGCTGCGTAAGTTTAGGGAGCGTAGGAGAGTGACCACGTTATTGCAGTTAGAGACTAGTGCGGGAGTGGGGGATTACCGGAAGGTGAGGTCCTCTCTCCACTGAGATTTATGAGCATTTATGCAGGTGAATGGCTCAGGAGAAAATGGAGAGAGGGTGGGAGGCGGGGCGCCTGGCAGGCGTCTTTGGTAGGGGGGTTCATAAGGCTATAGGAGAAAGGATAGGGTGGGGTTGGAGGCTGATATAGTGAGGCAGAGGTGGCAGATGCGGTTTCAGCATGAATAGGTAAGGCTGCCAGCATTGACGGTTTGCCTATTGACTTTTATAGGGCTCATGGGGGTGCATGAGGCATTGTTTAGTTGGGGTTTTGAAAAATATGCTAGATGGAAAGAGAATGGGCGAGTCACAACGTAAGGCATAGTAGTATTAGTACCAAAGAAGGAAGGGGCCCGGGCACTGAGTGCTTTCCGGGCAATTTCCTTAATGTGCCAGACTATAAGGTATTCGCAAAGATTTTTAGGGAATAGAATAAGGCAGTTCTCGGAGCGCTTTTACACAGAGGTCAGTTTGGGATTCCAGGGAGGAGTATGGGGATGGACACGGGTGCATAAGGGATTTCTTAGAGGGCTGTGGAGGGGGAGGGTTCTAGGGTTGATTGGGAGAATGCGTTTATGATTGTGTGGACAGGGTGTTTTTGCGTGAGAGTTTGTGTGATTTGGGTTTTGGTGCCAGGGTGGTAGGGTGGGTGGATGCATTGTATGCGGGGGCGATCATGCGTGTGCAGGTGAAGGTAGGTTGGGTTTTGGTTCGTATGGAGAGGGGTTTGCGGGGGTTTTCCCATTTTTACAGCTATTATTTGCTTGCGTTCAGAAACCATTTTATGAGCTTGTAGACCGAGAGTTGTGTGGGGAGGGGGTTGAGGGGAATGACGGGGGGGTTGTGGGTTACGTTGATGATACGACGATCTTACTTAGTGGAAGAGGAGGATTTTCAAGGGTGGGGAGTCATCGAGAAGTTTGGGGCCGTAACAGGAATGAGGGTAACAAAGCAAGTCGATGTTGTTAGAGGTGGGCACCTGGGTAGGCGGGAGATTGGGCCAGGGTTTGGATGGAATGTAGTAGAACGATTAAGATTTGTGGGATTTGGTACACAGGGACAGGAGGAAGTAGGAAGATACGTCATGCATAACAACGTCACTTGTCGAGTTCACTGTCACCTTCCTCTCATGGTACTCTTAACAAGTCTGTGTAGACGCGGTATGGTTCAGTTTCAGAGATACTCTGGTCATCCAATTTAAGGCAACGCATTATACCTTCCTCGTTGGGGACCACATAGGCGTCCCTGTTGTAGCAGGTTGCAATGTATCGCATCGTTGCTCAGTAAGCGTTGCACGTACCAGCTGTATAAAAAACAGTGTTTAATCCGCTGTCCATCGGTACGCCATTTTGTCTTCTAGTTGCATAAGGTCACACCAGAGGGCAGGTTGTAGCTACTAGGCGCTGCGTCCTCTCTCCCCGGGAGTTCGTGAGACGAATGTGAATTTAATAAAGGATTTTTGTATGTTTTGATTCCTTTTTCAATATATGCAACAACCAAAAATAAAGAACACCAGGTTTCAATTTCAAAGTGTCATGTAGGTTTCTGTTAGTTATTTTATATAACAATTGTACCATTGGAGTGTAAATGGTTTAGTTTATAAGTATTGTTTTTTATACTAAATTTTTTATATAAATCATAGTACCATGAGTGTTGCAATGAATTAGTTTATATGAAATTGTTTTGTATATAAAAATTTCATTTACAATATGAATAAGACTGTCAGGTTTTTGGTTATATAGTTATTTTTGTGGTTAAGATTGTTCAGTAGTCCTCTGTTTTAGTTTACATGTTGTCGTTTTATATAAAGTTTTCGTCGTTTTTTGTTTTGAATGATTTATGATACCATACCATGTTTATACTGTGTTTTTAAATAAAATTATAAAAAAACAAATAATCTTTGCAACCTCCTCCCAGCAGATTAAAAGTTTTATTAGAGTTTAAATTCCCAAACAGAAGTCTTGGTTTTGTAATTTTTATGCATGGTTTATCCATACCGATCTTGCAGGCACTTATCTGACTACCTAAAAAGTCTGTGCAAGGAACCTCTTGAATTTCCAACATAGCTTGAGAAAAGTTTAATGAGCTTAAGAACATCTTGAATGACCCTTACTAAAAATATTCCAGATATAATAAGCCATTTGTTTAAGATAACAGATGCTCCAATACCGGCCTTGGTGCGTGTTATTACAGTATCATGATGGTACACCTTCCTGTATGCTTCCTAAGCCAGAATTTCTCCAGCAGAAATGAGATACTCCACCATTAGAAAAGGAAAGTTTATCCCTTGTGTGGAGTATCTACAAACTTTAATTCTATTATGGGTAAAAGCAAATTCATTATAGACGGACGGATCACAAACCTTTGACACACTTGAAACTTTAAAGGGAAACAAACACGTCACCTCTTGAGGTGGACTTTGGCACTCTCGATTGTGTATATCAATGGTTCATCAATTATTTCTCTTAATGGTTAGTCATGATAGTCAGTAGAAGATTTGGTACCTTACGCGACTTTCTCAGGTTTAGAACTTTCCTGCTATTTTCTTTTATCCACTGACTATTGTCTTGGTATGGGGGAATGTGAGGGGAAAATGTTCAAACAGATAGGAGTAATGAGCGAACTTTTTATGGTGACAATAGTTTGATTGCCAGACTGCTTGTGAAGGTAGGGTCAGTGTTCTAGCTCATGCTATTCCCCCCTCATTTTTCCACCAGGAAAGGTGGGACGTTGTGGGGCCTTCAACCAAATGGATTAATCACTTGACCACAGTCCCAAACACAACTGTAATTAAAAGCCTCTGCTGTATTATTAATGGATATATTGGTTAAAAGATTCATGTGTAGCTGATAAATTAGACACATGTGCAACTCTTTGGTATCTTTAATGTGGAAACGTTGTGCCACCTCCAGTGGCTTCATCAGTCCGTGTAGGAGAATTGAAGAACAGGAGGGAGAATGAGGTAATCAGTCCTCAACCTTGAGTCGAAGTGTTCAGTCATCAATCTTGAATAGAATAGCATATCAGCGGTGAAGAAGCAGTTTAAAACGTATGGCAGGGAGAGGTTGCAGCGTCATAGGTCGTGTCACATTTGTTCAATGTGAACGTAGGTCGTGCCCATTCTCCTCATGTTCTTTCAGTTTTCTCTACGTACGGACTGAGAAGCCACTTTGGGCGAAAAACGTTTCCACAATAAGATACCCAAGAGTTGCACATGTGTCTATTATCAACATGTCGGTTTTCTGAAACCCCCATTCATCTACCAAATTATGTTGTAGCTAATGGTGGAGACGAAGTTCATACTGCCTTGACTTTCATGTTTAAACAACTTGCTTTTGGATCCTCACCATCTATTACTTACCTTACACTTATACAGAGAGTGATTCTCAAGCAGGGTTAATTTTGTCTCGTTCTAGGAAAATTGGGGGGGAATGTCAGCTGGGGTTATCTGGCCACTACAGAACAGGTTGTGAAAAAAATGAGGCTCATTTTGGTTTGGGACATCACCCTTGATATACTTACTGTGTAGCCAACCCCAGGAAACTATCCTCATCTCTACAGTGGTGAAAGACTGCATTCCTATCATCTTGACGGATCATTTAAAGGCTAGAAAAACTGGATAGTCGTTGGGTTGTCACTTACCAGCTGTGACCCCCAACATCATCAGCAAACGGCTTACAATGCAATGTGTCACATCAACCGGATGCATCAATTTAACGGTACATATTAGCATTGAAGTCAAATATAATTTTTATATTTCCTTTTCATTTCTCTATTAAAGTAGGACCTCTTCAAGGTGGGGCTCCTTGGCGTGGTGAAGAGGCTCTTGGTCTGAGGAATATCGGACCTATCGGTCTTCTTCCTCAGACGAACCTAATTACCCCAAATTCCCCTCCCCTATCCCATCCTCACCATCCTCCCTCCTTTTTCCTTTCTCCTCCCCTCCCACCCTCCTTTTGCACCTTCCTTTTTGTCTTTGGGATTTCTCCACTGGCGCGCTAGTTCCTAGGTAGAGGAAAGGATACCGGGGTCCATCCCATTCCCGTTGAGAGTTCTTAGTGTGGCGTAGTTTGCGTGGAATCTGGATCGCCCGGGGATGTCACGATCCCTCTCCGGTATCCCGGAGTAGTAGCTTGGGGGTTCTTTCGGGCGACGTGTGTATCTCTGGAAGCCACCTTTCAGTATCCGGCGCGGGTGGTCGGCTGAAGGAGGTATAGCTTTGTGGCGGATAATTCGGCCGCCCTCTCTTTTGTCCACCGAGGTAGCTCGGCAGATGTGAGGTTGCTATCCGGGATTGTTAGTTTAATAGCTGATGGGTAGGGTAGGCCAGGGTTCATGCTGCATCTGCGCTTACTTGCGGTGCTGAGGTCCTTCTTGGGGTGCGGAGGAGATTTCTTGGCCCCTTTCATTCCTCTAGGAACCTATCCTCCCCGGTCCCCCTTTTTTTTTTTCTTTTTTTTATTTTTATTTTTCTTTTCTTCTTTCTTTTTTTTTCTTAAAAACAACAAAGAAAGAAGTAACCTAAACATGGCAGCCCTAGTCATCAACCTGGTACCCACGGGCCCCTCTTCTTGATACCGAACCCGTTTGGACCCCGCCTCATCTATGGACCATCTTTCAGGACATTCCCTCAAGCTCTGTACCTATTGCGGTGCTTTTTCCTCACCGCTTCAGGTTACTGAGGCCTCGACTGACTCTTTCGATTTATCGGACCTTCGCTCTCCTCTGGACTATGCTTTCGGCCTCTCCCTCTACGGTGCGGCAATTTTTCAAAATCGCTCTGACCCGTTCCACGTCGGCCACACTGGGTCCCACTCCATAAACGCCAACGACAATTACCTGGCTGAAGATACTTCTCCACCTTCTCGTCTTCTCAGAAACGATCGACACGATCTTCACTACCTTTCCACGCCTCAGTTTCAGATCTCTGAAAGTGAATAAATGCTTCACTTTACACCAACTTCCTCTACTGCCTATCTTCTGTCATAAGTATTGTGACAAGGCACTCCTACGCCATGTTGGTAAAGACACATTTTCTTTTCATGCTCTTAAGAGCTGTATGCGCTTCATTACCATACAGATGATACCCAGCTCATGGCTCTCTCGTTCTTTCCCATACTCGATACTGTTCCTGTCACTCTTGAAAAACATCATTCCTCAATTTTGTAGTGGGTACTTCCATTCTGCCCCATACCATAGTTCAAAAAAAATTTCAGCACATGGGCACTGACATTCTAGAAACAGCTTGGAAACTCCAAGATCTCCACTCAAGGTAAGACCTTACGGTCTTCCTGACCATGACAAAATGACAAAAAAAACGGGCGGAGGACGATACCTAGGCAATGTGGTCGTTTCACTTTGACAGCCAGAACTCCCATCCTCAGTTTATATGTAGGACATTCAGGTAACAGTAATCGAAGGTGATCCCTAACCACCCTAACAGTGTAGAAATTGCTGGCATTATGGCCATCAGCGAAATATTGCAGATTTATCGCTGAATGCCCAGTTGTGGTGCGAGGACAATTCTAATCGTTTTGCAATCAGATCTACCCTCTTTGCCTTAACTGTCATGAGCTCACCCTTCGTACTCTTGCCGTTGTAAGGTCTATATTAAACGAGCGGGGAAATCGTTTACCTCAAAGAGAGAGACAGATGGTCTCCCTTATGCCATGGCAGTTTTCTTCTCCCGCCTCCAAGGGAGACTCCCACGTTGTTTTTATTCCCGTGTTTCAAAAACGTCCCCCACTTCTGGTAATCCCATCTTCTACACCCACCTCTGTGGTTAACTCTCCCAGTATCACTCCTGTATCTCATCCTTTTTGCTGTCCTCGGCTCAAACCGTCCCTACTCAATGCCTCAGTCTAATCTCGCTTTCTTCGAGTTCTCTCTCACAAGCCTCAGGTTATCGACGAGACCTCGTACGGACACCTCCTCCAATCGTCCCTCTACTTCTCAAAAGTCAAAAAAAAGGTCCGGTAACACCACCTACCCATCTTCCACCTCGTCATTTTACCCTCCCTGTTCTGTCCCTAGTCTTCCCTCTCACTAGTCAGTTACAAGTGCAGAGGTTCACCCCTCCTCCTGTTAATGTACCTTCCTCCTGTTCCCTCACAAGTTTCTTCTCTTCTGCCACCTGCCGGTTCCTGCCTCTTCTGTCCTGCCACGTTCTCCATTTTCCCTCCCACCCTTTCGCCCCCCTACCTTGGTTACATGTCCATTCAGTTCCAATCTTTACCATCCTCCCCTCACCATTCCCCAATATGTTCCCATATGACATCTCAGAATCCGAAACACTTGAAGCAATCTCTGAATATATTGCAGAGACCAAACCATCATTGGGACACTGATCCACCTTCCGCCTTTCTCTTCCTCTGCTCCATCTTGCGCAACTCCTTCTTCACAGCGCACCGTTCCTTCGCTGTTGCCATTTTCACTGCCTCCGCATGTGGACTTTTCTAACCCTTTAGTCCGAGGGAACCCTTACCGGGATTTCAAGTTTCTTTATCATTGCCAATCATGGCCTATTTACAGTGGATTATACGCGGCCTCAGGGGTAATCGGGAGGTGAGCTTCAGATGTTACTCTCCCAGTTTGCCCCTGTTGGTGTTTGCTTACAGAACCAAAATTACCCTCTGCTGTATTCTCCATCTCAGGCTATAATTATTGTATTCTTCAGATCCCCCTTTTCTGATGCGACCTTTAATGAAAAGATGCCCTTCTTCTCCGCGACACTGATTATTCCTTACCATCAGTCGATTTTGTTCATACTTTCGCTGCATTACACAGCAGCCGTATCACTTAATAGGTGGTATACGCTTGTTCTTTATTCTCTCTCCTTCTCGGGCATTAATCTATTCCGGATTTTGGCCTTCCTTGATTCGGTCATTACGCACACCGATTCTGTTAATTTGTGCTTTTAATGCCCACCATTTTCCTCTGGGGCGGGTTCTCACTGTGTTCCGTGGAATTCAGTTAGGGAGGCTTTTTCTTGCCACCCAACCCTCCATGTTTTAAATACCAGGTACTCACACCATTTTGATTCTCGGGATCATACTCTCTCTTGCACGATCTCTCAATCTGCTCTTCCTCCGCCGCATTTAGACTTCACTTGGTTGTTCTCCCGGACTTACATGACAGTGTCATTTCCCAATCTTTTTACTTCCCCTTTTCATATTCGCCCACTCTTGCCCCCGCTTGGCAAATTTAATCAGGCAAATTGGAAAACCTTTACTCACACTAACTGTTTTTATAAAGAGGCCTCCTCTTCGTCCTCCATCGATGAGTTTTTAACCTCTTCTCGTTTCCGACGTTTTTCACTGCAGACTTCTCATTCTATACCCCAAACTTCGGGCAGGCATTCTCTGAAATGCGTGCCTTTGCTGGTCTCCTGCTTGTGCTCGTGACAGTACGAACATTTGAACGCGCTGCATGGGGCAGGTTCGGTACAATAGAACACAGAAAGGCGAACTCCTTGATTTTAAAACGAAGATGCGATCGCTCGCCGTGCCATCCGTGACGCTAAACGCACTGCTGGCGAGTTTTTTATGTCTCACCATCACTCTGCTTCCTCTATGAGTGCAGTCTGGAAAAACGTACGAAAACTGAGTGGTAAATATCTCCTGACCCGGCTCCTTTCTGCGGGTTGCCGGTGTTGATATTAGCAAAACCACTAGATATTGCCAATGAAATTGGCAATTCATCTGGGTCTGTATTTCTCTGGGACTCCATCTATGACCCTCATTTCTTTCCTCAAAGTCTGCCAGAGAGTTAGCACCTTGGAATTTTTCTTCTCTCAGAGAAGGACAGTATAATGTTGCCTTTTACAATTCAAGAACTGGAGGCAAACACTCTCAGCTTTGTTCGGACATCATCGGGGGGGCAAAAAGCTGGGCCCGATGTTAAATTTATATTCGTATGCTACAACATTTACATAGTCAGGCCCTTGCAGTCCTATTACGCCTTTACAATCTTATTTGGTCACAAGGAGTTCTTCCACAGCTTGTGAAATCCGCCATTGTTCTCCCTTTTTTTTCCCGCAAACCAGGCACTACGGGGACATTGAAACCTCCACTATGTCCCAGTGCTCTTCCAGTGCAGGTTTGCAAAGTAATGGAACGCCTAGTAAATAGACGTTAGTGTTGTATTTAGAGACACCACAAACGTCTCTCATTCGTCAATATGGCTTTCGTTAAGGGACGTTCTACCATAGACCCCTTTACTATGCTTGGATACGTATGTTTCGTAATGCCTTTGCGAAAACCACTCAGTTATTGACATATTTTTTGACATGAGATGGCATCATGACACTTTCTTGGAAGGTATAATATTTTAGCCAAGACCCTCCTTTAGGCTTCGCAGGCAATTTACCATCCTTCCTTAAGACACTTTTAACTGCAGGCATTTCCGTGTTTGGGTTTTGAATGTGCTCTCCCCAGACTTTACCAAGATGAAGTGGTGTCCCCAGGAGGTGTTCTGAGCACACACTTTTTCTCCTTGCTATTAATGTTTTGCCTCTAGTTTCCATCAAATATTTGGTCATCACTCTATGTTGATGACTTGCTATTGCCGGTGCAGGGCGATGACTGTCACCTCCTTACAGGTTTTCTCCAACATGCAGTCGGACCGTTTATGGTTTCCAATTGGGCCACACACGTGGGTTTAAATTTTCAGCACTAAAAAACCACCTAATCACTTTCCACTAGACGCTCTGTCATCTCGATATTCCTTTGTAACTCTATGGCTCCCGTATCCCTGAACGTGATACAGTCAAGTTCTGGGCCTCTCTTATGATCGATAGGTTATCTGGAAACCTCACATTTCCTCTCTGAAGGCAACTTGTCACAGCCGCTGAACCTTCTTTAAAACCTTGCTCATCTTTCGTGGGGAGCTGATCGTCGACCTCCTTCGCCTACATTTCCTCCCTTATTTTTATCGAAACTTGATTATGGTGACCAGATCTATTCAGCGGCATCTCCTGCTACTCTCTCTAGCCTTAACCCCATTCAACAAGCGATTCGTTTATGCCTTTGGTGCTTTTCGCTCTTTCCCCTTGTCGAAAGCTCTATGCAGAAGCGAACGTTCCATCTTATCCGAATCGCCGTGATGCCCATTGCCTGCGCTACTATGTACGCTCTATGATCTCCGCCAATCCTTCCATTTTATAGACATGGTCAATATTTAGTAGAATTCTTTATTTGTTTCGCCGCCCGTTTTACTCCGTCCTTCTCTCTTAGCCTTCATTCGCTCTTGTCTTCGCTTCAACTACACCTTTATATGTACATGTAGCATCTCACTTTTTCCCTACCTCCCTGGGAAGTTCCAGCTGTTCGAGTCTGTTCTTTTTCCCTCCCTTGCTCCGAAAGCCAACTGTCTATGGTCGCTTCCTGCTCTCATTTTCTTGACCAGGTTTCACTCTCATTCTCATGCCATTGCTGTGTACACAGATGGTCTAAGTCTTCTGACGGCATAGGATTCACAGCAGTGTTTACGGACAGGTCGTACAAGGGCATTTACTATCTTCGGCTAGTATTTTACTGCTGAATTAATGCCATCTACAGCACTTATCCGTATTGCATTCTAGAGCCTTTGTGTCATCATTTTGTGGTTGTCTCAGACTCCCTTAGTGCTTTTACAGGCTATACAAAAATTTGAACACCTCTCCCTTAGTCTCCGTATCCAACTTTGGGGACTACTCCGCATCTTTACCAAGCCATAAAGCATATTGTTTTTGTTGGGTCCCTGGGTCATGTTGACGTACAGGACTGAAACAGGCCAGACACTGCTGCCGTGTCAGCAGTACAGACCTACAGTTTCTTATAGAGGTATTCCATTTACGGACTATTTTGCTGTAATATCCTTCCCACCTTCACACCCCGTTGGCACAACATACGTTGGTTACAATGCTCGGCAACAAATTCAGTTCTATTAAACCGAGTATAGGTTACTGGGAGTCTTCTTATCACCAGTGTGGAGGTTGGGAGACTACTCACTCCCGTCTTCGCATAGGCCATACTCATCTTCACTCATCGGATATATTGTTGGCCTTTAGGATGAGAGTAATGGGCTGTATTATCAAAGTGGAGGTAATTTGAGGGAAGGGGGGTGTGAGGGGCTGCTAAAGTAGGAAGAGTTATGGAGGAGGCTCGTAAATGTGTGGAGTGGGAAGGAAAAAAAAAAATTTTTGGGGGGAGGGTTTGGTGAAGCTATGTTGAGATTTTTATTGACAGTGCAACAGGTGGATTAAAATCAAAGTGAAACGGTTGGTGAGGGTAGTGAAAGTCAAGGAATTATGCAGGGGGAGCCGTGTATCCAACGCTATGATTGGGGGGGTTATTTGGAAAAGATTTTAGTAAGCTTCGGATACTGGCTAGAGTAAGAGAATTAGTTTATAGGTTTATCATGGGGAATTCTGGCTTCCAAGGCAGGTGTTACATAGTATGGGGTTTGTGGAAAGACGGCTTTTTGTCAGTTTTTGTGGTGATGTTTGAAATGGCGTTTATGTGGTATTCTTTTGTACCTCCTCTGGAGGGGGTGGATCATGGATGGGTGGGGTTATCAGACTGTTGAGGGGGGGGGGGTCGTTTTGCCGCTTTTTAAGGGCTTTACTACTAGATGTATGGGGAGTGCCTAGGGATGTTGGAAGGGCTATAATGTATATCATAGTGGCATGATCTGGACATTTTCATGGGGAATGAGGGGATTAAGGGGTGATATGAGGATAAAAGCGTTGGCGGTAGATTCTTAGGGGGGGGGGGGGGGGGGGGGGAGAAGTGTGGGAAATAAGGTGGTTTTATGGGGGTTCTTGGGAAAAAGTTTCCCGGGAGGTTATAGGAACCTCACTGTGGGTTCCCTTAGGAGGGTGTCCTCGAGGATGGACAAAGGATGGTCTCCTTATGGGGGGATGTAAAGGGGGGGGGGTTGTTTTTGGTTTTATTGGAATGATGTTAGTGTGTAAGAGGAAGGTAGTGAGAATTTGGTATGGATGGTATGCCATGTTTCACGAGATTGGTTTGTTCATAGTGAGATATAAAGTGTGGTTTCCAGGGTTACATTTCTAAGCCTGATGGTTATGTTTCATTGGTTTAAAATTTCTTGAAAGCCAGGATACCGAGGCCTTAGGATCATCGTTTTTAAGTAATTAGATTGGCACGTTGGTAATCTACACAAAATTTTTCTGAGATACGTGTCAGGTTTTTTTGGACTGGCACTTTACAGCAGCTTTATCCTTATTATTCTCTAGTCTTACGTTTAACTTTTATTGTCGATGAAGGGTTCTATGTGAAAAAATTTAAGGTATTGTATATGGTTTGGGTCTATTCATGTTTTTTTTATGGGTCGGTGTTAAATAAACACAAACGATTGAGGACCCGATTTACGGTTTATATACTCATATGTAGGGAGGTATAATTATGTAATAGGGTTTGGTTATTAAACCCTTTAATGTGCCGAGGTTTTGTTTTGAATACTTGTTTTGGCATTCTTTTATTAATGTAATTTTACATGCATGTTGTCTGTTTTTGTATCACATTATTGTATTAGAGGGTTACTATTTAAATAGTAAATCCTGTCTTCTCTATGGTTATTGGTAAGGAATAATATATGTTCCTCGGGTTCTATTGGTTAGGAATCTAAATGTGACCATAACTTAACTATAATCTGTACCATGTCATAGCGTGTATGTTGGGTTTGTTTTGTTTTGTAGAGGTTATGGTAGTTATGGTTTAATCTTGTGATGTTGTACAATTTGTATGATTGTTTTTGTTGTAATAGGGACATGTTCAGTTATTATTTTATATTGTTAAACTATGTAAAGGTTTCTTTTTGTGTAGTTTTCTTGGGTACAATGGCTTGGCGGCCAAAATATTAATGACTGATAAACTTTAGTGAGGTTTGTCTTAGCGTGTAATTGTTTTGCTATAACAAGAGTTATAATACTTGTTCCTTGCAAAGAATAACCTCAGGCACTAGTAGAACAAAAGAATGTTTTGTATTCATGTACTTTATTATGCCATCCTTTGTACTTTGTAAAGTTTCTAATAAAAATTTAAAAAAAAAAAAAAAAAAAAAAAAATCAAAGTCTGGGAGTGTAATACCAGTGTATGTGTTTGACTTGGCGATGTTACATTGTTCTATGTAATATTACTCTTTGCATGTATTTAGACGACTGGTTGCGTAGTCATTAATTTGGATTCCTTGTGTATTATCTGTTCTGTGTTTTATAATCATCTTTGTATTTGCATTACTTTCAATAAAAATACGGTAATCTATTAAACGTATAAGTATTATTAATTTATAAATAACAAAGTGGGAATATAAATAGCATATTGTAGGTTTGGTGCGTTCTTTGTTAAATATTAATAATAATGCATATTGTAATGTAGTGGTGTTCTTGCTTAACATAGGTGCATGGGATATAATGCATTGGGGATGAGGGACAGTTTGTGTTAGCACAAAGTTAAATGTCAGTGTGTTGTTAATGAAATTTATAATTCTGTGTAAGAACTGATAATGTGTTCTTTTATCTATTTAATGTATTGTTTTAAATAAAATATAAAAAAAAAAATAAACAAGTTAACATCATAGCCCACTCTCGTGTGGTTATACACATTTATCAAATTATTAAAAAATAAACAATGTTATCATCATAGGTAAAACCACTTAGTGTGGTTATAAACATTATCAAAAATTAAACAATAAACAAGTTAACATCATAGCACTCTCGTGTGGTTAAACACATTATCAATATTAAACAATAAACAAGTTAACATCATAGCACTCTCGTGTGGTTAAACACATTATCAAAATTTAAACAATAAACAAGTTAACATTCATAGCCACTCTCGTGTGGTTATACACATTATCAAAATTTTTTTTTTTTTTTTAAATTCAAGGTTTAGTCATCGTGGTTTTAAGGTTATCCTAGTATGCAGTGAAAACATAACCTTCGATTCCAAAATCATCATTCATCCTCCTTCCACTCTATCCATAACTCCCACCATCCACACAACAAAAGAAGCCTTAAACAACCCACCCTCATTGCATCCCCGATAGGAGATCAACCCTTTTGCCGCCCCCTGGGTTCATGAAGGAGAAGGCCCCCCACGTGAGTTTCCGTAACATCGAAAAGCTAACTACCCACCTCCCCCCATAGAACGAGCCTATGTCCTACACATAGTTCTATAAAATCTCGCTGCTAACGCTATTATCCTCAACTCTCACTATCCTCCTCATCCCAAGAATATATGTAAATAATCCGTCATAACATACATTAAGGCTCTACCAAATCACCAGGCCTCCCTATTTATTTGCCATTCCCTACATTATGGCCTTAGGAATGGCATTGCCCCCCCAAAAATTGATAACTTCACCATCCATAACCTCACCCCCTCCAAAGGGGACAAAAAATATACCGCATGAAGCAGCCGTTTCGATGTCCCCCAATGCAAGCATGTGTCCTCTCACAATGACCCATTCGACACTAGGAGGCCTGGTCACAGACGGGCCACGGGTGCATTGACCCCCGAAACTCTCTCAGGTAACTCCAGGTTAAGTAAACACAACCACATTCCCTAGAGGCCAATATTCCCATCAGAAAACGATATACTAACTCACGTACCCTCGCCTTGGTATTCTAAGCCTCAAGCCAAACCTTCCTCCTATGCTTATCCAGTCATATGTTGGATATACAGCAAGCCCCGTTAAGACACCATTGCCCACACAGCACTCACCATTGTTTGACCTTAAAGTGGCCACCTGTTTTATATGTATCAAACCCTAAAACTTGTCCATCACAATACCTCAATACCTTCCACACCTCCATTTCCGTGCATCCTCAATACCACCCACCCTGACTCCTCTGTTCCAGTCGGATATATCTTTGTTTAATAATAATGCATTATCTATGACCAATGACATCCAGGCCAAGACCCCCACGTCTCCCCTCCGTCATCCACCACGTCCCTTGCTAAACATTGCCCTTCCCAAACCCCACACCATACCTTAAACTTCCTCTGTGATTTCTGCAATATCTCTGCTTAAAGGGAACACCTCAGCCATCCCCACACTTACTGTAAATACCAGAGAGTGAACCACTAAACTCTCTGCTGTAATGTAAGTTACGTCCCTAGCCCTTAAGCCTCCTAGCCTACCCAAAACCCTTGCTTGTAAACTAATTCCGAATTTATCTTCTACTCTCCTGCACTTCCGCCATGTACACATATTCCACAAACCTTAATTCTGTCCACTATGACATCCATCCCTTCCCCAATCTCCTCCCACCCAATCCCCACCTCTAATAGTCTCGACTTCATTAAATTAACTCTTCAATCCCGTAGCGTCCCCAAAAAAATCTGAATGATTCACAACTTTCCTTAGATCTTCCACAATGCCTTACAGCACAGTATTATCATCTAGTACCCCCACAATCCCCCCCCAGGACCCACCCCCCCTAATCCCGTGTTTCATTCATCACCTTCATCCACCGCCATAAAATGGATTCTTTACGCAGGCAAACAATAACTGAGAGAGTGGACAGCCCGCCTCAACCTCTCTCCTCGTACTGGGTCCCAAACTTACCATTGACCTGTACCATAAATGCTCCCCTATACAGGTTTGCCCCTATCACACCCTTCTCCCAAACCCAACTGTTCCACAACAAACTTTTAAGAAATCCCTATTCACACAAATCATAGCATTTGCCCAATCTTAAACCAAGTATTTCCCTCCGGTGCAGTCTCAATAAAATCACATATGTGACTATGCCCGTACCTCATATTTTCCCGGATTTTTTCTGTTCCCCACCCACCACCCCCACCCGGAATGCCAAAACTGCTCCCCATGTTACTCTGATCCTAGAACTTCTTCAGTCTATTGCCCCAGAATTTTAGCATAAATTTTTATAATCTGACACACATTAAGGATATTGCTCTATAATCATTCAGTACTTTTCCCATCCTTCTTCTTCGGCAACCTACACAAAACGATCCTGTTTTCTGTGTCTTCTCATCCTCCCACTGCTCCACATTTATTCAGACTTCCATAAACCCATACCTTAATGCTATTACCAATAAAACTCTATGAAAATCATTCGGGTCATTCCATCGTTGCGGCGTCTTTACCTGACTAATCCCGTAAACCGCCTTCCCTACCCTCGAAGCCGTCCTCCTCATAATACTACCCTCAACCATTTCCCGTTCCTCTTGTCCCCAATACAATAGTATTCTGCATAACACCAACTACCTCCTCACTGACAACTTCCTTGTTCCTCCTCCATTTCTCCCTAAACCAATAAAATCAGCATAACCTCTAATATCATCTGTATCGTAAGACCTTGACCAAACATAACCCCCCCCCCCATCAGCAACCACTAGATGCGCTATGGTTTTCCAATCTGCATTTCCCTAAATTTTCTCAGGACATAACTGATGGTCGATACACCCTTTAACCACCTCTCTAATCCTGCCCATAACTCTAACGCCGTTAACCTATCATTATGTGATCCTTCAATCCTACTCCTTAAGCCACTCCACTCACCTCGCACTTCTCCCCTTCCCCCCCCGTCGTAATACAGCATTCAGCTCGTTCCCTCCAGGTAGTTTTGCAAAACCCCATACTCTCCACCGTGTCTGTCTCTTTCACGTTTCCTAAATAAACTCTGTTATACCTGTTTTTGACGCATCTCCACAGTCAAGCAAATCCATCCCACCATCCCTACCTCAGCAATGTCTCACCTTTCTCAACGGATGATCCCTCATCTCCCTCATGCAGAAGCCTCACATTCAATTTCCAATACCAGCATATATGCGTTCTATACCATCCACCCGCAGATCAGCTACACGCCCCTGTGATCCGAAAAACCGCACTCTAAAGCCCTCACTTCTCCTCACCTATCCCTGCTCACATTATATCCTATCTAACCTCGCCCCATAATTCCACGAAATGAACGTGTGCTCACCCCATACTCCCCTACCCCCACATCTTCAATCCTACATCCCTTACAAACACATCCTTAGCGCACCCAAAAAATCACATCCTGCCCCCTCGGGGGACACATCACCATACCTAAGCACACGTTCCAATCACCTCCAACTTACAGTTATGGACAAACAACATTTGGACTCCAACTTTGTTACATGCCAGCATATATACACCAATGAAACATACTCTCCTCACCCCCCAGTGCCCATCTACCCTTACAACCTCCCCCTCACCCCCTCCTCCCAACCCATGACTCACAATGGGGCTGGTCTCCTTGTCAGCTACTGCTGGATACCCCCTCCTTTTAATGCAAGCACTTATGACAATCATTTTATAACTAGAGAGCCCCCCTCAAACTCATTCCTCCCTAACCTATGGTTTTGCTCTGCAAAAAAACATACATCACCATTTTCCCCCCCAAACCTTCGTAAAAACCACTTACCAAACCCTTTTTTTTTACCTCAGGTTTTAAGCCCATTGACATTTATTGTGACTCACTTGAATTTGCCAGAAGGAGGGGGATGACCCCTATGCGCTGTATCTTACTCACCTTACTTTCTCAGAACCTGTACCATTTTATCCTTTTTTCTACACCTGTCCTCCAGCCACACCTTCCCCCCCAAGGATCTTCCCGGTACCACCCCTCCCCTCCTTGCCTTTTCCCCTACAACTACCCTTGACTTCTTCCCGGGTCTCCTGCCCAGGTGTTAAAACTCATCGACGTTCTAAAAGACCGCAGTTCCTTTTGCGTGAGTTCTCACTCACACACAAATCTACTCCTGCAGTCCCGTCCTTCTTGATGGACTTTTCACCACCACTTCCCTTTCCTCTCTATCTTTCTCGAACCCTTCACCTGTCCCTGCTGCTAAACCATCAGCTTATCTACTTGACTTCTCAGGACCACTCCCTTCCCCCAGGCACCGTCTCGTCGAAGAACTCCTGCAAGCACCGCTTTACAGCAACTTTCCTGGTTAGACTACTTCCACGTACACCGGCCCTCAGGCGATGGGGGCCCCTCTCCCTGTACTCCGGGATGGTTTACAAAGTACCACCGTCGATTCTTCCCGTTCTACCTCTTCACTCCATTCGACCACTCGTCACTGTTCCTCTCTCCCAACTCAGGCATCAACTCACATGGTCTCTGCTCCACCTGCCTAGTACCAGGAGGGCCCTGTAGGTGCCCTTCTAGGATCCACTGTCTGCCGTATGATGGTCTTATGATCTACAAAGTCGACAGGTCTTTCTCTGCCGGCCTAGGTAACAATGACCTGCGTCCCTGGACGCTACCAGCATGACATAGGACGGTATGGGCCTAGCCAAACGTCATTTGAGGGTATAAGAGCCCTCAGGTCGTCCCTTACATGGCCCTCTGTCCATACTCCCATTCGTTGCTGAATGAACTTTACCGTAGTTGTTGAAAACCTCCTTGTTACATGTACGCCGTTACGCCTCGAAGGACATTCTCACCTTCACTCACGTTAGTACCTGGTATACGTCATGCATAACAACGTCACTTGTCGAGTTCACTGTCACCTTCCTCTCATGGTACTCTTAACAAGTCTGTGTAGACGCGGTATGGTTCAGTTTCAGAGATACTCTGGTCATCCAATTTAAGGCAACGCATTATACCTTCCTCGTTGGGGACCACATAGGCGTCCCTGTTGTAGCAGGTTGCAATGTATCGCATCGTTGCTCAGTAAGCGTTGCACGTACCAGCTGTATAAAAAACAGTGTTTAATCCGCTGTCCATCGGTACGCCATTTTGTCTTCTAGTTGCATAAGGTCACACCAGAGGGCAGGTTGTAGCTACTAGGCGCTGCGTCCTCTCTCCCCGGGAGTTCGTGAGACGAATGTGAATTTAATAAAGGATTTTTGTATGTTTTGATTCCTTTTTCAATATATGCAACAACCAAAAATAAAGAACACCAGGTTTCAATTTCAAAGTGTCATGTAGGTTTCTGTTAGTTATTTTATATAACAATTGTACCATTGGAGTGTAAATGGTTTAGTTTATAAGTATTGTTTTTTATACTAAATTTTTTATATAAATCATAGTACCATGAGTGTTGCAATGAATTAGTTTATATGAAATTGTTTTGTATATAAAAATTTCATTTACAATATGAATAAGACTGTCAGGTTTTTGGTTATATAGTTATTTTTGTGGTTAAGATTGTTCAGTAGTCCTCTGTTTTAGTTTACATGTTGTCGTTTTATATAAAGTTTTCGTCGTTTTTTGTTTTGAATGATTTATGATACCATACCATGTTTATACTGTGTTTTTAAATAAAATTATAAAAAAACAAATAATCTTTGCAACCTCCTCCCAGCAGATTAAAAGTTTTATTAGAGTTTAAATTCCCAAACAGAAGTCTTGGTTTTGTAATTTTTATGCATGGTTTATCCATACCGATCTTGCAGGCACTTATCTGACTACCTAAAAAGTCTGTGCAAGGAACCTCTTGAATTTCCAACATAGCTTGAGAAAAGTTTAATGAGCTTAAGAACATCTTGAATGACCCTTACTAAAAATATTCCAGATATAATAAGCCATTTGTTTAAGATAACAGATGCTCCAATACCGGCCTTGGTGCGTGTTATTACAGTATCATGATGGTACACCTTCCTGTATGCTTCCTAAGCCAGAATTTCTCCAGCAGAAATGAGATACTCCACCATTAGAAAAGGAAAGTTTATCCCTTGTGTGGAGTATCTACAAACTTTAATTCTATTATGGGTAAAAGCAAATTCATTATAGACGGACGGATCACAAACCTTTGACACACTTGAAACTTTAAAGGGAAACAAACACGTCACCTCTTGAGGTGGACTTTGGCACTCTCGATTGTGTATATCAATGGTTCATCAATTATTTCTCTTAATGGTTAGTCATGATAGTCAGTAGAAGATTTGGTACCTTACGCGACTTTCTCAGGTTTAGAACTTTCCTGCTATTTTCTTTTATCCACTGACTATTGTCTTGGTATGGGGGAATGTGAGGGGAAAATGTTCAAACAGATAGGAGTAATGAGCGAACTTTTTATGGTGACAATAGTTTGATTGCCAGACTGCTTGTGAAGGTAGGGTCAGTGTTCTAGCTCATGCTATTCCCCCCTCATTTTTCCACCAGGAAAGGTGGGACGTTGTGGGGCCTTCAACCAAATGGATTAATCACTTGACCACAGTCCCAAACACAACTGTAATTAAAAGCCTCTGCTGTATTATTAATGGATATATTGGTTAAAAGATTCATGTGTAGCTGATAAATTAGACACATGTGCAACTCTTTGGTATCTTTAATGTGGAAACGTTGTGCCACCTCCAGTGGCTTCATCAGTCCGTGTAGGAGAATTGAAGAACAGGAGGGAGAATGAGGTAATCAGTCCTCAACCTTGAGTCGAAGTGTTCAGTCATCAATCTTGAATAGAATAGCATATCAGCGGTGAAGAAGCAGTTTAAAACGTATGGCAGGGAGAGGTTGCAGCGTCATAGGTCGTGTCACATTTGTTCAATGTGAACGTAGGTCGTGCCCATTCTCCTCATGTTCTTTCAGTTTTCTCTACGTACGGACTGAGAAGCCACTTTGGGCGAAAAACGTTTCCACAATAAGATACCCAAGAGTTGCACATGTGTCTATTATCAACATGTCGGTTTTCTGAAACCCCCATTCATCTACCAAATTATGTTGTAGCTAATGGTGGAGACGAAGTTCATACTGCCTTGACTTTCATGTTTAAACAACTTGCTTTTGGATCCTCACCATCTATTACTTACCTTACACTTATACAGAGAGTGATTCTCAAGCAGGGTTAATTTTGTCTCGTTCTAGGAAAATTGGGGGGGAATGTCAGCTGGGGTTATCTGGCCACTACAGAACAGGTTGTGAAAAAAATGAGGCTCATTTTGGTTTGGGACATCACCCTTGATATACTTACTGTGTAGCCAACCCCAGGAAACTATCCTCATCTCTACAGTGGTGAAAGACTGCATTCCTATCATCTTGACGGATCATTTAAAGGCTAGAAAAACTGGATAGTCGTTGGGTTGTCACTTACCAGCTGTGACCCCCAACATCATCAGCAAACGGCTTACAATGCAATGTGTCACATCAACCGGATGCATCAATTTAACGGTACATATTAGCATTGAAGTCAAATATAATTTTTATATTTCCTTTTCATTTCTCTATTAAAGTAGGACCTCTTCAAGGTGGGGCTCCTTGGCGTGGTGAAGAGGCTCTTGGTCTGAGGAATATCGGACCTATCGGTCTTCTTCCTCAGACGAACCTAATTACCCCAAATTCCCCTCCCCTATCCCATCCTCACCATCCTCCCTCCTTTTTCCTTTCTCCTCCCCTCCCACCCTCCTTTTGCACCTTCCTTTTTGTCTTTGGGATTTCTCCACTGGCGCGCTAGTTCCTAGGTAGAGGAAAGGATACCGGGGTCCATCCCATTCCCGTTGAGAGTTCTTAGTGTGGCGTAGTTTGCGTGGAATCTGGATCGCCCGGGGATGTCACGATCCCTCTCCGGTATCCCGGAGTAGTAGCTTGGGGGTTCTTTCGGGCGACGTGTGTATCTCTGGAAGCCACCTTTCAGTATCCGGCGCGGGTGGTCGGCTGAAGGAGGTATAGCTTTGTGGCGGATAATTCGGCCGCCCTCTCTTTTGTCCACCGAGGTAGCTCGGCAGATGTGAGGTTGCTATCCGGGATTGTTAGTTTAATAGCTGATGGGTAGGGTAGGCCAGGGTTCATGCTGCATCTGCGCTTACTTGCGGTGCTGAGGTCCTTCTTGGGGTGCGGAGGAGATTTCTTGGCCCCTTTCATTCCTCTAGGAACCTATCCTCCCCGGTCCCCCTTTTTTTTTTTCTTTTTTTTATTTTTATTTTTCTTTTCTTCTTTCTTTTTTTTTCTTAAAAACAACAAAGAAAGAAGTAACCTAAACATGGCAGCCCTAGTCATCAACCTGGTACCCACGGGCCCCTCTTCTTGATACCGAACCCGTTTGGACCCCGCCTCATCTATGGACCATCTTTCAGGACATTCCCTCAAGCTCTGTACCTATTGCGGTGCTTTTTCCTCACCGCTTCAGGTTACTGAGGCCTCGACTGACTCTTTCGATTTATCGGACCTTCGCTCTCCTCTGGACTATGCTTTCGGCCTCTCCCTCTACGGTGCGGCAATTTTTCAAAATCGCTCTGACCCGTTCCACGTCGGCCACACTGGGTCCCACTCCATAAACGCCAACGACAATTACCTGGCTGAAGATACTTCTCCACCTTCTCGTCTTCTCAGAAACGATCGACACGATCTTCACTACCTTTCCACGCCTCAGTTTCAGATCTCTGAAAGTGAATAAATGCTTCACTTTACACCAACTTCCTCTACTGCCTATCTTCTGTCATAAGTATTGTGACAAGGCACTCCTACGCCATGTTGGTAAAGACACATTTTCTTTTCATGCTCTTAAGAGCTGTATGCGCTTCATTACCATACAGATGATACCCAGCTCATGGCTCTCTCGTTCTTTCCCATACTCGATACTGTTCCTGTCACTCTTGAAAAACATCATTCCTCAATTTTGTAGTGGGTACTTCCATTCTGCCCCATACCATAGTTCAAAAAAAATTTCAGCACATGGGCACTGACATTCTAGAAACAGCTTGGAAACTCCAAGATCTCCACTCAAGGTAAGACCTTACGGTCTTCCTGACCATGACAAAATGACAAAAAAAACGGGCGGAGGACGATACCTAGGCAATGTGGTCGTTTCACTTTGACAGCCAGAACTCCCATCCTCAGTTTATATGTAGGACATTCAGGTAACAGTAATCGAAGGTGATCCCTAACCACCCTAACAGTGTAGAAATTGCTGGCATTATGGCCATCAGCGAAATATTGCAGATTTATCGCTGAATGCCCAGTTGTGGTGCGAGGACAATTCTAATCGTTTTGCAATCAGATCTACCCTCTTTGCCTTAACTGTCATGAGCTCACCCTTCGTACTCTTGCCGTTGTAAGGTCTATATTAAACGAGCGGGGAAATCGTTTACCTCAAAGAGAGAGACAGATGGTCTCCCTTATGCCATGGCAGTTTTCTTCTCCCGCCTCCAAGGGAGACTCCCACGTTGTTTTTATTCCCGTGTTTCAAAAACGTCCCCCACTTCTGGTAATCCCATCTTCTACACCCACCTCTGTGGTTAACTCTCCCAGTATCACTCCTGTATCTCATCCTTTTTGCTGTCCTCGGCTCAAACCGTCCCTACTCAATGCCTCAGTCTAATCTCGCTTTCTTCGAGTTCTCTCTCACAAGCCTCAGGTTATCGACGAGACCTCGTACGGACACCTCCTCCAATCGTCCCTCTACTTCTCAAAAGTCAAAAAAAAGGTCCGGTAACACCACCTACCCATCTTCCACCTCGTCATTTTACCCTCCCTGTTCTGTCCCTAGTCTTCCCTCTCACTAGTCAGTTACAAGTGCAGAGGTTCACCCCTCCTCCTGTTAATGTACCTTCCTCCTGTTCCCTCACAAGTTTCTTCTCTTCTGCCACCTGCCGGTTCCTGCCTCTTCTGTCCTGCCACGTTCTCCATTTTCCCTCCCACCCTTTCGCCCCCCTACCTTGGTTACATGTCCATTCAGTTCCAATCTTTACCATCCTCCCCTCACCATTCCCCAATATGTTCCCATATGACATCTCAGAATCCGAAACACTTGAAGCAATCTCTGAATATATTGCAGAGACCAAACCATCATTGGGACACTGATCCACCTTCCGCCTTTCTCTTCCTCTGCTCCATCTTGCGCAACTCCTTCTTCACAGCGCACCGTTCCTTCGCTGTTGCCATTTTCACTGCCTCCGCATGTGGACTTTTCTAACCCTTTAGTCCGAGGGAACCCTTACCGGGATTTCAAGTTTCTTTATCATTGCCAATCATGGCCTATTTACAGTGGATTATACGCGGCCTCAGGGGTAATCGGGAGGTGAGCTTCAGATGTTACTCTCCCAGTTTGCCCCTGTTGGTGTTTGCTTACAGAACCAAAATTACCCTCTGCTGTATTCTCCATCTCAGGCTATAATTATTGTATTCTTCAGATCCCCCTTTTCTGATGCGACCTTTAATGAAAAGATGCCCTTCTTCTCCGCGACACTGATTATTCCTTACCATCAGTCGATTTTGTTCATACTTTCGCTGCATTACACAGCAGCCGTATCACTTAATAGGTGGTATACGCTTGTTCTTTATTCTCTCTCCTTCTCGGGCATTAATCTATTCCGGATTTTGGCCTTCCTTGATTCGGTCATTACGCACACCGATTCTGTTAATTTGTGCTTTTAATGCCCACCATTTTCCTCTGGGGCGGGTTCTCACTGTGTTCCGTGGAATTCAGTTAGGGAGGCTTTTTCTTGCCACCCAACCCTCCATGTTTTAAATACCAGGTACTCACACCATTTTGATTCTCGGGATCATACTCTCTCTTGCACGATCTCTCAATCTGCTCTTCCTCCGCCGCATTTAGACTTCACTTGGTTGTTCTCCCGGACTTACATGACAGTGTCATTTCCCAATCTTTTTACTTCCCCTTTTCATATTCGCCCACTCTTGCCCCCGCTTGGCAAATTTAATCAGGCAAATTGGAAAACCTTTACTCACACTAACTGTTTTTATAAAGAGGCCTCCTCTTCGTCCTCCATCGATGAGTTTTTAACCTCTTCTCGTTTCCGACGTTTTTCACTGCAGACTTCTCATTCTATACCCCAAACTTCGGGCAGGCATTCTCTGAAATGCGTGCCTTTGCTGGTCTCCTGCTTGTGCTCGTGACAGTACGAACATTTGAACGCGCTGCATGGGGCAGGTTCGGTACAATAGAACACAGAAAGGCGAACTCCTTGATTTTAAAACGAAGATGCGATCGCTCGCCGTGCCATCCGTGACGCTAAACGCACTGCTGGCGAGTTTTTTATGTCTCACCATCACTCTGCTTCCTCTATGAGTGCAGTCTGGAAAAACGTACGAAAACTGAGTGGTAAATATCTCCTGACCCGGCTCCTTTCTGCGGGTTGCCGGTGTTGATATTAGCAAAACCACTAGATATTGCCAATGAAATTGGCAATTCATCTGGGTCTGTATTTCTCTGGGACTCCATCTATGACCCTCATTTCTTTCCTCAAAGTCTGCCAGAGAGTTAGCACCTTGGAATTTTTCTTCTCTCAGAGAAGGACAGTATAATGTTGCCTTTTACAATTCAAGAACTGGAGGCAAACACTCTCAGCTTTGTTCGGACATCATCGGGGGGGCAAAAAGCTGGGCCCGATGTTAAATTTATATTCGTATGCTACAACATTTACATAGTCAGGCCCTTGCAGTCCTATTACGCCTTTACAATCTTATTTGGTCACAAGGAGTTCTTCCACAGCTTGTGAAATCCGCCATTGTTCTCCCTTTTTTTTCCCGCAAACCAGGCACTACGGGGACATTGAAACCTCCACTATGTCCCAGTGCTCTTCCAGTGCAGGTTTGCAAAGTAATGGAACGCCTAGTAAATAGACGTTAGTGTTGTATTTAGAGACACCACAAACGTCTCTCATTCGTCAATATGGCTTTCGTTAAGGGACGTTCTACCATAGACCCCTTTACTATGCTTGGATACGTATGTTTCGTAATGCCTTTGCGAAAACCACTCAGTTATTGACATATTTTTTGACATGAGATGGCATCATGACACTTTCTTGGAAGGTATAATATTTTAGCCAAGACCCTCCTTTAGGCTTCGCAGGCAATTTACCATCCTTCCTTAAGACACTTTTAACTGCAGGCATTTCCGTGTTTGGGTTTTGAATGTGCTCTCCCCAGACTTTACCAAGATGAAGTGGTGTCCCCAGGAGGTGTTCTGAGCACACACTTTTTCTCCTTGCTATTAATGTTTTGCCTCTAGTTTCCATCAAATATTTGGTCATCACTCTATGTTGATGACTTGCTATTGCCGGTGCAGGGCGATGACTGTCACCTCCTTACAGGTTTTCTCCAACATGCAGTCGGACCGTTTATGGTTTCCAATTGGGCCACACACGTGGGTTTAAATTTTCAGCACTAAAAAACCACCTAATCACTTTCCACTAGACGCTCTGTCATCTCGATATTCCTTTGTAACTCTATGGCTCCCGTATCCCTGAACGTGATACAGTCAAGTTCTGGGCCTCTCTTATGATCGATAGGTTATCTGGAAACCTCACATTTCCTCTCTGAAGGCAACTTGTCACAGCCGCTGAACCTTCTTTAAAACCTTGCTCATCTTTCGTGGGGAGCTGATCGTCGACCTCCTTCGCCTACATTTCCTCCCTTATTTTTATCGAAACTTGATTATGGTGACCAGATCTATTCAGCGGCATCTCCTGCTACTCTCTCTAGCCTTAACCCCATTCAACAAGCGATTCGTTTATGCCTTTGGTGCTTTTCGCTCTTTCCCCTTGTCGAAAGCTCTATGCAGAAGCGAACGTTCCATCTTATCCGAATCGCCGTGATGCCCATTGCCTGCGCTACTATGTACGCTCTATGATCTCCGCCAATCCTTCCATTTTATAGACATGGTCAATATTTAGTAGAATTCTTTATTTGTTTCGCCGCCCGTTTTACTCCGTCCTTCTCTCTTAGCCTTCATTCGCTCTTGTCTTCGCTTCAACTACACCTTTATATGTACATGTAGCATCTCACTTTTTCCCTACCTCCCTGGGAAGTTCCAGCTGTTCGAGTCTGTTCTTTTTCCCTCCCTTGCTCCGAAAGCCAACTGTCTATGGTCGCTTCCTGCTCTCATTTTCTTGACCAGGTTTCACTCTCATTCTCATGCCATTGCTGTGTACACAGATGGTCTAAGTCTTCTGACGGCATAGGATTCACAGCAGTGTTTACGGACAGGTCGTACAAGGGCATTTACTATCTTCGGCTAGTATTTTACTGCTGAATTAATGCCATCTACAGCACTTATCCGTATTGCATTCTAGAGCCTTTGTGTCATCATTTTGTGGTTGTCTCAGACCCCCTTAGTGCTTTAAGGGCTATACAAAAATTTGAACACCTCCCCTTAGTCCCCGTACCCAAATTTTGGGGCTACCCGCTCTTTACCAAGCAAAAAGATAGTTTTTTTTTGGGCCCCTGGTCATGTTGAGTAAGGAATAAAACGGGGCCAGACATGCTGCCGGTCAGCAGTACAGACCTCCCAGTTTCTTTAGAGGTATTCCATTTACGGCTATTTTGCTGTATTCTTCCCACCTTAAACCCCCCGTTGGCAACAACGTTGGTTACATGCTGGGCAACAAATTCAGTCTATTAAACCGAGATAGGTTACTGGGGTCTTTTTATCACCAGTGTGGAGGTTGGAGCTACTCCTCCCGCTTCGCTTTGGCCATACTCATTTTCCCATGGATATCTCAGGGAGAGGCGTCTTGCTCCTCCTGTGAAAATTGCCAAGCTCCATTACGTCAGCCACATTTGTTGGACTCCCCACTTTTAACGATTTTTAAAAATTTTCAGCCTAAAACCCCACAAATCATTTACTAGGCTTGCATTCCGTCACCCTTTGTACCTTATGGCCCCCGTATCCCTGAACGTGATAAGTAAGTTTCTGGGCCTCCTCTTTGATCGTAGGTTATCCTGGAAACCTCATTTCCTCTCTGAAGGAAAATTGTCACAGCGGTGACCTTTTTAAAACCCTTGTCTCTTTCGGGGGGAGTGATCGTCGAACCCTCCTTCGCCCAATTCCCCCTTATTTTATCGAAAAAATTTATTATGGTGACCAGATTATCACGGCATCTCCTGTCTTCTCTAGCCCTTAACCCCCTTCATCCCAAGGGTTCATTTATGCCTTTGGGGCTTTTCGCTTTCCCCCGTCGAAAGCTCTTGCAGAAGCGAACGTTCCATCCTTACCCATCGCGTGAGCCCCTTTCCTGTGCTACTATGTAGCTTCTGTTCCGCAAACCTTCCTTTATAGAATGGTCCGATATTAGTAGACATTCTTTATTTGTTCGCCGCCCTGTTTCCCCCCGTCCCCTTTTTTTTCATTCATTCGTCTTGTTTTCTTCAACTACCCCCTTTCTTGACATGTAGCATCTCACTTTCCCTACCTCCCCCGGGGGGTTCCCGCTGTTCGAGTATTTTCTTTCCCCTCCTTTTCGAAAGCCTAAGGTTTCGTCGTTCCCGCTCTCTTTTTCTTGACCCTTTCCTCTCATTTTCATGCATTGCTGGTAACGATGGCTCTAAATCTTTGACGGGTGGATTGCAGCTGTTTCCGGACAGCGTGTACAAGGGCATTTACTATCTTCGGCTGTATTTTTTTGCTGAAATTTATGCCATCCTTACAGCACTTTCCCTATTGCATTATGCCTGGTCTCATTTTGGTTGTCTCAACTCCCCTTTGTGCTTTCAGGCTATACAAAAATTTGATACACCTCCCCCCTTGTCCTCCTTCCCCAAATTTGGCTATGCCCCTCTTTACCAAGCATTAAGGTTTTTTTTTTGTTGGGGCCCCGGTCATGTTGATACAGGGCAAGAAAAGGGAGACACTGCTGCGTGGCGCGTACTGACCCACCCGTTTCTTTGAGGTATTCCATTACGGGTATTTTTCTGTATTTTCCACCTTCACCCGTTGGCAAAACGTTGGTCTACTATGCTCGGCAACAAACTTCAGTCTATTAAACCGAGTTAGGGTTTCTGGCCACTTCTTATCACCGTGTGGAGGTTGGGAGCTACTCTCTCCCCTCTTGATTGGCCCTTTCTCGTCTTATCTGGATATTCATGGAGAGGCGTCTTGCTCTCTCTGTGAGAATTTCCAAATCCTTTTTCAGTCCCACTTCTGTTTGGGCTGCCCCCTTTTACGAGCACGCAGATTTACCTCGTTTGTCGTCTTCGCTCCCCTGCTCTCTCTTTACCTTCCCCCCGTGATGGACCCCCCTTTCATCCGGGTCTCTCATTGACTTTTTGACAACGATGACTTCACAAAATTTTGTACTTTTAGCCCCTTTTACTTCAATCTCTTTCTACCTCTACCCCCCTCTATCCCCTGCCCCCCTGTTTTCTGTAACCTTGATCATCCCCCTCCCCTTTTTGCCATCCCAAATTTCCCGCTCTTCCCCACCCCGCAGCGGTATAGCCCCGTGGTTAGCGTTCTTTTTTTTTTATAATAAAAATAATTTAAAGTAGGATAAAAGTTCATGTTCAAATTTTTTTATATTTTAATTCTAACAATAAAAAATCTATATTTGTTTTTTTTCTTTTTATTTATTACTTCTAGGAGGGGCCCGCCTTGGGAATACTTATGAAGAGTTACAGGGGGAACCAAAGCCA
>NC_069494.1:9488088-9513677 GCF_026875155.1 Cherax quadricarinatus
CACCATCAGGGGTCCGCCGCACAGCCTCTGTTTTACCAGGTTCCAACATGCAACACTGCTTGACGCTCGCTGAGGCGAGCCTCACTCCTCAGAGCCTGCCTGCCTCTCTGGGTGTTATGCGAAATTTCTTTCAAGTTGGGACATTTCCACGATTTTTTTGCCACATCTCATTATTCTCACATCAATACAGCTCCAAAATGTTTTTATAAGAAATCCAACCTTAAAAGCATTTTTGTATTGTTATGGAGCTGAGTATTAGTGGTCTGTAAACTTGAAAAGTTGCAAAACAAATTTAAATGCATCCCAAAGCAGTGGCGTAACTACGGGACCTGGGGGTCTCCCCCCCTTTCCCCTCACTAGAGCTGTGGGCCCCCCCACTTGAAAAGGAGTATCTGCATAGTTTTGTGTCTAGAAAAGTAAAATATATATATAAAAATATTAATATAAATATATAATATATATATATATAAATAATATATATATATATATATAATATATATATAATATATATACATATAAAATAAATATATATATATATATATAAAATATATTATATATATATATATATGTATATATATATATCGGTTTTTAAAATCTCAAATAATTCGGAGGGCATGCCCCCCCCAAATGTAAAGATTGACCCCTCCTCCCCCGCCCCAAAATGAAAACACAGCTACAACACTGGGCCAAACCCCCAAGAGGGCCAAAGGGGGGGCCCAGGCCCCCTGGGCCCCCCTTATATCCGCGCCTGTGGCCATGTAGTCAGAAACTGTAAGGCTGGAGGTGTGGCCCCGGTAGTTAGTAAATGGGGGCTGATAGTTTCTGTCCTGGGAGACAAGGTAAGGGGTGAGAGGTGGAGGATTTTGCCAGGTAGTCAGTAAAAAATACGCGGGAGGGAATGCTATAAATGACCTCAGGGGGAGACAGGAGCTGTATTGGAAACAAGTGTAGTCAAGGACAAATAAAACCAATATTACAAACTAGTAATACCACGGGAAATGGGAAACAAGGGGAAACTCCACTAGCAATAGTGGGGGTTATATTACCAAAAACAACTGGTAAGTGCTCCATTGTTGGTGCTAGTGAGGATAGGAAAAAAGACAGTTAAACATGCACCAACGGGGAATACAGTCACAGAAACCCAAGGCAAATGGAAACCAAGCCTGTGCCCCATTCTATGCACTTGGTATCTGTAGGCAGGGAAATCTGGAAAAACAGATGGGACATGTAACTATGACTACCCTAGAAAATGCCATGCCCATATGACAACGGGAAAATGCAAACTATCTTCCTGAAGCTTTCAACCCTGAAATGTGTCCCTCTTCAGTACAGGAAAGACTGTGCTATAACTTAAATGCCAGGCACACCATCTAAATGGGCCAAAAATACAAAACATCCAGACCATGGGAAAACCTGGTAGCCACAGCCACTCAAGAGACAGGGGTTTTTAGTGCCAGGAAGGAAAAAAAACCCTGCAGGAAATGGCAGAAATCGTACACCAAATCCAGTCTTTCCGGGAGGGGAACCACAGTCGATGGGCCTCCACTCCAAACCAACAGATACAGATACTAATGCCGGAAAAAAAGTCCCCCCCAGTACCAACAATACCACCAGTCCGATGGCATTCTTCTTTGCAAATATACAGGTTCTAAAGCCACATGAACAACAAAATACCTTTAAATCCTGACTGCTTGGCAAGGCAAATGCAATGTTCGTGGCTTTCACAGAGACCAACATAAAGGATGACTTGGACAACGAAATATGGATCCCAGGTTACAACCTATACAGATGAGACAGAGTGAACAGGCAAAAGGGGGAGGGTTGGGGGGTTGGCCTGTATGTCACAGTCACTTGTTTGCACAGAACTGCTTAATGCCTCAAATGATGTAGTAGAAGTTTTAACAGTAAAGATCGAGAACCAAAACTTAGTCATTGTGGTAGTCTACAAGCCTCAGATGCAACATCCCAGCAATCCAGGAACAGCTGTTAAAAATTGCCCCACTGTCTAGAAAATCTGCCAGCTCCTGCCCCCAACATCTTGCTCCTGGAGGATTTCAACTTAAGGCACCTAAAATGGAGGAATATAGCAAAAAAATGTTGTTGCAGTGATAACACCAGGAGGAAGCTCTTACGAGAACTCACACACGAGCTTTTAAAAACTCTGCACAAAAATTCAATTTAAACAGCAAATAATAGAGCCTACTAGACTGGAAAATGCACTAGACCTCATCTTTACTAACAATATGATCTGAATTTCGAATGTCACCATATCAAAAACAATATACTCAGATCACAACATAATCGAGGTTTAGACATGTATGCACGGAGCCCCAGACTGACATAATGAGATTATCACGAGGTAGCATTCACCAAATTCAACTTCAATAACAAAAACATAAAGTGGGACCAAGTAAACCAAGTCCTAACTGATATAACTGGGAAGATAGACTAAGCAACACAGACCCCCCAAATTATGCCTATAACAATTAACTCGTGGCACTCGATGTTTTGCACAAGGCTTATTCTTCAAAAAAAAAGAGGAGTAGATGTAAAATAGAAAGAGACAGGCTCTCCCTTTGCAGGCGACAGAAAAGTATAACAGAGCGGCTAAAAGAGGCCAATGTATCTGAAATGCACAGGGAGTCACTGGCAGAGAAATAGCAAACATCGAAAAATTAAAACTAAAGGAATCTTATATGAGTCAGGAATCGCCAGGAAGAACTAAAAGCCATAAATGAAATCGAAAGAAACCCAAAGTATTTCTTTTCCTATGCCAAATCAAAGTCGAGAACAACGTCCAGTATTGGGCCCCTACTTAAACAAGATGGATCCTACACAGATGACAGCAAGGAAATGAGTGAGCTACTCATGTCCCACTATGACTCAGTTTTTAGCAACCACTAACCAGACTGAGAGTCGAAGATCAAAATGAATTTTTTATGGGGAAGCCACAGAATTTGGTTAACAAAAAGCCTGTCTGATTTATCCTGACACCAAATTACTTCGAACAGGAGATAAATGACATGCCCATGCACTCTGCCCCCGGGGCCCGACTCATGGAACTCTTGTTCATCAAGAACTGCAAGAAGCCCCTCTCACGAGCCTTCAAACCCTCCTATGGAGAGGGAGCATGGATTCAGGGGGCGCCCCAACAGTTTCAAAAACAACAGGGCATAGCCCCCCCTCCACAAAGGGGGCAGTAAAGCAATAGCAAAAAAAACTACTGACCGATAGCACTAAACATCCCATATCATAAAAATCTTGAAACGGTCCTAAGAAGCAAGATCGCCAACCCATCTAAAAACCCATCAATTACACAACCCAGGGGAACATGGGTTTAGAACAGGTGCTCCTGTCTATCTCAACTATTGGATCACTACGACAAGATCCTAGATGCACTAGAAGACAAAAAAAGAATGCAATTGTAATATATATACAGATTTTTCAAAAGCCTTCGACAAGGGTGACCATGGCGTAATAGTGCACAAAATGTGTGCAAGGAAAACGGGAAAAGTTGGTAATGGATTAAAATTTTCCCTCACAACAGAACACAAAGATAGTGTCAACAGAGAAAAAAAATCCGGCGCTAGATGAAAACCTGTTCCAAAAGGGCACAGTACTCCTCCCATCTTTTTTTCTCACCCCATACTGACATAGACAAAATGTCAGCCGCACACATGTTTCCTTCGCAGTGACACCCAATTGCAGACGTGCTCCTTGCAAGTGCAAGGCTCCGGGGGGACATAAAACCAAATCTTTCAGGGGCTCAAAAACAATATGATTTCAACATAAAAAATTTAAATTACTAAATTTGGTAAAAAGGAAATTAAATTTTCATCAAGTAAAAAAACAAATTTGGCCACAAATTAGAGCAAAAACCCCAAATGTCAAAGCCCTGGGAGGATCATGTCGGAGGATCTCACCTTCAAGACCTAACTTTGTATCAATCGCAGCTGCTAAAAAATGACAGGATGTATAATGAGAACCTTAAAAACTGGATGCCAAGCCAATTGACACACTTCGGTCACTTGTTCTATCTACGAATTTTGCTGCACACTAAAGCCCTTAAGGGCGGGTGAAATTGCTACCTAGAAATTACAAAAACCTTAAGGCGTCATACGTAATAAAAACCTCAAATTACTGGGAGCGCTTTAAGTTCCCGAAACCTGTTTCCCCCGGGAAAGCAGGCAAAAGTACATATTATATCACCTGGAAAATCCTAGAGGATATACTGAACTTGCACACGAAACACTCACAACGAAAGCAAAAAATTGGGAAAATCAACACCCCCCAATGAAAAGCAGGGGGGCACTAGAACGTTAAAGACAAAAACAATAAATATAGGGGGTGAACTGTTCAACTGCCTCCCGCATACATAAAGGGGGGGACCAATAGACCCCTGGCGTTTCAAGCTGGCACTGGACAACACCTGAAGTCGATACCTACCCCCTGGGCTGTGGGTGGTACTTGGTTTGCGTCAGCCACAGTAACAGCCTGGTTTTATCAGGGCCCGATCCACCCGGGGCCCGTTCACAGACCCGGCCCGGGGCTTGACCCCCGGAAACTCCTCCATGTAAATTTCCCTAAACATTGTATGCACTCAACCATTCATTACACTACACATTGTATGGACTCTCAGTTATACATTACACTACACATTGCATGGACTCTCAACTATACATTACATTACCCATTGTATGGACTCTCAACCATACATTACATTACCCATTGTATGGACTCTCAACCATGCATTGTAAGGACTCACAACAATACATTACACTATATATTGTATGGACTCTCAACCATACATTACCCTACACATTGTATGGACACTCAACCATACATTACACTACACACTGTATGATATCTCAACCATATGTTACCCTACACATTGTATATGCTCTCAGCTATATGTTACACTACACATTTTATGGAGTCATCCATATATTACATTACTCATTTTATCGACTGTCAACCATACATTACACTACACATTGTATGGACTCAACCGTACATTACACTACACATTTTATCGACTCTCAACCATACATTACTCTGCTCATTGTATGGACTCTCAACGATACATTACCATACACATTGTATGGTCTCTCAACCATACATTGTGTGGTCTCTCAACCATACATTATATGGACTCTCAACCATTCATTACTCTACACATTGTATGGACTCTCAACCATACATTACACATTGTATGAACTCTCAACCATACATTACACTATTCATTTTATGGACTCTCAGCCATACTTTACACTATATATTGTATGAACTCTCAACCAAAGATTACACTATGCAGCGTATGGTCTCACAACCATACATTGAATGGTTTCTCAACCATACATTGTATGGACTCTGAACCATTCATTACACTACACATTGTATGGACTCTCAGCAATACATTACACTACACATAGGGCGGCAGCGGCAGCGGCAGCAGCGACTCCCAGGCTCCGTACTTTTCTCCAACTACCAGAGCTACCAATGCTCCTATGATGACCTAGTTACAAGCAAAACTGCACTACCCAACATAGCACCCAGAATGACCAAAGATTACCAACAGTGAAACCTACAAATCGAAAATAATAGAGATCAAAGGAAGACTGCACACAAACCGAAAGCAACACCCCACTGCCAGCCGAACAACGTAACCCTAAGCTTTGTATACTACAACTTCTTCTTAACTGCAACAATTCCTGTAGTATTATGAGGCGCAATCTAAGAGGAAACAGCACCAAGGCCAGCAAGAAAACACCGAAAAATCAACTATTCAACAAGTGTAGTCAGGAGGAAGCCGGCCCAGCAACCACCCCACTCAAGGCCACACCACAACAATAACAACAAACATGGCTGCCACCAGCCCATCCTCCCCTCTCTTCCCCGGATTCAACCTACCAAGTAGTCTCTCAGGTATGACCAACGATCCAGATACCCTAAAGTCATGCATCTCCAACTTAGTTATTGAAAATATGAATCTTCGAGAGACGCTAACAAAACAAGACACCAGGATGACACAACTCGAAAACAAAATCCTCAGTCTTGAACAAAAGTTATCAACACCTGGAATGACTAACTGTGACAAGACCATCCAAACAGTCATAGATAGCCATACCCAACAAATAATATCTCTTAATACAAAGGTTGAAGAAGCAGTAAAAGAATGGAAGAACAACTTAGATAACCAGTTCAGTGACTACTTTGCTCTCCAAGAAGATAAAACTGAACAAGATAAACTATCGGACGCAGTAATGTTAACAGTCCACTTTTTCCCAGTGATATGAACCAAACAAACAGTAAAGAAATTACTCTGCAGATCATAAAGGACCAAACAAGTGTTATTGTACCAAGAGTCGGATAGTAAAAAGAGCCGGTTACTCGGATCCATGGTAGAAAAAAGTGTTATGCTTAGATTCACTCCATGAACAGGAAAAAGAACTTAATAATTGCATTATTAAGTTTTCATTAGTCGAACACAGCGGCAGCGGCGCAACGGTATCCAACCAGCTCTTCTTTCTCAAAAATAACATCGCTCAACAAACTTGTGATGGCCTAAGTGAAAGTTCAACTAATGAAACCAACGTAGACACAACATGACCCAGACTACTAGAACGTAACCAAATTTGGACAAAATTAAGATAGATCTAAGGGAAGACAGCCTGCTAACCACAAACATGCCTTAGCTGCCAGACAATCACTTAACACAAGCATCCGAGAAAACAGCTCTCCTCCATTGCTACACTGTATTACTTCAGTGGATTCTATGAAAGGATATCGCAGATGAAACAACACTGTAATAAAAGAATAACAGCAAGGACCCTAGAACTCAAAATTGTCTACCCAGCAAGGACGCAGTGAGTCATCAACCCCCTCACCGCGCCACCCTAGAACAACAACAACAACAACAAAACAAAATGCTGACTCCCCTTCCAACCCACTCCCTTCAAGGAGTCACCCATGATAACTCATGTCATGATTATTCCTGACAATATCAAGGGACTACATGTTGCTCTAGAAAATGAATCAAAGACATCAAAGCAACACTCCGAGCGACGAGAACCAGTAACCAACCTCGAGATAAGATCCAAAACCTTGAAGTGAAGATTACATCGGAAGTGTTGACCAGAAAATACTCTAAAAGCAGCTATAGCCCAGTCACACTGAGCAAATAACAACAATAAATATGAAGGTCCTAGGTAGTAGGTTGGTAGACAGCAACCGCCCAGGGAGGTACTACCGTCTGCCAATGTGAGTGTTTAAAACGTAAGCCTGTAATTGTTTTACACGATGGTAGGATTCTGGTGTTTGTTTTTCTGTCTCATAACATTGCAAGGTTTAGAACGGTCTTGTACTTCTGCTTCACTTAGGTCACACTTCACATCATGTACAAGGATAATGTATACACACCCTCTGGGTTATCTTATATTTTCTTATAGCTCTTGTTCTTGTTTATTTCCTCATAATCTAATGGGGGAAGTGGAACAGGAATTCTTCTCCGTAGCTATGCGTGTTGTAGAGGCACTAAAATGCCAGGAGCAAGTGGCTAGTAACCTCACTATACTTGTACTCTTACCCTCTCCTCCTCTCTCGCTACTAACTATGGATTCAGTATTACTCCCTCGCGAAGTACAATTGTGTTCAACACCTTTGCACGAGAGACACATATATGTCTGGTGTGTTGACATGAAGAAAGGAAATATGAAGGTTGAAGAAGCATCAAGGACTGGATCCAGAAAACAATGCACACTCGGGACTAAATGAATACCTTGATTTCCAAGGACGACAAAACAGAACAAGATAAGTTGTTGATGCAGTAATAATAAACAGTCCCACATTCCTAGTGACATAAACAAAGCTCAGTGCAAAGAAAACTGCTATCAGGATAATACAGACCACGTAAAAGTCATCGTGCAAACAATGAATCAAAGAAAACACGTTTGCTAGGAAAAAACAGGAGTAAACACAGTATAATGAATCCGACTTCATTTTCACACGATAAAGAGAAGGACTTAATTAAATCAGCAATTACAATGAAAAATGAGAGTGTAATAAATGATTGTCTTAAACAAAAAAACGTCAAAACCTTCTGTTCAGGCTGATGAAAAATTAACAGGAAAATAGAAAAATAACATCAGTGTTTCACGCGAGATGGGAATACTAGTAAGGAAAACATCACAGGACACAATAGACTATTCTCAAATGAACACGATTTCTCTACTTCCTTTAGAAAAGCTGACATTTCTGTAACAGATAGATAAGTGCCTCCTAAAGAGATAGTGATGTATGAGTGTGGTCGTGCATATAGTTGTACGTTACTATTATATTGTAAATTATTATTTTTATTATTTTTCATCATAGCTACTGAAATACCTCCTATACTCTATACTTCTTTCTTACTTGCTTTTAATTGCTCATAATTTAAATTAAAAGTCAAATCTTACTCCAATTAATATATTCATTATCTTACCTGTCCCCCATTTAATTCTTGTTTTCATCACTACTTGTCTATTTTATACACTTTTCAACTGTGTATGCAACTCTCATTGTATATTCCAATTTCTTTAGAGAGCAAGTACCAAAACATCTACCCCCTCCCTCCCTCGCCCCCATCCAGCTAGTACACAAGTTACCTCATTTTTTTTACTTTTATTGTGCAATAAACTGATGCCAATTTATTTAATATGCTACAAATCAGATCTTACTCCTTAAAAACCAATATTATTTCATAGTGTCCACCTGTTCTCAGTTTTAACCTTTGTTTACCATTTACTTAATTTTAGTCCCTTATATATTTTTCTCCTTGATTTTAGCCTTTATATAACTACCCTAGTTTAGACTTTCACAATTGTTAAATAATCAAGGTGCACGCTCGCGCTCGCAGGTGCTAAAGTGAATAAGTTTCACAATTTTGCATTATATTCCAAAGCTCAGTTATTTGATTACCAACTTTATTGTTCACCACAACTTACATTGTCCTTTTATCTATTATTTTATACTAGATTCTAGCTTTTAAAGAATTACCTTTATAGTACTACCTACTATCATATTCCAAGCTCATTATTTTACATTTGTTATTAATTCAGGTGCTAGTTTTTAGCGTAAGACTATTTACTTTGTTTTATACTTAATTCTAACTATAGATTCATACAAATTTATGATTACAAGCATTGATCCTGATACCAAACCTCTTTTTAATGACTTAAATGAATCAAAAGTTACTGTAAAGATTACTACATTGCGTAACAATCAAAGGCACTTCCCTCAGTGCCAACAACAAACATAAACTAACTGTAACTACAATATCAGATCTTTAAGCAAGCATTACGATGACCTCATAGCATTACTAAATTCCTTACATGCCAATATGTCCATCATTACACTAACTGAAACACCTGGCTAAAGCTGTAGTTACAGTTGTCTATGCCATCCTGGTTACACAGCCATACACAACGGTAGGCCGACCAACAAGGGGGTGCACTGCCATATACTATCAGACCAACTAAGAATGTATCACTAATACTTGCACAAAAAAGGGGGGGGGGAAATGACATGGGGAAATATATAATAGCCAAATTCAAATCCAATTACCTACAAAAACTCTCACAAATGTTGATAAACATTTACAGAGTTTCCACAGTCAAACATTAGCAATTTAGTCAAAACCTAGGAAGTATGATAACTGATGCACGCCATATGAAGCAAGATCACTTACTACTCTCAGAATGTTACTCAATTATAATCTCCTGCAAGCCTAGGACCACCCGTTACTGAATTCACAAACCAAATCTTGAATCAAGAACAGTCATTATACACCAATACCCCACCCTCCTCCCCCCACCCCCCCCTCACCCTCCAAAACCCCCTACTCCCATAGTGATCGCTCCATGACTTGACCCATGGGGACCCACCAACACTCCTTATCGCACACTTTAAAACAGGCATCCCCATACAGATAATACCACAGACATACCCTACTTTCTCATAACAACTCTTGGTAAAACTACCAAGACATACTACTAAAGTCACCTTCAGAACTTCACAATGAAGGCAGCCTTTTAATACTTCACTAAAGCATTAGCAAACTTTGATTGGCACCTTCCCCCCTGAGCTTAGAAATCTATACAGATATTGACGAAATGTATTAATATTTTTCTAAAAAAAAACCATTAACCGTAAACAAGGCACCTGCCCCTAAAAAAACCTAAACAGATGGACAGCAAAGAGACTGAACAGTCACCTGCTAACACCAGCATTCTCAAATCATAAATTACAAATCACCAATATGAAAAACAGTACAGAATGGGTCACATAACCAGTGACCAAACAAAACGTTACTCGTCAATCCTACCCAGCTGATAAGAGGGCAAAAAAATTGTTATTTATGAGAACAGATTATCCAACTTACGAGGGATATAAAAAAGACCTGGAAAACCCTATTCGAAATTCTGGGAACAAAAAAGATATCACGAAATAGCAAAATAAAATTAGCAAAATCAGAATGAACCACAACTCACACAACAGAATACAGCAAACAGACTCAATGATTTCTTCTCCACTATAGGACAAACACGGGCTCGCACAATTAATCTCGCACAACTCTCGCACAGCAGATTACCCCACCAAATGACTACATCACCGGGGCAACTACCGAAAACACTGTTCCTAGGCTCTGACTAACATACGAAGTCTCCCTTATTATCAAACGCACTATAAAACAAGGCAGGAGATTTTAAATACCTTACCACCCTTTTATATACAAAAAAGTGTCACATAAGTGCTATCACCAATCATTGCATCACTCTTTAACCAAATTCATAGAACCTTCCACTTCCCTACAGAAACTACTCAAAATAGCAAGGGTTACCCCGGTCACAAAGGAGGAGACCAAAACAGAGATGATAAACTATGGCAATATCCAACTTACACCCTCTCTAGAAATCTTCGAAAAAATTAATTCATAACGGAATCTACTCCTACCTTATCTCGATACATACTCAACCCTGCAATTTGGATTAGGCCTAATAAAAATACTAATGATGCTGATTATACACATGCTAGAACATTTATTACACTGCATTTAGGTGAAAAAGAAAGTCCCATGGGGTCTTCATTGACTTACGTTAAGCTTTGATACAGTTTGACATGACTTGCCCCCACGTAAAATTGTCACACTATGGTATAAGAGGGCACTCCTCAACTACATCAAAGTCTTTCCTCTGCAACAGAAGCCAATATTGTACGCAAATTATTAGGGCATACTATTCTGCCGCAACCAATTACGTTGGTGTCCCACAGGGAAGTGTCCTTGGCCCTTTCCTTTCTCCTATTCATAAATGACTTCCAAATGCTTCGCAATTATCAAACCCACATATTTGCGATGAAACTACATACGTCTTCTCTCACCCCCCCACACCCCCCCCCCCCCGTCAAGCCCCCCCCCCACCGTCACGCTTAGCCAATATCTGTAAATACCGAAATTACAGAAAATATCTACTGGATGAGGGACTAACAAACTTACAATAAACATTGACAAAACCTACTTCATTCAGTTTGGTTACCAGAGCTACAGAGTCCCTCTTAACATATGATAAAAGGATACCTATCACAAAACTAGCAGAGGGAAATTCTTAGGAATCCACCTTGATAATAGACTCAAAAATTTCATACTCATATTACAACAAATTTTCTAAGAAAATTTCAAGACTGTAGGCATACTATCGAAGATATGGTACTATGTTCCACAGTCAGCCCTCCTGGCCCTTATCACTCTCTTATTTACACCTATCTCACCATGGAATTTTGTGCGGGGACCTCAACAAACAATTAACCATCTCAGGTCCACTATTACCCAACAAAAGGCTGCAGTTAGAATGTAACAAATTCTTATACAGGCTGCACCTCTCCAACCAATATTCAATACACTAATACCATACTCACATACAAACCATCCATACTTATTACTGCACCTATTACATAATAGAACACTTAACTCAGGATATTAACCCTCCTCAAACATCTCCTTGCCAACCTCAACAGTTACACATGACCATAACACAAGGCCAGATCACTCTTTGATGATTCCTCGTGGTCCATCTCACACTATGCAAAAACTCAATGCCACATAAAGGCCCTAAAAATCTGGAATTCATTACCGTAAATATAAAGAAGAAAACATACCTGTTTTATAAATACAAGTCTCTTTCAAAGATCACTTATCACCCAAAACCAAATAATACAGAATAATGAACCTTTCCTCTTACTCTCCCTCGCAATCAAAAAATTTATTCATAATTAATCACATTCATTTACACCCTACAATAATAAAAATGATAATAAAAAATATCTACACACAAACATCCTCACTCTCCCTCATACCCCCCTCGCAAATAACCAACATAATAAAATACAACTCAACAACCGCTCGCAAACATACCCAACCCCCTACCCAACCACCATAAAACACACCCTCAAAAACACACTCCCCACCCACCCCCCCCCCTCCTAACCACACCACAATCCCAACCAAAAACCTCCCAATACCCACCCATCCCCCCACCCCCCATCCCCCCCCTACACTATTCCAACCACCCCCTTCATCCATACACCCCCACACCCCCATAACAAAAAATAAACCCCCCCCCCAGAACACCCCCTCCCACCGCCCTCGCCCTCCACCTCTCGTGCACCCACCCCCCCCCCCCCCCAACCCCCCACCCACCACCCACCTATACCCACCCCCCCCCCACCCACCCCCCCCATAGACCCCTTACTCCTCACTCTCCATGCCCCCCACTTACATATCTGTATGGCTCTAATCCTACATTATATACATTGTCATGGACTTCAACCAATACATTGTCTGGTCTCTCACCACACCTTGCTCATGGATTCTCAACACACTCGCTCATTCCGCTGGTCTCTCAACCATACTGTATGTACAATACACAATTGTACAGACTTCAACCATTCATTACACTACATGTTGTATGGTCTCTCAACCAACATTACAATACTCTTGTACAGACTCTCAACCATTTCATTTCAGTACATGTTGTATGGACTCTCAACCATACATTATGCTGCACATTGTATTCAAATTCAAATTCAAAGTTTATTCTCTATAAGGATTACAATGCTGTGTTTACAGAATTTGGTGGATGTGTGGTTTACATGTAGGTAAAATTGTGATTATCAGAGTGTTACCACTGAACGCTAGCATGGCTAGCATTTCAGGCGGATACTTAGGTTTATTTTAATTTTTAAATATTTACAAATTATGAGGTAAATTGGTATTATGGCTAAGTGTGACTAAATACTAGTTTGTGAGTTTAGCAATGTGAATGCTTTTGTTTTGCACAGTACATGGTTTCCAGTATTGGAGGATCACAGGCCACTTTGACTAGGTTTGGATTCATTATTTTTATGATTGAGATTATGTATTTCTGTTTATGGTCAAAGGGTGTGAGCGAGTGTAGTGTGAACCACATGGTGGTATTCGGTGTTAGTTAGTTGATGGGGTGTTATCAGGGAGATAAGATGTTTTCTAATGGTAGTTTTGAAGGTGATTAATTGTGTCTGCTGTTTTAGAGTTTTCAGGTAGGGTGTTCCCTGTTTTTTAGGGCTTTGACATGAATGAATTTTTGTTAAAGGTTTTGTCAGAACGTGGGAATGTCATAGTGATGTTTGTGTCGGTGTTATGCCTTTATGTTCTGTCACAACTATCAAGAAAGCATTGTTTAGGTCAAGGTTAATTATTGGAATTTAAGGTTTCCTGTAGATTGTAGACTGACACTGCAGTAGTTAAGTGTGGATGTACTGAAACAGGGGAGTAAGTTTAGATCTATGAAGAGTGGGGGGTTTGATGCCAGGAAGCGACGATTTAGTGATTATTCTTACTGCAGGCCCCCCCCCCCCCCCCCCCCCCCCCCCCCCCCCCTTTTGTTGGGTTATTATTGGCTTTAGGTGTTGTTCCTGCAGTGATCCCCAAGCACAAATAGGCATAGGGTGAGTATGGATAAATAAGTGAGTGGTTTATAGTGTGTGAAGGGCATTTTGCGGCACTTAGTATCATATCTTGGAGAGGATCCCAATGTTTTGGATACTTTTTTGGTTATGTGTTGGATATGGGTGCTGAAATTCAGGTGTTGTCAAGGTATAGGCCTAGGGAATTTGCCCTTCATTAGTTGGTACTTAGAGATTGTCGATCCTAACGTTAATTTGCACAACTCTGCTCTGCTACAAACATAATTGTAGTAGGTTTTGTCAGTGTTTTTTAAGCATATAAGCTTATTGGCTTTCATCCAAAGTCTTTTTGGATCAGCTCCTCGTTAACAGTGGTTGGGTATTGAGTTTGGCAAGATTAGGGTTGAGAGATGACTTAAGTCTTGTAGTCAACTAAAGAGAATGGGTTTCTGGTGTTGGATAGTGTGGATGATCATTGATGTATATGAGGAAGAGCAGGGGACAAGAACACTTCCCTGCGGAACTCCAGTATCAAGTGGCCGTGTTGTTGATGCTGTGTCTTGAATGGTGAACATACTGATACGTATTATATAAGGTAAGATTTTGAAATATGCAAGCGCATGCCTCTTATACCGTTAATGGTCAAGTTTTGGGTAGGATGTCGTGGTTCTACTGTGTCAAAAGCGTTATCTTAGGTCAATAAATTCCTATTGGATATTCCTCATTTTTCCAATGCTGTGTTAAAGCATATCTAGCATTTTTATGATTGCATCATTAGTTGCTTTTTATTTTTCCTGAATCCAATTGGCAGGTAGTGGGGGTTTTTTGATTGTTGTTTGAGTTTTGTTTTTTTTGGGTTTTTGTTTTTTTTTTTGTTTTGTTTTTTTGAGTTTTTTAATGAGTATGTTTTGTGCTGTTATAAATGTAAATATAGTCTCCTGTGCACGAGTTTCTCAAAGATTTTGGATAGCAATGGTAAGTTGTGTGTATTGGCCTATAGTTAGTTTAAGTCGCTGTAGGGTCACCACACTTTTTGTTTTGGTGTATAACCCTTGGCCATCTTGAGTAGTTTTGGGTGTAGGTGCTAGTTTCAAGTGACTTGTTAAAAAAGTAATGAAATAGCATGCGAAAAAGGACATGGGCCACTCGCTTGTACAATAATGTTTTGGACATGACGGAGAGATTCCCTGAGTTATTTTTAGTGAATTTATAATCTCGGTGACTTCCATGGCTCAAGTTGCGTGCAAGATAGAAGGAATTTGGGATTTTCATTAGGTAGTCCCAACATGGGCATTAGGATGTGGGATTTTATTGGCGAGATTAGGTCCTATGGTTGAGAAGAAGTCTGTTTATCTTGGTTAGTTAGTATCTGTGGGGAAGTAGTGGTGTTTCATTAGGTTTGTTAGGACATTTTCTTGTTTTTTTTTCAGTTTGTTGAGTCCGTAGAATCTGAGAGAGGTGTTTTCCAGGTCTTTTTATATTCTCTTTTGGGTCTGTGAGAATCTACTGGAGTAGTTATAGTTGTTTGGACTTTCTTTATTACTTTGGTGAGAATGATAGGTATAGTGTATAAGATATTCTTTGTGTATTTAAGCCCTGTCTATATTGCTTTCTTATTGGTGTTTTTTATCAATGGATTTCAGAATGGTGTGGTTAGCCATGGGCAACCCAAGCCGTTTGTTTTGTGATCTGTTCGTTTAATTGGACATTTTTGCTGTATAGTCTAAGTAATTTGTTAAGAAAATGTCTGTCTAGTCATCAATACCATTGGCCTTGGAGAATTTCTGTAGGCAGTCAACACAGTCTCTAGTGTCAGCTGTTGAATTTCCTTATGTGGGCCTCCGTCATGGAGGCCTAAATGAGACTTTGTTGTGATTCACGTGGTAGTTTACTTATGTTTGTCAAGAGGGAAGGTAGGGTAGTGGTCTTGTAGGCTATCTGTGATTTCACTGATTTAAGGGGGGCTAGTTATATTGGTCCATATCGTCGGTCTATTATGGTTGCACCTTGTTCTCATTGAGCTGGTTGTTTGGTATTGTTGGTAGTGAAATGGTGTTGTTACATATTGTTTGATGAAATCCGTTACAGGCTGATCATCTAGTATGCAAAGGTTGAGTAATGAAAGTCTCCAGCTAAGAGAAGGTCGGTTGCAGTTTCATGTGTTTTCCTGTTTGTTTTTAGTGACTTAATTTCTAAACTGAAATTTGGGATGTTTGCCTTGGGGGATCGGAATTGGCACCGCTTGTTTAGGTTTCTTAAGGTTTTTTTTACGTAAATTTAGCAAAAAATGTATTCCCCATATTCATCACTAAAAGCAAGTGGTGGTTAATACAAGATAGTTGGTTTTTTAAGTATTAGATTGCAATACCACCCCCCAACTTGGTATGGTCTGCCAGTCTGTGAAATGCATGTGTTCCTGGAAGAGGGTTGATATTATTGTGTCCTTGCTTATGATAGGTCTCAGTATGGAATAATGAGGATGAAGGGTTGTTTGTCTTTAGTGATTCAAGGAGTGCCAGGGAGGTCCATCTTAGTGTTTGCTTAAGGGACCTGAGTTGTATAGTTTAAGTACTGATAGAACTTTCTAGCATTGTTTAGGATAGTGTGGCTTGTGATTGATGTGTAAATAAAGGCAGTTACTTTCCAATTAGGTTGTGATGGGTGTCAGAGCATTATGGATGTGTTTAGATCAGGGTTGAGTGATCCTCATCTTCTAGGTTTAAATTTTGGGACATTTATAGCCTGAGTTGTGTGTTGAGTTATTTTTTTTTATTTTCACACGGCCCGATTCCACCAAGGCGGGTGTGCCCGAAAAAGAAAAACTTTAACCATCCATTCACTCCTTCACTGTCTTGCCAGAAGGGTGCTTTACACTACAGTTTTTAAACTGCAACATTTACACCCTCCTCAGAGTGGCGGCCACTGTACTTCCCATCTCAGGACTCAAGTCCGGCCTGCGTGGTGTGTCCCGGAATTCCTTCTAAATGTTTACTTTGCTCACACTCAACAGCACGTCAAGTATTAAAAATCCATTTGTCTCCATTTACTCTATCAAACACGCTCACGCATGCCTGCTGGAAGTCCAAGCCCCCTCGCCACACAAAACCTCCTTTACCCCCTCCCCCTCCAACCTTCCTGGCCGACCCCTACCCGGCTTCTTCCAACTACAGACCTGATACACTCTTGAAGTCATTTATGTTTCGCTCCAATCTCTCTACTTGTCCGAACCCACTCAACAACCCTTCCTCAGCCCTCTGGCCGGACACTTCAGTTTTGGTAATCGCACCTCCTCCTAACTTCCAACTACGAATTCTCTGCATTTATTCAACCCCCCCCCACACCATCCCGCCCCCTCAGCCACCCATCACCAACTCCCCCCCCCATCCAACCCCTCCCAACACACTCCCCCCCCCCCCATCCCACAACCATCCACCCCTATCCCCCCCCACTATCCCCACACCCCCCCCCTCTCCTTACCCCCTGTAAAAACCCCCCCTCCCCCCATACCTCTCATACCCCTCCCCCCCCCCCCACCCTATGCCTCCCCCCCCCCCCCCCCCCCCCCCCCCCCAAGCCCCCCCCCCCCCCCCAGCGCCCCACAAAGCTCCCCATTTGTCTCCACAGATCCTAAGTGCACCACTCACTACGCACGCCGCTCGCGCGCACACACTCACGCAATGTTCTCGCCGATTCACCTCATCTTTCATAGACCATCCGCTGACACGTCCACTCCCAAATATTGAATACGTTCACCTCCTCCATACTCTCTCCTCATCTGGATTATTCAATCTTTCATTCACCTAATCTTTTTGGTAATCCTCATAACCTTTACTCTATCCTGTATTCACCTTGAATTTTCTTCTTTTGCACACCCTACCAAAATTACCACGCTGCACCTTCTCTTCAGAATCACCCAAATAGAGTCACAGTGTCATGTGTATAAAAGATGACAGCTGAGTGACACTCCACTTTGTGTTGTGATTCTTTATTTTTTAACTCCACGCTCTTGCCAAGACTATAGTGATTTACTTCTCTTACAACCCCATCTATAAATTATTAAACAACCACGGTGGACAATCACACATCCTGTTAAGGCTACTTTTACTGGAAAATAATTTCCCTCTTTCTACCATACTCTAACTTGAGCCTCACTATCCTCGTAAACACTCATCACTGCTTTCCAGTAACCTACCTCTACACCATACACTTGCAACATGCTGCACTTTGCCCCTATCCCACCTTGTCATACGCCTTTTCCAAAATCCATAAAATGCCACAAAGCCTCATAGCTTTTCTAAAATATGTTCACTTATATGTTTCACTTCCCGCCTTCCACTCACCCCTCCCCGCCCCCGCCCCCTCAACCACACCATAAATCATAACCAAACAATCCACCCCCCTGCTTCATCGTATCTTCCCTCTTCTCCCCCCGTCTTACTCTCTCCAATTCCTTTCCATTATACCTGCTATCGAGTTCTCCCCCCCCCCCCCCCCAGAACTGTATCATACCCCACGTGGTTTGCACCCCCTACTAGCGGCCACCAGCTACTAAATAGCCCCCCCCCTAACGCGCAATTATGGTATCTCTAGCAGCTCATTCCACGTCCCACCTCAACTTCACATCAATGCACCCTCCCGATCGATCATATGTCCATGTCCCCGCCTCACCCCCTGTGTCTCGGCACCCCCCCCCCCCCCCCACCCATCGCCGCCTAAAGCCTAAACTCGCGCCACCCTCCCTAACCTCCCCCCCCCCCCCCACCACACCCCACCCCACCCCACTCTTCTCGATGAAAATACAAATTAAAAATTTTGCACAAGACTCTCACTTGTAAGTGCACTAAGGTCTAATATAATGACCTTTTGGTGTAGTCTATGATTTTGAGCTAGACCATGCGCCCCCTCCCATAGTACAATACGGTTCCTTCCCACCCCCTCTAATAATATAAAATACAAATTAAAATAGCACCACGTCGCACGCTTAGTAATCGCGCACTATGGTCTAATGTAATGAATTTGGTTATTTGACTTGTATTGAGCTAGAATGAGCTATGTACAACTGAGTTTAATCTAATAATATAAAAAAGGCCAAGACTCTCAGTTGTAATTGCACTAGGTTTTAATAAGTTGTTTACAAGAAATTGAGTATTAGGCTAGACTTAATTGACAAGATAAATACACAAGTTAAGGTAGGCATAAGAATAATAAAAAAAATGTTAAAAATTAAAAATGGCATGACTTGGTTACAATATGCTAATAGATGGTGACAGGATAATATAAAATTTGTAGTGGAAAATACTAGTTTAAAAAAGTTATAGAATAAAAATGGGCAATAAAAAAGTTTACAATAACTTTTGGTCAAGATAGTTTTAAAGTAAAATTGGCAATAATAGGATGTTAGAATAAAATTGGGAATTGAGTATTTCTTAAAGTGAGTAGAATTATTGAGGACCAAGTTTATGGTAGATTTATAATAAAATGAGGATAGAACAGTGATGTGGTAAGATGTAAAAAAGGAAAGAGATTCTGTAGATATTAAACACATTTAAGATTATGAGGTAGAAATGATGTGAATACAACAATGACAATCAAAAGTTGTTGGGGTGTATTAGAATTTTAGGGGCACATAATTTATGACAATAGTAACACTAACGGTTTAGGACTGCTGGGTTATTATCTGCACTTTACTCTGATTTGTTAGTCCAGCCTCACTTAGGAATGTTTTAAGGTCATGTTCGGAGAGATGAAGTTCTCTTCCCAGTGGGCTGTTTCCTTTTCCTAACTGCGATTTTTCCATCCCTCACAAAGCACTGGTGGATTTTTTGGGTATAGCGTAATTTTCTTAGCCGATAAAGGAGGTTTTGTCTTGTTTTGGTAAGGCACTCATTGACGTAAACATCAGTTTTCATAGAAATAGATGTTTTTAGTAGGTTGTTTCTTTGTAGGCTAGTTTGGAATTTTAACAGCACTGTTTTTTTACCCGCTTGGTAGCCCATCAGTTTGCAATCCTTTAGGTCATCACTACGTATGTTAAGGCGAAGGTGGTCCCTCATAAGCTGTAGGGTGGTCTCCATGCAGGTCTCTTGGGTGACTGTGGCTGGGAGATGTTTGCTGTTAACTACAACAGCGTCAGATAGCTGCTGTTGGTCATTATGGTCTTGGAAGTTGGTTATGACATTGGCAAGTTGTTGGTCCACTCTTGATCTTTCCTCTGTAATGTTGGTAGTAAGGAGGGTGACTTGGTCTTTTAGAGTGTTGATGGTGTCTAGGGACTGGGTGTGGGTGTTGCTTTGTTGTTCTAGAGTGTCTAGTTTATGTTCAAGAGCAGTGATCTTGTTGAGGTAATCTGCATTGCTAGCTTTTAGTTCCTGCATTTCTTGAGTTAGTTTGTTGATCGTTTGGTTCTGAATTGAAAGGAGTTTAGCTATTTCTTGGTCGGTGACCTTCTTGACATCAAATGCTGGGAAGGAGCTATCTTGGACTGTGGCGGCGGCCATGTTTGTTGTTGTCTGTAATGTGGTGATGCGGGTGAGTAATGAGGGTTGTGTCCTGACTGGCAGTACCACAAGTTTTCCTCGTGTTATTACTGGTCTCACCTTTGATGTTAGGAGTCCTTAGCTGGTTACTGGATCTTCTTTTATAGCTCTGACCCTTGTCCATTGTCTGTGGCTTTGGGTGAATAGTAGGCGATGGGTGATGGGTGAATAGTAGGCGATGGGTGAATAGTAGGCGATGGGTGATGGGTGAATAGTAGGCGATGGGTGAATGTTTTGGAGTATCACTTCAGTGGCAGCGGGGTAGGAGGTGGTAATACGAGTCCTAGTAGTTGGTAATTTGTTTACTTTTGGGTGATTTCTGCAGTTGATTTATATCATTCTGGGTATCCACACATGTTAGTGTTATGTGGGTCTTGATTAGGCCATCACTGGGCTGCTGGGAACCTCAGGTAGAAGTAAATATAGAGGATAAGGTTCCTGTTGCCAGTGCTGCTGCCGAAGCCAGTATATGGACTCTCAACCATTCATTACACTACACATTGTATGGACTCTCAACCATACATTACACTACACATTGTATGGACTCTCAACCATACATTACACTACACATTGTATGGACTCTCAACCATACATTACAATACACATTGTATGGGCTCTCAACCATACATTACACTACACATTGTATGGACTCTCAACCATTTCATTACACTACACATTTGTATGGACTCTCAACCATACATTACACTACATTGTATGGACTCTCAACCATACATTACACTACACATTGTATGGACTCTCAAGCATACATTACACTACACATTGTATGGACTCTTAACCATACATTACATACACTTTGTATGGACTCTTAACCATACATTACATACACTTTGTATTGACTCCCAACCATACATTACACTACAAACTGTATGGACTCTCAACCATACATTACACTACACATTGTATGGACTCTCAAGCATACTTTACTACACTCTGTGTGGACTCTCAAACATACATTTAACATTGTAATGGACTCTCAACCATACATTACATACACTTTGTATGGACTCTCAACCATACATTACATACACATTGTATTGATTCTCAACCATGCATTACACTACACATTGTATGGACTCTCAACCATACATTACACTACACATTGTATGGACTCTCAACCATACATTACACTACACATTGTATGGACTCTGAACCATACATTACATACACATTGTATGGACTCTGAACCATACATTACATACACATTGTATGGACTCTGAACCATACATTACACTACACATTGTAATGGACTCTCAACCATACATTACACTACACATTGTATGGACTCTCAATCTCAGTAGTAGTAACCAGTTACCAGTCTCAGTGGTAACCAGTTACCAGTAACCGTTGTTGATTTCAACGGACGGTTACTGGTAACTGGTTACCACTGAGACTGGTAACTGGTTACTACTACTGAGATCAACCATACATTACACTACACATTGTATGGACTCTCAACCATACATTACATACACATTGTATGGACTCTGAACCATACATTACATACACATTGTATGGACTCTCAACCATTCATTACACTACACATTGTATGGACTCTCAACCATACATTACACTACACATTGTATGGACTCTCAACCATACATTACACTACACATTGTATGGACTCTCAACCATACATTACAATACACATTGTATGGGCTCTCAACCATACATTACACTACACATTGTATGGACTCTCAACCATACATTACACTACACATTGTATGGACTCTCAACCATACATTACACTACACATTGTATGGACTCTCAACCATACATTACACTACACATTGTATGGACTCTCAAGCATACATTACACTACACATTGTATGGACTCTTAACCATACATTACATACACTTTGTATGGACTCTTAACCATACATTACATACACTTTGTATTGACTCCCAACCATACATTACACTACAAACTGTATGGACTCTCAACCATACATTACACTACACATTGTATGGACTCTCAAGCATACTTTACATACACTCTGTGTGGACTCTCAAACATACATTATACATTGTAATGGACTCTCAACCATACATTACATACACTTTGTATGGACTCTCAACCATACATTACATACACATTGTATTGATTCTCAACCATGCATTACACTACACATTGTATGGACTCTCAACCATACATTACACTACACATTGTATGGACTCTCAACCATACATTACACTACACATTGTATGGACTCTGAACCATACATTACATACACATTGTATGGACTCTGAACCATACATTACATACACATTGTATGGACTCTGAACCATACATTACACTACACATTGTAATGGACTCTCAACCATACATTACACTACACATTGTATGGACTCTCAATCTCAGTAGTAGTAACCAGTTACCAGTCTCAGTGGTAACCAGTTACCAGTAACCGTTCGTTGATTCAACGGACGGTTATGGTAACTGGTTACCACTGAGACTGGAAAACTGGTTACTACTACTGAGATCAACCATACATTACACTACACATTGTATGGACTCTCAACCATACATTACATACACATTGTATGGACTCTGAACCATACATTACATACACATTGTATGGACTCTGAACCATACATTACACTACACATTGTAATGGACTCTCAACCATACATTACATACCTTTTGTATGGACTCTCAACCATACATTACATACACATTGTATGGACTCTCAACCATACATTACACATTGTATGGACTCAAGCATACATTACACTACACATTGTATGGACTCTCAACCATACTTTACATACACTTTGTATGGACTCTCAACCATACACTACATACACATTGTATGGACACTCAACCATACATTACCCATTGTATGGACTCTCAACCATACACTACACATTGTATGGACTCTCAACCATACATTACAATACACATTGTATGGGCTCTCAACCATACATTACACTACACATTGTATGGACTCTCAACCATTCATTACACTACACATTGTATGGTCTCTCAACCATACATTGTTTTTGTGTTCATTTTATTTATCCCTTTCAGGGTTGACAGGCCCTGTCAGAGACTTGTTCTCAGGGTCAGCCAAATTTAAAAAAAAAAAAATTATTTTTTCTTATGTGAAATTTTTTTTTCTAAACATTATAGGCTAAACAAAATTTTTTTACCGTCAATACTTACCGAGATATGGAGGCCATGAAATTTACCGAAAATGAGCATCATGTGGTAACATCGCCGACTGCTGTCACCCAGTATTCTTTTATTTAGTATTTTATGTCCCATTTTCAATTATTTTTTCATTTTTTTTTTTTCCAAGTAACTTTTATTTGGCCTCTGAGACCAATATGATCAGTATTTTGGAAGTTGTTTCTTTTTCAATACTACACAATAATGGCAATTTAAAAACTGTTGTCATTGTTTTGTTTTCAGAAAATATTTACATAAACGATATGAAATGTTGTTTATTACTATTTTTCTATGTTTTATATACACATATACAGTCACAGGGAAAGTTTCTAGAAGTTCTGCAGCCTGTGGAACTCTTTGAAACATGGTGTCATGCACAGTGGTGTTTTACACTCCTCACACATAAAACGAGTGTCTCTGCATTGTTGTGGGCGTTTTTTTGTATGTGCACAGACATAACACCTCTTCTGAGCCTTTTTCTTGCAAGCAGTAGCAGGCAGTTTTACTAGCAAGTGATCACCATGCTTCAGACGAGAAGGTAGTTGTTGATAATTTAGTGGGCGGTCTATTGCAGGTGTTGTTCCTTGGTACTTGAATACTATTTGTCTGATGACAGACAAACAGAATTCGCCGTATTGTGGTTTGTTTTTGGTCCTCATCTTATACTTATATTATAGCATTCAGCATGGAAATGTCCAGAAGATGGAAAAGGAGTTTTATGTACCACTTATAACTCTTGCGAACACAATTGGCAAACGCAATCTGCATGTCACATTTGTCCACTGAACGCATATTGAGGATGTAATCAATCACAGCTTCAGGTTTCAGAATGGGTTCATTGCTTTCTCTATGCTGCCTGCCAGTGTCTGCCATTTCATTAGGGTGAACTGATGACAACAGTGTGACATCTCGTTTGTCATGCCACCGAAATGCCATGATGTCATTGGCAGCAAACACCTGCACCTCACCTCTACGAGTGCCAGCATCAAACCTGGGCATATGTTTCCGATTTGCACGCACTGTGCCACACACATCTGTCATGTTCACTCGCAAAAAATCACTGAGTGTGGGGCTTGTGTACCTGTTATTTGTACATAATATATGCCCCTCACCAAGGTATGGTTCTATCATTGTTCTAACCACATCACCATAGATGCCTAATAACTTCCTGGTATTTTGCAATGTATAACTTCCAGTGTACACATTAACATCCAATATCAGACCACTGTAACAATCACAAAGCACAAACAACTTTATACCAAAGCATTTCCTCTTGCTTGGTATGTACTGCTTGAAAGAGAGTCTTCCTTTGAACAGAATTAAAGACTCGTCAATTACAAGCTTCATGAAGGAATAAAAATACATACTGAATTTCTCTTTCAGATACACAAACACATGCCTAATCTTATGTAACCTGTCGTTTCTGTCAGGCCTGGTTTTGTCTGAGAAGTGAAGCATACGTAACAGTAGCACAAATCGATTCACTCCCATTATATCACTGAAACCTGGAGTTGCAGTCAGGTGGTCTGTTGACCAGTGTGATTTCACACTGTGCTTATACACATGTGGCATAAGCATTATTGTGGCAAAGAAAAGATACATCTCAGCCACAGTGAAAGTATTGTGTTTGCCATGGTGTACTCGTAGTATGTGTTGCTTTCCCTGACAATAATTTCCACCAGGGGTTCGTCAAAGAATAACTCGAAACATTCCAGTTCACTGGCATTGTTTCCCAGTGTACAACATGGCCGTATTCCACTTTGGCTGTCATCAAACTGGTGGGGATTTGGAACAAAATTGACAGTTTTCCTGCCAATCCCGTCGGTCTCTGGGGGGTACTGGACAATACAGGTGGTTGTGGGAAATTGTGGCTATGGGGGCTGTGGGGG
>NC_069494.1:9514177-9556447 GCF_026875155.1 Cherax quadricarinatus
GGAAGGTTGGTTAGTGGTCTGTAGTGCTGTCTGTGATTACCCCTGATTTAAGGGGGGCTAATATATTGGTCCATATGTGGTCTATAATAGACCACATATGCACTTATCTCAGTGAGCCTGGTTGGTTTAGTTAAGTCATTCAGTAAGTCAGTCAAATCATTCAGTAAGTCAGCTATTCAGAAAGTCAGTCAAGTCATTCAGTAAGTCAGCTATTCAGAAAGTCAGTCATTTAGTCAGTCATTCAGTAAGTCAGTCAGTCAGTCACGCAAACTTACATTTACCTCTTTTTATGTGTACAAAGTAACACTTCATTATTGCGACAGGATATCTTGTCTAATATTTTTGTTTCCTTCATTAATTCTGAGACTTAAATGCTTACACCTTTTCTTGCCACTTTGAGCAACACTGGGATGCCTACTGGGTGTCATGATTGCTTGGTAGATACAAGATATAGCAATTAAAAGATCAAAACACAATTCACAATCACAAGCTTGCAGCAGAGAAGTTGGACTAGACACGTTTGAAGTACGAATGCTGGGATGGTGGGGTGGTGTCAGAGGGGTTGACCGGGGATGGTGGGAGGTCTCCCCCACTGATCCACAACAAGGGGGCCACTTGAGGAAAAGGGAAGTTTGTTTTTCCTTCACCCAAACTGAACCGTGTTAAATTCATCATATGACGTGTTACATAACAGGCCCTGATGAACTCTATGCAAGGGTTCTAAAGGAATGTAAAGAGGAGCTTAGCAAACCTTTGGCTAATCTTTTCAACATATCACTACAAACTGGCATGGTGCCAGATAAGTGGAAAATGGCAAATGTGATACCTATTTTCAAAGCAGGTGACAGGTCCTTAGCTTCGAACTATAGACCAATAAGCCTAACCTCCATAGTGGGAAAATTTATGGAATCAATAATTGCCGAGGCAGTTCGTAGCCACCTTGAAAAGCATAAATTAATCAACGAATCTCAGCATGGTTTTACAAAGGGGCGTTCCTGCCTTACGAATTTATTAACTTTTTTCACTAAGGTATTTGAGGAGGTAGATCATGGTAATGAATATGATATTGTGTATATGGACTTCAGTAAGGCTTTTGACAGGGTCCCACATCAGAGACTATTGAGGAAAATTAAGGCACATGGAATAGGAGGAGAAATTTTTTTCCTGGATAGAGGCATGGTTGACAAATAGGCAGCAGAGAGTTTGCATAAATGGGGAGAAATCAGAGTGGGGAAGCGTCACGAGTGGTGTTCCACAGGGGTCAGTGTTGGGCCCCCTGCTGCTCACAATATACATAAACGACATAGATGAGGGCATAAAGAGCGACATCAGCAAGTTTGCCGATGACACCAAAATAGGCCGTCGAATTCATTCTGACGAGGACATTAGAGCACTCCAGGAAGATTTGAATAGACTGATGCAGTGGTCGGAGAGGTGGCAGATGCAGTTTAATATAGACAAATGCAAAGTTCTAAATGTTGGACAGGACAATAACCGTGCCACATATAAACTAAATAATGAAGATCTTAATATTACGGATTGCGAAAAAGATTTAGGAGTTCTGGTTAGCAGTAATCTGAAACCAAGACAACAGTGCATAAGTGTTCGCAATAAAGCTAATAGAATCCTTGGCTTCATATCAAGAAGCATAAATAATAGGAGTCCTCAGGTTGTTCTTCAACTCTATACATCCTTGGTTAGGCCTCATTTAGATTATGCTGCACAGTTTTGGTCACCGTATTACAGAATGGATATAAATGCTCTGGAAAATGTACAAAGGAGGATGACAAAGTTGATCCCATGTATCAGAAACCTTCCCTATGAGGACAGACTAAGGGCCCTGAATCTGCACTCTCTAGAAAGACGTAGAATTAGGGGGGATATGATTGAGGTGTATAAATGGAAGACAGGAATAAATAAAGGGGATGTAAATAGTGTGCTGAAAATATCTAGCCTAGACAGGACTCTCAGCAATGGTTTTAAGTTAGAAAAATTCAGATTCAGGAAGAATATAGGAAAGTACTGGTTTGGTAATAGAGTTGTGGATGAGTGGAACAAACTCCCAAGTACAGTCCTAGAGGCCAGAACGTTGTGTAGCTTTAAAAATAGGTTGGATAAATACATGAGTGGGTGTGGGTGGGTGTGAGTTGGACCTGATTAGCTTGTGCTACCAGGATGGTTGCCGTGTTCCTCCCTTACGTCAAGGCGACCTGACCTGACTAGGTTGGGTGCATTGGCTTAAGCCGGTAGGAGACTTGGACCTGCCTCGTATGGGCCAGTAGGCCTGCTGCAGTGTTCCTTCGTTCTTATGTTCTTATGTTCTTATAAAATTGTGCTGCAATTCTTCAGTAGTGCTATGCCCAAATCAAGCCAAATAAACTCGTACTAAATGATGGTCTACTGTATTTGAAAGTTTACAATGATGTTCAATGATGTAATAACATGGTAAGCAATCACTAATAATGCTTGTAGTATAATACTGAACACAACTAATCTACAATGAAAACTTGGGAAACTAATTTCAGTGAACTGTATCTAACTATTAAGAAGTAAAAATATACAAGGTTCACAAAAGCTAGGTCAAAATGATACACTGATTTTTGTAAATAATAAGTTAGAATATAATAATTCTCTAAAGTAAGCTTGGTCAAAATAATACACAAAGTCAATACAAAATTCAAAAGAAGTAAAAATTGTGGGGCAGTAATGAACTAAAATTAATGATGCACAACATATTATACAATTCACAAAAGTTGCATCAAAATGATACACAGGTTTTTACAAAAATTAAGCAATAATATAATTTTCCAGAAAAAGATAGAGCAAATAGTACGCATATACAGTAGGGCCCCACTTTATAGCATTTCACTTGACGGCGTTCCACTAATACGGAAATTTCAAATTATGACCAAAACTCACTATATGACTCCCCCACCTGACTTTCTAAAATGGTCACCGTGCCCCATCCAGTGTGTCTACATTCTCCATGAGCACCGTGTCTCTCCATTATGTCTAGAAACTTTCCAAAACTTCAAGTGTTTCAACATTATTTCATGTTTTATATACATAGTGGACCCCCCCACCTTATGATGGCATCACGTTACGTTAAACAAACCATACAATACATTTTAACGCAAAAATTTTGCTTCGCCTCATGCTAAAAAACTCACCTCTCGCGATTCATCTGGGACGCATCCCATGTGTGGCCTGAGCGCGCCTCACCTGCCCTGTGGGTGCCAGTGTTTACAAGCCAGCCAGTGCGGTCGCATCCATGCATACAATCGGCACATTTCATATTATCACAGCATTTTTAGTGATTGTACCTGCAAAATAAGTCACCATGGGCACCAAGAAAGCTTCTAGTGCCAACCATGCGGTAAAAAAGGTGAAAATTACTATGGAAATGAAGAAAGAGATAATTGCTAAGTACGAAAATGGAGTGCGTGTCTCGGAGCTGGCCAGGTTGTATACCAAACCCCAATCAACCATTGCTACTATTGTGGCCAACAAAACGGCAATCAAGGAAGCTGTTCTTGCAAAAGGTGCAAGTTTGTTTTCAAAACAGAGATCACAATTACTCGAAGATGTTGAGAGACTGTCATTAGTGTGGATAAACGAAAAACAGATAGCAGGAGATACCATCTCTCAAGCGATCATATGTAAAAAGGGTGGGAAATATGCACTATCATACCACAATCAGCTGCTGCTGCACCACGGTCAGCTGTTACTGCACCACCGTCAGCTGTTGCTGCACCACAGTCAGTTGCTGCTGCACCACCGTCAGTTGTTGCTGCACCACAGTCAGCTGTTGCTGCACCATGGTCAGCTGCTGCTGCACCACAGTCAGCTGTTGCTGAACAACGGTGAGCTGCTGCTGCACCACGGTGAGCTGCTGCTGCACCACGGTCAGCTGTTGCTGCACCACGGTCAGCTGCTGCTGCACCACAGTCAGCTGCTGCTGCTGCTGCACCACAGTCAGCTGCTGCTGCACCACCATCAGCTGTTTCTGACCAACGTGACTCGTTCCGAACCTGTCTGTCCAGCTTGAGTGCCTCAGCTTCCCTGCCATCATTGTTTACAAGCCAGGGTGGCCGGTTGCATGCATACATTTGATACATTTTGTATTATTCCATTGTTTATAGTGCTTGTAATTGCTAAATAAGCCACCATGGGCCCAAAGAAAGCTTCTAGTGCCAACCCTGCGGTAAAAAGGGTGAGAAATATGTACTATCGTACCACAGTCAGCTGCTGCTGCACCATGGTCAGCTGCTGCTGCATCACAGTCAGTTGCTGCTGCACCACCATCAGCTGTTTCTGACCAACATGACTCGTCCCGATCCTGTCTGTCCAGCTTGAGTGCACTCAGCTTCCCTGCCGTCATTGTTTACAAGCCAGGGTGGCCGGTTGCATGCATACATTCAATACATTTTGTATTATTCCATTGTTTGTAGTGCTTGTAACTGCTAAATAAGCCACCATGGGCCCAAAGAAAGCTTCTAGTGCCAACCCTGTGGTAAAAAGGATGAGAAATATGTACTATAGTACCACAGTCAACTGCTGCTGCACCACCGTCAGCTGTTGCTGCACCACAGTTGGCTGTTGCTGCACCACGGTCAGCTGTTGCTGCACCATGGTCAGCTGTTGCTGCACCAGTCAGCTGTTGCTGAACCACGGTCAGCTGCTGTTGCACCATGGTCAGCTGCTGCTGCACCACTGTCAGCTGTTGCTGCGCCACGGCCAGCTGTTGCTGCAACAGTCAGCTGTTGCTGAACCACGGTGAGCTGCTGCTGCACCACAGTCACCAGCTGCTACACCACCGTCATCTGTTGCTGCACCACGGTCAGCTGCTGCCGCACCAAAGTCAGCTGTTGCTGCACCACGGTCAGCTGTTGCTGCACCATGATCAGCTGTTGCTGCACCATGGTCAACTGGTCCTAGTGGCATTAACCCTTTGAGGGTCGACAGGCCCTCTCCGAAACTCGTTCTCAGGGTCGGCCAAATTTAAAAAAAAAAAAAATTATTTTCTCTTATGAAAAGATAGAGAATCTTTTCCCGATCATAAAGACACCAAAAGTTTGAAATTTGATAGAAAACTTACGGAATTATGCTCTCGCAAAGTTAGCGGTCTCGGCGATGTTTACGCATCGGCGATTTTCCCCACTTTGAGCCCCATTTTCGGCCAATTTCTCTGTACTAGTCGACAAAAAACATCAATATTTCGCTATAACTCCATTTTTTCTATCGAATGGGTGCAAGAAACCCCCCATTTATAAATTCAACTATCCAGTACAGTGGTCAGAATTTAGCAATTTTGCCAATTTCACAGAAATTTCAAAAGATGCCAGTTTCCGAATAGGGTCCAGAATAAACAAGAAAGACATTCCTGGCACTAAAATGACATTTCCTCTAGTCATTAGTCACGTCTCAAGGGCCCTCTTATATTCTTTTGCTTTCCACTTTGAATTTTTATTCTCACAAAAAATATAGGATTTACTGTTATGCAGACTACTGCATTAGTGTAAAAAATGGTATAAATATTATTGGTGCACTTGTAAAAGAATATTAGACTCCCAGTTGACGTGTATTGCACGCTTGGCACGATTTGTTTACTTTTGAAGTTTGGTAAAAATCGAACATTTCTGTACTTTGAGCTCAATTTCTGGCACTTTTCATTTTTAAAACCAGTCAAAATCATCTCAATTTCTGTTAATATTTTCTTCCATTCTATAAAATGAGACCAACAAAACTAGAATACAGCAATAAATACCATACGAAAATACACTCCCAAAGTCGCTGATTTATTAAAAAAATGGTCAAAGTTTTTTTTTCTCATTATGCACTGTGTGCTGCAGGATTTTTTTTAGACTGTGCACACTGACCACATAGACCCATTCTTTCATATGAAGGCCTACCAGCTTTCTCCCACTAGATTTGAGGCCGCTAGAATTTATGAGTACTAGTACGTCAAAAACCCCTACGCGTAAAACATACTAGTACGACCAAAACCCTAAAAGGGTTAAAAGAAGAAGGGAAGTAACCCTGGAAAAGGACATGCTACCTAAATTCCTAATGGAAGGGGATTCCCCTTCTAAGTGTCAGTTTGTGTGTATTAAAATTAATATTTCATGTGGTAATTTTTTTTCATACTTTGTGGTGTCTTGCACAGATTAATTTGATTTCCATTATTTCTTATGGGGAAATTAATTCACCTTACGATAATTTCGGCATACGATGAGCTCTCATGAACGGATTAATATCGTAAGGTGGGGGTCCACTGTACTCTGTAAGTAAGCATGCAAGTTTATTCAGGTTAACACAAATACAGTTACATAGATTATCGTACATAGCAGCATATGCGTAAAGAACCTGGGATAACCCAAAAAAGTCAGACAGAGTGACTTATTTCCATTGGGGTCCTTAATTACACTTATGTGTACCTGTACCTAAACAAACTTACACACTGTCCTGTCATGCAGGTACACATTAAAATCACTAAGAGTGTCTTATTAGTCTTGAGCACACCATAATTATAATGATAATAAAATTAATAAAATAATAATCACTCTGAGGCTCCTTAAATGTCATATATTATGTTAATACAAACATTTTCATTAATCCATGTATGATATTTTTTCAAAATTATATAATAAACATGCTACTTAACATATAAACATGATAAATACACCCCACAATAGAATAAATTATCATAAATAAGAGATGTTAGGTGTAGATGAACATGTATCAACCAAAACCAGATGCCATCTATTTGTTTACATCCTCAAAAACTCTCCTCTGTCATTAACTCTTTCTCTCTCGTTTATTCATTTACTCACCTCTCACCCTACATTAAGACTACAAATATTTTAAGTTAAGTAATAAGTATAGTGATCACCTATGCTCTTGAGCAAACGGGTGGTGGGCGAGTGATACCCGCCACCCGTTCTGTTTGTTTTTTTACATTGTCTGAACTCAGTGTATCACGTTTTCTCTCGTTTACTATTTCGTTAACTAGTTGGCTCTCGTTGACAATGGCGTCTAAGCTTAGTTTTGATAAAAAGAAGAGTGATAAGCTTTTTACTTTAAGTGCCAAGTTAGAAATGATTAAACTTAGTGAATTGACTTTTTTTGGGGTTATCTCAGGTTCTCTACACATATGCTGCTATGTATTATAATCTATGTAACTGTATTTGTGTATACCTGAATAAACTTACTAACAAGGTATGTCGATGGCTGAGAGAGCCATCAAATACAGTTACATATAGCAGCAAATGTGTAGAGAACTTAGGATAACCCTAAAATGTCAGACAAAGTTACTTATTGCTGGGATGGAAAAAACTTCTACACTGTCACTCACCTTTCACACATTCATATTAATATTTTAAGGTAAGCAACAAGTGTACTGTAAATGTATTTTACTTTTTATTGCCAACTTAATATATGTTAGTGTAAGCCTGTTATCTAGCATTTATATGCATTTATAAGTGGAAAAGAAAAAGGTGTTCCACTTTACAATGATTCGCTTTACAGCAGTAGCCTGGAACCTACCCTGCTGTATAAGTGAGGCCCTCCAGTAGCCTGGAACCTACCCTGCTGTATAAGTGAGGCCCTCCAGTAGCCTGGAACCTACCCTGCTGTATAAGTGGGGCCCTCCAGTAGCCTGGAACCTACCCTGCTGTATAAGTGAGGCCCTCACGTAGCCTGGAACCTACCCTGCTGTATAAGTGAGGCCCTCCAGTAGCCTGGAACCTAACCTGCTGTATAAGTGAGGCCCTCCAGTAGCCTGGAACCTAACCTGCTGTATAAGTGAGGCCCTCCAGTAGCCTGGAACCTAACCTGCTGTATAAGTGAGGCCCTCCAGTAGCCTGGAACCTAACCTGCTGTATAAGTGGGGCCCTCCAGTAGCCTGGAACCTAACCTGCTGTATAAGTGAGGCCCTCCAGTAGCCTGGAACCTACCCTGCTGTATAAGTGAGGCCCTCCAGTAGCCTGGAACCTAACCTGCTGTATAAGTGAGGCCCTCCAGTAGCCTGGAACATAACCTGCTGTATAAGTGGGGCCCTCCAGTAGCCTGGAACTAACCTGCTGTATAAGTGAGGCCCTCCAGTAGCCTGGAACTACCCTGCTGTATAAGTGAGGGCCCTCCAGTAGCCTGGAACCTACCTGCTGTATAAGTGGGGCCCTCCATAGCCTGGAACCATAACTGCTGTATAAGTGAGGCCCTCCAGTAGCCGGAACCTAACCTGCTGTATAAGTGAGGCCCTCCAGTAGCCTGGAACATAACCTGCTGTATAAGTGAGGCCCTCCAGTAGCCTGGAACCTAACCTGCTGTATAAGTGAGGCCCTCCAGTAGCCTGGAACCTAACCTGCTGTATAAGTGAGGCCCTCCAGTAGCCTGGAACCTAACCTGCTGTATAAGTGAGGCCTCCAGTAGCCTGGAACATAACCTGCTGTATAAGTGGGACCCTCCAGTAGCCTGGAACCTAACCTGCTGTATAAGTGAGGCCCTCCAGTAGCCTGGAACATAACCTGCTGTATAAGTGAGGCCCTCCAGTAGCCTGGAACATAACCTGCTGTATAAGTGAGGCCCTCCAGTAGCCTGAACCTAACCTGCTGTATAAGTGGAGGCCCTCAGTAGCCTGGAACTAACCTGCTGTATAAGTGGGGCCCTCCAGTAGCCTGGAACCTAACCTGCTGTATAAGTGGGCCCTCCAGTAGCCTGGAACCTAACCTGCTGTATAAGTGGGGCCCTCCAGTAGCCTGGAACATAACCTGCTGTATAAGTGGGGCCCTCCAGTAGCCTGGAACCTAACCTGCTGTATAAGTGGGCCCTCCAGTAGCCTGGAACCTAACCTGCTGTATAAGTGGGGCCCTCCAGTAGCCTGGAACCTAACCTGCTGTATAAGTGGGCCCTCCAGTAGCCTGGAACCTAACCTGCTGTATAAGTGGGGCCCTCCAGTAGCCTGGAACCTAACCTGCTGTATAAGTGGGGCCATCCAGTAGCCTGAAACATAACCTGCTGTATAAGTGGGGCCCTCCAGTAGCCTGAAACATAACCTGCTGTATAAGTAGGGCCCTACTGTATATACATACACACACCTTAGTTTTTCTTCTTTTTCTCAATAGTTCTTGTTCTTCTTTATTTCCTCTATTTTCCATGGGGAAGTGGAAAAGAATCTTTAGTCACCTCATATGAGATGTTGGATGTCTTAGCTCTAAGTGAAACACAGCTGAAGGGGTTAGGCGAGTTTCAGTGGAGAGAAATTAATGGGATTAAGTCACGAATATCTGAGAGAGTTAGAGGTATGGAAGGGGTAGTAACAATGTTAAAGGATCAGTTATGTAAGGAGAAGAGGAAACATAAATGTATAAGTTCAAGGATTATATGCATTAAAATAAGGGTTGGATGAAAAAAGTGGGTCATAATAAGTATGTTTGTACCTGGAGATGAAAGGACTGTAGAAGGCAAAGAGAGATTTTGGGAGATATTAAGTGAGCATGTCAGAACTTTTGAACCAAGTAAGAGAGTAATTGTGGTAGGGGACTTAAATGCTAAAGTAGGAGAAAAGGGGAAGAGGGAAAAGGGAAAAAAAGATTCAAGTTAAGTCACAGGGGTTCTGAAGTTTGGAGCATTTTACAATGTAGTGAGAAAGGATGGCATCTACAGATACAAAGCCAGGACTATGAATCTTACCAGGTTTCCTTGCATGATTCTTAGTCCTGGGAGGATTCAACGAGACGGCGACTGTGAAAGTTAGCAGAAGACCAGTCAATAAGATGATTGTGATCTCTGACATGACAGGAAAGAGCATTGTTGGTGTTGGTAAGCCTAACACTACTTTTGTGCTCCCTGAGTCTGTCAGAAAGAGATCGGCCACTTTCTCTGAAGTACTGAAGAGGACAGGAGGAACATGAAATAGAGTAGATACTATGAGCATCTATAGAAGAACTAGAGGTATAAACTAGATTGGTGTGAATAATGTTAGTCTGGTGAAAAGTAAGTTTGATGTCTAAGGAATGAAGAGAGTTTTTGAGATTAGAAAAGCTGGAAATATAGGGAAGGCAGAGGACAGGAGAGTTACTAGGAGTAGAGAGATTGGGAGAGAAGAAAGCATGCGAGAAGGCAGGGTCTGTGAAATGAGAAAAGGGTAGCCAAGACCAGAGAATGAATTAAGAAGAGTGGAGATTCCCAATTCATGGAACTGAGGATCATAAATGCAGAGAGCATGGAGAAAGAGGGAAAAAAGAACACTTTTCTTGACAGAGAAAGCATAAGAAAATTAGTGAATAGGTTTGCGGTACACAGAAAAAGCAAAACCTGCACCTGAGCAGTGCACATTAACATCAAGGAAAGGAAGGAAGGAATTAGACTCCCATTCAGCTTTAAACTTAATGGAAGAGGCAAGATTATTAAGGGCATCAAGAAATCGTTGGAAGAGACTAGTCATGAGACCAAAGAGCAAAGATGTCATCTACATAGTAGAGCCAGAGTGAAGGGCACACATCAATAGTAGGAAGAATAATAATTTCGAAGTGTCCCATGTAAAGATTAGCAAGAACAGAGGATAAAGGAGAGCCCATAGCAACACCGAAGGTTTGAGAATAATATTTGCCTTGGAAGGAAAAGGAATTTGAGTCCACACAAAGGTGGATGAGGTAAAGAAAGACATCAGTAGGTACTGGGACATGATGTAATTCTTGGTAAGTTTTCACTTTGAGACAATTAAGGATATCATCAAGAGGGACATTGGTGAAGAGGGACTCAGCATCAAGACTAAGCATCTTACAGGTGGGGAGAGAGTGAACACATTCACTGAAGTCTTGAGAGTGATGAAGGTGGGCAGGAGAAAAATTACCAATGGAGTGAGGGTTTTGGCCAGCCAAAGAGCAAGAGAAAAAGAGACAGAACCTCTAGAGAATATGATGGGACATAAGGATTAAGGATTTTATTTCTTTGCATAGTTTGCAATGTGTAATTACAATTCTGATTGACTAAGTACAAAGAAAGCCATTATCATGCCATGGCATTTCAGGCAGACTAAACTTAATGCTTAACAGACTACTTAATACTAGGAATATATATCATACTTGGATCAAAATGGACATTGCTTTTTATATTTCAACAGAGGTACAGTGCCCACAAAAAAAATCTATAAATGTCCAACACAAAAAAAAAATCTATACCCAAAAATTTGGTGCATACATTTCACTCGCATTCCTGCCATAGGAAAATTATGATGACATAGTGTACTGGAGCCTGTCTTGCTCCATTGTTTCCCACCATACCACACTCCAGTGCTCTGCCTGAGCTTGGTGAAAGAGGAGGCCTGCTATGTTGTTTCTCAGTGCCCTTTTTTCACTCGACCACAAACTTTGCCTAGATATAGCTCCGCTCCAAATGGTCAGAATGAGTCAAACTAAACTTTCATTTGCAGAGAAGACCCATGCACTCACCCTATTAGAGCAAGGCATGTCTGTGATATGCATAGTCACAGACCTGAAGGTGACAAGGATGGCAATTTACAACCACAAGAAAACTGCTGCCTCTCTCCCACCTGGCATTTTCTTGAGGTCTGTGGCTGTTATGGCAGATGGCAGGATCTGATAACTCTTCCCTCTTCAGGATCTTGTCTGTGTGAAGAGAAGTGTAACAGCCACAGACCTCAAGAAAAAACCAGGTGGGAGTGAGGCAGCTGATTTCTTTAGGTTGCAAATTACCATCCTCGACACCCCCAGGTCTGCGGCTACATGTAACACAGACATGCGTTGCTTTAATAGGGTGAGTGCACGGGCCTTCTCTGAAATTGAAAGTATAGTTCAACACATTCTGACCACTTGGAGGGAAGATATAGCAAGGCAAAGTTTATGGTTGAGAGAAAATGGGGCACTGAGGAACAAAGTAGCAGGCCTCCTTCCACACCGAGCTCTGGCAGAGCACTGAAGCAAGGCATGGTGGGGAACAATGGAGCAAGATGGGCTCCAGTACACTACATCATCACACTTCTCCAATGGCAGAAATACAAGTGAAATGTTTTGTGAATAAATTTTTTTTTTTTTTTTGAGTAGGACATGTAAAGATTTTTTTAAGGCACTGTAATAGTGGTTTAGTAGTAAATGAATTAACAAGTAATTGATTAACGAGTTACTGTATTATATTTTGGCACATTTTCCGTAATGAGATTAAGACCATTTTAGTTTTGAATATCAGGTTTATGAGTTTTGGGAAGGCCATAGAAATAGGGCAGAGAGAGACAGATGACACGAAAATGTTTAACAAGGTCAAAGTCAGGAGGACAGAGGTCAGAGAGTCCTTAGTTTCTAGTTGAAAGTTCTCATGATGTAGGAAGGAGAGCACCATGAAAAGTGGACAAGTCAGAAAGATTACAAGAGCTAGACTGACAAAACAATTGAAAGAGCTAATCAGGTCAACCCCCAAGTTAGGGGCAGGGGGAAGTGGAAAAAAAAAAGGCCCAAAAACCCCGCTTTAAAGCTCATTTTGGGGGAAGGGGGAGTGTTCAGAAGACACTTGAAATGTTTTATTTTGGTCCCCCCACTTCACCGGGCCCCAAATGGGGGTGTTGACCTGTTTTAAAGCTTTTTTCTTTCTTTTGCACCCTCACCCCCACAATCTTCCTGATCTGTCCATTTTTTCGGGGCCTCTTTTTTTTCCCTATATCATGAAAATTTTTCGGGCAAAAAACTGGGAAACTCCTTTTACTTCTGTCCCCCCTGACTTTGCCTTTTTTTCAACATTTTTGTGAAAACTGCCCTCTCTACCCCTTTTTCCTTTTGACCTTTGCAAAACTAAAAACATGAGGGTTTCTCTATGTCCAATAATTCCACTAGATTTTCCCTGTTTTTATTCTACTGCTTCATGTCTGGTCAAAACCCTCACTCCCTTTCCCGGGTTTTTTTTTTCTCCTCCCCACCTTCATCACTTTCAAGACTTCTTTGAACGTTTTTCACTCTTCCCCACCGGGTAAGATGTTATTTCTTGATGTTGAACCCCTTTCTTTTAATGTCCCCTTTTGATACCATCAATTTTCTAAAGAGAGAAGGCCTTTAAAGGGTTACTTCATCCCCCTATCCCAAAACTTTTGGTTTTTTTCTTAAACTTATCCCCTTTGTGTGGACAAAAATTTCCCTTTTTCCACCCAAGGCAAATTTTATTTTTTCAAACCTTCGTGGGGTGTTAAGGGGCCCTTCCCCTTAACTCCTGTTCTTGCCCAATTTTTTACATAGAATACTTAGAGACTGTTTTTCTTCCTCTACTGATTTGCACCCTTTACTTGGCTCCCCTATGTCAAGACATCTTTGCTCCTTTGGGCTCAGACAAATCCCCTTTTCCCAAACCTTTTTTTGATGCCCTTTTAAAAACTTGCCCCCTTCCATTAAGTTTAAAGCTTTAATGGGAATCTAATTCCTTGCTTCCTTTCCCTTTTAAAGTTTATGTCCATCGCTCGATACAGGTTTTTCTCTTTTCCCGTATTTTTTTAAGCCTATGGGAAGTGGCACATACATTTTTCTACTTTTTTTATCATTCCCTTCCCCTGTAAAGAAAAAATAATTTTTTTTCCCCATTCCTGTGCTCCCTGCATTTGTGATCCTCAGTTCCCCCCTCCATAATTCAAATTTTTCCCCCTTGGCTGCCTTCCCATTTCATAGACTCTGCCCCTTTCAGGGGCTAAAAGGGCTTTTCTTTCCCCAAAATCTCTACTCCCCTTTGGGCCCTCCGTCCTCTGCCTTCCCCATAAATTTCCGTTTAACTAATCCCCAACAACCTCCCCCCCCATTCCCTTTGACATCAGACTTTCTTTTTGCCAGGGCAACACTTTTGCAAACCCAAAAAAGTTCATTTCTCTTTCCCACCTCATAGAGGGCCCCCGATGTCAAACCCATTTCTTTTTTCCCCTTGTTTTTCTTTTTGTACTTTTGGAGGGAAACCTGGCTGTTCTTTTTTGACAGACTCAGGGGGGCACAAAAAAGTGTCAGGCTTGCCGACCCCCAAAAATGCTCCTTTTTGTTGTCGAGATCACAGTTAACCTATTGAAGGTTTTTCTGCTAAAAAGGGCTACCCTCTTCTAAAATTTTACAGTGGCCATCTGGTTGAAAACCTCCCTTATACATAACTTTCCTTTTTATGAAAAAAAGTCCTGGCTTTGTCTCTGTAGAAGCCTTCCCTTTTCCCACTAAAATTGCAAAAAAGCCTCCAAAATTAAAATGCCTCTGATTTAACCTGATTTTTTTCCCCCCCCTCCCCTTTTTCCCCCTTTTCCCCCTTTCTCCCTTTTGGGTTTTTTTTTCTTTTGCCCTTGGGGGTTTGGTCAATTAATTTTTTTCCCCCCCTCTGTGTTTTTTGTTCCTAACCCCTTTTTTGGGCCCCCAGTCCCTTTTTCAGTGCTCCTCTTAGTTCTTTTATGACTCCAATCTACTACTTCTTTTTTTTTCCTCTGCCCCTCTTCTTTTTTTTACTATCCCCTTGTTCCCCCCCTGTTTGCCTTTGGCCCCATTAGTATCTCCCTCCTTTCCCCCCTTTTTTGTTAGTGTGGCTTTGTAAAAAGGTCCGTTGGACCAAAAAAAATTTAATTTTAAGCTCCTCTTCCTATGTTCAATTTTTTTGGTTTTTGTTCCGGTCCCCGGATTTTGCCCTTTTTCTTATTTAATTTATGGAACTTTCCCAAAGGGAAAGGTTTGGGGAGAGTAAAGGAAAAATTTTTGTGTGAAGGGGGTTAGACATCAAGTTTTGTGTGTGGTTTAAAAAGGAAATGAGGGAGGCAAATTTGGGTTTTATGAATTGACAAGCTGTTGTGTGTGAACAAGGCAAAAAATTTATAAAAGGGTTTCCAAAGGGAAAACCCGTTATGAGGGGCTAGAGTCCCCGGAGGTTTAGAAATGCAGTGGCCCCGACTCTGAAGGAGGGGTGGTGATTTTCTTCAAACTTTTAAACCCCCCTTTTCCCCTCCCTTTGATCTACGGCTTTTCGGGGAGTGTCCAAAACCCTTTGAACTATGCCCCAAAAATTTTTAGCGCCCTTTAAAATTTAGGCGGAAAAACGCTCATAGGCCTACAGGGGGAGAATGGGTCTGCCCCTGGGGTGTGCCCATAAACAAAAAAATTTTAGGCACCTGCAAGCATTTTTGGGAACGCCCCCTCAGTCACCCCCTTTTTCACCATGCCTTTTCCCCAAGTTTAAGCTACACTCCCCCGAAAAATTGGGGTCTCCTTTCCTGTTGATATGTTCTGACACTGGTTTGGGAAATGGAAATGAAAACGAATTCAAAGGGTTTGGGTAAAATTTGAGACCGAAAAAAAACCAGGATACGAAATTTGTGCAGAAAACCCCCACGCCCCCGACCTTCAAATCCCGGGTGGGCACTCGTGACTCACCGGGCGGGTGTTCCCCAAACGTAAGAAGGGGAAAACCCAATAATTTTTTTCCCTGGGGCCGGCCCTGACTTCGGAAAAGACGATGATTCTGGAAAACCCTTGGGTTGTATTTTATTGCGCTCGATATAAATTTGGAGTAGTGATAGTGAGGGGAAAAATATTCCCAGTGAAGCCCTCGGAAGTTTTTTCCGCCGCATGCGCCGGGGGTTTTAAAACCCATGCTGTGCCCAGGGGGCGGAAATACAACCCGGATTAAAAACCCAGAGAAAATCCCCGGGGGTAAATCCCAGTACCCCCATTTAAGGGGAGTGATAGTGAGGGTGAAAGGGCTACACTTGGCATGGAAGGGCCCACAGGCCCTTTAGTGGATGGTGTTAGTGGTGCTGGTGGTGGTTTGTGGGACCCCCATGGGGTTTACCCCACTGTGGGCCCGCGGGGGGCCCCCCGCTTTCTGACCCTAGTTCAAGGGCAAAGCGGAAACGTTACCCAAACCCCGCCCGCCACCCAAAACCACCGTCAAAAAAACCTATGATGTTCCCGTATCCCCCGCAAACCGAAAGTGGGAAATTTGGGAGAAAATCCCAAATTTTTTTCCCCAAACCCTTTACCAAATTTGAAAGACTACAAAGTGGAATTCTACCTACCTGTCCCCTTGGAACCCCGGGCCCCAATTTAACTGGGGAAATTTTTTGGAAATTATTCTTTTGGGCCACCATTTTATGGGGAAAAATTTTTGCCAGGGAAATTTAAAAAGTATTTCATCAAACCCTGGCAAAATACGTCTTATCACCAAAAGTTTAAGATTAAAACCCGGTGGAAAGAAAACGACTGTTTTCAGAAATGAAATTTTCTTTTTGCCCCAAAAATAAAAAATTAAAGCCTCCCCTCTATAAACATAAAATAAAAAGCAAAATTTGGGCCACAGATCGGCTAATTTGTAAACCCTCCTTCAGTGAAATAATACCAGTGAACAGGTTTTCTTTTGGTTTCGTAGTTGCCTTCTTTGACCCAAAAAAGGCCCTGACAAAAAGGACAGGTTAACAAATTTGAAAATTTTTTTTCATGTATCTCAAACAAAAGTTCAGGATTTTAATTTTAAACCATTCAAGGGAACTTGGTAATTGACGAGTCTTTTAATTTTTTTTCAAAGGTAACTGTAAATTTAAGCAAATATATACCCCAGCAAGAGGAAAAACCCCTTTGGTTTAAAAATTTTTTGTACCTTTGATTTTTGACCCGTAGCCTGGTGTTGGATATTGTTTTTAAAACCCGGGGAGTTAAAAACTTGAAAATACCAAGATGTTAAAATTTGGGGAACTCAGGTGACGTAGTGGGGGAAAAAAAAAAAAAAGGGGGGGGGGGGGGGGGGGGGTGGCACCATTTTCTTTGGGAAGGGTCATCATTTTATTTCCCGGATAACTGGTACACAAGCCCATTCCATGATTTTTCAGGCCCCCCTGAAAAAGACGATGTGTGTGGCACAGTGTGTTTTTAATCTTTAAACCCTTGCCCAGGCTCAAAGAGGTGTTCGTGGTGATGAACCCCTGGGAGGTTTTTTACTGCCAATGACTTTTGGGGGTTACGGTGGCCCTGGGCAAACGAAAAGTCACCTTTTTTGACAAACCCTTCCCCCGAATGAAAAAGCCCAAAACAGTGGCAAGTTGATTTGAGTGCCCAATTAAAGTATTCGAAAACCAGTGTCAGGGGTTGATTTTAACCCCAAAACCTTTTGCTTGGTTGACAAAATGTGACTTTCAGAAATTGGGTTTTTTTGACGTGTTCGAAGAGTTTCAAGTGGTACATTTAAAATTTTCTTCCATCCCAAAAGGGGCATTTCAATGCTGGGAAAGCATATAATATGTACCAAAAAAAGGGCTGGGAACCCGACCAAACCCCAAAAGGTGAATTTTGTTTGTTTGGGGTTTAGACAACTCATAATTTAAGGGAAACCCGGTAACAACCCCCTGCAATAAAAACATGGCCCCCGAATTTCCCCACAATTTTACCCAAACCCTTTAAAGGGGAGAAGGTGAAAACATTTCATAATACAGCTTCCTTTTAAAATCAAAAAAAATTTGGGTCAGAAGAGATGCCTTTTTTTGGGGCACAAACAAAATGACGGCAACAAAGACCCCAAAAACACCGGTTTATGTGTGAGGAATGTAAGGTGCCTCTGTTTCATGGTGCCTTGTTTCAAGGGGTTTTCCCCAAACTCCACAGTTCTAAAACCATGTCCAGTGAAATTTTAAATATGTAAATAAAATGATAGAACATTATATTATACAAAAATTTTTGCATGTTTAATTTTAATAAACAACAGTGGGGAAAAAAAAAATTTATAATAACTTTAGTGGGGGTTATTGTTTCAAAAACGTGGTATAAAAATTCCCAAATTTTAAACAGAAATTTGGGCTTCAGGCCCCAAATTTTTAGAGGAAAAAGAAAAAAATTGGAAAAGAAAAAAAAAAAACAACTAAAACAACAAAATTAATATAATACGCGTATTGGAATTTTGTCATGTTTCCGCCCCCCCATCAATTTTTTATAAACTTCTTGGCATGTATCCCCGGGAAGTACTGACAGATTTTATTTTTTTTTTTTTTTTTAACTTCCCCAAAAATATGTCTTTTAAATTTTGTAAGAAAAATTTAAATTTTTTTTTTTTTTTTCAAAATTTCATGGGCACTGGGGCGTTACTTCAGATTTGGCCTGGGCCCTGGAAAAGGGTTTAAAAATTTTGTATGCGGCAAAAAAACAAATGTGGGCTAGTGATGGAAAAAAAGTTTCTTTTTTTTGTCCCCCCAACCTTGGAGAGAGTTTGGGGTTAGTCAAAAAAAAAAAAAGTAAAAAGGGATAGAAATGAATAAGAGACAAATATAAATTAAAAGTTCAAGTTAGCTGGGTCAGTGGCAGCAGCAAAAGCAAGAACCTTATTCCTTTTCTTTACTTCCACCAGAGGTTTCTAACAACACTGTGATGGCCTAGTAAAGATCCACATAACACTGACATGTAGAGACTCAGAATGATATAAATCAACTGCAGAAATCACCCCAAAATATGCAATATTACCAACTAAGAAGAGTTGTGTTTTCACCTCCTACCCCATTGCCAGGTGAAGTGTAATTTCATAACATCTACTCATTACCCATCGCCTACAATTCAACTGAAACCACTGTCAATGGTCAGGGGTCAGGGTAACAAACGAGAATCCAGTAACAACAAAAAACTCATATCACCACAGGTTAGAGAAACATTACTGCAAGTAAAACATCTATTGCCAGCCAGAAGGATGCAACCCCTCACCACCCACCACCATAACACTCGCCAAAAAATAACAAACATGGCTGCAACCACAAACATCCAAGATAATTGCTTCCATGGATTTGATATGAACATTACTGACCCAGAAATAGCTAAACTCATTAGAATCCAGAATAAAAAAATCATTATTTTAACTCAGGAAATGCAGGAACTTAAAACCTCCAATGACATCTTAATCTGGGAAATTAAGGAACTACAAACATCCAATACACAATACCTCAGCAAGATCACAAATTTTGAACAAAACTAAATACATTGGAACAACTAAGCAACATCCACACACAGTATGAGGGCACCATTAACCACCTAAAGGAACAAGTTACCCAACTAAACACCAACATCAAGAATGAAAGAACAAGAATGGACTTACAACTTACATATGTTATGAACAACTTCCAAGACCACTTCGACCAACAACAACTGCCAAATTCAGCTGTAGTAAATAGCAACCTTCTACCACCAACTATAAATCATGAAACATGTAAACAAACCACCCTACAACTTACCCAAGATCATCTCAACATACCTACTGATGACATAAAGGAGTGTAAAGTGATAGGTTATCAAACTGGGAAGAAATCAGTGATACTAAAGTTCAACTCCAGCTCACAAATTAATGAACTATTAAGGATATCTGTTAATATGAAAACAGATGTTGATGTCAATGAGTGCCTGACCAAAATATGACAAAATTTCCTCTACAGATTAATAAAGCTATGATTTTTTTATTATTATTATTAACACACTGGCCGATTCCCACCAAGGCAGGGTGGCCCAAAAAAGAAAAACTTTCACCATCATTCACTCTATCACTGTCTTGCCACAAGGGCGCTTTACACTACAATTTTTAAACTGCATCATTAACACCCTTCCTTCAGAGTGCAGGCACTGTACTTCCCATCTCCAGGACTCAAGTCCGGCTTGCCGGTTTCCCTGAATCCCTTCATAAATGTTACTTTGCTCACACTCCAACACCACGTCAAGTATTAAAAACCATTTGTCTCCATTCACTCCTATCAAACACGCTCACGCATGCCTGCTGGAAGTCCAAGACCCTCACACACAAAACCTCCTTTACCCCCTCCCTCCAACCTTTCCTAGGCCGACTCCTACCCTGCCTTCCTTCCACTACAGACTGATACACTCTTGAAGTCATTCTGTTTCGCTCCATTCTCTCTACATGTCCAAACCACCTCAACAACCCTTCCTCAGCCCTCTGGACAACAGTTTTGGCAATCCTGCACCTCCTCCTAACTTCCAAACTACGAATTCTCTGCATTATATTCACACCACACATTGCCCTCAGACATGACATCTCCACTGCCTCCAGCCTTCTCCTTCGCTGGAAAACATCATCACCCACGCTTCACACCCAAAAGGAAGCGTTGGTAAAACTAGACTCTCATACATTCCCCTCTTTGCTTCCAAGGACAAAGTTCTTTGTCTCCACAGACTCCTAAGTCAACGCGCCACACCTTTTCCCTCATCAATTCTATGATTCACCTCATCTTTCATAGACCCATCTGCTGACATGCTCACTCCCAACACTACTGACCACTACACAGCTTTCCGCCTAACAACATATGTAAACAATTCAATGAATATAATAAGTCTACCTTTCGACCTCCATGATAAGCATCAATAATAACTTCACTGCTGAACTAACTCAGTGACTCTCTTACAGAATTTTCCCAATGTTTGTTGGTATCAATGGAATGGTAAGATATTTCTAAACAAAATTCAAAGATAATATAACAAACATTGTCCCAATAAAAACAAACAGATCACCATACATACAAAGTTGTCCCATGGCTTTACTAACAGCATCCTTGATCCATCATTTGAACATCAATATGAGATACAATATAGAAGGAGCTTATTAACTAAATAATTTATCAACACTATACATCAGTCCTCACCAAATTATTCAGAAAGTTTCACAAGCAGCTATATATTCTAATAGATTTTACTGATATGAGAAGACATAAAAAGACCCTGGAAAACTCGTCTCAGACCCTGGACACCACAAACTGAACCGAGCTAGTAATATTGACTAAATGAAACAAACCAAAACTCCAGCCTACTAATACATAACAAGTTAAATGGTTTCTTCTCAATCACAGAAATCAATCTCATCAGTAAAATTCCAACGGCCAGTGCCTGAGTGAATATTATCTAGGTGAGACTTCCCATCATCCCGCTATCTTACACCATCACAGCCCACTGAAGGTTACCATAATTATTAACACTTAAAAAGCAAATCAGAAAATGTTATCCAAGTAACACTACTACTGTAAAACGAGCGCTCGAAGGTGGTGACACAGCAGATTGTAAACATTTATACACCAATGTCTAACTTGCCTTTACTTTCCTAAATATTGAGAAACGCGTATCTAAAGCTGATTGTATATTCCTCATAACATCAACAAAGCTTTCCTTAACCCAGCCAGTTTGAGCTTCAGGAGAAACAAAAACACAAATAACACAATAAGAAAAATGCTAGACCTACTTTACTAGCCACTGACGCTTTTATTGACCTCAAAAACGTTGATACAGTAGATCAGACATCCACTCCTCATGCTTGATCATTAAGGTATAAAGCCCAATGGAACTTGCATTTATCAAGTCCGACCTAACGGATAGAAACAATACTTCGCTGGCAATGACACTAACCCGCACAAGACCCCTGGACACGGTCAACAAAGTAGATTTCTTGGCCACCTCCTTCCCTTTAAACATAAATGTATTCCCAAGCACATCACAACAGCTTACCAATCTATTCTCTTTGCTGACGACAGACCTTTTGTCCATCTCCCACTCAAATCTAGCCTCACTCAACACTAGTGTTAATGAGAACTCGCAAAATAGCAACCAGGCTGAGCATCATAAACTCACACTTAATATAGACAAAACTTTTAACATTAAGTTTGGGACTAGAGCAATAGGTCCTACTATACATTATGCTGAACAACACCCTTATTCTCAACATAAATGATGGAAAATTCCTGGTCAGCACCGTGATATTAACCTGAAAATCCAACACATAACAAAGTTCTAAACAGTTGGCAGCCTCGTCAAAGATACATTAACTATGTACCACAAACAGCACAACTTATAAATATACTAAATCACTGATCTATCCTTACCTCAAACCATGCTATTTGTCCTGGGGTATCCAACATGAAAAAAACCGCCTAAAAATCAATAACACAAACATAAAGCCGCATGCATATGATCACACAATCCACTGCGAGACAACCAACCCCCCACTCTACAAAGACCAACACGTACTCATAGACAAAAGATTCACTCGATCTATTGTGCTACCCCATATACAGAATAATCAATTCTAATATAAATCCCAACCAGAAATGCTTTCATGACTGTGCAATTAGGGATCAGACACAACCCCTAGGCACAAAAAGCCTCTATGACACTCCGTGGTCCAGCTGAAATCTTTTAAATAAAAACTCTGTACATAAAAGGGCCCAAAATATCAGAACTCCCTACAAGAAATACCATAAACACTGGCACAGCTAGCAATTTTTATAACACATTCAAAACACTTTATCTGCTTAAGCCTATCCAGCCTTCATAAATACATATGTAAAAACTATATACGTACTTGCATTTGATCAATACAATGAACATAGGTAAAACTTTTCTCATTGAAAATACTTACTCTCAATATCTGTAATTCATCCAGATGTTAATCACTCCATTGTGTCTGCCTAAGGTTAATACAGTGGGCCCTCGGTTAATCAACCTAATTCATTCCGAATGCGCCTATAGAATGAATATGGCCAAAACTAAAATACAGTAATATTTCCCATGAAAATAAATGAAATACAAATGATTCGTTCCAGACAAGATAGTCACCAAAAATATTTTTTTAACATTAGAATAAGTATTACATACCTTATTGAAGACAATGCTGGCGTCTGGAAGAGAAAGAGAGAAAGAGGAGGAGTATGTTTGTAATAATTCCCCCACCATAAAGAACTTAAGGTAGCAAAGCCATCTCTGGGGTTACATCCTTCTTTGTCTTTAAATGCACTAAGACCAGCTTAGAATCACTGGACCTCTGTCAACAACAATCTGTCCTAGAGGTATGTTTCTGGCAACTCTTTAAGATGTACCTATAAATGGTACCGGTTTTGTCGCTTGAACAATTTGCAGGATATGACTTTGTTTCAGCTTGATCAGGGTGGTAGTTTCTCTACTAAAGCTGCACCCTAGTCCATCACTGCACACATCTCTTTAAATCTCTGAAGAAGGCACCCCTTCACATTCCCTCTTCCTTCTCCTCTGAAGCAAGTTCCTCAGCTGCATCTTTGCGGTTTTGAGTTGAAGCTTCTTACAACTCTTTCAGTGGTTAGCTCTTCTCTGTGGTCCCTCCACCAACTCTTCCCCCATCCTTCCACTCACCTCCATCCCCAGGACTTCCCCAGGCTACAATAGAGGCCACAGGTCGGCAGGGTCAACGATCACAGCCTCAACCCTTCAAAGCCCTCTCTAAGACAACAACCTGGCCACAATTTTCTCCAAGGCAGAGTGTAAAGTCCTTGGAGGACCACTTCTCCCAATCCCCCCCCCCCCCTCCCCTCCCCCCCCCCCCCCCCCCCCCCTTTTATTACCTATAAAGCTTAGCAATGAGAGACTGAAGTGATTTCCTCCAGAACCCTCTTAGTCAACTGAGTGTCCGGAATCACGTCAAAACACTTTTGAAAACATTGCCTCTTGTATAGAATTTTTTGAATTAGAAATGACCTGCCTGGTCCATGGGCGTGGAGTGAGGAGAGTGTTTAGGAGGCAAGAACGTCACTTTTACAAACCTGAAATCCCTAAACACTGGGTCCTACCAATCTGGAGGATGTGCAGGGCAGTGTCCATTTCCAGGAGGCCCTTGATGCAATTTCTTTCCCAAGGAGATATTTTTCACTCTTAGGCCAAACACAGCATTACCGTGTGTGGAAAAAGACTCTTATGTAAAGTTCAGGACATTTATTAAAGGAACGTTTTGCCACGAGTGGCTTTCTTCAGTCCTAATACAGAGAAAACTAAGAAAACATTATATAGAAATGGTAGGAGTCAGGTGAGGTGACACGTGGGTTAGAGGTGGGAGTAGTATAGTAGTAGTAGTAGTAATAGTAAGGGAACTAAGGAGTGAGTCAAGCGAGGGACTCTGCTGGCATCAAGAACACCATTTCCCAGGATGGGTAATATCCTCTTGCGTTAGTAATATTGAAATACTGTAACTACCCGATTTTTTCTTTATAGTGTTACTGACAGAAGTAGTGGATCTTCAATGCATTTTTCTCCATCTTAAGTCGACCTCGTTAATAACTAGTTTAGCTTCATGAATTTTTTTTCCATGAGGTGTCCAACATCGTCTCTATGTTGAACACATGCGTTTTTTGTCGGTCATCATGTCTGCAAGCATTTTTGTTTCTGCTATTCGAATGTCCAAGTTTCTGCTGTTTCCCCACATATACTTTGTCACATCCCCCACATGTATAGTGTAGATTCCTGCACTTTGGGGCCAATTTCCCTCACATCATTAACCCTTTGAGGGTTTCAGCCATAGCTAATACGGCTATACGGCCCAGGTTTTAGACAGACTAAAGGACGCCTAAATTTCTAGCCGCCTCAAATCTAGTGGGAGAAAGCTGGTAAGCCTACATATGAAAAGATGGGTCTATGTGGTCAGTGTGCACAAGTATAAAAAAAATCCTGCAGCACACAGTGCATAATGAAAAATAACTGCGTAAAACAGCGACTTTTCACTGTATTTTTGTATGGTATTTTTACTGCTGTAATCTAGTTTTCCTTGGTCCGCATTTTATAGAATGGAAGACATATACAGAAATTGAGATGATTTTGACTGGTTTACAAGGAAAATCACCTGAATGGACACACATAGCAGAAATGTTTGAGTTTTAACCAAAGTTCAAAGTTAACCAAATCATCCAAGCGTCCAATACACGTCAACAGGCGAGTCTAATTTCTTTCACAAGTGTCACCAATATTATTTATATCATTTTTTACACAATGCAGTAGTCTGCATAACAGTAAAGCTTATGATTTTTTGTGAGAATAAAATCTCAAAGTGGAAAGCCAGAAGAACTGTAAGAGGAGCCTTGAGACGTGACTAAGAACAGAGGAAATGTTCATGTTAGTGCCAAATGGTCTTTCCTTGTTTAGTTATCTGGACCCTATTCCAGAAATTGGCATCTTGAAATTCTGTTGAAATTGGGGCAAAAATGTCTAAATTTCTGACCACTGTACTGATAATGTAACTCGTAAATGGGTGGTTTCTTGAACTCATTCGATAGAAAAAGGCGTTCTAGTGAAATATACATGTTTTGTCGACTAGGACAGGGAATTGGCCGAATATGGGGCTCAATGTGGGCAAATCGCCGTTCTATACGTCGCAGAGACCGCTAACTTCGCAAGAGCATAATTCCGTAAGTTTTCCAGCAAATTCAATACTTTTGGTGTCATTATGATTTGGAAAAGATTCTCTACCTTTTTCATAAGAAATAATGACTTTTTGTTTTAAAGTTGGCAACCCCTGAGAACGAGACTCGGAGAGGGCCCTGTCGAACCCTCAAAGGGTTAACCTACTCTTTGAAAATTGACCTTTGACCCATGCCTTATGTTTAGCTTTCCTACATCACACTCAATCTATTCTTGAAGACAATTGCTTTTCTTGAACACTGGGTATTTTCTGAGGATACACCAGTAAAGGCTTCACTTTGAAATCCCCACTAGCATCACCACACAAACAAAAGAGTAAGCCTGTCCTTTTACAGCTTGTGTCTCTGGCAGTGCCTCTTCCTCCGTATGATGTAGGCCCTGCTGGCATTTCGTTCCAAAACAGCCTGTTTTCCTCACAATGAACACTTGTTGGGTTTGAATCCTTTCAACCCTTACAAAGTCCTTGATTCCTGTACATTTCTTTCAGCTGCATATTTGTCAGAACTTGTAAGCCTCTCTATGCCTTACAACACTGAGTATGCCACGACACTGCTGAAATCTCTCAAACCCGCCTTTGCTGGGCCCGTAAAATTTCACTACCACTAGCACTTGTTCCAGGAGTTTTCCATAGTAGACCCAGGTAACAGCCTTGCTTCTCACAAAAAATAGATTCCATAACAACTGTCTCCCCCTAAATGTTTTTTTCCTTATCCACAATAACAACAACTTTTCCCCTCTGTTCCATTATTGGTAACAATTGTTTCATTAGAAACGTACTCCTTTTTGCAACATTAGTGTCCTAGATTTTCTTTCTTTGCCAGGATAGATGTAAATAGTTGATATTGCTTTTCCTATACATCCTGGCAAGTTCCTGCACCCACATACCACTCCCTCATATTTTATTGAGATCACATTCATGCTAAATTCGATGGTGTTTCTCACTTTATTTACCACAGGAACTTTCTTTGACCATGGTTAACCCACAACAAAGGCAATGGAAATCAAGTGAAGGGATGAGTTTGATGTAATGAACAGTAGCTTCCCTCGTAGCACCGAGAGACACAGCCAAACTGATGCTCAAGTGGCCCCAGCTGGAATGGATGGCGCCCAAACGTCAATCACCGAAAGAATGCCGATCCACTGAGCCAAAAGCCGGCCAATCACCAAGTTGGCCGATAACAGGAATGGCCGTTAACCAGGGTCCACGTAAGTAAAATGGTACGTCTTCTCTACTAGATTATTTAAAGCCAAATAGCATTAACCCAACAGAACTCAATTCTTTTGTATTCATTGTAACTCATCTAATGACCATATGAAACGTGTTATTGCGTAATTTATCTTTAGTTACTTAAGTTTGCCTGAAATGCTCTGCAGATGACAACGGGGCTTTTGGCATATCACCCAACTATTATTTTCCTTTGGTACAAACACTACAATGGACCCTCGACCAACGATATTAATCATTCCAGAAAGCTCTTCTTAGGCGAATTTTATCGTTAGTCAAATTTATTTTCTCCATAAGAAATAATGGAATATCAAATGAATCAGTTCCGACAACCAAAAGTATTATATATTTTTTTTTTTTTTTTCAATACGCATAAAATAATGCTAAAATGACACTTACCTTTATTGAATTATTGATGAGTGATGAACACTTGTTTTTCTTGATCACTCTGGGATGTCAGAGTGATACATAGTAAAGGCTTCACTGTGCAATCCCCTCTAACATTACAACAAAACATGAAGTGAGCCCTGTCTTTCAATAGGCTTGTGTCCTAGGAGTGCTTTTTCCTCTTGAGTAACAGAGGTTCTGTTGGGCATTTTCTTCAGAACAGGGCCTGTTTTGAGTCTCAACGGAACACTTTTTGGGTTGGAAAGTTTTCAGCTTTTACCATGCTTATCACACTGTGTATGCCAGTATGATTCTTAAATCTCTCAAACCAACCTTTCTGCCTTAAAATTCAACAATATGAGCAATATTTCAAGACATTTTTCCTGTTCACTGGGTGTGAGTTGATTGTAGTGGTTGCATCTGGGGAACAAGATTAAGAGGACCCAAATGAAATAAGTTAACATCCTCGATGATGCACTGACTTTCTTGGGTTATCCTGGGTGGCTAACCCTCTAGGTTTGTTTCTCAGTGATTTTTTCGTGTTACACGACATCAACAGCACTCTCGTCCAACATCTTCGATATACAACTGACGTGTGGCAGCAAGCAGCACTGCAGCAAGCAGAAGCGACCATGGAATAGCACAGCTGATGGTGGTACACACAGCTGATGTGTGGCAGCAGCAGCTTGCCATGTGCAGCATCAGCTGACAGTGGTGCAGGAGCAGCAGTGACGATGGTGCCGCAACAATGACCGTGTACAATAGGAATTTCTCACCCTTTTTACCACCGGGTTGCACCTAGAAGCTTTCTTGGCTAGGTGGCTTATTTTAGCAGTTACAAGCATAAAAACAATGGAATAATACAAAATATATCGCATGTATGCGTGAAACAGTCCTGCCCTGGCTTGTAAATACAATGGCACACTAGCTGAGGCAGGCAGCTGAGAGCGCTCAGCAGGACAGACAGACCGACACATTTGGGACAAATGCTGTTTAGTTGAGTTTTTCATCGTTGGTCAGCCAAAATTTTACGCTAAATATGCTTTGCAAAGGCGATTTTTCCATTAGACAATGCCTTTTCGTTGGTCAGGGATCCACTGTATCTTGTCAATTAAAATATATTATTATAAGAAATATTTTATATCTAATGATTACCTTACAATAAATGATGAGCAAAGTAGGGTATCAAAAGCTGAGCTCTAATCCTTTTCAGACAGAAATGAGTGAAAATAGCCAAATATAAAAATTAGCTTACCATCCTCAATTGTCCGTGAGTGAAACTTTGCTGTCGTGGAACGAAGAGCGATGTGGTCAGGTCCAGCATGGGACTGGCCGAGATGTTGCCTGTGGTCAGGGGTTCCAGCAGTGGGAACTGGCCAAATGTACCTGTGTTCCCCCCCAGTTGGGGGGGGGAAAAAAAAATTCCAGCAGTGGGACTGGCCAAGAAGTTGCCTGTACCAGTGGTCCAGCAGAGGACTGGCCAAGATGTTCCTCTGGTCAGTGGCCCAGCAGTGGGTGGGGACCGGGCACAGGTTGCTTGTGTTTGGTAATCAATGGTACTGGGATGTAATGCTACCCGTTGTGTGGGATAAACATCTTTATTGTACTAATACCAGACAATTATTTTTATAAATAAAGAAAGGTTAACCCTTAAACTGTTCAAATGTAGATCACACTCGCTTGCGTGGTGCTCCGAAACGTGGATCTATGTTCGAATTTACATGGTTTTGCTTGTGTAAAAGACAGGGAGGAGGAGCAAGTAGAGCGTGGGAGTGGCTGATGTCAACATGCGGCGTAGTATTTATGCGAAGCGTATTTGCTGACACTGTGAGAGGGGGGATATCATGGGCTGAGTGGACTGTGGCGTATCAATTTGTATAGGGAGTGCGCGGGGGGGGGGAGTCTTTTTAGAAAGATCCAAATTTTGCTTGTTGCGACAACTGAAATTTTTCAGTTTCTAATATGCTCCTCTTATTAATGATCTACAGCTGTTTGAATATAAAGTAAGATTACACCACATACATGTGAATGTTGTAACAAACAATTTATACAACACATATATAAGATAAACATTAATTCTCTCCTCTCCTCCGGTCCTGCTAATCAGCAACATGAAACTAGGAAAAAATTCAGTATTTTTTTATTTTTTTTGTACTAATTTGTTTAATTACAGTTATTTATCCTTTATTCTAAGTTCCAGATGCACATTTTATTCATTTTTCATAATTTTTTATATGATATTTTCAGTGGTATTGTTGTATTGTAGCATACCTCACGTACATAAATACAAGTTATAAACAGAAGTGTATATCAATACTAATACAGTAGGACCGCTTTACAGTTTTCGTCTTAAGGCATACCGCTAATACAGCGATGTCAAATTAGAACAAAATTTGCTATATGCATGCAGTCTTTCAAATACAGCATGCCACACCGGTTTTTTACATTCTACTGACTAATCTATATGTCTGGGAACTTTCGCAAAATTTCAAGTATTTTAAACTTTCAGGGTTTCGACGTACTAGTACGGCTTACACACCAGGTTATTTGATGAACTAGAACGCCTACCTTCCTAGCACTTTCAATCTAGTGAGAGAAAACCGGGTAGACTACATATGAAAGAATGGTCTATGTGGTCATATGCACAGTATAAAAAATCCTGCAGCACACAGTGCACAGTGAGAAAAAACAAACTTCGACGTGATTTTGGCTAAACGGTGACTTTTGCCAGTGTATTATAGTATGTATTTAATGTCTTATTCAATTTTCCTGATCTCATTTTATAGAATGGAAGACATATACAGAAATGAGATGTTTGTTGATGTGTCATAATGGAAAAGTACCTTGAAATTGGCTCAAAGTAGCAGAAACGTTCGATTTTTTACCAAATTTCAAAGTAACAATCATGTCAGCGTCAATACATGTCAACTGTATCTAATATTCTTTCACAGTGCACTGATTTTATTTATACATTTTGACACCATTACAACACTAATGCAGAGTCTGCAAAGAGTAAATCTTCTATTTTTGTGAGAATAAAAATTCAAATCGAAAGCAAAAGAGATGTAGAGGGGGCCTGAGGACTTAACTAAATTGAACAGAGAAATGTTATTGTAGTGCAGGAAATGTCTGTCTTGCTTATTCTGGACCCTATTTGGAATTGGCATCTTCTGAAATTTGGTGAAATTGGCAAAAATTGCCATTTCGACACTTTATGGATTATTTGAAATCGTAAATGGTGGTTTTCTGGACTCAATTCGATAAAAAGAGGGAGTTCTAGTGTTATAGATATGACTTTCGTCGATTAGTTCACTGAAATTGCCTGAAACAGAGCTCAAATGGTGAAATTGGCCGTGGCAAAATCGTTGGACCGCTAACTCGCGAGAGTTATTCCGTAACTTTTCCATCAAAGTTTCATACTTTTGGTGTCATTATGATCGGGAAAATAGCTCTGTCTTTTCATAAGAAAAATCATTTTTTTTCAAAAAAGTTATCCACCCTGAAATGAGTTTAGGAGAGGACCTCTCGCGTTGAAAGTTAAAGTTATTAGCTTATTTTATATGTACTCTGATAATTATTACATTATGTGTACCTGAACAGGATCATCCGACTTACAACCGAGATTGTTCCGCAACCATCGTAAGTCGAAAGACAATGGGAAGTTTAACCTTACTACTGAATATGAAATCACTTTTTGTAATGATTTTAATTTTATTTGTATTTTGGTATTTAATTTTTTACTTAACATTTTATGCTGTTAGTACTGCATTTATATACTGAAGGTTTAGGATAAACACTGTGTACAACACATACATTTGTATCCTCAAAATTTGGCATAGAAAACATGGTCATAAGTCGAATGGTCATATTCCGAGCAGGTCGTAATCCGTTTGTAGTGTACCTAAATAACTTTACACACTGTGCTGGGGCAAGATACACTAAAAATCACTAAAAGTCTCTTTACTCATATGCCAGTACTACGATAATCACTCATGGGCACATCAAATGTCTTATTTTACATTAATATTAACCTTTTCATTAATCCATCTATGATATTTTCCCCAAAATTACAGTGGACCCCCGCATAGCGATTTTAATCCGTGCAAGAGGGCTCATTGTTATGCGAAATGATCGGTATGCGAATGAATTTTCCCCATAAGAAATAATGGAAATCAAATTAATCCGTGCAAGACACCCAAAAGTATGAAAAAAAAAAATTTACCACATGAAATGTTAATTTTAATACACACAAACTGAAAAAGGCATGCACAATTACATGACACTTACTTTATTGAAGATCGGGTGATGATTGATGGGATGGTAGGAGGGGAGAGAGAGTGTTTAGTGTTTAGAAGGGGAATCCCCTTCCATTAAGACTTGAGGTGTCGAGTCCTTTCTGGGGTTACTTCCCTTCTTCTTTTAATGCCACTAGGGCTAGCTTCAGAGTCACTGGACTTCTTTCGCACAACATATTGTCCATGTGGCCTGTACCTCTCGTTCCTTTATGATTTCCCTAAAGTTTTCACAACTTTGTCAGTGTACAGGTTCCCAAACCCGGCTTGCAATAGCTGTGTGAGGGTGATTTTCATCCATGAAGGTTTGCACTTCAAGCCACTTTGCACAGATTTCCTTAATCTTTTTTAGTAGGCAACTTCTTCAATTTCTCTCTCCCCTCCTTCGAACCAGTTTCCTCAGGTCTGGCCTCTTGCTCTTGAAGTTGATCTATCACTCATCGTGGTTAGTTCTTCATTGCCCCTCCTCCACCAACTCTTCCACATCCCCCCACTAACCCCCAAACCCAAGGACTTTCCCAATGCCACAATGGATTCCTCAACTGGCATAATCCTCTCAGGGTTAGCCTCAAACCCCTCAAAATCCCTTTTGTCTACACATTCTGGCCACAGTTTCTTCCAAACAGAGTTCAGGTCTTCTTAGTCACTCCCTCCCAAGCCTTACCTATAAGGTTTACACAATTGAGGATATTAAAGTGCTCTCTCCCAAAAATCTCTTAGAGTCAGTTGAAATTTCGAGGTCACTACAAAACACCTTTCAACAGAGCTTTTGTGTACAGTTTTTGAAGTTTGCAATAACCTGCTGGTCCATGGGCTGCAGGAGAGGAGTGGTATTAGGGGGCAAAAACTGATGTTAATGAATTTCATGTCCCCCTAAAGTCGCTCTGCCACGTCTGTAGGATGACCAGGGGCATTGTCTAACACCAGGAGCACTTAAGTTCTAATTTCTTTTCAGTTAGGTAATCTTTCACATTGGGGCAAATGCATGGTGTAAAACCCTCATAGAAAAAGTCCCTAGTGACCCATGCCTTACTGTTTGCCCTCCACAGCACACACAAACTAGCCTTGAGGACATTTTTTTTGCCTGAACGGTCTGGAGTTTCAGAGTGTACACTAATAAAGGCTTCACTTTGCAATCACCAGTAGCATTGGAACACATCAACCAAAGTAAGCTATCCTTTCATAGGCTTATGTCCTGGAGTGCCTTTTTCCTCCTGAGTAATGTAGGTCCCGCTTGGCATTTTCTTCCAAAACAGGCCTGTTTCATCACAATTTAAACACTTGTTCAGGTTTCAGTCCTTCACTGTCTATGTACTTCTTGAATTCCTGCACATATTTTTCAGCTGCTTTGTGGTCCGAACTGGCAGCCCACCATGCCTTTCACACTATGTATGCCACTACGCTTCAAAAATCTCTCAAACCAACCTTTGCTGGCCTTAAATTCACTCACATCAGCACTAGTTGCGGGCATTTTTTTAATTAAATCCTCATGCAACTTCCTAGCCCTTCGCTTATGATCGTTTTGAAGACGCTATCTCCTGCTATCTGTTTTCATTTATCCACACCAATAAGATTTCTCTCAACATCTTCCTTTCACTTTGCAATCTTTGTTTCGAAAACACAGTTAAACCTTTGAAAAGAACAGCTTCCTTGATTGCCTTTCTGGTGCCCACAATAGTAGCGATGGTTGATTGGGGTTTCTTGTACAACCTGGCCAGGTCGGCGATACGCACTCCACTTTCATACTTATCAATGATCTCTTTCTTCATCTCTATTGTAATTTAACCTTTATTGCTGTAGGGTTGGCACTAGAAGCTTTCTTGGGGCCCATGGTCACTTATTTTCCAGATAAAGCACCGAAAAACAATGTAATAATACGAAATGTTCCGATTGTATGCTTGGATGTTACCGCGGAGGCTGGCTGGTAAACAATGGCACGGGCGGGACATGTGAGGCTGGCTGAGGGGGCACATTGGACGCTCCCCGGACGAACAGCGGTGAGCGGGTTTTTTAAGCGGTATGCGGGGCCCAAATTTTTTTGCGTTTAAAGAAAAGGGGTATGGGGAAATTAATCGTTATGTGATAAACCGGTATGGGGGGGTCCACTGTATATAAGAAAAACAATTTCACAGCTTATAAACATGAAAAATCCCTTTAACAGAAAAAAAAATTGACATAAAAATTTTGTTCAAAGGGTTTGTGTGGGTAGGTTCGGAAAAAAAATTTAAACGTTTTCTCTACAAACAGGGGGGATAACTGTAGAAAAATATTAGTTTTGAAATGCCTTCATTTTTAAATATAAAATTTCACAACCCTTGGGTTTTTAGTGTTTTTTAAATTTAAATGATAATATTTTTTTTTGGGGAAAAAAGTTTTAAAAAAGTCTTAAAAAAGTACGTAAAATAAAACAAAAAATAACGCATATTAATACGCATTTATTTTGCCGGGAACCATGTGATTGCCCCTACCTGTTCAGTTTTTGTTTCTTACATTGTGGGAAATTTGTATCTCTTTTTTTCTCTCTCTTTTATTTTTTTCGCTGATTTAATTGGCCTCTTTGACTTATGCAAAGTTTTAGCTGTGAAAAAAAGAGGAGCCAAAAAGCCTCTTGTTTTAAAAAGGGTCAGCTTTTTATTTCCCCACCTCCCCCCCCCATTTGGTGGTGCATGCACTTTTACATTCCCAAATTCCCCACCCCTCCTGACTCAGGCACTGTATTTTCCCCCCTCCGGGGGCCAAGTCCGTTAACTATTTTCCCCCTAAATTTTTATCTTGTTTTACACCCCCAATAGCTCCATGCCCCAAAAACCCTTTTTCCCCTCCATTTCCTTCATATTTTTTCACTTTTTCCTGCTTGGCCCAACCCCCTTTCAAAACAAGACCCCCTTTACCCCCTCCTTCCAAAAATTCCCTCCACTACAGATTTATATGCCCCCAAGTTTAACCTATTTTGTTCCATCCTCTCTAAACATCCAAAACATCCCCAACAACCTCTTCCGCTCTATATAATACTTTTTTTTAAATCTGACCTCCTTTTTACCTCAAACTATTCCCCTGTAAAAATTTCTTAACCCCAAAAGTAAATTTTTTTTTTAAAAACATGGGGCATTTTCCCCCCAAATTGGGGACTCAAAAAAGGAAACACTTTCATCTCCCCTCCATTTACTATCTCCCCCCCCCGAAGTTTTTCCCGATTTCAACAAATTTAAAAAAATCAACAAATTATTATTTTCAGTTTTCAAAAAAATGGGCCCACCCGTAAAGGGGAAAAAATCCCCTTTCAAACCCGAGGGAAAATTTAGTAAGAAAAGTTCAGTAAAGCCAAGTTTTTAAAGTGACCAAATTTTGACACAACAAGGTTGCAAGATTTTTACAACTGTTTTTCGTACAAAACAAAGATAAAACAGTCTCATCTCTTTCCACCCCAAATCCCTTTACTGGGTATTGCTCCCCCCAAAATTTTGTTTGATTTAAATTTACCGGGGTTTAAAGAGAAAAACGAACCTTTGAACTAGAAAATCGGACTTACCCATTAACCCTTTAAAAAAAAGTCCCAAAAAGTTATTTCATTTTTATACATTTTATTTCGCTTACGCCCCAAACGTATTTTATACGTTTTTTTTTTCATTCATTCAAAATTAGCGCAAAAGGCCTGAGTCGCCTAGACATGAAAAAATGGGTGTGGGGCATCAGTGTGCGCAGTATACAAAAAAAAATGGGACACCGGGGACCACCCTGGTTTGGGCCCGTTACCTTCAGCTCCATCCGGGGCAAACATCAGGGCACATCCTCGTGATTCACTCAGCCCGTCGTTTTAACACTCCTTTCGAGGAAAGTGATGAGACAGTGAGTTTTTGGGATTTGACACCAAGGAGCCGTAAATATTCAAGGAATTAGTGAAAAATATCAATAAAAAAATTGCCCCGCCCCTCACCTTGGGGGTGGGCGACACCTGTCCTGGGCCCAAGACCTCGGGGGGTAGCCAGTGGCCACATCAGCCCCTAGGCCAAGCCTTTTTTTTTGGGGTGGCCCAGTGTGGCCACGAAACCCGGGCCCAACACCTCTGGAGGGAAAGTTTTACCCATGGCAACTTCACAAAAGGGAAACTTCATTTTCCCGGTGTTTTAGAGTGTAGGAAAGTGTGTAAGTGTGATAGATTGACTTTTCCCAATTGAGGATTGCTAGTGTAGTGACGTTCATTATTACCTGAAACTACTTTTAGGCGTCGTTTATCAAGTTCAGGCAGTGTCCCAAGAAACCCCCAAGGGGTGTCGGTCACGACCCCCCAAAAACCCCCCCCCCGGCCACTGATAGTGAAAGTGATCACGAAGGAGGTATGGGGATGGGGAAATTTAGTGGGGGGTGGCAGGTCCCCTGGACCACATGGCGCAGTGGGGGGACAGAAAAAGGGACCGCCCACCCCCCTCAACCTGTGCTGCCTCCACTCCCCCCCTCCCCTCTGCCTCCCTCCCCCCCTGCCACAGATCCACCCCTGCCCCAGTGATCGTGAGTGGAACTGGACAAAAATATATTCGTGCCACACCCTTTGTGATTTTGATGCAGTGGAAATGGACCAGCCAGAATGTCCCATAACAATGAGTCTACAGATTTAGACTATTCCAGTTGTATTTTTGGACCCTATAATGAACTTGATAGTGACTCAACAATCATTTTTACCAAAAATTCATGAAAAAACACAACAGAGGTTTGGAATCATCACGGTGAAAGGGTGGAAAGACACAAGAGGGGCTGAAATGTTTTTTTTTCCTTGCCACTGTCATCTTATCCCACATATCTATAAGAACAATATACGTAATTATGGTCTACGCCCACTTCACATACCCCTTTTTTCTGTGCCTCCTTCCTGCAACAGATTCACTCGTTGCTACAAATGTGCACTTTGCAGACAAAAATACACCAACAGAAATGCCCTTTTACAAATCCGGGAAGTGTTTTTGTATTTGAACAGAAATTCAGTGTATCTTTTATCCCTTCAAGAACATTGTTGTTGACGAGTCCTTGATTCTTTTTAAAGGGCCTGTCATTCAACAATATATCCGAGAAAAACGTAATCGCTTGGTAAAAACTTTTTGTTATATGTGATGTGAGAGTGGTCTTGTTTGGATGTAATTGTAAACAAAAGGGGAAAAAACACACTCGATGACGAAGGATTTTGGGGCTTTCCGGTGATGTTGTTCACAGGTGATGGAACCATACCTTGGCAAGGGCCATACATTGTCACAGACAACGGGTTCAAGCCCTATGCTTGCTTTTTCCTAGTGTGAACAAACTGAAAAAGTGGAACAGTGAAAAGGAATAGGAAACATATGCCGGGTTTCATGGAGGCAGGTTGAAGGTGAAGTGCAGCTTTTCTGCTAATGCATCAGGGCCGAGTGGCATGCAACGAGACGTGACATTGCTATCAACCATCCACAGAAACGAGAGGGTACAAACGACAACTGAGAAAGTTCAAAACAAACCCTATTGTAAACCACTTGTTTCGTGGACTATACAAACAACATGCATAGTAAAAGTGTGACATAAAATTAGGGTTTGTTGCTGGTGCGTGGGAGTCGCAAGTGGTATATAAAACGTTTTTTCCCCTTGTAGACTTGCGTGCCAAGCTTTCAATATTACAAAGTAAAGATGGAAACGACAACTTTTTGAGATTTCTCTTGAATCTCGTCAAAAATAGCAAAAGTATGGTCCCCACCTGTACCTTCCCCTCAACGCGCCCTTCACACCAAACCGCCCCCCAAACCACAGCCAGTGGGGAAGTGCCGACCGAATCACTCCTAATTGTCCTTTGGTACCAAACCACCTCCAAAAGAAAAGAATGCCCGAAAAGGTATTGTGTGTGTACCACCAAAAAACGCCCCCAACAAGGGAAAAGGACACACTTATGTGTCCCCAGTGTGGGGGGCACCTGATGAATCCATGCTTCAGGAGTACCATCAATTGGAGTTCTATTAAAACATAAGTGGGACTGTAAATATTTATTAGTTGAGAAAAAATGTGTGATTCAGCCAGGTGTGCAAAATCACCTGTCAGTGTGTAATGTGTGTTTTATGGAAAAATTGATAAAAATTTTGATGAATATTGGGGGATAAACAAAAATTGGCATTGATATAAAATGATTACAAAAACCCATAATTTATATCATAAAAACCAAGAAAATAAAAAAAAAAAAGGGAAGAAAAGGGAAAATATTTAATTTCTGAAAGCGCAGTGCTCCATGTTCCCCGTCGGTGTTTGGCAAGTCCCAAAACTTCCGGCCTCTAACCTCGGTAAGTACTGCCCCAAAATTTTTTTTTATGCAAAAAACCTTTTAAAAAATGTCTCTTTTTTTATATAAAAAAATTTTTTTTTTTTTTAAAAATTTTTTGGGCGTCGCGGGGTAAAATAATGTACATTTGGACCGTTTGGGTAAGTCAGTTTAAATCAAAAGTCATAGTATCTGCATTTAAGTCAACTTTCTTAAAGTGAAGCGGAAAATTTGAGCACACACATGCCTTAAAATACACACAACAAATTAAAATTCTGGTTTTTTATAAGTGGAACAAATAAGGAGGTGTTAAAAATGTCAATAGAAGTTTTAAAAGTTTTTTGGGAGGACACTGGGTCCCCTTTTCCCTTGATTAATAAAACCTTAGTGGTTTTAATACACGTTGTGGGGAAAACTCTCTCTCGGGAACAAAATTTTTATCAGCAACCCAACAATGGTTGATGATCAGTTGTTCATAATTTTAAATAATGTTGCCCCACAGATCTAAATGTGACAAAAAATGAAACCCAGTCGATAAACGACTTAAGTAGGTTTTTGACTTCAACAATTTTTTTGCTAACTCAACTTTTAAAACCCATAGAACACAAATGTTCTAAAACAAAACGGGAAAAACCCGTGTGAGGGACAGGTCCTGGGGGTAAAAACAGCAAAAGGGAGTTTAAAAGTTCTTGTCCTCCACCAAAAAACCCGAAAAACAAAAAAAACCTGGCTCAGCTTGCCTATGATTCTGAGAGTGACACAGTTATGTTAATTTACTTTATCTTCATGTTTGCTGGGTTTACAAGTTATGTTGAATGTTACTTTATTTCATGATTGCTGGGATGGGACACTTTAGTTTTGAATGATTTTACTTTATGATTGGGGGAGGATGTGACACAGTTAGGTTGAATGTTATTTATCTTTATGGTTGGAGGATGTGCACAGTTAGGTTGAATGTTACTTTATCTTTTGATTGTGAGGAGTGACCGTTAGTGTTGAATTTTCTTTACTTTATGGTTGTGAGGATGTGACACTTTTAGTGTTGAATGTTCTTTTTCTTTATGATTGCTGAGGATGTGACAATTAGGTTAATTTTTCTTTATTTCTGATTGTGAGGGCTGAAAAGTCAGTTGAATGAAATAATTTCCCATGATTGCTGAGGTGTCACAGTATTGAAAGCAGCAAGTTATTATGATAGCTGAGGGGTGAAACAGCAGTAAAGCGAGTGAATTAATCTCTAAGAATTTGACTGATTGCGTTTTTAGAGCAGAAAAAAAAGTTGACTTAGAATTTGAAACAATGTGATACAGCAAAAACTGCAATAACCCGCCATAAAAATAACAGCCAAATATTTAAGTATCTGTCTAACACTTTTTAGATAAACAAATGCATATACACACCAACAGGGGTTCAGAACAACCAGTAATATACAGTACTGTGTAAGTTAACTGATAATGAACAAGGGGGAGGAAGAAATGGCAATAACGAGTATGAAGTTGTAGTGAGGATAACCCGGATAGAGTTTAAAAGGTTTTTGGGGCATTTTTGGATTTGGAAAAGGATTGACACAGTGGGGTAGGGAAGGGCAAGGGCAATGTTGCAAATGTATGGAAAGGAGGGGGTTATTGGAAAGCGTGAAAAGTTTTTTCGAGGGTAGGAGGGATCAAATCCTTTGACAAGGATGGTGATGTTCATGGTTGTTCAATTTTTTTTGTAGTGGGGTTTTAAAAGAAGCGAATGCCTGGTTGACCAGGCAGCACCGACGAGCCTGGCCCCTGGCCGGGCTCGAAGGATAACCTCGAAATTCTTCAAAGGTATATCAAAGGTAAAAGGTTTTTCAGGGGTTGGCAAAGGCTGGGGTTAACGATAAAGTTCACACAAAGTGGTAGTTATCCAGTTGCTCTTTGCTAATGTGCGTGTTTTTTGGGGGGATTCTGAAAAGGGAAATTCAGAGGTTGGTGGATGAGTGTTAGGGGATGTAAAACAAAAAAAAAAAAGGAAGTTGGAAAGGGAAGAGATGAGAATAACAAAAAAAAATTTGGTATTGAAAGATGGTTGTCAGATTGGGGGGAGAGAGCATGGAAGAGGGAAGGATTCGATACAGTGGATCCTAGGGGAAAAAGCAGCATGGGTAATGCCAAAAATTTAATAGCGCTTTTTTTCATCAAATTGGCTGGCTAACACCCAAAATTGGTTAAGGGCATTTTTCCCCAATGTGTCTCGGCCGAGCGGCCCCGGCCTTTGCATTACAGCTAGTGTGCCTTGTTTAAAAGCCGGAGGATGATTCCATGTGTACATGAGATTATTTTATTTATTCCTTTTTTTTTAGTGCTTGTAATTGCTAAAAGCCCATGGGGCCCAAAAAGTTTCCCCCCTGTGGTAAAGGAAAGAAAAGCAAAAAAATTCAAGAAAAAAAACCCTAGCAAAGTACCAAATGGGGAGGAAAAAGAGGGGGAAAAAGTGCCTTCGCAGTGATTCTAATATATCAATTTAAAACGCAGGATCAATAAAGGCTTAGGGCCAGCCACAATAAAGGTGAATTTAAAAGTTAGCAAGGAATTAAGGGGTAAGCGATAGAAAAAAACACAAAAAACTTCCAAAGTTGTTGGAGGGGCATGGGCCAATGAAAATAAACCATCTGAATCTTCCCCCACCCAAACCCTGCAGCATCTCCTCAAACAGCTAAATTAAACAAACATTCCTTCAAAATAAATGTAAATTAAAGTGTAAGTATAAAATTAAATATAAATGTAAAAATAAAAAGGACCCCTGGGAAATTTAAATTCTTTGGCTTTTTTGTTATCCCAGGTTCTTTTCATATATGCTGCTATGTAAAAGTAATTATATTATTATTATTAAAATTTGCCGGGATTCTCCCACCCCGGGCCCTTTTCCAAAATGGTGGCCCGGGCCCTTGGTCCCTCTTTGGGGGTGTCGAGACCCCAGTCTCCCATGGGAGGAGGCACAATTTCCTCCTCATCTTTGGGACCAACTGCCCCAGGCCTAGTCACAAGCTAGGCCTCTCTGGGTTTCCATCCCCCCCCCAAAGGGGGGTAATGGGAATGACGTCTTGTGAGCTGCAAGCTCTTTCTCAGGGACCACCCTACCCAGAAGGTGGGCATGGTGTCGATGTGTAGTAATATATTAATTGATTTTTGTATACCTGAATAAACTTAATTACTTTTTTATAAATTAAAAAGTAAATATTTCTTTTTTTTAAATTTAAAATGTAAAAATTTTTTTATTTATAAATTAAAATGTAAAAAATTTTTATTTATAAATTACATACAATGTTTAAGTGTGATAGTGTTTGGGGGGTTTCTGCTGCCCCCCACCACCCTTTGTACGGCTTCTTCAGTGGCCCCTTTAAACCCAAAAATTATCTTCCACCATTACTCCTCTCATACATTTTTGACATGTTTTATTCATTCTAGAGTATATCATGTTCTATGTTATTAATATGTTTTTTATGTCTGTTTGATGAATTTTGATTGATAAATAAACCGTAGAGGGATAATAGTGTATATTAAGCATAATAAACTTGTCTCCCTCTTTCCCCCTACTTTTCTTCCCCTACACCAAAAGAGTCAAAAAGGAAGTGTGATGTTAAATGTTTATTTATCCACTTTATTGGATTTTAAATTTATTTTGTCATTTTTTCCGGTTTTCCCTAGTATACTATTTTAATTTATATTTTTTTTAATTTTTTGGGTGTCTGAATAGATTAAATTGGATTTTTCCCTTTTTTCTTAGAGGGAAAATTAAATTTGACAAAGGGAAAATCGTTAAAGGAAAACTTCTGGGAAAGGATTATGCAATTCCTAGGGTCCCCTGTATTTAGGGGGTGGATGTGTCATAGTGGGTCTATGAAAAATGGTGTGCATGGGGGGGAAAAAAAATGAGTAGGCACTGAGTGGGGGAAAAAAAAGAGTGGTTGCACTGGTGGGGAAAAAAAAATGAGTGGGGCATGGGAGTCGTGGAGACAAAGAACTTTCGATCATGAACACAGAAAGGGAAAAGTTGAGAGTGATTATACCAAAGCTCTTAATGGCTGATGCAGTTTAGTATAGACAAAAGCAAAGTTCTTAAAAGTTGGCAGGAAAATAAACCCTGCCCTAAAAATAAATAATGTTGATCTTTAAAATTACGGATTTTGAAAAAGATTTGGGTTCTGGTTACAGAAACTGAAACCAAGACAACAGTGCATAAATGTTTGCAATAAAGCTAACAGAATCCCCTTCTTCATATCAAGAAGCATAAATAATAGGAGTCCCATTTTCCTTTTAATTTATTTCCTTAGTTTGGCCTCATTTGACTTGCTGCACGTTTTGGTCATGTATTACAATGGATAAAATGCCGGAAATGTAAAAGGAGGATGACAAAATTTATCCCATGTATCAGAAATCTTCCCTATAGGACATACTGAGGGCCCCGAATCTGCACTCTTGAAAGGCGTAGAAAAAAGGGGGGGTACAATTGAGGGTATAAATGGAAAAACAGGCTAATTTAAAGGGGGTGTATTTAACAGGGGAAAAATATTTTGCCTAGACAGGACTCGCAGCAATGATTTTAAGTTGGAAAAATTAAATTTGGAAGGATTAGGGTTTTGATTTGCCACCCCAAGGGCAAAATTTTTTGGCACCCCTATCCATCCCGTGGACGGTTTAGCGCGAGAGCATATATACACAAAAGGCCTGGAACTAGGCCCCAAAAGGGGTTAACGGATACATATGGATTTATATTACATTTATAGTTCATTATCTGTTACAAGCAAATTTAGGAATTTTTCTTAGTATATCTGGATCTTATTTTTCATTAAAAAAATATCTTGACTGTCACTAGGTTATTATACGTCTGTCTCTGTTTCCCCAATAAGGGGCAAATTAAGCACAAGTGTTCAAGAGGTGACCAAAATTT
>NC_069494.1:9556947-9585470 GCF_026875155.1 Cherax quadricarinatus
ACACTTATGCAGCATATGGGAATCTTTATTCGGAACGTTCGCCACACAGGGGCTTCATCAGTCCAATACAAAGGGAAAGGGTAAGGAAGGGAGTTGAGGTAATCATCCCCAGCCGGTTCGATGTTTTCATCCATAAATCTTGTAGAATGTACAGAAAGGGGGGCCTGACGTGGCTTTAAAACGTAGTGAGGTGACTTGAAGCAGAGGAGGCGGATCATAGTGGAACATCCACTAGTCGAAGTGGGTTTTTTTTGGGTCCAAAGGTTGAACAAGCGTTGAAGAATTCTTTGTAAGAAGATCCCATGATGCTGCAGTTTTCTGACAGTTGTGATGAATGGTTTGAAAAACCGACAAGTTTAAGATTGAGACACTTATGCAGCATAGGGGGAATCTTTATTCAGGAAACTTTTTCGCCACAAGTTGGCTTCATCAGTCCAATACAAAGAGAAGGCGTAAGGAGAGGAGGAGTATGAGGTAATCAGTCCCTCAGCCTGGAGTCGATTGTTTCAGTCCCATCAATCTTGTAGAATGTACAGCATGGGGGCCGTAGACGTGGCTTATATACTGTAGTGAGGTGACTTGAAGCAGACGGAGGCGGGATCAATAGGGTATCATCCACTAGTCGAAGTAGGTCTTTTTTCCCAAAGGTTGAACAAGCGTTGAAGAATTCTTTGTAAGAAGATCCCATGATGCTGCAGTGTCTGACAGTTGTAAATGAATGGTTTAAAAAACCGACAAGTTTTAAGATTGAGACAATTATGCAGCATATGGGAATCTTTATTCAGGAAACGTTTCGCACACAGTGGCTTCATCAGTCCAATACAAAGAGGAAGGCGAAAAGGAGAGGAGGAGTATAAAGGTAATCAGCCCCCTCAGCCTGGAGTCGATGTGTTCAGTCCATCAATCTTGTAGAATGTACAGCATAGGGCCGTAGACGGGCTTATAAGAATTTCTTCAACGCTTGTTCAACCTTTTGGACAAAGACCTACTTCGACTATGGGTGATACCACTATGATCCCGCCTCCGTCTGCTTCAAGTCACCTCACTACGTATATAAGCCACGTCTACGGCCCTATGCTGTACATTCTTCAAGATTGATGGACTGAACACATCGACTCCAGGCTGAGGGACTGATTACCTCATACTCCCCCCTCTCCTTACGCCTTCCTCTTTGTATTGGACTGATGAAGCCACTGTGTGGCGAAAAAGTTTCCTGAATAAAGATTCCCATATGCTGCATAAGTGTCTCAATCTTTAAAATTGTCGGTTTTCAAAACCCTTCATCACAACTGTCAGACACTGCAGCTCATGGGATCTTCTTTCAAAGAATTCTTCAACGCTTTTCAACCTTTGGACAAAAGACCTACTTCGACTAGTGGATGATACCACTATGATCCCGCCTCCGTCTGCTTCAAGTCACCTCACTACAGGGATATAAGCCACGTCTACGGCCCTATGCTGTACATTCTACAAGATTGATGGACTGAACACATCGACTCCAGGCTGAGGGACTGATTACCTCATACTCCCCTCTCCTTACGCCTTCCTCTTTGGGATTGGACTGATGGAAGCCACTGTGTGGCGAAACGTTTCCTGAATAAAAGATTCCCATATGCTGCATAAGTGTTCCCCAATCTTAAACTTGTCGTTTTTCAAACCATTCATCACAACTGTCAGACACTGCAGCATCATGGGATCTTCTTACAAAGAATTCTTTAACGCTTGTTCAACCTTGGGACAAAGACACACTTCGACTAGTGGATGATACCACTATGAAAAACCCGCCCCGTCTGCTTCAAGTCACCTCACTACAGTATATAAGCCACGTCTACGGCCTATGCTGTACATTCTAACAAGATTGATGGACTTGAACACATCGACTCCAGCTGAGGGACTGATTACCTCATACTCCTCCTCTCCTTACGCCTTCCTCTTTGTATTTGGGCGATTGAAGCCACTGTGTGGCGAAACGTTTCCCGAATAAAGATTCCCATATGCTGCATAAGTGTCTCAATCTTAAACTTGGTCGGTTTTTTCAAAACCCTTCATCCACACGCCCCTTATCCCTTTTTCCTGCCACTTTCCGCTTTTCTCCCCTTTTTTTTTTTTTTTTTCTGCCTTCCCCTTTTCCCCCCCCCATCCCTTACTTTCAAAAAGTCCCATAATAGTCACTAACTCCCGGTACTATTTGGGAATATGCCCCCTCCAAGTCCCACTACCAACCCAAAAGGTACCGATTATGCTTAAAATTTTTAAAATTTTTACCAAATGTAAAAAAATGGGGCTTGAACCCCAGGAAGTACACAAATTAAGCCAGGTTAACCCTGGCCCCCGGGGAAATGCCAGTTCTCCCCGGGCCAAAACTTGCAAACACCAGGGAAAACGGGGCCACCTGGCGCAGTAAGTAGGCCCAGTGTGCTAACCACTGGGCCCAAAACCCTGGCTGCAGTAAGTAGGCCAGTGTGCAAACCACGGGCCACCGCGAGAAAATCGGGCCAGTGTCTAACCACTGGCCACCGGGGCTGCAGTAAGTCGGGCCCAGTGTGCAAACCCCAAAGGGCCACCTGCTGAGTAAGTTCGGCCATGTGCAACCATGGGCCACCTGGCTGCTTTAAGTCGGCCATGGCAACCACTGGGCCACCGGCTGCAGTAAGTCGGCCCATGTGCAAACCCACTGGCCAAACTGGCGCAGTAAGTAGGCCAGTGGCAACCACTGGGCCACCTGCTGCAGTAGCAGGCCCAGGGCTCCCCACGGGGGCCACCGGGGCTGCAGAAAGGGTTCAGGCCAGTGTGCAACCACGGGCCCAAACCCTGGCTGCAGTAAGTCAGGCCAGTGGCAACCCTGGCCAAACTGGTGCAGTAAGAGGCCAGTGTGCAACCCCCTTGGGGCCACCGGGGGCTCTAATCAGGCCATGTGCAAACCAGGGGGCCCACCGGGGCTGCAGTAAGTCACCCCAGTGTGCTAACCATGGGCCACCTGGCTGCAAAGTCGGCCAGGTGCTAACCCGGGGCCCCTGGCGCGAAAGTAGGCCATGTGCTAACCACTGGGCCACCTGGCTGCAGTAAGTAGGCCAGTGTCTAACCACGGGCCACCGGCCCCCCCCCCCCCAAAAAAAAAGCGGCCTGTGAAACCATGGGCCCCTGGCGCAAAAAGTCAGCCATGGCAAACCCACGGGGCCCACCTGGCTGCAGTGTCGGGCCAGTGTGCTAACCCTGGCCCCCTGGCTGCAGAATCAGGCCAGTGTGCCCACGGGCCACCTGTGCAGTAAGTGGCCCGTGTTAACCACGGGGCCCTCTGCATAAGTAGGCCGTGTGCAAACCCACGGGGCCCCCCGGGCTGCAGTAAGTCAGGCCATGTGCTAACCACTGGGCCACCTGGCTGCGTAAGTCAGGCCATGTGCAAACCACTGGGCCAAAATGGTGCAGAAAATTCGGGCCTGTGCAACCACGGGCCACCGCTGCGAAATCAGGCCATGGCAACCACGGGGCCCACCCGGCTGCAGTAAGTAGGCCAGTGTGCAACCTGGGCCACCGGGCGCAGTAACAGGCCAGTGTGCAAACCACGGGCCATGGCTGCAGTAAGTCAGGCCATGTGCTAACCCATGGGGCCCCCCTGGCGCATAAGTCAGGCCAGTGTGCTACCCCTGAGCCCCCTGGCTCAGTAAGTCAGGCCGTGTGCAACCACGAGAAACCTGGCTGCCTAATCGGGGGGCCCCCCCCCCAGTGTGGCTTTAACCCTTTGAGCCAAACCCTGGCTGCAGTAAGTCAGGCCAGTGTGCTACCACGGGGCCCCCCGGGTGCAGTAAGCCCAGGGCCAGGGCAAACCCCAGGGGGCCCCCGGGGCGCAGTAACAGGCCAGTGTCTAACCATGGGCCACCGGGCTGCGAAGTCAGGCCGTGTGCAAACCACTGGGCCACCGGGCTGCAGTAAGTCGGCCAGGTGCAAACCCATGGCCAAGGGTGCAGTAAGTCAGCCGTGTGCAACCCTGGGCCACCTGGCTGCAGTAAGTCAGGCCAGTTGCAAAACCACTGGGCCACCGGGCTGCATAAGTCAGGCCATGTGCAACCACGGGCCAAACCCTTCAGTAGTCAGGCCAGTGTGCTAAACCACGGGGCCAACTGGTGCATAAGTCGGGCCATGTGCTAACCACGGGGCCACCTGGCTGCAGTAAGTCAGGCCTGGCAACCCACTGGGCCCCCTGGTGCAGAAAGTCAGGCCAGTGTGCTAACCACGGGGCCCATGGCTGCATAATCAGGCCAGGTGCTAACCAGGGGCCCACCGGCTGCAGAAATCAGGCCAGTTGCTAACCATGGGCCACCTGGCTGCAGTAAGTAGGCCAGTGTGCTAACCACTGGGCCACCTGGCTGCAAAATCGGGCCATGGCTAACCCAAGGGCCACCTGCTGCAGTAAGTCAGGCCAGTGTCTAACCACGGGGCCACCGGGTGCAGTAAGTCAGGCCAGTGTGCTAACCACTGGGCCAATGGCTGCAGTAAGTCAGGCCAGTGTGCAAACCCCTGGGCCAAGGGCTGCAGTAAGTCAGGCCAGGTGAAACCCACGGGGCCCCCCTGGCTGCAGTAAGTAGGCCATGTGCAACCACGGGGCCCCGGGCTGCGTAAGCAGGGCCAGTGTGCAAACCCACAGGGCCCCCGGGCTGCAGAAAGTCGGGCCCAGTTTTGCTAACCACTGGGCCACCGGGCGCAGTAAGTCAGGCCAGTGTGCAACCCGGGCCACCTGGCTGGTAAGTGGCCCAGGTGCAAAACACTGACCCCCGGGTGCAGTGTCAGGCCAGGTGCTAACCAGGGGCCACCTGGTGCAGTAATCAGGCCATTGCAAACCACTGGGCCCCCCCTTTGCGCAGAAGCAGGCCAGTGTGCAAAACCACTGGGCCCCCTGGCTGCAGTAAGTCGGGCCAGTGTGCAAACCCATGACCCCTGGCTCAGTAAGCAGGCATGTCAACCACTGGGCCACCTGGCTGCAGTAAGTCGCCATGGCTAACCACGGGGCCAACTGGCTGCGTAAGTCGGCCGTGGCTAACCCCGGGGCCCAAAATTTCTGCAGTAATCAGGCCAGGTGCAAACCCACTGGGCCACCTGGCTGCAGTAATCATTCAACTGGTATATTACACTTAAAAAGGGTTTAGACTGTGGAAGATTAAGTCACTCATTTTGTAACATGTATACTGCTCTAAACATGTATACTCAAAACTGTATACTACATTAAACAGTATCTCATCTAAACATGTATATAAATAAAAATGTATACGCATCTAAACACGTAACTTCATCAAAACATGTATACGCATCTAAACACGTAATACATCTAAACATGATACTGCATCTAAACTTAACTACATCTTATCTTCATTTGTATACTCATCAAAACTGTAAACTGCATCAAAACACATATCATCTAAACTGTTACTCATCTAATCATGAAATACTGCATCAAAAACATGTTCCTACATCAAAACGTATACTGCATCAAAACATTTAACTACTCTAAAAATTTACTGCATCTAAACATGTATACTACATCTAAACTGTATAGTCTAAACACGTTTTATTTTTAAAAAAGTATACGCATCAAAAATGTAACTGCACAAAATGTATACTGCTCAAAACACGTTTACTAAATCTAAACATGTATACTACATCTAAAATGTATACTGCATCTAAACATGTATACTCTCAAACATGTATACTGCATCTAAACATGTATACTACATCTAAAATGTATACGCTCAAAACATGTATACTACACTAAAAATGAACTGCATCTAAACAGTATCTTCATCTAAACATTTTAACTGCACTAAAAAAGTATCTGCATCAAAAATGTATACTACATCTAAACTGTATACTACTCTAAACACTATACTACATCTAAAAGATAATCTAAACATTATATAACAAAAATGTATACATCTAAAATGTATAACACAAAACATGTATACGCACAAAACACGTAACTTAAAAAACATGTATAAATCTAAACATGTATACATTAAACATTAACTACATCTAACAGTATACTACTCTAAACATTATACCAAAACATGTATACAAATTTAAAAAACATTATACTACAAAAACAGTATACATCTAAACATGTAACTACATCTAAAATTATACATCTAAACTGTATACATCTAAACATGTATACTACATCTAAACATGATAAATTAAACTTTGTTACTACATGTAAACACGTTACAGTAAACATGTATAATCTAAATTGATACTGCAAGTAAATATTAAAATATACATAAAGTGTGAGTAGTTGAGACGCAATGCCTCAGTAACACTTTTCCCAAGACGAGGAAAAAGCCCCTCTATCAGGGGGTTGTATAAACGGGCGTTTATCCCACATCCCCAAAGGTTTAAAAGTTTTACGACTATCACCAATAACCGGGTTTTTGCCCTTCCCTTTGCTGTATTATTCCTGTATTGTTTAAAAACATTAATTTTTGGAAAAGTCTCGTCCAATCCCCACATTTACATTTATTAAATCATCCTTTACATTACCTGCAAATCAAACCCCAGGGCTTTCGCTTTTGACATGGCCCCAAAGGTTTTTTAAAGTTTTTGCTTTGATTAAAACTGAAAAATACCAAAATATAAAAACCTTGTTCCCGCCTGGGGACAGGCCCGATCCCCACAAACCCCTGGTCAAGCCGGGGCCGGGGGGGCTTTGACCCCCCCGAACTATCTCTAGGTATACAGGTAACCAACGCGAGGGGGAAATAAATTTTAAAAAAGCTTTTAGGGATTTTTAAATCCCCCTCAGCTAATAGTAAAATAAAGCAAAAAGGGGACCCATCCTTCATGAGGAACGACCCCCTGTGTATGAGGTACGACCCCCTGTATATATGAGGTACGACCCCCTGTATATATAAGGTACGACCCCCTGTATATGAGGTACGACCCCCTATATATATATATGAGTTACGACCCTCTGTATATATATATATATATGATACGACCCCAGTATATATGAGGTACGACCCCCCTATATATAGGTACGACCCATTTATATACGAGGTACGACCCCTGTATGTATGAGGTACGACCCCTGTATATACGAGGTACGATTCCCCTGTATATACGAGGTACGACCACTGTATATACGAAGCACGATTCCCCTGTATATGAGGTACGACCCCCTGTATATGCGAGGTACGATTCCCCTGTAAATAGGTGCGACCCCCTGTATATACGAGGTACGACCCCCCTGTATATTTGAGGTACGACCCCTGTATATGCGAGGTACGATTCCCCTGTAAATAGGTACGACCCCCTGTATATACGAGGTACGACCCCCCTGTATATTTGAGGTACGACCCCTGTATATGCGAGGTACGATTCCCCTGTAAATAGGTACGACCCCCTGTATATACGAGGTACGATTCCCCTGTATATATGAGATACGACCCCCTGTATATGCGAGGTACGATTCCCCTGTAATTAGGACGACCCCCTGTATATACGAGGTACGACCCCTGTATATACGAGGTACGATTCCCCTGTATATATGAGATACGACCCCCTGTATATGCGAGGTACGATTCCCCTGTAATTAGGACGACCCCCTGTATATACGAGGTACGACCCCCTGTATATACGAGGAACTGCTGAATTTGATGCATCGCATTTCTTCCTTTTATATCCTACCTCTCTCCCCCCTCCCACCCTTTTCCAATATTTCTGTCCTTACCCATCCTTCTTCCTTACCCATCTTACGAAAGCTCTGGTCATAAGAAGAAGAAGAGTGACCCAAAAAGAAAGAAAATCTGTCAACATTCAACGCTTTCATTATGACTTATAATCACTGTCTTTCCAGAGGCTGTCAGATACGACAGTTTAGATGTCCCTCCAAACTGCCAATATCCTAAACCCCTTCTTTAAAGTGTAGGCATTGTACTTCCCAGTTCCAGGACTCGAGTCCGGCTAACCGGTTTCCCTGAATCCCTTCACAAAGTATTACCCTGCTCACACTCCAACAGCTCGTCAGGTCCCCAGAACTATTCGTCTCCATTCACTCCTATCTAACACACTCACGCTTGCTGGAAGCACAAACACCTGGCCCACAATTTTGGTGCACGTAATTTAAACATGATTAGTATTTACCGTATACTTAAATTACAAGAAAATCAACACTTATGAAAGCAACTTAACTATTTATCTGTAATATTCATTTCTGTATTTAGTTACTTTAGAAATATGGATAAGAAACACGTACAATACCTGGCATTTTTATTCTGAATACTTTTCAGTACTCAATGGCTTCTTGTAAGTTCCATACTAAGGCTGGTTTTAATTTACAATACTAAAGTCATGAACACCATCATCATGGCTCACGAAATCGTAATGACACGATTGCAGACAAGCCATACCACTGGTAGTGGCCTATGCTAACCTTCCTATGGTGTAGAAATATACCTAGTTGGATTAATCTTATTGTGGCTAGCTGGTCCAGTGGCTAACACGACGGTCTGGAGTCCTGTGACTCTCTGATCGCGGTTTCTAACCCCGCCCGTGGTATGGTTTGACCATCATGTCATCACGACCCCCTGTATATATGAGGTAAGACCCCATGTATATGAGATAAGACCCCCTGTACATATGAGATACGACCTGTACATATGAGGTACGACCCCCGGTATATGAGATACGACCCCCTGTATGTATGAGATACGACCCCCTGAATGTATGAGGTGCGACCCTCTGAATGTATAAGGTACGACCCCCCTGTATGTGTGAGGTACGACCCCCCGTATGTGTGAGGTACGACCCCCCTGTATGTGTAAGGTATCCCCTCTGTAAGAGGTACGTCCCCTCTGTATATATGAGATACGACCCCCTCTATGTATGAGATACGACCCCCAGAATGTATGAGGTGCGACCCTCTGAATGTATAAGGTACGACCCCCCTGTATGTGTGAGGTACGACCCCCCGTATGTGTGAGGTACGACCCCCCTGTATGTGTAAGGTATCCCCTCTGTAAGAGGTACGTCCCCCCCTGTATATACGAGATACGACCCCCTGTATATATGAGGTACGAGGAGCTCCTCTTCTTTCCTCACTATATTCCATTACTAGTGACTCCAGATTCTTGTAAATCATAACCATCTTTAAATTTTCTTAAAAGAATTACGTATTTGTATCATTATTCAATTTTACAGTAATAATTATTGCAATTCGGTGAGTCTGCAAAACAAGTTTCGTCGACCAATAATTAAAGATACTTATTTTATTGAAAGAAATAAGAATCAACTTAATAAGTTAATTAGGGGTGATTATTTAGACCAAAAAATTACTCAAATCACATTGATTTCAGAATTGTAACTTAATCTGAGATTTCCGTTCGAATTGTACAACTTTAATGAGAGTCTTGAGACTCGTGCTGAGAAACTTAATGAGAGTATTGAGGAGAAAAACAAGTGAGTTTTGCGCGGAGATGTTTGTGTTTACAAATGTTGAGACTTTCTCTTATTTTTCGTCAAAATATTAGTAACAGCATTGAAGACAAATTTAACCAGGTATATGGTCGGAAATTTCAGAAGTGCTTGCTGGACCTCCTTAGCTAGTGTATTAAATTTGACACTAACATTTTGCATCCTTCTCCACCTCAACATTCGTATTAATTAGGGCTTTAAAGGCTATTCGAAAATTTACTTCCCCTCATCCCGTCGATCTTCGTATACAACTCTGGTTGCTCCGCTGATCTAGTTAACAACAGACATGGTTTCTGCGTGGGTCCAAGCTGAGAACTCTAGGGACCTCGGGTAACACATCGTAGGGACGGTGTCGACACTGCCCAAGTAATCTGCAAGAGTGACAGTGGATTTAGAGGGTTTGAAGCGTGGGTACAGTTTATATTAGATGGCTATACACAGTATCACATAGAATGGTGAATAAATTCATGCTATTAACTGTTCTGGAACAAAATGGAGATGTAGAGTTGCTCTCAGTAAAGAGTGGTTGAAGCTGTGCACCTTTTTGCAGGGATAACCTGAACGTATGTGACCATTTTCATTGTATATTAAATAACCGGGTGAAAAGACAGGTGAATTCAGTGTCTTGGATATTTCCTTTTTTAATTATTAACACATCGGCCAGGTCCACCAAGGCAGGGTGGCCCTAAAAAGAAACACTTTCATCATCATTCACTCCATCACTGTCTTGCCAGACGGGTGCTTTACACTGTAGTTATAAAACTGGAACATTAACACCCCTCCTTCAGAGTGCAGATACTGTACTTCCCATCTCCAGGACTCAAGTCCGGCCTGCCGGTTTCCCTGAATCTCTTCATAAATGTTACTTTGCTTACACTCCTCCAGCACGTCAAATCATAAAAATCATTTGTCTCCATTCGCTCCTATCTAACACGCTCACGCATGCCTGCTGGAAGTCCAAGCCCCTCGCTCACAAAACCTCCTTCACCTCTTCACTCCAACCTTTTCTATTTTATTTGAATTTTTCGTGATGTTTGATCATGTAATATCAAATTATGTTGATAGATTGGTTGATAGATTGATTATATCTTCATTACGCTACTAGACCCCTGGTTGTCTTCAAGACGGCACTGGACAGGTAACTAAAGTCAGTTCCTGACCAGCCGGGCTTTGCTTCGTACATCGGTTTGCGTGTGACTAGCAGTAACATCCTGGCTGACCAGGTTGTTACTGCGGGGACGTTGACCCCCCGGAACCCTCTCCATGTATACTCCAGGTATACACCTACTACCTGCTCATCCGTCTTATTCATTATAAATTATGTTAGCACAGATATAGCAGCTTCAGCAATGTCTGCGGAGGTTTGAACGTTGGTTTCTCCTACGGAAGTAGGTATCGGATATTGGATAGCAGCCAGGAATTGGTGAGCATCTCTTAAAGATACTATCTTTGCCAGCGCCGGTGTTATCCATCCAGAAATCGAAGAGTTGGGAGAATGTAGTTAAGAACTGGTTGAGATTCTGGCCGAGTTTCAAGGTAGTGTGAGTAACCTGTTTCCTTTAAGATTCCTTTGTTTTATGGAAAGCCTTAATAATCCCTTAAATAATATTTAATCGCAGTCTTATGGGACAAAGATACATAAATATCTGAAATAATACCGGAGGGAAGTGTGTCTAACCTTGCTTGGTAAGAGGACACATGTGCTAATAAAGTGACATTTAATTCTGGCAACGTTTCGCTCTCCAGGAGCTTCGTCAAACTGTTACCGTAATGGCCTGATAAAGCTCCTGGAGAGCGAAACGTTGCCACAATCAGATGTCACATTAATTGCCCTTGTGTCCCTTTACTTAACATATTATCGGTAATTCTATTAACAGTAATACATATTTAACCTTGTTGTCCAAGTGACAGCTGGTCATTCAGACCATACCAAGGGTGGGGTTAGAACCCGCGATCACAGAGTCTCAAAACTCCATCTAGATTTTTTTGAGACTGACCGCGGGTTCTAACCCCACCCGTGGTATGGTTTGCAATCGTGTCAGAGATATGGTCAGCCCAGTTGGTCATTCACTTAAGGTGTGTGTTCAGATTTTATCATTTATGCAGTAAATATTGCTCTGAACGTGGGTAGACTTGGCACGTTCACTCGGGTGATGTGTTGAGTAGACATAACACACCGTCTACTTTGTTTAAACAAATCAATTTTCTTAAGAAAGATTAAATTCAGTATCTCTCTGCTCGGCTTGGTTTTAAAGCTTCGATTTTCTCTGAATTCATTTCTCGCTCTAGCTCTCTCTTCTCTTTTCACACACTTTCAAATCTCTCAATTCCTTTTCTCTCCTCCTTTTTCCATGTTTCTCTCCCCCTCCCTTTTCCCTCTTCCATTCCTAGCTTGTTTGCACGTTCATTCTCCCTCAAGAGAGGCTCCTTGACGCTGGTGAGGGGCTCTTGATCTAGGGGACTGGATCTGTGCTCCAGTTCCCTGAATTGAGCCTCAACGCCTTCCATCACCATCCCCCATTGGCGAGCTTAGCGCTCCCCCATGATTATTATGATTCTCTGGCTAAATGTTCCTGGATCTCAGCAGAAATGAATAATTCTAAGGTACCCTTGTTAAACCCATTCAACCCCCTGTGCCTGCCCTTGTTAAACTCATTCAACCCCCTGTGCCTGCCCCTGTTAAACTCATTCAACCCCCTGTGCCTGCCCCTGTTAAACTCATTCAACCGCCTGTGCCTGCCCCTGTTTAAACTCATTCAACCCCCTGTTCCTGCCCCTGTTAAACCCATTCAACCCTCTGTGCCTGCCCCTGTTAAACCCATTCAACCCCCTGTGCCTGCCCCTGTTAAACCCATTCAACCCCCTGTGCCTGCCCCTGTTAAACCCATTAAACCCCCTGTGCCTGCCCTGTTAAACTCATTCAAACACCCTGTGCCTGCCCCTGTTAAACCCATTCAACCCCCTGTGCCTGCCCCTGTTAAACCCATTCAACCCCCTGTGCCTGCCCTGTTAAACCCATTCAACCCTCTGTGCCTGCCCTATGAAACCCATTCAACCGCCTGTGCCTGCCCCTGTTAAACTCATTCAACCGCCTGTGCCTGCCCCTGTTAAACCCATTCAACCCCCTGTGCCTGCCCCTGTTAAACTCATTCAACCCCCTGTGCCTGCCCTGTTTTAAAATCATTCAACCCCCTGTGCCTGCCCTGTTAAACCCATTCAACCCCCTGTGCCTGCCACTGTTAAACCCATTCAACCCTCTGTTCCTGCCCCCTAAAAAAACCATTCAACCCTCTGTACCTGCCCTGTTAATACTCATTCAACCCCCTGTGCCTGCCCCTGTTAAACTCATTCAACGCCCTGCGCCTTTCCCTGTTAAACCCATTCAAACGCTTGTGCCTGCCCCTGTTAAACCCATTTAAACGCCTGTGCCTGCCCCTGCTAAACCCATTCAAACGCCTGTGCCTGCCCCTGTTAAACATATTCAACCCCCTGTTCCTGCCCCTGTTAAACCCATTCAACCCCCTGTGCCTGCCTCTGTAAAACCCATTCAACCCCCCGTGCCTGCCCCTGATAAACCCATTCAAACGCTTGTGCCTGCCCCTGATAAACCCATTCAACCCCCTGTGCCTGCCCCTGTTAAACCCATTCAACCCCCTGTGCCTGCCATTGTTAAACCCATTCAACCGCCTGTGCCTGCCCCTGTAAAACCCATTCAACCCCTCGTGCCTGCCCCTGTTAAACCACTTCAACCCTTAAAGCCTGTGCCTGCCTCTGTTAAACCCATTCCAAAGCCTGTGCCTGCGCCTGTTAAACCCTTTCCAACGCCAGGGCCTGCCCCTGTTAAACCTATTCAAACGCTTGTGTCTGCCCCTGTTAAACCCATTCAAACGTCTGTGCCTGCCCCTGTTAAACCAATTCAAACGTGTGTGCCTGCCCCTGTTAAACCCATTCCAAAGCCTGTGCCTGCCTCTGTTAAACCCATTCAAAAGTCTGTGCCTGTCCCTGTTAAACCAATTCCAAAGCCTGTGCCTGCCCCTGTTAAGCCCATTCAAACGCCTGTGCCTGCCCCTGTTAAACCCATTCTAACGCCTGTGACTGCCCCTGTTAAACCCATTCAAATGCCTGTGCCTGCCCTTGTTAAATCCGTTCAAACGCCGGGGCTTGCCCCTGTTAAATCCATTCAAACGCCTGTGTCTGTCCCTGTTAAACCCATTCCAACCCCTGTGCCTGTACTTGTTAAACCCATTCAAACGCCTGTGCCTGCCCCTGTTAAACCCATTTAAACGCTTGTGCCTGTCCCTGTTAAATCCATTCAAACGCCTGTGCTTGCCCCTGTTAAACCCATTCAAAGGCCTGTGCCTTCTCCAGTTAAACCCATTCAAACGCCTGTGCTTGCCCCTATTAAACCCATTCATACGCCTGTGCCTGCACCTGTTAATTCTATTCCAACGCTTGTGCCTGCCCATGTTAAACCCATTCAAACGCTTGTGCCAGCCCCTGTTAAATCCATTCAAACGCCTGTGCCTGCACCTGTTAAACCCATTCAAACGCCTGTGCCTGCCCCTGTTAAACCCATTCAAACGCTTGTGCCTGCCCCTATTAAACCCATTCAAACGCTTGTGCCTGCCCCTGTTAAACCCATTCAAACGCTTGGCCTGCCCCTGTTAAAACCCATTCAAACGCCTGTGCCTGCCCCTGTTAAACCCTACAAACGCTTGTACCTGCCCATGTTAAACCCATTCAAACGCTTGTGCCTGCCCCTTTTAAAACCCCATTCAAACGTTTTGTGCCTGCCCCTGTTAAACCCATTAAAATGCCTATCCTGCCCCTGCTAAACCCATTCAAACGCTTGTGGCCTGCCCCTGTTAAACCCATTCAACGCCTGTGCCTGCCCTGTTAAACCCATTCAAAGCCTGTACTGCCCTTTTAAAAACCCATTCAAACGCCTGTGCCTGCCTTTTTTTAAACCGATTCAAACGGTTGTGCTACCCCTGTTAAACCCATTAAAAACGCCTGTGCCTGCCCCTGTTAAACCCATTCAAACGCCTGTGCCTGCACCTGTTAAATCCATTCCAACACCTGTGCTTGCACCTGTTAAACCTATTCAAACGCCTGTGCCTGCCCTGTTAAACGTATTCAAAGACTGTTCCTTCCCCTTTTAAAACCATTCAACGCCTGCCCCCTGTTAAGCCCCATTCAAACACCATTGCCTTTCCCTGTTAAACCCATTCAAACGCTTGTGCCTGCCACGTTAAACCCTTTCAAACGCCTGTGCCTTTCCCTATTAAACCCATTAAAACGCCTGCCCCGGTTAACCCATTCAAGCCCCTGGGGCCTGCCCTTGTTATCCCCATTCAAACCCCTGTGCTACCCCTTTTAAAAATCCATTCAAAACGCCTTTTTCCTGCCCCTGTTAAACCCATTCAAGCGCTTGTGCCTGCCCCTGTTAAACCCATTCAAACGCCTGTGCCTTCCCCTGTTAAACCCATTCTAACGCCTGTGCCTGCCTCTGTTAAATCCATTGAAACGCCTGTGCCTGCCCCTGTTAAATCCATTGAAACGCCTCTGCCTGCCCCTGTTAAACCCATTTAAACGCCTGTGCCTGCCCATGTTAAATCCATTGAAACGCCTGTGCCTGCCCCTGTTAAACCCATTTAAACGCCTCTGCCTTCCCCTGTTAAACCCATTCAAACGTTTGAGGTTGTGTGTCGCATAGACACTCTTGAGTATCTCAGGTCCTGAGCTGTAGCTTCTGACCTAACTTGTACTGGTATCTAACTTGTACTGGTATCTAACTTGTACTGGTATCTAACTTGTACTGGTATCTAACTTGTACTGGTATCTAACTTGTACTGGTATCTAACTTGTACTGGTATCTGTGTATTATCACAGTCGGGGATTTTCTGATGCTGAACTTAGATTCAGTAGTATGGGAGTTTTGTGACTTTTGTGGAGGATCTGCTGATGGTCCCTACTTAGTGTCGTTATATTATCTCCTTGTTCCTGATTCTGTGTCGCAGTTGCTTGTTATATTGCTATTGGGCTTAGCATTCTTTTTTGTTCAAGCAGGCTGTTCTGATTGCCAGGTTGGTCAAGAAGTTGTTTTATGTGAGGACTTTTACTCAGTCACTGGTTAAGTCTAGTCGATTCTAGAGACATAGCGAATTACTTAGAGCACTTAAAACACTTGCACACAAACTTACTTGTAAATTTTTTGTATTATGTTATTAAACGCTAACAATGTACCAGACGGTACTTAAAAGCCATAAAGATGTGATATGTACCTTCAGCACAGTACTACTGTACACCAGAGAAGTATACCAACTTGTATCCTATATTACATTCAATTGAGTACTATAATTTACTTGATAATATTCGCCTAGACAATTCTGTTATTAATAAACTTTTTTTAATTTTAATTTCTTTAGTAGCCTACCAGTTGTAATCCTAAAAACACTTTTGAATCTTACTAAATTTTAGTGGATAATTGGACCAGGATACTGACTAATTGTTACGAAAACCCAGTAACAGATTGGATGCTAGAAGGACAGTCCTTTCTAGCATTCACTGGAGATCTCTAAGCTTATTAGAAATCACGTTTTTGTAGCATTGTCCCCGTTATTCATTTATTCTTTTATTCATTAATTTATTTCATGTAGTGAGAGGGTGAGTAGTGTGGTGGCGGAGATACGGGAGAGGTAAATGATGTACACCAGTGACCTCTTCCTCCGCTAATCACTCAACTGCCTCCCCTGCCCTCTCCTGCCTGCTCCCTCCCTTTTATCCCCATTATTCCCCAATTATCCATATACCCCAATATCCCCAACATAACATGGTGTCTAAGCATGGTGGTTCTTATTTTTTTATAATAGGTACCAGTCCCATGTCCCTCTGAATATAAACCCACCATAGAGGAAATATCAGACGTCGTGCAAGGAGTGCAAGTCATTAATCTCAGTGACAGTATCGACTTGATGCTCCGCTTGGGTCCGATCCCATCAGCAAGATTTAGAGAAAAAAATTTGTCTTTAAAAGGGTGAAAACCAGGATTGGAAACAACAGTGCCTTAGTCCACTCTGCTAGGATGCCACATAACTCTGGCAGACAGAAGGCGCTCCGGATTGGTTCCCAAAGCAACGGGCAAGTCTGAGATACGATAAAATAGCTGTCGGTAACTCTCAAAGCTTCCGGTGCATCCGGGTTGGAAACCAGCCGCTAGTATCTGCTATTAGACCGAAGTTATGCGACATCATAGCCAAGTGAACTATGGTTACTGTGAAATTTTTATGCTCTGGCCAACTGGGAGTGAATAGCAAATGTTTAAAACCCACATACTGTCGAAATTAATAGTACATAAAATATGCTAAACCCATCTCTGAAGATATCTGCATCCAGAACATCACTTGTGGTCAGCATACAAGGGCGGGCAAGATAAAATAACCAATATGTACTACTCACTTGTATCTAGTGTCGGCTTAAAGTTATGTAGCATCATGTCCGACAGGCAGAACTTGCCGATCTTGGCTTAAATAGCAACGTTCATCTTGCCATATAGGACAAGTGAAAATTTGTGTATGCAATATTTCGCCAAAATCAAATTTTGAACCTAACGAAAAAAATATATTTCACTGTGTTTGTTTAGTATAAAATTATTGTAAACAAATCTAAAATATATTTAGTTGGGTTAGGCTAAAATAAATTGTTCTTGTTGTAATAAGGTTAGGTAAGTTTTCTAAGATTCTTTTTGGTGCAAAATTAAAATTTTTTACATTAACATTAATGAAAAAAATATATCTTTAAACGTAATAAGAGAAAATTTCAGAGAGGACTTAATTTTAAATGAGTTCTTGATAATTGACCATTTTTACCTATTAGGCACGACATATGTATATATATAAATATATAAATATATATATATATATATATATATTATATATAATATATATATATAAATATATATATATATATTTGTATGTATGTCCCAAAAACATTTGTGTGTGCTGAAAACTCTGTGTAAAAAATTAATTAGTAACTTATGTATTCAAACCTTAATAAAAATTTACCAAAACTCTCATAAACTCAAACACCAAAAAAATCGTAAAACGCCGTTGTAAAACTACAACACCAAAATTACAGGGAAAAACTTTAGTACAAACTTCCCTAAAAACACTAGGAAAACATAAGCACCAACAAATAACCGAAAAACGTAAACACCAGCAAAACAAACACCAACAAACAACGGTACAAAACAGAAACAGTCCGACAAAGAAAACCTTCGTTACAATCCCAAACACATGGCAAGCATTAGCAGCCAAACAAACATTAGCTTGGTTGTTTCTCTCGTTGTGACCTCTGGCAGTCTCCTTCTGTCCCTGTCTTTTGTTGCTGTGAGCTCACAGAGCTACTTAGAGCAGGAAGCTTTTTGCTGGGGAGAAGGTTCAGGGAGAGGGTGAGGAGAGAGGCTGAGAGGAAAAGGGATAGAGGGAGAGAGAGGCTCGAAAAAATACTGGGAAGAGGGGGAGAAATAAGTGAAGACAGGAGTGAAGAGAGAGGGGAGGGGGAGGGGAGGAGAAAGGGGCAGGAAGGGAGGGGCACAAAAGAGAGAAAGAGGGGAGAGAAGGGGAGAGAGAGAGAGAGAGAGAGAGAGAGAGAGAGAGAGAGAGAGAGAGACAGACAGACAGACGGACAGACAGACAGAGAAAGAGAGACCCCCAGATACCACCACCCTCTCTCTCTCCTGTGAACTTCACTTGTAAAACTTCCTCTGGAAATATTAAACACACATGCAGTATAATGTGATCCTTTATTGACTACGTTTTTGCCCGCACAGTGGCTTTTCAAGTCACAAAGCCACTGTGTGGGCGATACGTAGTCAATAAAGGATCACATTATAATACATATGTGTTTATATTTCCATTGTGTCGGTATTATATACCATTTATTTCCAAAACTTCCTCTGTGATGATTCACATCGCAAAATACCAAGAATATCTTCACTATCTGGCTATTGTCCCCGTAGTTACTGAGTGTTTGTGGGTATACTACAAGGGACAAAATGCTTCTTTAGTGTAAGGAACCTACTTTCAACTACTGCCACACAGATTGCATTCCAGAAGAATTTTGTTGTAGCCAGGTTGAAAATCCAAGAAAATTGAAGGATATCCATAATCCTGTGATAATTGTAAAAACAATCCTGGAGCTATAAGAGGAAGGTTCAGAAGTACCTCAGGGACTCCTCTCCAGAGATCAAGACTGCCCTCTTGGGCTGTGTTGTAAAGTCCCAGCTAAGCTCCTCAAATCATTAGATACCCTTCAAGTTATTGTAGAGGGTCAGTGCCGGCCAGGGGTGGGCACAGTTCTGCTAACCGCTAATTAGCGGAACTAACTTTCTGGAAATATAAACACAAATGCAGTATAATGTGATCCTTTATTGACAACGTTTCACCCACACAGTGGGCTTTTTCAAGTCACACACGGATCTACCTGGGGTTGGAAGGTACGAGAGTATTTATAGTCATGTTCAGAATGTTGAGGTCAGGTGGAGAATGCTGCATCTGATGATCTACCGGGTGGGGTTATAGAGTCTTGGGTAGCTTGGCAGGGGTATTGGACAAGTTACCCCAGACTCTATAACTCCACCCGGTAGATCATCAGATGCAGCATTTCCACCTGACCTCAACATTCTGAACTGACTATAAATACTCTCGTACCTTCCAACCCCAGGTAGATCCGTGTGTGACTTGAAAAAGCCCACTGTGTGGGTGAAACGTTGTCAATAAAGGATCACATTATACTGCATTTGTGTTTATATTTCCATTGTGTCGGTATTTTATACCATTTATTTCCAACTAACTTTCTGTTAGCGGATTAAACGCTTCCGCTAACTTCGGAAACCGTTAGCGGACCAATTAGCTGAGTACTCAGACAATCTAGACAATGTAAGCCAACAATCTGAAGAATTGAGGACACTTATGCAACACATGGGAATCTTTATTGAAGAAACGTTTCGCCACACAGTGGCTTCATCAGTCCAATACAAAGTAGAAATGGGTAAGGAGAGTAGAAGTTTGAGGTAATCAGTCCCTCAACCTGGAATCGATGTGTTCAGTCCATCACTCTTGTAGGAAGTGCAGCATAGGGCCAGAGAGGTGGCTTATATACTGCGATGAGATGAGTTGAAGCAGGAGGAGGCGGGATCACAGTGGGACCTGCCACTAGTGTAAGTAGTCGTCCAAAGGTTGGGCAAGCGTTGAAGTCTTTGTACCAAGATCCCATGATGTTGCAGTGTCTGACAGATGTGATGAATGGTTTTTGAAAACCGACAAGTTGAAGAATTGATCTTGGTACAAAGACTTCAACGCTTGCCCAACCTTTGGACGACGACCTACTTACACTAGTGGCAGGTCCCACTGTGATCCCGCCTCTTCCTGCTTCAACTCATCTCACCGCAGTATATAAGCCACCTCTCTGGCCCTATGCTGCACTTCCTACAAGAGTGATGGACTGAACACATCGATTCCAGGTTGAGGGACTGATTACCTCAAACTTCTACTCTCCTTACCCATTTCTACTTTGTATTGGACTGATGAAGCCACTGTGTGGCGAAACGTTTCTTCAATAAAGATTCCCATGTGTTGCATAAGTGTCTCAATTCTTCAACTTGTCGGTTTTCAAAAACCATTCATCACAAGCCAACAATCGTTGATGTTGCACCTTCTCCTTGAGGCCAAAGGCTCCCCTGAACCGGCAATCTACTGACAAAGGCTCATTATGCGTGATTTTTCCTGACTTATAAATCAACAGCAACAACAGGGGCAATATAAACATAAATGCAGTATAATGTGATCCTTTATTGACTACGTTTCGCCCACACAGTGGGCTTTTTCAAGTCACAAACAGAACTACCTGGGGTGGAAGGAACGCGAGTATTTATAGTCCGGCTGAGGTCAGGTGAAGAATGCTGCATCTGATGATGTACCTGACCTCAGCCGGACTATAAATACTCGCGTTCCTTCCACCCCAGGTAGTTCTGTTTGTGACTTGAAAAGCCCACTGTGTGGGCGAAACGTAGTCAATAAAGGATCACATTATACTGCATTTGTGTTTATATTGCCATTGTGTCGGTATTTTATACCATTTATTTCCAGCAACAACAGGGATTGAGAAAGGAAGAAGTGCCTGAAGAGAGAGAATACATCTGAGATGGAAAGAGACAATAAGATCGATTCTTAACCGGTTTTCATCGTAACAACATTATGTTTTGTGTAGAGCTTTATAAATTCAAGACTTGATCAATTTATGATTTCAGAAAAGGTAATTTAATTTGCAACTCATATCTACATAAGTTTAAATTTAACATAAGAACATAAGAACATAAGAAAGGAGGAACACTGCAGCAGGCCTGTTGGCCCATACTAGGCAGGTCCTTTACAATTCATCCCACTAACAAACATTTGACCAACCCAATTTTCAATGCTACCCAAGAAACAAGCTCTGATGTGCAAGTCCCTCTCAAATCCAATCCCTCCCACTCATGTACTTATCCAACCTAAATTTGAAACTACCCAAAGTCCCAGCCTCAATAACCCAACTAGGTAGACTGTTCCACTCATCAACTACCCTATTTCCAAACCAATACTTTCCTATGTCCTTTCTAAATCTAAACTTATCTAATTTAAATCCATTACTGCGGGTTCTCTCTTGGAGAGATATCCTCAAGACCTTGTTAATATCCCCCCTATTAATACCTATCTTCCACTTATACACTTCGATCAAGTCTCCCCTCATTCTTCGTCTAACAAGTGAATGTTAACTTAAGAGTCTTCAATCTTTCTTCATAGGAAGATTTCTAATGCTATGTATTAATTTAGTCATCCTACGCTGAATGTTTTCTAACGAATTTATGTCCATTCTGTAATATGGAGACCAGAATTGAGCTGCATAATCTAGGTGAGGCCTTACTAATGATGTATAAAGCTGCAGTATGACCTCTGGACTTCTGTTGCTTACACTTCTTGATATAAATCCCAGTAATCTATTTGCCTTATTACGTACGCTTAGCATTGCTGTCTTGGTTTAAGGTTGCTGCTTACCATAACCCCCAAGTCCTTTTCGCAATCTGTATGGCTAAGTTCTACATTATTTAACTTATAAGTGCTAGGGTTATGGACACTTCCGAGCTTCAGAACCTTGCATTTATCTACATTGAACTGCATCTGCCACTTTTCTGCCCAAGAGTAGAGTTTGTCAAAATCCTCCTGAAGTTCCCTAACATCTACGTTTGAATCAATTATCCACCTATCTTCGTGTAAACGGCGAATTTGCTCATATCACTAGAAATTTCCCTTTCATCAAGATCATTGAAAATTATAAACAACAACGGGCCCAAGACTGATCCCTGTGGAACGCCACTTGTTACTGATCCCCACTCGGATTTAACCCCTATTTATGGAAAACTCTCTGCTTCCTGTCTGTGAGCCATGATTCAAATCCACGAGAGCACTCTTCCCCCAATGCCATGAGTGCTACTTTCTTCAACAGTCTTTGGTGCGGAACTCTATCAAATGCCTTACTAAAATCTAAGTAAATATATCAAATTCTTTTCGTGGTCAACAGCCTCAAAACTTTACTGAAAAAAGTTAAAAAATTTAGTTAGACAAGACCGGCCTCTTGTGAATCCATGCTGATATCATTAATCAAGCTATGCTTATCGAGATTGGCTTCTTATAATTTGAGCTATAATTGACTCTAGTAATTTGCCTACAATTGAGGTCAGGCTTATTGGGCGGTAATTTGACGGTAACGATTTGCCCCCTGTTTTAAAAATAGGAATTACATTAGCCATCTTCCACATACCCAGACACTACACCTGTTTGAAGAGATAAATTAAAAATATTATTTAATGGTTCACAGACTTCCATTTTGCATTCCTTAAGAACCCTTGAAAAAACCTCATCAGGACCCGGTGACTTATTTTGCTTCAGTCGGTCATCTGCTTCACAACCATTTCACTAGTGACTATGATGTTCCCATAATTTATCTTCTTCTGGCCCACTACAAAAATTAATTCCCGGGAACACTACTATGTCTTCCTGTGAAAAAACCCGAGAGAAAATAATTTTTTAAAATCGAGCACATTTCATTCTCTTTGTCAGTAAGATGCCCATAGTTATTTTTAAGGGGACCTATCTTATCTCTGACTTTTTTTTTCTATATACCTGGAAAAACTTTTTGGGTTAGTTTTAGAACCCCTAGCAACTTTAATTTCATAGTCCCTTTTAGCTTTTCTTATCCCCTTTTTAATGTCCCTCTTAGTGTCAATATACTGATTCATAAGATGACCTCGCCTCTTTGATACGCCTATAAATTCCTTTCTTATGCCCTAGTAGATATTTCAGCCTATTATTCATCCATTTTGGGTCATTTCTTTTTGATCTAATTTCTTTATAAGGGATAAATGTTCTTTGAGCAGCATGTATTGTGTTCAGAAAACGTCATTTTGATAGCTCTCTTCGTTACCCAGTCAACAGATGATAAGTTTCTCTAACCCCATCGTAATCTGCTAAGCGAAAATCTGGGACTGTTACTGAGTTATCCCTACTATCATACTTCCATTCAATTCTAAATGAAAATTGAATTGTGGTCGCTACACCAGTTCTTCTGAAACTTCTAAATTTTTAAAACAAGGGATTCATTGTTTGCCAGAACTAAGTCAAGCAGGTTATTCCCCCTTGTGGGTTCTGTCACAAACTGCTTCAAAAAAACAATCCTGAATACTTCTAAGAAGTCGTATGATTCAAATTTCCCCAGTCAAGAAATTCCAATCAATATGACTAAAGTTAAAGTCTCCTAGAATTACTACATTATCGTGCCTTGTGGCCCTAACAATTTCCTCCCATAGTAGTCTTCCTGGGCCCTATCTAAATTTGGGGACGGTATATCACACCTAAAGTTAATTTTTCATGCCCTCTGAAAATTCTATCCAAACAGACTCTGTATGTGTTACTTCAGACTTAATACCCGTTTAATGCAACAGTTCAAGCGATCTCGGACATACAATGCCACCCCACCCCCCTTCCCGATACTTCTATCTACTTGGAACAATTTTAAACCCTGAATGTGACATTCTGCAGGCATGTCCCGACTTTTTGAATTTAAAACCCCGTCTCAGTAATGGCAAATACATCTATGTTACCTGCACTAGCAATATCTCAACTCGTCCATCTTATTCCTAGCACTTTCGACTATTTGTGTAATATATACTTAAGGACCCTCCTTTCTCTTTATCATTCCTGCTCCTTTCTGTTATTCCACTAAACCTATTACTGTCCTTGTCAATTAGTGCCACTGGCCTTCCGATATCCACCTCATTTGCCTAATTTCTAGTTCTCCTAGTACTCATATTACTACCCTGAGACTTCACAGTTTTCCCGCCAAAACCCATACCACTAACTATTCCTAGTTTTAAAAACCTTTAAAGCTCCTTCCACTGCGTTGGCCAGTGCTCCCACCCCCACACCTAGACAAGTGAACCCATCCCTGGCATACATGTCAAATTTCTGCCATAGAAGAGGTCCCGTTGTCAATGAATGTTACCGCTTTTCCTTACAGTATTTGTCCAGCCACAATTTACACCAATTGCTCTGGACAACCATTCATTTCCACTCCTCTCCTTGGCAAAATGCCACATATGACAGGTTTCCCCCCCTTCTTCCTAATTACTCTATTGTGACCTATACCTGCTAATCAGGTCCTCACTCCTACGTCTGCCAACATCGTTGCCTCCAGCACTGAGACAGATAATAGGATTGCTCCCATTACCTCTCATGATTTTCATCCAGACGGCTAACAATATCCTTCATCCCAGCCCCAGGAAAACACCCTCTGCCTCCTACTCCTATCCTTCAAACAGAATGCCCCATCCATGTACCTAATCTGACTATCCCCCAAAAACAACAATGTTTTTACCTTCCTTGCGTCGTCCGTAGTGATGCCCCCGAGTAGTCGACTCAAATTCGCCAGGTAGCATTACACCACTTGTAGAATTCGTCATGACGTTCTCGATGGTCTTCGTTGGGGTTTCTAGGGATGTCTCACTCACGTCTGCCAATGCTTCCTTGGTGCTCGTTGTGGCATTCCCAGTAGAACCTCACATTCGTTGGTAGCACCGAGAATGAGTTGGAAGTTTCCACGGCAGTCTTCTGGTTTCTCGTTGTTTCTGCCTCTCCAACCGTTTTCTTAATCTTCAGCTTGGTTCCATGTTGCCCGACCACTGACCAAGCTCCCCTCTTAACCTGGGGACTCACAACAGGTGGATTACTACGAATCCTCTTGTTCTCCTCCGTTAATCGCCGTATCTCCAGCTTAGCAACTCTGAGTTCTTCTCTCAGCTGCTGGTAAAGCTGCTCAAGAGAGGGCATCCTGGTTCAGATTCACAGAGAGCACACAAACAGGTCTTCACAGAGCTAAGTACACGTCACCACTGAAGTACACGTCACCACTGAAGTACACGTCACCACTGAAGTACACGTCACCACTGAAGTACACGTCACCACTGAAGTACACGTCACCACTGAAGTACACGTCACCACTGGAAATAGGGTAGTTGATTAGTGGAACAGTCTACCTAGTAGGGTTATTGATCCTAAAACCTTAGGTAGCTTCAAATTTAGGTTGGAAAAATACATGAGTGAGAGAGGTTGGACTTGAGTGGGACTTGCACTTAAGTTAATATGGTTATCTAAGCTTATTCCTTGGGTAGCATTAAAAATAGGTTGGGCAAATATTTTTGTTAGTGGGGTTTGGGTTTGAGAAAGACAAGCCTAGGATGGGCCAGTAGGCCTGCTGCAGTGTTCCTCTTTTTCCTATGTTCACATGTGCAACAGTTAGGTAGCTTTATTCTGAAACGTATCGCCTGCACAGCAGAGGAGTCAGCAGAACCAGAACATGACTATAAATACTCTCGTACCTTCCAACCCCAGGTAGATCCGTGTGTGACTTGAGAAAGCCCACTGTGTGGGTGAAACGTTGTCAATAAAGGATCACATTATACTGCATTTGTGTTTATATTTCCAGAACCAGTAGAGATGATGTAAAAACGATATTGTCAGTCCCTGAGCCTGGGATGAGGGACTGACCACCTCAGAATTAAGTCTTCAAGAGTGATGGGCAGATTACATCGTCTTTACATATCTACTGCCTCTGCTTACTCCTCGACTGAAGAAGCCTACCGTGTAGGCGATACGCTTCAGAATAATGATGCCTAACTGCTGGACATGCCTCATAAACTTAACGATTTTTTAACATTGTATTCACTGTTTCTTTGTATGAATGGAGCATCAGTCTTCGATTTTGCATCACACAGGACACACATACATAGGAACCACACATAGCTTTAAGATGAGGTATGATAAAGCTCATGGAGCAGGGAGAGAGAGGACCTAGTAGCACTCAGTGAAGAGGCAGAGCCAGGAGCTGAGTCTCGACCCCTGCAACCACAATTAGGTGAATTAGATGATTACATCACTATGCATGTCTCTGTTAACATGAGCCTCGGAACACCAGATTACTATATTCATCTCTGACATGATCTCCAAATGTTTTTTGAGGGCAGTGACATGTATGAGCATGTACTGAGACACGTCAGAATGTTTCTAGTGAACTTTTTGGACTTAGGCCGGAGTTTACACTCTTGGATTAGAAACCCATCAAATTGAGAAATGAGAAGCTTGTGCAGAATTTTGGAATCTTCACTGAGGATGCATTTCGCCAGCCAGTGACTTCTTCAGTCCAATACAGAGATGAAAGGTGGAAGAATAGGAATTTCAGGCAATCAGTCCTACAACGTTTGCGAGTTTAGTTATTCTTAGAACTGTCATCAAAGACGTTAATACATTATTTTACATATATGAGGTAACCCATATTGCACTAGCATAGACCTTATACTCTGGAAAAAGGCATTAAATCACAACATTAAGATATGAGACATATTTAAAGGATTTAACAGGGCAGATAGTGACCAAAAAAATTATATGAATGGGAGAGAGGGAATAAATGGAAGCTAAAATAACAGGTGATCAACAGGAATCTTATTAACGTTGCTTCAGTCTTAATAAGTTAAATAAGATACATGAATAACTGGCGAAGAGAAAGTCCAATTTCTGTAGTAGGAATAATACGGCCAAAATTTCCCCGTCATATCCAGTAGATGAGATAAATGGCTTAAAAATCAGACAAGTTGAAGACTCAGACACTTATGCAACATATGGGAATCTTTAAGGTAATTTTTCGCCACACAGTGGCTTCATCAGTCCAATACAAATCAGAAGGGTGTAAGGAGAGGAGGAGTTTGAGGTAATCAGTCCCTCAGTCTGGAGTCGATGTGTTCAGTCATTCAATCTTGTAGAATGTACAGCAGAGAGCCGTAGACGTGGCTTATATACTGTAGTGAGGTGAGGTGAAGCAGGAGGCGGCGGCGTCACAGTGGTACCATCCACTAGTCGAAGTTGGTCTTCGTCCAAAGGTTGGCCGAGGGACTGATTACCTCAAAGTCCTCCTCTCTATTACCTGGAGTTTACCTGGAGAGAGTTCCGGGGGTCAACGCCCCCGCGGCCCGGTCTGAGACCAGGCCTCCTGGTGGATCAGAGCCTGATCAACCAGGCTGTTGCTGCTGGCTGCACGCAAACCAACATACGAGCCACAGCCCGGCTGATCCGGAACTGACTTTAGGTGCTTGTCCAGTGCCAGCTTGAAGACTGCCAGGGGTCTGTTGGTAATCCCCCTTATGTGTGCTGGGAGGCAGTTGAACAGTCTCGGGCCCCTGACACTTATTGTATGGTCTCTTAACGTGCTAGTGACACCCCTGCTTTTCATTGGGGGGATGGTGCATCGTCTGCCAAGTCTTTTGCTTTCGTAGTGAGTGATTTTCGTGTGCAAGTTCGGTACTAGTCCCTCTAGGATTTTCCAGGTGTATATAATCAGTATCTCTCCCTCCTGCGTTCCAGGGAATACAGGTTTAGGAACCTCAAGCGTTCCCAATAATTGAGGTGTTTTATCTCCGTTATGCGCGCCGTGAAAGTTCTCTGTACATTTTCTAGGTCGGCAATTTCACCTGCCTTGAAAGGTGCTGTTAGTGTGCAGCAATATTCCAGCCTAGATAGAACAAGTGACCTGAAGAGTGTCATCATGGGCTTGGCCTCCCTAGTTTTGAAGGTTCTCATTATCCATCCTGTCATTTTTCTAGCAGATGCGATTGATACAATGTTATGGTCCTTGAAGGTGAGATCCTCCGACATGATCACTCCCAGGTCTTTGACGTTGGTGTTTCGCTCTATTATGTGGCCAGAATTTGTTTTGTACTCTGATGAAGATTTAATTTCCTCATGTTTACCATATCTGAGTAATTGAAATTTCTCATCGTTGAACTTCATATTGTTTTCTGCAGCCCACTGAAAGATTTGGTTGATGTCCGCCTGGAGCTTTGCAGTGTCTGCAATGGAAGACACTGTCATGCAGATTCGGGTGTCATCTGCAAAGGAAGACACGGTGCTGTGGCTGACATCCTTGTCTATGTCGGATATGAGGATGAGGAACAAGATGGGAGCTAGTACTGTGCCTTGTGGAACAGAGCTTTTCACCGTAGCTGCCTCGGACTTTACTCTGTTGACGACTACTCTCTGTGTTCTGTTAGTGAGGAAATTATAGATCCATCGACCGACTTTTCCTGTTATTCCTTTAGCACGCATTTTGTGCGCTATACACCCTTCTGATTTGTATTGGACTGATGATGCCACTGTGTGGCGAAACGTTAACTTAAAGATTCCATATGTTGAACGAGTGTCAATATCCTCAACAGCTAGCTGAGTACATGCTGAGCCAGCAGACATGATTAATGGTGATTTAGCAACAAACGTGAGCAACCACCAGGATATATTTACATGTCCTTGATCAAGGTCCCAAGACCGAAATATTTGGTCCTAGTGTCTGTATACGAGTCTTTCAATTTGTCGGTATCTATTACCAAGGTTTATAACACGTGTTCTGTTAAACCAATATGTCAGCATCAAATT
>NC_069494.1:9585970-9590970 GCF_026875155.1 Cherax quadricarinatus
AAAAACCCTAGTAAAAATTTAAAAAAAAAAGCCCTCAACTGGGCTTTATCGAAAACCGTTCGAAGGGTATTCTTCATCGGGGTTTTGAAAATTTTCTTTTTGAAATATGAAGGGGGTACTTTTTCGAACTTTTTCGTAAATACTTTTTTCAGTGGTTTACAAAAATTGTCAATTTTTCTTTCTTTTAAACCTACTTGTAAAAAGTTTGAAATAAGAAAAAAACTTTTTAATTGGTTCCAACAAATCCGGTATTTTATTTTTTTTTAATTTTTTTTCCCCTTCTGCTTTTGGTGAGATCGCAGGGGTGTTGTTTCCCTTTGAGATTAAAAACCAAGGGGCAGTTTTTTATTTTTGGGTTTAAGTTTTGTTGTTTTTTGGGGCGACTGAAAAGGCCATCTTAAAATTTTATCCTTTGTTTCATCTTGGGTTCAATTTTTTTTATTTTGTAAAATTTTAATATGGGTTAAACCTTGAAAATTATGTGACATATTGGTTTAACAGGACCGGGTTATAACCTTGTTTTAAATACCGACAAATTGGTTTGAAAGACTCGTATACAGACACTAGGACCAAAATTCTTGGGACCTTGATCAAGGACATGTAAATATATCCTGGTGGTTGCTCACGTTTCTTGCTAAATCACCATTAATCATGTCTGCTGGCTCAGCATGTACTCGGCTAGCTGTTGAGGATATTGAGGATATTCAACATATGGAATCTTTAAGTTAACGTTTCGCCACACAGTGGCATCATCAGTCCAATACAAATCAGAAGGGTGTATAGAGAGGAGGACTTTGAGGTAATCAGTCCCTCGGCCAACCTTTGGACGAAGACCAACTTCGACTAGTGGATGGTACCACTGTGACGCCGCCGCCTCCTGCTTCACCTCACCTCACTACAGTATATAAGCCACGTCTACGGCTCTCTGCTGTACATTCTACAAGATTGAATGACTGAACACATCGACTCCAGGCTGAGGGACTGATTACCTCAAACTCCTCCTCTCCTTACACCCTTCTGATTTGTATTGGACTGATGAAGCCACTGTGTGGCGAAAAATTACCTTAAAGATTCCCATATGTTGCATAAGTGTCTGAGTCTTCAACTTGTCTGATTTTTAAGCCATTTATCTCATCTACTGGATATGACGGGAAATTTTTGGGCCGTTTTAAATTCCTACTACAGAAATTGGACTTTCTCTTCGCCAGTTATTTATGTATCTTATTCAACTTATTAAGACTGAAGGAACATTAATAAGATTCCTGTTGACAATCTGTTAGTTTAGCTTCCATTTATTCCCTCTCTCCCATTCATATAATTTTTTTGGTCACTATCTGCACTTTTTAAATCCTTTAAATATGTCTCATAACTTAATGTTGTGACTTAATGCCTTTTTCCAGAGTATAAGGTCTATGCTAGTGCAATATGGGTTACCTCATATATGTAAAATAATGTATTAACGTCTTTGATGACAGTTCTAAGAATAACTAAACTCGCAAACGTTGTAGGACTGATTGCCTGAAATTCCTATTCTTCCACCTTTCATCTCTGTATTGGACTGAAGAAGTCACTGGCTGGCGAAATGCATCCTCAGTGAAGATTCCAAAATTCTGCACAAGCTTCTCATTTCTCAATTTGATGGGTTTCTAATCCAAGAGTGTAAACTCCGGCCTATGTCCACAAAGTTCACTAGAAACATTCTGACGAGTCTCAGTACATGCTCATACATGTCACCTGCCCTAAAAATACATTTGGGATCATGTCCAAGATGAATTTAGTAATCTGGTGTTCCGAGGCTCATGTTAACAGAGACATGCATAGTGATGTAATCATCTAATTCACCAAATTGTGGTTTGCAGGGGTCGAGACTCAGCTCCTGGCTCTGCCTCTTCACTGATTGCTACTAGGTCCTCTCTCTCCCTGCTCCATGAGCTTTATCATACCTCATCTTAAAGCTATGTGTGGTTCCTATGTATGTGTGTCATGTGTGATGAAAAATCGAAGACTGATGCTCCATTCATACAAAGACGGGAAAATACAATGTTAAAAAATCGTTAAGTTTATGGGGCATGTCCAACAGTTAGGCATCATTATTCGAAGCGTATCGCCTACACGGTAGGCTTCTTCAGTCGAGGAGTAACAGAGGCAGTAAGATAGTAAAGACGATGTAATCTGCCCATCACTCTTGAAGACTTAATTCTGAGGTGGTCAGTCCCTCATCCCAGGCTCAGGGACTGACAATATCCTCTTTACATCTCTACTGGTTCTGCTGACTCCTCTGCTGTGCAGGCGATACGTTTCAGAATAAAGCTACCTAACTGTTGCACATGTGAACATAGGAAAAAGAGGAACACTGCAGCAGGCCTACTGGCCCATCCTAGGCTTGTCTTTCTCAAACCCAAACCCCACTAACAAAAATATTTGCCCAACCTATTTTTAATGCTACCCAAGGAATAAGCTTAGATAACCATATTAACTTAAGTACAAGTCCCACTCAAGTCCAACCTCTCTCACTCATGTATTTTTCCAACCTAAATTTGAAGCTACCTAAGGTTTTAGGATCAATAACCCTACTAGGTAGACTGTTCCACTAATCAACTACCCTATTTCCAAACCAATACTTTCTTATATCCTTTCTAAATTTAAACTTATGTAAATATGAGTTGCAAATTAAATTACCTTTTCTGAAATCATAAATTGATCAAGTCTTGAATTTAAAAAGCTCTACACAGAACATAATGTTGTTACGATAAAAACCGGTTAAGAATCGATCTTATTGTCCCTTTCCATCTCAGATGTATTCTCTCTCTTCAGGCACTTCTTCCTTTCTCAATCCCTGTTGTTGCTGGAAATAAATGGTATAAAATACCGACACAATGGCAATATAAACACAAATGCAGTATAATGTGATCCTTTATTGACTACGTTTCGCCCACACAGTGGGCTTTTTCAAGTCACAAACAGAACTACCTGGGGTGGAAGGAACGCGAGTATTTATAGTCCGGCTGAGGTCAGGTACATCATCAGATGCAGCATTCTTCACCTGACCTCAGCCGGACTATAAATACTCGCGTTCCTTCCACCCCAGGTAGTTCTGTTTGTGACTTGAAAAAGCCCACTGTGTGGGCGAAACGTAGTCAATAAAGGATCACATTATACTGCATTTGTGTTTATATTTTCCCCTGTTGTTGCTGTTGATTTATAAGTCAGAAAAATCACGCATAATTAGCCTTTGTCAGTAATTGCCGTTCAAGGGGGCCTTTGCCTCAAGGAGAAGGTGGCAACATCAACGATTGTTGGCTTGTGATGAATGGTTTTTGAAAACCGACAAGTTGAAGAATTGAGACACTTATGCAACACATTGGAATCTTTATTGAAGAAACGTTTCGGGCCCCACGTGGCTTCATCAGTCCAATACAAAGTAAAATGGGTAAGGAGAGTAGAAGTTTGAGGTAATCAGTCCCTCAACCTGGAATCGATGTGTTCAGTCCATCACTCTTGTAGTAAGTGCAGCATTTGGGCCAGAGAGGTGCTTATATACTGCGGTTGGGGTGAGTTGAAGCAGGAAGAGGCGGGATCACAGTGGGACCTGCCACTAGTGTAAGAGGTCGTCGTCCAAAGGTTGGGCAAGCGTTGAAGTCTTTGTACCAAGATCAATTCTTCAACTTGTCGGTTTTCAAAAACCATTCATCACATCTGTCAGACACTGCAACATCATGGGATCTTGGTACAAAGACTTCAACGCTTGCCCAACCTTTGGACGACTACTTACACTAGTGGCAGGTCCCACTGTGATCCCGCCTCCTCCTGCTACTTACACTAGTGGCAGGTCCCACTGTGATCCCGCCTCCTCCTGCTACTTACACTAGTGGCAGGTCCCACTGTGATCCCGCCTCCTCCTGCTACTTACACTAGTGGCAGGTCCCACTGTGATCCCGCCGCCTCCTGCTACTTACACTAGTGGCAGGTCCCACTGTGATCCCGCCTCCTCCTGCTTCAACTCATCTCATCGCAGTATATAAGCCACCTCTCTGGCCCTATGCTGCACTTCCTACAAGAGTGATGGACTGAACACATCGATTCCAGGTTGAGGGACTGATTACCTCAAACTTCTACTCTCCTTACCCATTTCTACTTTGTATTGGACTGATGAAGCCACTGTGTGGCGAAACGTTTCTTCAATAAAGATTCCCATGTGTTGCATAAGTGTCTCAATTCTTCAGATTGTTGGCTTACATTGTCTAGATTGTCTGAGTACTCAGCTAATTGGTCCGCTAACGGTTTCCGAAGTTAGCGGAAGCGTTAATCCGCTAAACAGAAAGTTAGTTGGAAATAAATGGTATAAAATACCGACACAATGGAAATATAAACACAAATGCAGTATAATGTGATCCTTTATTGACAACGTTTCACCCACACAGTGGGCTTTTTCAAGTCACACACGGATCTACCTGGGGTTGGAAGGTACGGGAGTATTTATAGTCATGTTCAGAATGTTGAGGTCAGGTGGAGAATGCTGCATCTGATGATCTACCGGGTGGAGTTATAGAGTCTGGGGTAACTTGTCCAATACCCCTGCCAAGCTACCCAAGACTCTATAACCCCACCCGGTAGATCATCAGATGCAGCATTCTCCACCTGACCTCAACATTCTGAACATGACTATAAATACTCTCGTACCTTCCAACCCCAGGTAGATCCGTGTGTGAAAGTTAAGACACATGTGCAACATCTGGATATCTTTATTGTAGTAGACGTTTCGCCATCCAGTGGCTTTATCAATACAGATTCTAGGACATAATAGGAAGACAGTAGAACTATATACAAAAGATGGGGTAATCAGTCCCTCGGCCTTGGAGTTAGTGTTCACAGCATCGTGGTGGAGGAGAGTCTGGAGCAAAGGCAAGAAGACTGGCGCTTTTTATAGGCGTCAGTGAATGGGACGGGCAGCAGACGAGGGCAGTCACTGGTAGGCGGGATTCCCCAGTGGAAGTAGGTCC
>NC_069494.1:9595970-9611611 GCF_026875155.1 Cherax quadricarinatus
TTGAATGGGTTTAATAGGGAAAGGCACAGGCGTTTGAATGGGTTTAACAGGGGCAGGCACAAGCGTTTGAATGGGTTTAACAGGGGAAGGCACAGTCGTTTGAATAGGTTTAACAGGGGCAGGCACAGGCGTTTGAATAGGTTTAACAGGTGCAAGCACAGGTGTTGGAATGGATTTAACAGGTGCAGGCACAGGCGTTTGAATGGGTTTAACAGGGGCAGGCACAGGCGTTTGAATGGGTTTAACAGGGGTAGGCACAACCGTTTGAATCGGTTTAACAAAGGCAGGCACAGGCGTTTGAATGGGTTTAACAGGGGCAGGTACAGGCGTTTGAATGGGTTTAACAGGGGCAGGCACAGGCGTTTGAATGGGTTTAACAGGGGCAGGCACAAGCGTTTGAATGGGTTTAACAGGGGCAGGCAGAGGCGTTGGAATGGATTTAACAGGGGCAGGCATAGGCGTTTGAATGGGTTTAACAGGGGCAGGCACAAGCGTTTGAATGGGTTTAACAGGGGCAGGCACAAGCGTTTGAATGGGTTTAACATGGGCAGGCACAAGCGTTTGTATGGGTTTAACAGGGGCAGGCACAGGCGTTTGAATGGGTTTAACAGGGGCAGGCACAAGCGTTTGAATGGGTTTAACAGGGGCAGAAGCGTTTGAATGGGTTTAACAGGGGAAGGCATAGGCGTTTGAATAGGTTTAACAGAGGCAGGCACTAGCGTTTGAATGGGTTTAACAGAAGCAGGCACCTGCGTTTGAATGGATTTAACAGGGGCAGCCACAGTCGTTTAAAAGGGTTTAACTGGAGAAGGCACAGGCATTTGAATGGGTTTAACAGGGGCAGGCACAGGCGTTTGAATGGATTTAACAGGGACAGGCACAAGCGTTTGAATGGGTTTAACAGGGGAAGGCACAGTCGTTTGAATAGGTTTAACAGGGGCAGGCACAGGCGTTTGAATAGGTTTAACAGGTGCAAGCACAGGTGTTGGAATGGATTTAACAGGTGCAGGCACAGGCGTTTGAATGGGTTTAACAGGGGCAGGCACAGGCGTTTGAATGGGTTTAACAGGGGTAGGCACAACCGTTTGAATCGGTTTAACAAAGGCAGGCACAGGCGTTTGAATGGGTTTAACAGGGCAGGTACAGGCTTTTTGAATGGGTTTAACAGGGGCAGGCACAGGCGTTTTGAATGGGTTTAACAGGGCAGGCACAAGCGTTTGAATGGGTTTAACAGGGGCAGGCAGAGGCGTTGGAATGGATTTAACAGGGGCAGGCATAGGCGTTTGAAATGGGTTTAACAGGGGCAGGCACAAGCGTTTGAATGGGTTTAACGGGGGCAGGCACAAGCGTTTGAATGGGTTTAACATGGGCAGGCACAAGCGTTTGTATGGGTTTAACAGGGGCAGGCACAGGCGTTTGAATGGGTTTAACAGGGGCAGGCACAAGCGTTTGAATGGGTTTAACAGGGGCAGAAGCGTTTGAATGGGTTTAACAGGGGAAGGCATAGGCGTTTGAATAGGTTTAACAGAGGCAGGCACTAGCGTTTGAATGGGTTTAACAGAAGCAGGCACCTGCGTTTGAATGGATTTAACAGGGGCAGCCACAGTCGTTTAAAAGGGTTTAACTGGAGAAGGCACAGGCATTTGAATGGGTTTAACAGGGGCAGGCACAGGCGTTTGAATGGATTTAACAGGGACAGGCACAAGCGTTTCAATGGGTTTAACAGGGGCAGCCACAGGCGTTTGAATGGGTTTAACAGGTACAGGCACAGGCGTTGGAATGGGTTTAACAGGGGCAGACACAGGCGTTTGAATGGATTTAACAGGGGCAAGCACAGGCATTTGAACGGATTTAAAAAGGGCAGGCGCAGGCATTTGAATGAGTTTAACAGGGGCAGGCACAGGCGTTAGAATGGGTTTAACAGGGGCAGGCATAGGCGTTAGAATGGGTTTAACAGGGGCAGGCACAGGCGTTTGAATGGGCTTAACAGGAGCAGGCACAGGCTTTGGAATGGGTTTAACAGGGACAGGCACAGACTTTTGAATGGGTTTAACAGAGGCAGACACAGGCTTTGGAATGGGTTTAACAGGGGCAGGCACACACGTTTGAATTGGTTTAACAGGGGCAGACACAAGCGTTTGAATAGGTTTAACAGGGGCAGGCCCTGGCGTTGGAAAGGGTTTAACAGGGGCAGGCACAGGCTTTGGAATGGGTTTAACAGAGTCAGACACAGGCTTTTGGGGTTGAAGGGGTTTAACAGGTGCAGGCACGAGGAGTTGAATGGGTTTTACAGGGGCAGGCACAGGCGGTTGAATGAGTTTAACAATGGCAGGCACAGGGGGTTGAATGGGTTTAACAGGGGCAGGCACAGGGGGTTGAATGGGTTTAACAGGGGCAGGCACAGGGGGTTGAATGGGTTTAACAGGGGCAGGCACAGGGGTTGAATGAGTTTAAACAGGGGCAGGCACAGGGGTTGAATGAGTTTAACAGGGGCAGGCACAGGGGTTGAATGAGTTTAACAGGGGCAGGCACAGGGGTTTGAGTAAGTTTTAACAGGGGCAGGCACAGGGGTTGAATGAGTTTAACAGGGGCAGGCACAGGGGGTTAGAATGAGTTTAACAGGGGCAGGCACAGGGGTTGAATGAGTTTAACAGGGGCAGGTACAGAGGGTTGAATGGGTTTTTTAGGGGGGCAGGAACAGAGGGTTGAATGGGTTTAACAGTGGCAGGCACAGGGGGTTGAATGGGTTTAACAGGGGCAGGCACAGGGGGTTGAATGAGTTTAACAGGGGCAGGCACAGGGGGTTTGAATGGGTTTAACAGGAGCAGGCACAGGCGGTTGAATGAGTTTAACAGGGGCAGGCACAGGGGGTTGAATGGGTTTAACAGGGGCAGGCACAGGGGGTTTGAATGAGTTTAACAGGGCAGGCAAAATGGGGGTTGAATGGGTTTAACAGGGGCAGGCACAGGGGGTTGAATAAGTTTAAACAGGGCAGGCACAGGGGGTTGAATAAGTTTAACAGGGGCAGGCACAGGGGGTTGAATAAGTTTAACAGGGGCAGGCACAGGGGGTTGAATGAGTTTAACAGGAGCAGGCACAGGGGGTTGAATGGTTTAAAAGGGGCAGGCACAGGGGGTTGAATGGGTTTAACAGGGGCAGGCACAGGGGGTTGAATGGGTTTAACAGGGGCAGGCACAGGGGGTTGAATGGGTTTAACAGGGGCAGGCACAGGGGGTTGAATGGGTTTAACAGGGCAGGCACAGGGGTTGAATGAGTTAAAAAGGGCAGGCACAGGGGTTGAATGAGTTTAACAGGGGCAGGCACAGGGGTTGAATGAGTTTAACAGGGGCAGGCACAGGGGGTTGAATGGGTTTAACAAGGGCAGGCACAGGGGGTTGAATGGGTTTAACAGGGGCAGGCACAGGGGGTTGAATGGGTTTTAACAGGGGCAGGCACAGGGGGTTGAATGGGTTTAACAAGGGCAGGCACAGGGGGTTGAATGGGTTTAACAGGGGCAGGCACAGGGGGTTGAATGAGTTTAACAGGGGCAGGCACAGGGGGTTGAATGGGTTTAACAGGGCAGGCACAGGGGTTGAATGAGTTTAACAGGGGCAGGCACAGGGGGTTGAATGGGTTTTAACAGGGGCAGGCACAGGGGTTGAATGGGTTTAACAAGGGCAGCACAGGGGTTGAATGAGTTAACAGGGGCAGGGCACAGGGGTTGAATGAGTTTAACAGGGGCAGGCACAGGGGGTTGAATGAGTTTAACAGGGGCAGGCACAGGGGGTTGAATGAGTTTAACAGGGGCAGGCACAGGGGGTTGAATGAGTTTTAACAGGGGCAGGCACAGGGGGTTGAATGAGTTTAACAGTGGCAGGCACAGGGGGTTGAATAAGTTTAACAGGGGCAGGCACAGGGGGTTGAATGGGTTTAACAGGGGCAGGCACAGGGGTTGAATGGGTTTAACAGGGGCAGGCACAGGGGTTGAATGAGTTTAACAGGGCAGGCACAGGGGTTGAATGGGTTTAACAGGGGCAGGCACAGGGGGTTGAATGGGTTTAACAGGGGCAGGCACAGGGGGTTGAATGGGTTTAACAAGGGCACCTTAGAATCATTCATTTCTGCTGAGATCCAGGAACATTTAGCCAGAGAATCAAAATAATCATGGGGGAGCGCTAAGCTCGCCAATGGGGGATGGTGATGGAAGGCATTGAGGCTCAATTCAGGGAACTGGAGCACAGATCCAGTTCCCTAGATCAAGAGCCCCTCACCAGCGTCAAGGAGCCTCTCTTGAGGGAGAATGAACGTGCAAACAAGCTAGGAATGGAAGAGGGAAAAGGGAGGGGGAGAGAAACATGGAAAAAGGAGAAGGAGAGAAAAGGAATTGAGAGAAGATTTGAAAGTGTGTGAAAAGAGAAGAGAGAGTTAGAGCGAGAAATGAATTCAGAGAAAATCGAAGCTTTAAAACCAAGCCGAGCAGAGAGATGCTGAATTTAATCTTTCTTAAGAAAATTGATTTGTTTAAACAAAGTAGACGGTGTGTTATGTCTACTCAACACATCACCCGAGTGAACGTGCCAAGTCTACCCACGTTCAGAGCAATATTTACTGCATAAATGATAAAATCTGAACACACACCTTAAGTGAATGACCAACTGGGCTGACCATATCTCTGACACGATTGCAAACCATACCACGGGTGGGGTTAGAACCCGCGGTCAGTCTCAAAACTCCAGATGGAGTTTTGAGACTCTGTGATCGCGGGTTCTAACCCCACCCTTGGTATGGTCTGAATGACCAGCTGTCACTTGGACAACAAGGTTAAATATGTATTACTGTTAATAAAAATTACCGATAATATGTTAAGTAAAGGGACACAAGGGCAATTAATGTGACATCTGATTGTGGCAACGTTTCGCTCTCCAGGAGCTTTATCAGGCCATTACGGTAACAGTTTGACGAAGCTCCTGGAGAGCGAAACGTTGCCAGAATTAAATGTCACTTTATTAGCACATGTGTCCTTTTACCAAGCAAGGTTAGACACACTTCCCTCCGGTATTATTTCAGATATTTATGTATCTTTGTCCCATAAGACTGCGATTAAATATTATTTAAGGGATTATTAAGGCTTTCCATAAAACAAAGAAATCTTAAAGGAAACAGGTTACTCACACTACCTTGAAACTCGGCCAGAATCTCAACCAGTTCTTAACTACATTCTCCCAACTCTTCGATTTCTGGATGGATAACACCGGCGCTGGCAAAGATAGTATCTTTAAGAGATGCTCACCAATTCCTGGCTGCTATCCAATATCCGATACCTACTTCCGTAGGAGAAACCAACGTTCAAACCTCCGCAGACATTGCTGAAGCTGCTATATCTGTGCTAACATAATTTATAATGAATAAGACGGATGAGCAGGTAGTAGGTGTATACCTGGAGTATACATGGAGAGGGTTCCGGGGGGTCAACGTCCCCGCAGTAACAACCTGGTCAGCCAGGATGTTACTGCTAGTCACACGCAAACCGATGTACGAAGCAAAGCCCGGCTGGTCAGGAACTGACTTTAGTTACCTGTCCAGTGCCGTCTTGAAGACAACCAGGGGTCTAGTAGCGTAATGAAGATATAATCAATCTATCAACCAATCTATCAACATAATTTGATATTACATGATCAAACATCACGAAAAATTCAAATAAAATAGAAAAGGTTGGAGGGAAGAGGTGAAGGAGGTTTTGTGAGAGAGGGGCTTGGACTTCCAGCAGGCATGCGTGAGCGTGTTAGATAGGAGCGAATGGAGACAAATGATTTTTATGATTAGACGTGCTGTTGGAGTGTAAGCAAAGTAACATTTATGAAGAGATTCAGGGAAACCGGCAGGCCGGACTTGAGTCCTGGAGATGGGAAGTACAGTGTCTGCACTCTGAAGGAGGGGTGTTATTGTTGCAGTTTGATAACTACAGTGTAAAGCACCCCTCTGGCAAGACAGTGATGGAGTGAATGATGATGAAAGTGTTTCTTTTTAGGGCCAACCTGCCTTGGTGGGCCACCCTGCCTTGGTGGACCGGGCCGATGTTTACCTGGAGTTTACCTGGAGAGAGTTTCGGGGGTCAACGCCCCCGCGGCCCGGTCTGTGACCAGGCCTCCTGGTGGATCAGCGCTGGGAGGCAGTTGAACAGTCTCGGGCCCCTGACACTTATTGTATGGTCTCTTAACGTGCTAGTGACACCCCTGCTTTTCATTGGGGGGATGGTGCATCGTCTGCCAAGTCTTTTGCTTTCGTAGTGAGTGATTTTCGTGTGCAAGTTCGGTACTAGTCTTTCTAGGATTTTCCAGGTGTATATAATCATGTATCTCTCCCTCCTGCGTTCCAGGGAATACAGGTTTAGAAACCTCAAGCGCTCCCAGTAATTGAGGTGTTTTATCTCCGTTATGCGCGCCGTAAAAAGTTCTCTGTACATTTTCTAGGTCGGCAATTTCACCTGCCTTGAAAGGGCTGTTAGAGTGCAGCAATATTCCAGCCTAGATAGAAACAAGTGACCTGAAGAGTGTCATCATGGGCTTGCCTCCCTAGTTTTGAAGGTTCTCATTAATCCATCCTGTCATTTTTCTAGCAGATGCGATTGATACAATGTTATGGTCCTTGAAGGTGAGATCCTCCGACATAATCACCTCCCAGGTCTTTGGACGTTGGTGTTTCGCTCTATTTGGGGGCCAGAATTTGTTTTGTACTCTGATGAAGATTTAATTTCCTCATGTTTACCATATTGAAGTAAAATTTAAATTTCTCATCGTTGAACTTTTATATTGTTTTCTGCAGCCCACTGAAAGATTTGGGTTGATGTCCGCCTGAGCCTTGCAGTGTCTGCAATGGAAGACACTGTCATGCAGATTCGGGTGTCATCTGCAAAGGAAGACACGGTGCTGTGGCTGACATCCTTGTCTATGTCGGATATGAGGATGAGGAACAAGATGGGAGCTAGTACTGTGCCTTGTGGAACAGAGCTTTTCACCGTAGCTGCCTCGGACTTTACTCTGTTGACGACTACTCTCTGTGTTCTGTTAGTGAGGAAATTATAGATCCATCGACCGACTTTTCCTGTTATTCCTTTAGCGCGCATTTTGTGCGCTATTACGCTATTACCGGGCCGATGTGTTAATAATTAAAAAAGGAAATATACAAGACACTGAATTCACCTGTCTTTTCACCCGGTTATTTAATATACAATAAAAATGGTCACGTACGTTCAGGTTATCCCCGCAAAAAAGTGCACAGCTTCAACCACTCTTTACTGAGAGCAACTCTACATCTCCATTTTGTTCCAGAACGGTTAATAGCATGAATTTATTTACCATTCTATGTGATACTGTGTATAGCCATCTAATATAAACTGTACCCACGCTTCAAACCCTCTAAATCCACTGTCACTCTTGCAGATTACTTGGGCAGTGTCGACACCGTCCCTACGATGTGTTAACCCGAGGTCCCTAGAGTTCTCAGCTTGGCCCCACGCAGAAACCATGTCTGTTTTTAAACTAGATCAGCGGAGCAACCAGATTTTGTATACGAAGATCAAACGGGATGAGGGGAAGTAAATTTTCGAATAGCCTTTAAAGCCCTAATTAATACGAATGTTGAGGTGGAGAAGGATGCAAAATGTTAGTGTCAAATTTAATACACTAGCTAAGGAGGTCCAGCAAGCACTTCTGAAATTTCCGACCATATACCTGGTTAAATTTGTCTCCACTACTGTTACTAATATTTTGACGAAAAATAAGAGAAAGTCTCAACATTTGTCTCCACTACTGTTACTAATATTTTGACGAGAAATAGGAGAAAGTCTCAACATTTGTCTCCACTACTGTTACTAAGATTTTGACGAAAAATAAGAGAAGTCTCAACATTTGTAAACACAAACATTTTCCGCGCAAAACCCTCACTTGTTTTCCTCCTAAATACTCTCATTAAGTTTCTCAGCACGAGTCTCAAGACTCTCATTAAAGTTGTACAATTCGAACGGAAATCTGAGATTAAGTTACAATTCTGAAATCAATGTGATTTGAGTAATTTTTTGGTCAAATAATCACCCCTAATTTAATTATTAAGTTGATTCTTATTTCTTTCAATAAATAAGTATCTTTAATTATTGGCCCGACGAAACTTGTTTTGCAGACTCACCGAATTGCAATAATTATTACTGTAAATTGAACAATGATACAAATACGTAATTCTTTTAAGAAAATTTTAAAGATGGTTATGATTTACAAGAATCTGGAGTATTTAGTAATGGAATGTAGTGGGGAAAGACTAGGAGCTCCTCATGCCTCATATATACAGGGGGGTCGTATCTCGTATATACAGGGGGGGACGTACCTCTTACAGAGGGGATACCTTTTACACATACAGGGGGGGTCGTACCTCACACATACGGGGGGTCGTACCTCACACATACAGGGGGGTCGTGCCTTTTTACATTCAGAGGGTCGCACCTCATAACATTCTGGGGTCGTATCTCAACATACAGGGGGCGTATCTCATATATACAGAGGGGACGTACCTCTTGGGAGGGGATATCTTACACATACAGGGGGTCGTACCTTATACATTCGAGGGTCGCACCTCATACATTCAGGGGGTCGTATCTCATACATACAGGGGGTCGTATCTCATATACCGGGGGTCGTACCTATGTACAGGTCGTATCTCATATGTATAGGGGTCTTATCTCATATACATGGGGTTGAAACCTCATATATACAGGGGGTCGTGATGACATGATGGTCAAACCATACCCGGGCGGGTTAGAAACCGCGATCAGAGAGTCACAGGACTCCAGACCGTCGTGTTAGCCCGGACCAGCTAGCCACAATAAGATTAATCCAACTAGGTTTTATTTCTACACCATAGGAAGGTTAGCATAGGCCACCACCAGTGGTATGGCTTGTCTGCAATCGTGTCATTACGTTTTTCGTGAGCCATGATGATGGTGTTCATGACTTTAGTATTGTAAGTTAAAGCAACCTTAGTATGGAACTTACAAGAAGCCATTGAGTATTTGAAAAGTATTCAGAATAAAAATGCCAGTATTGTACGTGTTTCTTATCCATATTTCTAAAGTAACTAAATACAGAAATGAATATTACAGATAAATAGTTAAGTTGCTTTCATAAGTGTTGATTTTCTTGTAATTTAAGTATACGGTAAATACTAATCATGTTTAAATTACGTGCACCAAAATTGTGGGCCAGGTGCTTGTGCTTCCAGAAGCGTGAGTGGTTAGATAGGAGTGAATGGAGACGAATAGTTCTGGGACCTGACGAGCTGTTGGAGTGTGAGCAGGGTAATACTTTGTGAAGGAATTTCAGGAAACCGGTTAGCCGGACTCGAGTCCTGGAACTGGGAAGTACAATGCCTACACTTTAAAGAAGGGGTTTAGGATATTGGCAGTTTGGAGGGACATCTAAACTGTCGTATCTGACAGCCTCTGGAAAGACAGTGATTATGTATAAGTCATAATGAAAGCGTTGAATGTTGACAGATTTTCTTTCTTTTTGGGTCACTCTTCTTCCTCTTATGACCAGAGCTTTCGTAAGATGGGTAAGGAAGAAGGATGGGTAAGGACAGAAATATTGGAAAAGGGTGGGAGGGGGGAGAGAGGTAGGATATAAAAGATAGAAATGCGATGCATCAAATTCAGCAGTTCCTCGTATAACAGGGGTCGTCCCTCGTATATACAGGGGGTCGTCCTAATTACAGGGGAATCGTACCTCGCATATACAGGGGGTCGTATCTCATATATAAGGGGAATCGTACCTCGTATTACAGGGGTCGTACCTCGTATATACAGGGGGTCGTCCTAATTACGGGGAATCGTACCTCGCATATACAGGGGGTCGTATCTCATATATACGGGGGAATCGTACCTCGTATATACAGGGGTCGTACCTCGTATATACAGGGGGTCGTCCTAATTACAGGGGAATCGTACCTCGCATATACGGGGGGTCGTATCTCATATATACAGGGAATCGTACCTCGTATATACAGGGGTCGTACCTCGTATATACGGGGGGTCGTCCTAATTACAGGGGAATCGTACCTCGCATATACAGGGGGTCGTATCTCATATATACGGGGGAATCGTACCTCGTATATACAGGGGTCGTACCTCGTATATACAGGGGTCGTCCTAATTACAGGGGAATGTACCTCGCATATACGGGGGGTCGTATCTCATATATACAGGGGAATCGTACCTCGTATATACGGGGGGTCGTACCTATTTACAGGGGTCGTACCTCGCATATCAGGGGTCGTACCTCAAATATACAGGGGGGTCCTACCTCGTATAACAGGGGGTCGTACCTATTTACAGGGGAAACGTACCTCGCATATACAGGGTCGTACCTCAATATACAGGGGGTCGTACCTCGTATATACAGGGGGTCGACCTATTTACAGGGGAATGACCTCGCATATACAGGGGTCGTACTCATATACGGGGGAATCGGCTTCGTATATACAGTGGTCGTACCTCGTATATACAGGGGAATCGTACCTCGTATATACAGGGGTCGTACCTCATACATCCAGGGGTCGTACCTCGTATATAAATGGGTCGTCCTATATATAGGGGGTCGTACCTCATATACGGGGGTCGATCATATATATATATAGAGAGAGGGTCGTAACTCATATATATAGGGGGTCGTACCTCATATACAGGGGGTCGTACCTTATATATACAGGGGGTCGTACCTCATATATACAGGGGGTCGTACCTCATACACAGGGGGTCGTTCCTCATGAAGGATGGGTCCCTTCTTGCTTTATTTTACTATTAGCTGAGGGTGGGATTAAGAAATCCCTAAAATGCTTAAAATTATATTACCCCTCGCTGTTGGTATACCTGTATACCTAGAGATAGTTCTGGGGGGTCAACGCCCCCTCGGCCCGGTCTTAGACCAGGCTTCGTGGTGGATCAGGGCCTGATCAACCAGGCTGGTAGACAAGGTATTATATTTTGGTATTATTACAGTTTCTAATCAAAGCAGAGAAACTTAAGAAAAGCCATATGGGACCATGTCAAAAGCGAAAGCTCCTGGGTTCGATTTCCAGGTAATGTAGAAGGATGATAAATAAATATAACATGTGGGTGATTGGACAGAGACTTCTCCAAAAATTAATGTTTTTAATACAATACAGAGAATAATACAGCAGACGGTGGAAGACATAAACCGGTTATTGGTGATAGTCAGTAAAACTTAATAAACCTGTTGGGGATTGTGGGACTAAATGCCTCGTTTATACAACCTGCTGTATAGAGGAGGCGTTTAATCCAACAGTCTTGGTAAATGTGTTACTGAGGCATTGATCGTCTCAGACTACTGCACACTTTATGTAGTATTTATAATATTTACTTGCAGTATACATATTTAGATGTATACATGTTTACATGTATACGTGTTTACATGTAGTATACATGTTTAGATGTATACATGTTTAGATGTAGTATACATGTTTAGATGTAGTATACATGTTTAGATGTAGTATACGTGTTTAGATGTAGTATAAAATGTTTAGATGTATACATGTTTACATGTATAAAGTGTTTAGATTTTAGTATACATGTTTAGATGTATACATGTTTAGATGTAGTTTTACATGTTTAAAATGTTTTAAGTTTAGATGTAGTATACATGTTTAGATGTAGTATACATGTTTAGATGTAGTATACATGTTTAGATGTAGTATACATGTTTAGATGTAGTATACATGTTTAGATGCAGTATACATGTTTAGATGAAGTATACGTGTTTAGATGCAGTATACATGTTTAGATGTAGTATACATGTTTAGATGTATACATGTTTAGATGTAGTATACATGTTTAGATGTATACATGTTTAGATGTAGTATACGTGTTTAGATGTAGTATACATTTTTTAGTGTAGTATACATGTTTAGATGCAGTTACATGTTTAGATGCAGTTTTACATGTTTAGGATGAAGTATACGTGTTTAGATGCAGTATACATTTTAGATGTAGTATACATGTTTAGATGCGTATACATGTTTTTGATGTAGTATACATGTTTTGATGCAGTATACATTTTTTTAGATGTAGTATACATGTTTTTGGGTGCACTATACATGTTAGATGTAGTATTTTCATGTTTAGATGTAGTATACGTGTTTAGATGCAGTATACATGTTTAGATGCAGTATACATGTTTAGATGCAGTATACATGTTTAGATGAAGTATACGTGTTTAGATGCAGTATACATGTTTAGATTAGTATACATGTTTAATGCAGTATACATGTTTAGATGTAGTATACATGTTTAGATGCAGTATACATGTTTAGATGTAGTATACATGTTTAGATGTAGTATACGTGTTTAGATGCAGTATACATGTTTAGATGTAGTATACATGTTTAGATGAAGTATACGTGTTTAGATGTAGTATACATGTTTAGATGCAGTATACATGATTAGATGTAGTATACGTGTTTAGATGCAGTATACATGTTTAGATGAAGTATACGTGTTTAGATGCAGTATACATGTTTAGATGTAGTATACATGTTTAGATGCAGTATACATGTTTAGATGTAGTATACATGTTTAGATGTATACATGTTTAGATGCAGTATACATGTATACAAAATGAGTGACTTAATCTTCCACAGTCTAACCTTATTATAGTGTATATATAGCCAGTTGAATGACTTACTGCAGCCAGGTGGCCCAGTGGTTAGCACACTGGCCTGACTTACTGCAGCCAGGTGGCCCAGTGGTTTTGCACACTGGCCTGACTTACTGCAGCCAGTTGGCCCAGTGGTTAGCACATGGCCCCGACTTACTGCAGCCAGGTGGCCCAGTGGTTAGCACACTGGGGCCCGACTTACTGCAGCCAGGTGGCTCAGTGGTTACACATGGCCTGACTTACTGCAGCCAGGTGGCCCAGTGGTTAGCACACTGGCCTGACTTACTGCAGCCAGGTGGCCCAGTGGTTAGCACACTGGCCTGACTTACTGCAGCCAGGTGGCCCAGTGGGTTAGCACCTGGCCTGACTTTACTGCAGGGCCCGGTGGCCAGTGGTTAGCCCACTGGCCTGACTTACTGCAGCCAGGTGGCCCATGGTTAGCACACTGGCCCGACTTACTGCAGCCAGGTGGCCCAGTGGTTAGCACACTGGCCTGACTTACTGCAGCCAGGTGGCCCTGTGGTTAGCACACTGGCCTGACTTACTGCAGCCAGGTGGCCCAGTGGTTAGCACACTGGCCTGACTTACTGCAGCCAGGTGGCCCAGTGGTTAGCACACTGGCCGACTTACTGCAGCCATTGGCCAGTGGTTAGCACACTGGCCTGACTTACTGCAGCCAGTTGGCCCAGTGGTTAGCACACTGGCCTGACTTTCTGCAGCCAGGTGGCCCAGTGGTTAGCACACTGCCCGACTTACTGCAGCCAGGTGGCCCAGTGGTTAGCACACTGGCCTGACTTACTGCAGCCAGGTGGCACCCGTGGTTAGCACACTGGCCTGACTTACTGCAGCCAGGTGGCCCAGTGGTTAGCACACTGGCCTGACTTACTGCAGCCAGGTGGCCCAGTGGTTAGCACACTGGCCTGACTTACTGCAGCCAGGTGGCCCAGTGGTTAGCACACTGGCCTGACTTACTGCAGCCAGGTGGCCCAGTGGTTTTGCACACTGGCCTGACTTACTGCAGCCAGGTGGCCCAGTGGTTAGCACACTGGCCTTTACTTTCTGCAGCCAGTTGGCCCATGGTTTGCACACTGGCCTGACTTACTGCAGCCAGGTGCCCAGTGGTTAGCACACTGGCCTGACTTACTGCAGCCAGGTGGCCCATGGTTAGCACACTGGCCTGACTTACTGCAGCCAGGTGGCCCAGGGGGTTAGCACACTGGCCTGACTTACTGCAGCCAGTTGGCCCAGTGGTTAGCCACTGGCCTGACTTTTCTGCAGCCAGGGGGCCCAGTGGTTAGCACACTGGCCTGACTTAAATGCAGCCAGGTGGCCCAGTGGTTTAAGCACAAGGCCTGACTTTTCTGCAGCCCGGTGGCTCAGTGGTTAGCACACTGGCCTGACTTAGCAGCCAGGTGGCCCAGTGGTTAGCACACTGGCCCCGACTTACTGCAGCCAGGTGGCCCATGGTTAGCACACTGGCCTGACTTACTGCAGCCAGGGGCTCAGTGGTTAGCACACTGGCCTGACTTACTGCAGCCAGGTGGCTCAGTGGTTAGCCACTGGCCTGACTTACTGCAGCCAGGTGGCTCAGTGGTTAGCACACTGGCCTGACTTACTGCAGCCAGGTGGCTCAGTGGTTAGCACACTGGCCTGACTTTTCTGCAGCCAGGTGGCCCAGTGGTTAGCAACTGCCTGACTTACTGCAGCCAGGTGGCCCAGTGGTTAGCACACTGGCCTGACTTACTGCAGGGCCAGGTGGCCCAGTGGTTTAGCACACTGGCCTGACTTACTGCAGCCAGGTGGCCCATGGTTTTGCACACTGGCCTGACTTACTGCAGCCAGGTGGGCCCCGTGGTTAGCACACTGGCCTGACTTACTGCAGCCAGGTGGCCCAGTGGTTAGCACACTGGCCTGACTTACTGCAGCCAGGTGGCCCAGTGGTTGCACACTGGCCGACTTACTGCAGCCAGGTGGCCCAGTGGTTTGCACACTGGCCTGGGCTTCTGCAGCCAGGTGGCCCAGTGGTTAGCACACTGGCCTGATTTACTGCAGCCAGGTGGCCCATGGTTAGCACCTGGCCTGACTTACTGCAGCCAGGTGGCCCAAATGGTTAGCACACTGGCCTGACTTACTGCAGCCAGGTGGCCAGTGGTTAGCACATGGCCTGACTTAAAGCAAGCCAGTTGGCCCAGTGGTTTTGCACATGGCCTGACTTACTGCAGCCAGGTGGCCCAGTGGTTAGCACAACTGGCCTGACTTACTTTCAGCCAGGTTGCCCAGTGGTTAGCACACTGGCCTACTTACTGCAGCCAGGTGGCCCAGTGGTTAGCACACTGGCCTGACTTACTGCAGCCAGGTGGCCCAGTGGTTAGCACACTGGCCTGACTTACTGCAGCCAGGTGGCCCAGTGGTTAGCACACTGGCCTGAAGTTTGACGACTCACGTGCCATGGGTTCAATCCTCGCCCGTTCATTCGTTTGTTTACATGTCTGTTTCGTAAGCCATTTAAATACAATGTAGGGTATACCTTGCAGTAAATCGGTACCTTGGTATTGGTAGCTGGCATCTTGGAGGTGGCAGTATATACCTCAAATAGTACCAGGGAGTTAGTAGACTTATGGGTGCAATAGTGAAAGTAATGTATGGGAGAAAAGGGATAAGAGTGCAGAAAAAGGAAAAAATGGGAGAAAAGCAGGAAAGTGGCAGGAAACAGTGAATAAGGGGCGTAAAGTAACGAGAATAAGAGAAAAGGGGAATAAAGAAGATAGAAGGGGTGCAGTTGGAACACAGGTGAGGGGAGCTGAGGAGCGTCACTATCGTTGCCATGACAACACCTGTCATGCTAGTACCTGCAGCCTGATTTGGTTTAGATTGGCCGTGCTTTACACCTGATTGGCTGAGCTCCACATAATGGCCGCCCTTCCT
>NC_069494.1:9612111-9622111 GCF_026875155.1 Cherax quadricarinatus
CGGGTACTTGACTGCACCTCTGACTGTACTTGACTGCACCCTGACTGTATTTGATAAAACTGACTGACTTGTGCTCCTGACTGTACTGACTGTCCCCGACTGTATGGCTACCTGACTGTACTTGACTGCTACCCTACATTTCGGTGAGAACCGGAGTTCAAATGCCAAGATCCCAAAGGAAAAATACCCTGAGTCTCCGTACGTACCCATGATAAACAAAGTAGCCGGGCAGGCTGGCCCTGAGAGATCAATGTTAAGCCTATCTCAAGATCATTTATGCAGTGTGTGAAAAGGATAGGCCTAAGAACGGATCCCCGAGTCATTCCTAAGGAAACTAATAACTAACTTTTTCTTAGGTTACTCTAATTAATCTGCTATATATGATAATTTATGTAACTATTTGTGTGTACCTAAATAAATACTTTTGACACACTGGCCGTCTGCCACCAAGGCAGGGTGGCCCACCAAGGCAGGGTGGCCCACCAAGGCAGGGTGGCCACCAAGGCAGGATGGCACACCAAGGCAGGGTGGCCACCAAGGCAGGGTGCCCACCAAGGCAGGGTGGCCACCAAGGCAGGGTGACTCACCAAGGCAGGGTGGCCACCAAGGCAGGGTGGCCCACCAAGGCAGGGTGGCCCACCAAGGCAGGGTGGCCCACCAAGGCAGGGTGGCCCACCAAGGCAGGGTGGCCCACCAAGGCAGGGTGGCCCACCAAGGCAGGGTGGCCCACCAAGGCAGGGTGGCCACCAAGGCAGGGTGGCCCACCAAGGCAGGGTGGCTCACCAAGGCAGGGTGGCCACCAAGGCAGGGTGGCACACCAAGGCAGGGTGGCACACCAAGGCAGGGCGGCCACCAAGGCAGGGTGGCCACCAAGGCATGGTAGCCCACCAAGGCAGGGTGGCCCACCAAGGCAGGGTGGCACACCAAGGCAGGGTGGCACACCAAGGCAGGGTGGCACACCAAGGCAGGGTGGCCACCAAGGCAGGGTGGCCCACCAAGGCAGGGTGGCTCACTAAGGCAGGGTGGCACACCAAGGCAGGGTGGCACACCAAGGCAGGGTGGCCACCAAGGCAGGGTGGCCCACCAAGGCAGGGTGGCCACCAAGGCTGGGTGGCCACCAAGGCAGGATGGCACACCAAGGCAGGGTGGCCACCAAGGCAGGGTGCCCACCAAGGCAGGGTGGCCACCAAGGCAGGGTGACCCACCAAGGCAGGGTGGCCACCAAGGCAGGGTGACCCACCAAGGCAGGGTGGCCCACCAAGGCAGGGTGGCCCACCAAGGCAGGGTGGCCACCAAGGCAGGGTGGCTCACCAAGGAAGGGTGGCTCACCAAGGAAGGGTGGACCACCAAGGCAGGGTGGCCACCAAGGCAGGGTGGCCACCAAGGCAGGGTGGCCCACCAAGGCAGGGTGGCCCACCAAGGCAGGGTGGCCACCAAGGCAGGGTGGCCCACCAAGGCAGGGTGGCCACCAAGGCAGGGTGGCCCACCAAGGCAGGGTGGCCACCAAGGCAGGGTGGTCCACCAAGGCAGGGTGGCCCACCAAGGCAGGGTGGCCACCAAGGCAGGGTGACCCACCAAGGCAGGGTGGCCCACCAAGGCAGGGTGGCCCACCAAGGCAGGGTGGCCCGAAAAAGAAAAACTTTCACTATCATTCACTCCATCACTGTCTTGCCAGAAGGGTGCTTTACACTACAGTTTTTAAACTGCAACATTAACACCCCTCCTTCAGAGTGCAGGCACTGTACTTCCCATCTCCAGGACTCAAGTCCAGCCTGCCGGTTTCCCTGAATCCCTTCATGTTACCTTGCTTACACTCCAACAGCACGCCAGGTCCCAAAAACCATTGGTCTCCATTCACTCCTAACACGCTCACGCATGCTTGCTGGAAGTCCAAGCCCCTCGCACACAAAACCTCCTTTACCCCCTCCCTCCAACCGTTCCTAGGCCGACCCCTACCCCCTTTTCCCTTCACTACAGATTTATACACTCTCGCTGTAATTCTACATTGTGTCATTCTCTCTACATGTCCGAACCACCTCAACAACCCTTCCTCAGCCCTCTGGACAACAGTTTTGGTAATCCCACACCTCCTCCTAATTTCCAAACTACGAATTCTCTGCATTATATTCACACCACACATTGCCCTCAGACATGACATCTCCACTGCCTCCAGCCTTCTCCTCGCTGCAACATTCACCCCCCTCCAAGGACAAAGTTCTTTGTCTCCACAGATTCCTCAGTGCACCACTCGCCATTTTCCTCTTGTGATTTCTATGATTCACCTCATCTTTCATAGACCCATCTGCTGACACATCCACTCCTAAATATCTGAATACATTCACCTCCTCCATACTCTCTCCCTCCAATCTGATATCCAATCTTTCGTTACCTAATCTTTTTCTTATCCTCATCACCTTACTCTTTCCTATATTCACTTTTAATTTTCTTCTTTTACATACCCTACCAGACTCATCCACCAACCTCTGCAACTTCTCTTCAGAATCTCCCAAGAGCACAGTGTCATCAGCAAAGAGCAGCTGTGACAACTCCCACTTTGTGTGTGATTCTTTATCTTTTAATCCAACACCCGAGCATTCACTTCTCTTAGAACGCCATCTATAAATATATTGAACAACCACGGTGACATCACACATCTTTGTCTAAGGTCTACTTTTACTGGGAAATAATCTCCCTCTCTCCTACATATACACCTGGAAAATCCTAGAGGGACTAGTACCGAACTTGCACACGAAAATCACTCACTACGAAAGCAAAAGACTTGGCAGACGATGCACCATCCCCCCAATGAAAAGCAGGGGTGTCACTAGCACGTTAAGAGACCATACAATAAGTGTCAGGGGCCCGAGACTGTTCAACTGCCTCCCAGCACACATAAGGGGGATTACCAACAGACCCCTGGCAGTCTTCAAGCTGGCACTGGACAAGCACCTAAAGTCAGTTCCGGATCAGCCGGGCTGTGGCTCGTACGTTGGTTTGCGTGCAGCCAGCAGCAACAGCCTGGTTGATCAGGCTCTGATCCACCAGGAGGCCTGGTCACAGACCGGGCCGCGGGGGCGTTGACCCCCGGAACTCTCTCCAGGTAAACTCCAGGTACATACCTGAGCTTCACTACCCTCGTAAACTCTTCACTGCTTTCAATAACCTACCTCCTATTCCATGCATTTGCAACATCTGCCACATCCCCCCACCCCTATCCACCCTGTCATACGCTTTTTCTAAATCCATAAATGCCACAAACTCCCTACTTTTCCTAAAGCCTTCCTGTTCATTTGCTATCCTACTCTCCGTATACTTTACCAGGTATACTCAACAGACTTATTCCCCTATAATTTTTACACTCGTTTTGTCCCCTTTGCCTTTATACTAGAATAAACTTACTTAGTTCTAGCCAAACTGGCTGGTCTTTGTCAGTACCATTCCATATTTCCAGTCAGTATTATAGTCATTAGGTTCGACTCCTAGACAACGCATTTATTTTCGGCCAGCAGACATGGATTAGGTGCCATGTCGAGTACAAACCACTGAACGGTTTGTTCCGTGGTTATTGGAACCCGCACATAGGAGAGAGAAGCTTACTGGAACAATACACAACCCGCACATAGGAGAGAGAAGTTTACTGCAACAATACACAACCCACACATAGGAGAGAGAAGCTTACTGGAATAATACACAACCCGCACATAGGAGAGAGGAGCTTACTGAAACAATACACAACCCGCACATAGGAGAGGGAGCTTACTGAAACAATACACAACCCGCACATAGGAGAGAGGAGCTTACTGGAATAATACACAACCCGCACATAGAGAGAGAGGAGCTTACTGGAACAATACACAACCCGCACATAGGAGAGAGAAGCTTACTGGAATAATACACAACCCGCACATAGGAGAGAGGAGCTTACTGGAACAATACACAACCGCACATAGGAGAGAGAAGCTTACTGGAACAATACACAACCCGCACATAGGAGAGAGAAGCTTACTGGAACAATACACAACCCGCACATAGGAGAGAGGAGCTTACTGAAACAATACACAACCCGCACATAGGAGAGAGGAGCTTACTGGAATAATACACAACCCGCACATAGGAGAGAGGAGCTTACTGGAACAATACACAACCCGCACATAGGAGAGAGGAGCTTACTGGAATAATACACAACCCGCACATAGGAGAGAGAAGCTTACTGGAACAATACACAACCCGCACATAGGAGAGAGGAGATTACTGGAACAATACACAACCCGCACATAGGAGAGAGAAGCTTACTGGAACAATACACAACCCGCTCATAGGAGAGAGGAGCTTACTGGAACAATACACAACCCGCACATAAGAGAGAGAAGCTTACTGGAACAACACACAACCCGCACATAGGAGAGAGGAGCTTACTGGAACAATACACAACCCGCACATAGGAGAGAGAAGCTTACTGGAACAATACACAATCCGCACATAGGAGAGAGAAGCTTACTGGAACAATACATAACCCGCACATAGGAGAAAGGAGCTTACTGGAACAATACACAACCCGCACATAGGAGAGAAGCTTACTGGAACAATACACAACCCGCACATAGGAGAGAGGAGCTTACTGGAACAGTACACAACCCGCACATAGGAGAGAGGAGCTTACTGGAACAGTACACAACCCGCACATAGGAGAGAGAAGCTTACTGGAACAATACACAACCCGCACATAGGAGAGAGAAGTTTACTGGAACAATACACAACCCGCACATAGGAGAGAAGCTTACTGGAATAATACACAACCCGCACATAGGAGAGAGGAGCTTACTGGAACAATACACAACCGCACATAGGAGAGAGAAGCTTACTGGAACATACACAACCCGCACATAGGAGAGAGAAGCTTACTGGAACATTACACAACTCGCACATAGGAGAGAGAAGCTTACTGGAACAATATAAAACCCGCACATAAAGGAGAGAAGCTTACTGGAACAATACACAACCCGCACATAGGAGAGAGAAGCTTACTGGAACAATACACAACCCGCACATAGGAGAGAGAAGCTTACTGGAATAATACACAACCCGCACATAGGAGAGAGGAGCTTACTGGAACAATACACAACCGCACATAGGAGAGAGAAGCTTACTGGAACAATGCACAACCCGCACACAGGAGAAAGAAGCTTGCTGGAACAATACACAACCCGCACATAGGAGAGAGAAGCTTACTGGAACAATACACAACCCGCACATAGGAGAGAGGAGCTTACTTGAACATTACACAACCCGCACATAGGAGAGAGGAGCTTACTGGAACAGTATACAACCCGCACATAGGAGAGAGAAGCTTACTGGAACAATACACAACCCGCACATAGGAGAGAGAAGCTTACTGGAACAATACACAACCCTCACATAGGAGAGAGAAGCTTACTGGAACAATACACAACCCGCACATAGGAGAGAGGAGCTTACTGGAACAATACACAACCCGCACATAGGAGAGAGAAGCTTACTGGAACAATACACAACCCGCACATAGGAGAGAGGAGCTTACTGGAACAATACACAATCCGCACATAGGAGAGAGAAGCTTACTGGAACAATACACAACCCGCACATAGGAGAGAGAAGCTTACTGGAACATTACACATCCCGCACATAGAGAGAAGCTTACTGGAACATTACACAACCCGCACATAGGAGAGAGAAGCTTACTGGAACAATACACAACCCGCAAATAGGAGAGAAAAGCTTACTGGAACAATACACAACCCGCACATAGGAGAGAGAAGCTTACTGGAACAATACACAACCCGCACATAGGAGAGAGGAGCTTACTGGAACAATACACAACCCGCACATAGGAGAGAAGCTTACTGGAACAATACACAACCCGCACATAGGAGAGAGGAGCTTACTGGAACAGTACACAACCCGCACATAGGAGAGAGGAGCTTACTGGAACAGTAACACAACCCGCACATAGGAGAGAGAAGCTTACTGGAACAATACACACCCGCACATAGGAGAGAGGAGCTTACTGGAACAGTACACAACCCGCACATAGGAGAGAGGAGCTTACTGGAACAGTACACAACCCGCACATAGGAGAGAGAAGCTTACTGGAACAGTACACAACCGCACATTAGGAGAGAGGAGCTTTACTGGAACAGTACACAACCCGCACATAGGAGAGAGAAGCTTACATGGAACAATACACAACCCGCACATAGGAGAGAGAAGTTTACTGGAACAATACACAACCCGCACATAGGAGAGAGAAGCTTACTGGAATAATACACAACCCGCACATAGGAGAGAGGAGCTTACTGGAACAATACACAACCGCACATAGGAGAGAGAAGCTTACTGGAACAATACACAACCCGCACATAGGAGAGAGAAGCTTACTGGAACATTACACAACTCGCACATAGGAGAGAGAAGCTTACTGGAACAATATAAAACCCGCACATAAAGGAGAGAAGCTTACTGGAACAATACACAACCCGCACATAGGAGAGAGAAGCTTACTGGAACAATACACAACCCGCACATAGGAGAGAGAAGCTTACTGGAACATTACACATCCCGCACATAGGAGAGAGAAGCTTACTGGAACAATACACAACCCGCACATAGGAGAGAGAAGCTTACTGGAACAATACACAACCCGCACATAGGAGAGAGAAGCTTATCGAGAACATGCACAACCCGCACATAGGAGAAAGAAGCTTGCTGGAACAATACACAACCCGCACATAGGAGAGAGAAGCTTACTGGAACAATACACAACCCGCACATAGGAGAGAGGAGCTTACTTGAACATTACACAACCCGCACATAGTGAGAGAGAGTCTTACTGGAACAGTATACAACCCGCACATAGGAGAGAGAAGCTTACTGGAACAATACACAACCCGCACATAGGAGAGAGAAGCTTACTGGAACAATACACAACCCGCACATAGGAGAGAGAAGCTTACTGGAACAATACACAACCCGCACATAGGAGAGAGGAGCTAACTGGAACAATACACAACCCGCACATAGGAGAGAGAAGCTTACTGGAACAATACACAACCCGCACATAGGAGAGAGGAGCTTACTGGAACAATACACAATCCGCACATAGGAGAGAGAAGTCTTACTGGAACAATACACAACCCGCACATAGGAGAGAGAAGCTTACTGGAACATTACACATCCCGCACATAGAGAGAAGCTTACTGGAACATTACACAACCCGCACATAGGAAGAGAGAAGCTTACTGGAACAATACACAACCCGCAAATAGGAGAGAAAGCTTACTGGAACAATACACAACCCGCACATAGGAGAGAGAAGCTTACTGGAACAATACACAACCCGCACATAGGAGAGAGGAGCTTACTGGAACAATACACAACCCGCACATAGGAGAGAAGCTTACTGGAACAACCACAACCCGCACATAGGAGAGAGGAGCTTACTGGAACAGTACACAACCGCACATAGGAGAGAGGAGTTACTGGAACAGTACACAACCCGCACATAGGAGAGAGAAGCTTACTGGAACAATACACAACCCGCACATAAGGAGAGAGGAGCTTACTGGAACAGTACACAACCCGCACATAGGAGAGAGGAGCTTACTGGAAACAGTACACAACCCGCACATAGGAGAGAGAAGCTTACTGGAACAGTACACAACCCGCACATAGGAGAGAGGAGCTTACTGGAACAGTACACAACCCGCACATAGGAGAGAGAAGCTTACTGGAACAATACACAACCCGCACATAGGAGAGAGAAGTTTACTGGAACAATACACAACCCGCACATAGGAGAGAGAAGCTTACTGGAATAATACACAACCCGCACATAGGAGAGAGGAGCTTACTGGAACAATACACAACCGCACATAGGAGAGAGAAGCTTACTGGAACAATACACAACCCGCACATAGGAGAGAGAAGCTTACTGGAACATTACACAACTCGCACATAGGAGAGAGAAGCTTACTGTAACAATATAAAACCCGCACATAAAGGAGAGAAGCTTACTGGAACAATACACAACCCGCACATAGGAGAGAGAAGCTTACTGGAAACAATACACAACCCGCACATAGGAGAGAGAAGCTTACTGGAACATTACACATCCGCACATAGGAGAGAGAAGCTTACTGGAACAATACACAACCCGCACATAGGAGAGAGAAGCTTACTGGAACAATACACAACCCGCACATAGGAGAGAGAAGCTTACTGGAACAATGCACAACCCGCACATAGGAGAAAGAAGCTTGCTGGAACAATACACAACCCACATAGGGATGAGAGAAGCTTACTGGAACCAATACACAACCCGCACATAGGAGAGAGGAGCTTACTTGAACATTACACAACCCGCACATAGGAGAGAGGAGCTTACTGGAACAGTATACAACCCGCACATAGGAGAGAGAAGCTTACTGGAACAATACACAACCCGCACATAGGAGAGAGAAGCTTACTGGAACAATACACAACCCGCACATAGGAGGAGAAGCTTACTGGAACAATACACAACCCGCACATAGGAGAGAGGAGCTTACTGGAACAATACACAACCCGCACATAGGAGAGAGAAGCTTACTGGAACAATACACAACCCGCACATAGGAGAGAGGAGCTTACTGGAACAATACACAATCCGCACATAGGAGGAGAGAAGCTTACTGGAACAATACACAACCCGCACATAGGAGAGAGAAGCTTACTGGAACATTACACATCCCGCACATAGAGAGAAGCTTACTGGAAACATTACACAACCCGCACATAGGAGAGAGAAGCTTACTGGAACAATACACAACCCGCAAATAGGAGAGAAAAGCTTACTGGAACAATACACAACCCGCACATAGGAGAGAGAAGCTTACTGGAACAATACACACCCGCACATAGGAGAGAGGAAGCTTACTGGAACAATACACAACCCGCACATAGGAGAGAGAAGCTTACTGGAACAATACACAACCCGCACATAGGAGAGAGAAGCTTACTGGAACAATACACAACCCGCACATAGGAGAGAGGAGCTTACTGGAACAATACACAACCCGCAATAGGAGAGAGGAGCTTACTGGAAAAATACACAACCCGCACATAGGAGAGAGGAGCTTACTGGAACAATACACAACCCGCACATAGGAGAGAGAAGCTTACTGGAACAATACACAACCCGCACATAGGAGAGAGGAGATTACTGGAACAATACACAACCCGCACATAGGAGAGAGGAGATTACTGGAACAATACACAACCCGCACATAGGAGAGAGGAGCTTACTGGAACAATACACAACCCGCACATAGGAGAGAGGAGCTTACTGGAACAATACACAACCCGCACATAGGAGAGAGAAGCTTACTGGAACAATACACAACCCGCACATAGGGAGAGAAGCTTACTGGAACAATACACAACCCGCACATAGGAGAGAGGAGCTTACTGGAACAATACACAACCCGCACATAGGAGAGAAAAGCTTACTAGAACAATACACAACCCGCACATAGGAGAGAGAAGCTTACTGGAACATAACACAACCCGCACATAGGAGAGAGGAGGTTACTGGAACATAACACAACCCGCACATAGGAGAGAGGAGCTTACTTGAACATAACACAACCCGCACATTGGAGAGAGGAGCTTACTGGAACATAACACAACCCGCACATAGGAGAGAGGAGGTTACTGGAACATAACACAACCCGCACATAGGAGAGAGGAGCTTACTGGAACAAAACACAACCCGCACATAGGAGAGAGGAGGTTACTGGAACATAACACAACCCGCACATAGGAGAGAGGAGCTTACTGGAACATAACACAACCCGCACATAGGAGAGAGGAGCTTACTGGAACATTACACAACCCGCACATAGGAGAGAGAAGCTTACTGGAACAATACACAACCCGCACATAGGAGAGAGGAGCTTACTGGAACAATACACAACCCGCACATAGG
>NC_069494.1:9627111-9634402 GCF_026875155.1 Cherax quadricarinatus
AGCAGCAACAGGCCTGGTTGATTCAGGCGCTGATCCACCAGGAGGCCTGGTCACAGGAACGGGGCCCGGGGGGAGTTGACCCCCGAAACTCTCTCCGGTAAACTCAAGGTAAACTCCTGACTAACACAACAACTTCAGCTCCCTGTACTAACACAACAACTTCAGCTTCATAACACAAAACACTTCAGCTTCATACAGCTTCATACAGTTCATACAGCCTTCATAAAGCTTCATACAGCTTCATGCACCACAAACGGACAAACTACAAACTTTTCCTTCTTAAAGTTGCATTGAAAAAAATCAATGTATAAAATTAAAGAAGAGAAATAAATGAAATAAGAAAAGGAAAAAAACGAGGAGGGATTACGAGGTTAAAGTCGCAATGGATTCGAGAACTCAAAAGTTCCTTTCAGATATATAGAAGTTAAACTGAATCACGAAATCGTTTAATGACACGATTGAAACTAACTGTAACAAGATGGGCGTTGAATTCCGCGATCAGAGTCGGGTCTGCCAGTTTGTGATTCTCTGATCGGCGGGTTCTATCCCCACCCTGTTTGTTTGGTTAATATACAGTAGTAAGAGTAGGGGGCAAGACGGCCCACTCACAAAGTAGCTCGGGTCAGCTCACGGACAGTTAACAAGAAATGTGTAGGAATTTTTAATCCTTATTTCCTTTTGTTTTACGCGAGAAAGATATTTACATGAAAATTCCAGAAATAACAAATTATGTTAAAACAGGATGAAAATAAGCGATAAACGATTAAGGACACTTAGCAAATATGGGTCTTCTGAAATATAGACGAATTAAAACCTAACACATCTCCAGGTCCTGATGAGCTGTTTGCAAAGTTGTTAAAGGAATGTAATGACAAGCTTAGCAAACCTTTGGCTAATCTTTTCAAAACATATCACTACAAAATGGCTGATAAGTGGGATTATTATTATATCAAGAGGAGCGCTAAACCCGTAGGATTATTACAGCGCCTCCCTGGGTGGGGATGTTGGAAGGCATTCAGGCTTAATTCGGGGAACTGGAGCACAGATCCAATTCCCTAAATCAAGAGCCCCTCACCAACATCAAAGGAACCTTCCCTAAGGGGCTGATTAAGTGGAAAGTTGTTAAATGTGGATACTTGTCTACAATCAGGTGACAGGTTAACGTCGAACTATGGATCAATAAGCCTAACCTCATTAGTGGGAAAAAATTTATGGAATCAATAATTTGCCGAGGCAGTTCGTAGCCATCTTGAAGGTGGCTTGATACCACCCTCCTGTATGTGACAACATAGTAGTGGTGGAGGCTTGATACCACCCTCCATGTATGTGTCAACACTGTAGTGGTGGAGGCTTGAACACCCTCCATGTACGTTATCAAATCACCAAAAACATTGATGTACATCCTCAGTCAGATATTATAAAATAAGACACAGTAGAGTAGCCACCAAGACACCTCGACAACACCATTACCAGAGGAAGACAATAATGTCTGCCCAAACTTAAACCCTTACTGTCTGCTGCTTGCGAGAATATGCAAGACCTCAATTAGTTGGATGTAATATGGAGATAGACAGTAAGACGGACATGAAAACGGTAATTGGAAAATTTGCTCATTTCTTAATGTCGTTATTTGGGCTGATTGTTATTTATTTCCTATATTTATCTTTTGTGCACTAGATACTTTCTTAAACAATATCACAAATTTACACAACCCGTATATACGAGAAACTTATGACAACGTTTCGGTCCGACTTGGACCACGGAGAGCGTCTGGGTTCGATTCCCATCTAGGGTAGAAACATTGGACGAGTTTCTATGCACCCGTTGTCTATGTTCACCCTTCAGTAAGATGGGTACCTGGGTATTAGTGGACTGGTGTGGGTCACATCCTGGGTGTTAGTGGACTGGTGTGGGTCACATCCTGGGTGTTAGTGGACTGGTGTGGGTCACATCCTGGGTGTTAGTGGACTGGTGTGCGGTCACATCCTGGTGTTTTAGTGTGACTGCGTTGTGGGTACATCAGGGTGTTAATGGGACTGGTGTGGGTTCACATCCTGGGTGTTTAGTGGACTGGTGTGGGTCACTCCTGGGTGTTAGTGGACTGGTGTAAGGTCACATCCTGGGGTGTTAGTGGACTGGTGTGGTCACATCCTGGGTGTTAGTGGACTTGTGTGGGTCACTCATTGGGTGTTAGTGGATGGTAGTGGGTCACCATACTGGACAAAACTGACCTAAAAAATTTGCGGGAAATGCTCAGCATAAACAAGCGACTTTCTATATTAGTAGTATGTCACTGATGGTCAGCTATGGTCTGTATACTTGTACATGTACTTGTATACCTTTGTACATGTACTAGTATACCTTGTAATGTAATGTATACCTTGTACATGTACTTGTATACCTTGTACTTGTACTTGTATACCTTGTACATGTACTTGTATACCTTTTGTAAATGTACGTGGTATACCTTTGTACATGTACTTGTATACCTTGTACATGTACTGTATACCTTGTTACATATGTACTTGTATACCTTGTACTTTGTACTTGTATACCTTGTACATGTACTTGTATACTTGTACATGTACTTGTATACTTGCACTTGTATACCTTGTACATGTACTTGTATACCCTTGTACTTGTATACCTTGTACATGTACTTGTATACCTTGTACTTGTATACCTTGTACATGTACTTGTATACCTTGTACATGTACTAGTATAACACCTTGTAAATGTACTTTGTATACCTTGCTTACATGTACTTGTATACCTTTGTACATGTACTTGTATACCTTGTAAATGTACTTGTTTACGTTGTGTATATGTTACTTTGTATACCTTGTACTTGTATACTGGTACATGTACTTGTATACCTTGTACATGTTTACTTGTATACCTTGTACATGTACTGTTTATTCCTTCGTACATGTACCTGTATACATTGTACATGTATTGTAACCTTTTACTTGTATCCTGGTACATGTCTTGTATACCTTGTACATGTACTTGCTATACCTTTACATGTACTTGTATACCTTTGTACATGTTACCTGTATACCTTGTACATGTACTTGTATACCTTTTACTTGTATACCTTGTACATGTACTTGTTATACCTTGTACATGTACTTGTATACCTTGTACATGTAACTTGTTACCTTGTACATGTACTTGTATACCTTGTACATGTACTTGTATACCTTGTACATGTACTTGTAGTAAATAATTATATTTATTTATAATATTACTAACAAAGTGGGACTTGTAATGGTACAAGATTTTTTACTCACAAGACCGTGTATTTGTTTGTTATTTGTGTTATTATTTGTGCATTATTTGTGTATTATTTGTGTATTATTTCCAGGCAAAGTATTGTGCATTTTAGTTTCTTCGTAAATTTATATGATTGTTTATTCTGTGCAGGAATGGCAGTATTTACCGTATTTTCCGCCCATATAAGGCGCACCTTTTTTCCAGTTCTGAAAAATCAGCTCTTTAATATGCTCAAGGTCAGGGTCAAGGGCAGCTTGGGTTATGCTTAAGCAGTTGTTTTACTAACCGAAGCGTTACAGTCTGCTTGGAAACACTGTCAAGACCTGCCCTGTATGGGCCAACAGGCCTTGCTGCAGTGTTTCCTCCTTTCTTTGTTTTTTTTCCCTTTTATGTTCTTATATATATATGCTTTTAATTGTGTTCGGCCATTATATGCAAGAAAACAGTAATATTTCATGGATTCAGTTTTGTTTTTTTTTTTAGTTTGCTGTGTACTTAGGTGTTTATGTGACAAAACGTCAAACATCTTCGGTTGCGGTCAACAATGATGTAACCGGTAGTTTGGGTTGTCAGCATTACAAGTGATTAGTTAGGTGATGGGGAGGGGGTGGTACTAGCCTCCTTACCTGTGTCGCTACTGCTGTATTATACATTTTGTTTATGTGTTTACCTGTAGGCTGTGTTGTGTGTGTGTGTGTGTGTGTGTGTGTGTGGTGTGTGTTGTGTGTGTTGATGGTGTGTATGTGTGTGTGTGTGTTGTGGTGTGTGTGTGTGTGTGTGTGTATGTGTGTGTGTGTGTGTGTGTGTGTGTGTGTGTGTGTGTGGTGTATGTGTGTGTGTGTGTGTGAGTACGTGTGTGTGTGTGTGTGTGTGTATGTATGTGGTGTGTGTGTATGTGTGTGTGTGTGTGTGGTGTGTGTATGTGTGTGTGTGTGTGTGTGTGTGTGTATGTGTGTGGTGTGTGTGTGTGTGTGTTTTGTATTTTGTGTGTGTGTGTGTGTGTGTGTGTGTGTGAGTGTGTGTGTGTGTTGTGTGTGGTGTGTGTGTGCGTTTGTATATTTCACTGTTTACCCCTGCCGGCAGGGGTTCTGGAAGAAACTGGATGAGTGGAGAAATAAACACAGAAAAAGAATAATATGATCCTTTATTGACAATGTTTCGCCCACACAGTGGACTTGATCAAGTAACAGTGAGTACCTTTCCTTTCACCCTGGTAGATCTGTTTGTGACTTGATAAAGCCCACTGTGGGGTTGAAACGTTTCAAAAATAAAGAAACCTAACTGTTGCACGTGTCTAAATCATCAAAAGGCCTACTGGCCTATACAGTGCAGGATTTTATCAAAATAAACCATTCACATCAACCTATTTGTTCAACCTTTCCCCAATCTAAGAATTTCCCTTTAAAACTACCTCAGTTGCTAATCATCCCCAATCCTTGTCACTCATATAACTATCCAATCTCTGTTGAAAGCTACCCAGGGTCTTAGCCTTTATCACCCCACTTGGAAAATAATTCCACGAATCGAGAACTCTGAAAAACTGGACATTACTACGTCCTTTCTAAATCTAAATGTATCTATCCTAAATGCATTATTTCTGGTTCTTAGTCTAAACTGGGTTAGACAAGTCTATTTAAGGGATGAATTTGAAAAAGACCTGCCAAGTATGGCAAAGGACCCCAATGGAAGTAACTGACTCTTCTACATTATCCTGGGTTCTCTTCGACATTATCCTGGGTTCTCTTCAACATTATCCTGGGTTCTCTTCAACATTATCCTGGGTTCTCTTCAACATTATCCTTCGTTCTCTTCAACATTATCCTTCGTTCTCTTCAACATTATCCTTCGTTCTCCTTCAACATTATCCTTCGCTCTCTTCAACATTATCCTGGGGTTTTCTTCTACATTATCCTGGGTTCTCTTCAACATTATCCTGGGTTCTCTTCAACATTATCCTGGGTTCTCTTCAACATTATCCTGGGTTCTCTTCGACATTATCCTGGGTTCTCTTTGACATTATCCTGGGTTCTCTTCAACATTATCCGGGTTCTCAACATTATCCTTCGTTCTCTTCAACATTATCCTTCGTTCTCTTCAACATTATCCTGGGTTCTCTTCGACATTATCCTGGGTTCTCTTCTACATTATCCTGGGTTCTCTTCAACATTATCCTGGGTTCTCTTCAACATTATCCTGGGTTCTCTTCAACATTATCCTGGGTTCTCAACATTATCCTGGGTTCTCTTCTACATTATCCTGGGTTCTCTTCTACATTATCCTGGGTTCTCTTCTACATTATCCTGGGTTCTCTTCTACATTATCCTGGGTTCTCTTCAACATTATCCTGGGTTCTCTTCAACATTATCTTTTTCCTTCGGTTCTCTTCAACATTATTTTGGGTTCTCTTCAACATTATCCTGGGTTCTCTTCAACATTATCCTTCGTTCTCTTCAACATTATCCTTGTTCTCTTCAACATTATCCTGGGTTCTCTTCAACATTATCCTTCGTTCTCTTCAACATTATCCTGGGTTCTCTTCAACATTATCCTGGGTTCTCTTCAACATTATCCTTCGTTCTCTTCAACATTATCCTGGGTTCTCTTCAACATTATCCTGGGTTCTCTTCAACATTATCCTTCGTTCTCTTCAACATTATCCTGGGTTCTCTTCAACATTAAACCTGGGTTCTCTTCAACATTACCTTCGTTCTCTTCAACATTATCCTGGGTTCTCTTCAACATTATCCTGGGTTCTCTACACATATGCTGCTATGACTCGTATGGTTGGTTTGCAATCGTGTCATTACGATTTCGTGAGTCATGTTGACGACTTGGAGGGGACTAGCTGGAGATTTGTCCGTATAAACTTGCATTTGTGGTCACAGTGGTGGCCTATGCTAACCTTCCTATGGTGTAGAAATATACCTAGTTGGATGAATCTTATTGTGGCTAGCTGGTCCAGTGGCTAACGTTTCGGTTTGGAGTTGTATGACTCTCTGATCGCGGGTTCAAGCCCCGCTCGTGGTATGGTTAATATCCTATGAATGATAATCCATATAACAGTATTTGTGTATACTTCAATAATCTTAACATGGGCCAGTAGGCCTGTTTCATTATTCCTCTATGTTCTTACAGGTGGAGGCTCGATCCTCCGTCCATGTGTGGGTCATAAGACACCAGCAGCATAGTGTGCCAGCAAGACACCTCTAAAACACCTGTAGTGGAGGAGGGCTGTAATGTCAGCCTAAATTGAAACATTAGTGTCTCCCGCTGCGAGACAAATGCAAACCTCATTAAGGGAAAAATTTATGAGATCTCGCCAGTTACGGTTGCTCTGGGGGGGAGGGGGGAGGGGGGGGGGAAGGGGAGGGGGGAATGTAGGAAAGGAGAAAGAGGGAAGAAAGAGGAGATAATAAAAGAATAAGATGGTGCATGGGGGAAATGGAGAGAAGGAGAATGATCAAGGAAGGAGAGATAATGTAAGGAGACATAATGGAAGAAATAGGGAATGATGGAGGGAAGAAGAATGATGGATGGGGAGATGGAGGGAAGAAGAATGGAGGAAAATGAGATTATGGAGAGAATGGAAAGGGATCTAGCTAGCGGGAAGGTAAGGAAATAGAGTAAATGAAAGGAAAGGGCGGCAGAGGAAATATAATGAACGAAGGAGGGGATAGGATAGAGTGAGAGAATATGCGTGGATACGTACATACCTGTGACACACTTTTATTCCTATTCACCAGGTTGTTACTGCTAGTGAAACCCGCAGCCCCAAACATAAGAACTTGCAAGGTAAAACGACACAAGTGCAACTAATGCAAAATTTGTGGCAACGTTTCGCTCACCAGGAGCTTCATCGAGCTGTTACAAACAATACACGACACAGAGGGTATATATTGGTATTGTGCAAGAATGGTATATAATACCGACAAGATGAAATTAAAACACATGTGCAACCCCTGGGTATCTTAATTGTAACGTTGTATGGGTTTTCTCAGCCCCAAAAAAAGATGCG
>NC_069494.1:9634902-9656391 GCF_026875155.1 Cherax quadricarinatus
CCCGAACAAAAAAAACCTAGCCCCCCCGGGGTTTCCCCTTGCCTCCCCGTAAAACTTGGCCCTCTCTTTTTTTTTGGGGGGTTTTTAAAGAATTCCCCGCTCCTTCAAGACTACCGAAAAGAAGCTCCAATCACAACTGTCTTGGAATAAACCAAGGCGAAGAGGACAGAGGAGAAAGGTGCCTCTGCGAAGATAGTAAACACCTGGCAAGAGATCCTGGGGGATAGAAGAACACCAATGACCGAACAAGGTCCTGCCCAGCATGGAAAGAGACTCCGCCAGCTCCAGGGGCACCCCCGGAACAAGCGGATTTGAACTCCATTGCTAAAACTCTGAAGACTCTGCTAGACAGGGTTACTAAGCTGGAATCCCCTCCGAAGAAGGGTCCGAACAATAAGGCTCGACCCAACAGAAGGAAAGGAGGCCAGACAAACACAGAACAAGGAAAGAAAATACTACGGTAGCAACAGAAACAACTACAAGAGCACGATGGAAATAAATGGTATAAAATACCGACACAATGGTAATATAAACACAAATGCAGTATAATGTGATCCTTTATTGACTACGTTTCGCCCACACAGTGGGCTTTTTCAAGTCACAAACAGAACTACCTGGGTGGAAGGAAATCGCGAGTATTTATAGTCCGGCTGAGGTCAAGTGAAGAATGCTGCATCTGATGATGTACCGAGTGGGGTTATAGAGTCTAAAAACTTGGGTAGCTTGGAAAGGAGATTGGATAAGTTTGTGAGCAGACCTTCTTCAGTGTTCTTATGTGGGATAGCGATGAAGAAGTTTCTTGGCAAGTGGTTCAGCTATGTTATAGAAGCCACTATTCTGGTTGAAGTTGTCGGATATAGAAATGAGTGATGATTCCAGGATTCTTCGGTATTGAGTGTTGTCTTCTGTGGCGATAAGTCTTGAGTTTCTGTAGTTTATCAAGTGGTTGTGTGAATTACGGTGTTGTACGCAGGCATTCCTTGTGTCGTCAGACCTGCTTGCGTATTGGTGTTCTGAAATACGTGTTTGGAGGTCCCTTGATGTTTCGCCCACGTATAACTTGTTGCAGTCATTACAAGGGATTATGTATACCCCTGCAGAGGATGGAGGCTTGTCCTGCCTACTACTGGTGATGTCCTTGATGGTCGTGGTTTGGAGGTAGATACTTGGAATGATGTTTTTGGCAAAAATGTTGGAAACATGTTTGGCAATGGAGTTGGTGGAAGGACTATGTATCTCTTCTCGGCAGTGTCTTCTCTGGGTGTGTTGAAGATGTTTAACGCTCGCCGTCTGCAGTTCTCTGATGAAGTGACGAGGATAGTGGAGTTTAGAAAATATTTGTTCAATTATAGTGCATTCTTCCTCAAGGAACTCGTTGCTGCAGATTCTGAGTGCACGCAGGAAGAAGCCTATAATTACACCACGTTTGGTTTTGGTGTCGTGGTGAGAGTAGAAGTGGAGAAGATCGTTTTGGTTGGTGGGTTTTCGATAGACTTTAAAACGAAGTTCGTGGTCAGATTTGCAGAGCAGGACATCAAGGAAAGGAAGAGTGTTGTCGACTTCTTCTTCAAGTGTGAACTGGATTGAAGGCTCGACCTGGTTGGGGCTTGTTTTGGGAGAGCTTAAACCTTTTAAAGGTTTTTGGGGATTTTATGGGGAAAATTGTCGTCAACTTAACGGACCCCGGTGACGACAAAGGGAAAATAATAGTGGAGAACGTTGGGCTTCTAGATTTTTCCATGTATGGGTTCGCCAGGACTGCACTGAGTGGCGAACCCATGGGTAGCCCCAAAAGTCTCCCTGAAAGAGGTTTTTCGAAAGAGAAACACGTGAAACCCAACACATAGTTCAAAAAGGGTCGATGAAATCGCGGCGGGAATGGGAAGATAAAGGGAATCTTTAAATTTTTCCCTTGCGCAAGAGATGGGATGGTTTTGTGTGTAGGTACTTTGGTGAAAGGGAAGTCACGTCAAGGCTGGAAAGCCATCTAAACCCACGCAGCCCCCCGGTCTTTCCCTCAAATTTAATAAATGCACTCAAAGGTTAGCAGAAGACAACGACCACAGGGTCCCCACCGCTGAAAAAAAAAGGGGTTTTTTTTTTTATCATGAAAAACTGACGATTACGGGAACAAAATGTCAATCTATTTAAATGACCCAGATACCTAAAAAACCTCTCCAACAAACCCAAAGGGAAAACCCCTTACTAAAACTTTTCTTTAAAGGGACTCCCCGCTTTCAAAGGGGGCCTCAGAACAAGGAAGAAACTTCTGCACCCCAGGGCCCAGAAAAACCCCAAACCCTGCCAGAATGTACGGCCTCCCAAAAAGACTCAAAAACCCGGGGTTTTTCCCACTGAGGCCCATTCCCCGGGAAAAAGGCAGTGCCCCCCAAACCACTCTCGGGAAAATTTTCCCCAAAAAACCACCTCTCTAAATTTTTTGGGAAACTATCAGTCCAGCACACCAAAAACACCCCAGGTGATCTTCTCAATGCATTTTTGAAAACATCAACATCAGGAACAAGAAACTTTCCAGCCTTAGGTGATTTCCCCCTATTCCCCAAAGTACCTACTAAAAAAGCCATCGATTCTTGCCCCAAAAAATTGACGTTTCCCACTTGATCCCCCCCCCCCTTTCCCACCCCCCGCGATTTCATCGACCTTGTTAAATATGTTTTTGGCTTCACTTTTGTTTCTTTTCAAAAACCCACCTCTTTCACAGACTTTTTGGACTACCCATGGGTTCGCCACTCGTGCAGTCCTGGCGAACCTATACATGGGGGCATCAGAACCGAACCGTTTCTCCACCAAATTTTTCCTTTGTCTGTCACCTGGCTCCCTTATGTTTACGACCTTTCCTCATAACTCCTAAAAGGGTTCAACGTTTTTAAGCTCCCCCCAAGACAAGCTCCAAACCCGGTCGAGCCCTTTAACCGTTCACACTTTGAAGAAGAAGTCGACAACACTCTTCCTTTCCTTATGTCCCGCTCTGCAAAATCTGACCCCCGAACTTCGTTTTTTTTAAATCTATTTGAAAACCCACCCAAAAAAAACGATCTTCTCCCCACTTAAAAATCTCACCACGGGCAAAAAAAACCAAACGTGGGGTAAATTTTAGGCTTCTTCCCGCGTGCACTCAGAATCTGCAGCAACGAGTTCCCTGAGGGAAAAAAATGCATAAATTTTAACAAATATTTTTTTTAAACTCCACTATCCTCCACTTAATTTAGAGATGCAGACGGGAGCCTTTTAAAAAAACTTAACACCACCCAGAAAAAGACACTGCCGAGGGAAAGATACTTTGTCCTTTCCCCCCCCCCAAAAACCCTTTCCCCCAAAAATGTTTCCAACCTTTTTGGCCCAAAAAATCCCTTCCAAGTATCTACCCTCCACAACCCCGAAACCCTCAAGGACATCACCATAAATAGGCAGGACAAGGCCCCCTCCTTGCAGGGGTTTTACTTAAACCCTTTAATTTACGCAACCCCGTTATAATGGGCGAAAAATCAAGGGACCTCCAACACGTATTTCAGAACACCAATACGCCCAAACAGTCTGACGACACAAGGAATGCCCGTACAACACCGTAATTCACACAACCACTTGATAAACACAGGAAAAATCAAGACTTATCGCCACAGGGGAAACAAAAACTCAATACCGAAGTCCTGGGAATCATCACTCATTTCTATATCCCCACCAAATTCAACCAGAATAGTGGCTTCTAAAAAATAGCTTAACCACTTGCCAAGAAACTTCTTCTCGCTTCCCCATAAGAAAACTGAAGGGAAAGGGCTGCTCACAAACTTATCCAATCTCCTTTCCAAGCTACCCAAATTTTTTGACTCTATAACCCCACTCGGTACATCATCAGATGCAGCATTCTTCACCTGACCTCAGCCGGACTATAAATACTCGCGTTCCTTCCACCCCAGGTAGTTCTGTTTGTGACTTGAAAAAGCCCACTGTGTGGGCGAAACGTAGTCAATAAAGGATCACATTATACTGCATTGTGTTTATATTACCAACTACAAGAGCAATTACAAAAACAACAATAACTACCAGAGAAATAATGGAGGAAATTATTACAGGAATTCCGACAGAGACTACAGTAGGAACAGGTCACCAAGGGACAGATCTCCCCACTACAGGAGAAGCTACAGACACGAGATAGAGCCCAACTTTCTACAAACTACACAACGGAAAGGGGATGACAGATTGATCCTGACATCGATCTTCGACAGGTCCTGGGGGGCCCCAGGACTTAGAAAAGAAATAAATGATCTCTGGACGGGGATACGAGAAGAATTCGATGAGGCATCATGGATGGATTACTTCCCAGAAGATCCACCGATGATAGCTTGGGAAAGGGATATGCCCCTACAGGATGGACTGACGAAGGCAGAATTCCCAAGACCAGTGAGATTGAGGACAGAAGAAACTAGAGAAAACCCTACCTAACCTACGAGTTTGAGTGGACAACAACGAAGGCAGGTCCTGAAAACTCTGAGCGAGCCGAGAGGGTAGTGGGTCGAAGGAACACTACACTGGACCCAACAGTCTGATACCAACGAGCAACTTGTCTCATCTATTGACGTTTTCGGCACTTCCTACCAAAACCTAACCTTTTTCCCGGACGCAGTAGATGCTACAGGATGCCCTGTTGCAGTAAGATTTCTTCAGAAGCTGGAGAAATTACCTAGGATAACCGACAAACGATCCAGATTTCTTTCTGTTGCATCCGGCACTTCAACTTCCCGGGCACAGAAGGACTGAGGAGAGTTTTGACAACACTGAGTGAGAAGCATAACCTAGAGAAGAAAGAAATACTACCCAGGATAACCTTATATTATTTATGTGTTGTACTTGTATATGTGTTGTACTTGTATATTGTTATTTTCTTGCGTATCCTCATATGTAAACTGGACAAATTTTTGAAAAGCCTTTTCTGTTGTTGTGCTCAGAGTAGGGTTTTATGACCCAAACCCTTCTGAACAGACAACACCTAAGACGTCCCCTAGCAACATGCAGAGGATCTTGAGAGAAATCAACGAGCCTGGCCCTAGCACGGGGGCAGCTCCTCCTGACGAGGAAATCTTTCTGGACGTGACAGACGAAACCTACAAGAGCCTAGCTGAAGATATGGGCTTAAAAATAGGTTTTGAGATTTCCAGGAAGGGGGAAGGCTGGAAACCACTGAACGGGGAGGACCTAACAGGCAAACCTATATCTCTACTGACGGATCCTACAGCAGCAGATGAAGGGACGACAACGCAAGGATGGACTTCGACCAAGCAGATCCGGGACCCTGAGAAGTATTTAAAAGGGGGCCTGGGCTCTCGCTGCCCACCTACCCATGGGGGAGGGGGTACTGCAGGACCTCCCCTTCAGAAGCAACAATACTACTAAGGTTTCTCTGATTGAAAAAATTGAAGACCTTATTCCGGCCTTCTCTGTTAAAGACAGGCCTCTTAGAGTATTGAATAGCAGGGAAACCAGGGCGGCTACTGAACTTCGAAAATTATACAGGGAACTAGACTTCTTTAACAACAGAAATTTAATACTTCGAAGACTGCCACAAGGCAGGTGTGATTCCGGAAATGGGGCCCGAAGCCCATACGGGTACTGTCCCTACCAGCACATGTGGACTACCAGCCTGGCTCAGGGAGACCTTAGAAGCAGAGACCCGAAAACATTACAAACATCTGGCAGCCACCCAAGCCCTGGGACTTACCATTGCCTCGGAACACACAGTCGAAAAACTTAAGGCTCTGGGCTCTCTAGTTTTTGAAGAATTCGGGGAAGAGGTAACTAAAGATATAGTTGCCCACGCCCTGTCCTTCACCAGAATACCGAAAAAGAAGCTCCCAGAATCACAACCTGTCTTGGAATACACCCAAGGCGAAGAGGACAGAGGAGAAAGGGAGCCTCTGCCAAAGATAGTAAACACCTGGCAAGAGATCCTGGGGGTGGAAATAAATGGTATAAAATACCGACACAATGGCAATATAAACACAAATGCAGTATAATGTGATCCTTTATTGACTACGTTTCGCCCACACAGTGGGCTTTTTCAAGTCACAAACAGAACTACCTGGGGTGGAAGGAACGCGAGTATTTATAGTCCGGCTGAGGTCAGGTGAAGAATGCTGCATCTGATGATGTACCAGTTGGGTTGTAGAGTCTAAAAAAATTGGGTAGCTTGGAAAGGAGACTGGACAAGTTTGTGAGCAGACCTTCTACAGTGTTCTTATGTGGGATAGCGATGAAGAAGTTTCTTGGCAAGTGGTTCAGCTATGTTATAGAAGCCACTATTCTGGTTGAAGTTGTCGGATATAGAAATAAGTAATGATTCCAGGATTCTTCGGTATTGGGTGTTGTCTTCTGTGGCGATAAGTCTTGAGTTTCTGTAGTTTATCAAGTGGTTGTGTGAATTACGGTGTTGTACGCAGGCATTTCCTTGTGTCGTCAGACCTGCTTGCGTATTGGTGTTCTGAAATACGTGTTTGGAGTCCCTTGATGTTTCGCCCACGTATAACTTGTTGCAGTCATTACAAGGGATTATGTATACCCCTGCAGAGGATGGAGGCTTGTCCTGCTACTACTGGTGATGTCCTTGATGGTCGTGGTTGTGGAGGTAGATACTTGGAATGATGTTTTGGCAAAGATGTTGGAAACATGTTTGGCAATGGAGTTGGTGGGAAGGACTATGTATCTCTTCTCGGCAGTGTCTTCTCTGGGTGTGTTGAAGATGTTTAGTGCTCGCCGTCTGCAGTCTCTGATGAAGTGACAAGGATAGTGGAGTTTGGAAAATACCTGTTCAATTATAGTGCATTCTTCCTCAAGGAACTCGTTGCTGCAGATTCTGAGTGCACGCAGGAAGAAGCCTATAACTCTTGGGCACTATCAGTCCAGCACATCTCAAACACTCAGGTGATCTTCTCAATCGCATTCGCAACATCAACATCAGGAACAAAAGCTTTCCAGCCTTGACGTGACTTCCCTATTCACTAAAGTACCTACTAAACAAGCCATCGATCTCTTGCGCAAGAAAATTGACGATTCACTTGATCTTCCCATTCCAGCCAGCGACTTCATCGACCTGGTTGAACTATGTGTTGACTTTACGTGTTTCTCTTTTGAAAATCACCTCTTTCAGCAGACTTTTGGACTACCCATGGTTCGCCACTCAGTGCAGTCCTAGCGAACCTATACATGGAACATCTAGAAGCCGAACGTTTCTCCACCATTATTCCTTCGTCTGTCACCTGGCTCCGTTATGTTGACGACATTCTCCTCATAACTCCTAAACGCTTCAACGTTCAAGCTCTCCAAGACAAGCTCAACCAGGTCGAGCCTTCAATCCAGTTCACACTTGAAGAAGAGGTCGACAACACTCTTCCTTTCCTTGATGTTCTACTCTGCAAAGCTGACCACGAACTTCGTTTTAAAGTCTATCGAAAACCCACCAACCAAAACGATCTTCTCCACTTCTACTCTCACCACGACACCAAAACCAAACGTGGTGTAATTATAGGCTTCTTCCTGCGTGCACTCAGAATCTGCAGCAACGAGTTCCTTGAGGAAGAATGCACTATAATTGAACAGGTATTTTCCAACTCCACTATCCTCGTCACTTCGTCAGAGACTGCAGACGGCGAGCACTAAACATCTTCAACACACCCAGAGAAGACACTGCCGAGAAGAGATACATAGTCCTTCCCACCAACTCCATTGCCAAACATGTTTCCAACACTTTGCCAAAACATCATTCCAAGTATCTACCTCCACAACCACGACCATCAAGGACATCACCAGTAGTAGGCAGGACAAGCCTCCATCCTCTGCAGGGGTATACATAATCCCTTGTAATGACTGCAACAAGTTATACGTGGGCGAAACATCAAGGGACCTCCAAACACGTATTTCAGAACACCAATACGCAAGCAGTCTGACGACACAAGGAATGCCTGCGTACAACACCGTAATTCACACAACCACTTGATAAACTACAGAAACTCAAGACTTAATCACCACAGAAGACAACACCCAATACCGAAGAATCCAGGAATCATCACTTATTTCTATATCCGACAACTTCAACCAGAAAAGTGGCTTCTATAACATAGCGAACCACTTGCCAAGAAACTTCTTCATCGCTATCCCACATAAGAACACTGTAGAAGGTCTGCTCACAAACTTGTCCAGTCTCCTTTCCAGCAACCCAAGTTTTTTAGAATCTACAACCCAACTCGGTACATCATCATAAGCAGCATTCTGCACCTGACCTCATCCGGACTAAAAATACTCGCGTCCTTCCACCCCAGTTTTTGTGACTTGAAAAGCCCACTTGTGGGCGAAACGTAGTCAATAAAGGATCACATTATACTGCATTATGTGTTTTAGTATTGCCAGAATCCTGGGGTAGAAGAGACACCAATGACCGAACAAGGTCCTGCCCAGCAGTGGAAGAGACACCGCCCAGCTCCAGGGCACCCCCGGAAAACAAGCGGATTTGAACGTCCAATTGCTAAAACTCGAAGACTCTGCTAGAACAGGGTTATCTAAGTCTGAACCCCTCCGCAGAGGGTCCGAACATAAGGCTCGACCCAACAAAGGAAAGAGGCCCAGACAAACACAGAAACAAGGAAAGAAATACTACGGTAGCAACAGAAACAACTACAAGAGCCAATTACAAAAACAACGATAACTACCTAGAGAAATAATGAGGAAATATTAACAGAATTCCGACAGAGACTACAGTAGGAACATGTCACCAAGGGAACAGAGTCTCCCCACCATACGAGGAGAAGCTACAGACACGAGATAAGAGCCTAACTTCTACAAAACTACACAACGGGAAAGGGGAAACAGATTGATCGCTGACATCGATCTTCGACAGGCCCTAGGGGGCCCCAGAACTTAGTAAAAGAAATAAATGAATCTCTTGGACTGGAATACGAAGAAGAATTCCGATTGAGTGCATCATGGATGGATTACTTCCCAGAAGATCCACCGAAGATAGCTTTGGAAATGATATTTCCCCACAGGAGGACTGACGAAGGCAGAATTCCCAAGACCAGTGAGATTGAGAAGAAGAAACAAGAGAAAACCCTACCTAACCTACGAGTTTGAGTGACAACAACGAAGGCAGGTCCCTGAAAACTCTGAGTCGAGCCGATAGGGTAGTGGGTCGAAGGAACACTACACTGTACCCCAACAAGTCTTATAACCAACGACAACTTGTCTCATCTATTGACGTTTTCGGCACTTCCTACCATAACCTAACCTTTTTCCCCCGGTACGCCGTAGATGCCTACAGGATGCCCTGTTGCAGTAAGATTTTGTTTCAGAAGCTGGAGAAATTACCTAGGATAACCGACAAACGATCGCAGATTCTTTCTGTTGCACCGGCCACTTCAACTTCTCCGGGCACAAAGGACTGACTGAGAGTTATGACAACACTGAGTGCGAAGCAGTAACCTAGAGAAGAAAGAAATACTACCCAGGATAACCTATATTATAATGTGTTTTGTACTATGTATATGTGTGTACGCTTGAATATTTGTTATTTTCTTGCGTAGTCTCATAAGTAAACTGGGACAAATTTTTTTGAAAAGCCTTTTCTGTTGTTGTGCTCTAGAGTAGGTTTTATGACCCAAACCATTCTGAACAGACAACACCTAATACGTCCCCTAGCAACATGCAGAGGATCTTGAGAAAAATCAACGAGCCCTGGCCCTAGCACGAGGGGCAGCTCCTCCCGACGAGGAATCTTTTCAGAGACGTCACCAGACGAAACTACAAGAGCCAAGCTGAAGATAAGGGCTTAAAAATAGGATTGAGATTTCCAGGAAGGGGAGGCTGGAAACCACTGACAGTGAGAACCTAACAGGCAAACCTAATCTCTAACTGACGGATTCCTACACAGCAGATGAAGGGACACCAACGCAAGGATGGACTTCGACCAAGCAGACCCTGACCTCTGAGAAGTATTTCAAAGGGCCTGGGCTCTCGCACTACCCTACCCAGTGGGGAGGGGGTCCGGCAGGACCTCCCCTTCCAGAAGCAACAATACTACTAAGGTATCTCTGATTGAAAAAATGAAGACTCTTAATCCGGCCATCTCTTTAATGACGAGGCCTCTTAGATATTGAATAGCAGGGAAACCAGGCGGCTACTAACTTCGAAAATTATATACAGGGAACTAGACTTCCTTTAACAACAGAATTCAAATACTTCGAAGACTGCCACAAGGCAGGGTGATTTCCGGAAATGGCCAGAAGCCCATACGGGTACTGTCCCTACCATCACATGTGGACTACCCAGGCCTGGCTCAGGAGACCTTTAGAAGCAAGACCAGAAACATTACAACCATCTGCAGCCACCCAATCCCTGGGACTTACCATTGCCTCGGAACACACAGTCCCGAAAAACTTAAGGCTCTGGGCTCTCAGTTTTTTGAAGAATTCGGGGAAGAGGTAACTAAAGATATAGTTGCCCACCCCTGTCCTCACGAGAATACCGAAAAGAAGCTCCCAGAATCACAACCTTCCTTGGAATAACAAACCAAGGCGAAGAGGAACAGAGGAGAAAGGGGACCCTCTGGCGAAGCTAGAAAACACCTGGATGTGCACGAGATCCAGGGGGTAGAAGAGACTCCAATGACCGAACAAGGTCCTGCCCCAGCATTGTAGAGACTCCGTGCCGCTGCTCCCCAGGGGGACGTCCCCCCCGGTCTCTCTGTGGTGCGGGGTTTTGAACTCCATTGCTAAACTCCTGAAGACCTGCTAGAACAGGGTTACTAGCGGTAATCCCCTCCGAAGAAGGGTCCGATACAATAAGGCACGACCCAACAGAAGGAAAGGATGCCCAGACAAACACAGAACAAGGAAAAAATACTACGGGTACAACAGAAACAACTACAAAGCAATACAAAAACAACGATAACTACCAGAGAAATAATGGAGGAAATTATTACAGGAATCCGACAGAAGACTACAGTAAGGAAACAGGTCACTCAAGGGACAATCTCCCCCACTACAGGAGAAGCTACAGACACGAGATAGACCCAACTTTCTACAAACTACACAAACGGAAAAGTGGATGACAGATTGAGCCCTGACATCGATCTTCGACAGGTCCCTGGCCCCAGGACTTAGAAAAGAAATAATTGATCTCTGGACGTGGAATACGAGAAGAATCGATGAGGCCGATCATGGATGGATTACTTCCCAGAAGATCCACCGAGAAGCTTGGGGAAAGGATAAGTCCCTACAGTATGGACTGACGAAGGCAGAATTCCCAAGACCAGTGAGATTTAACGAAGAAACTAGAGAAAAGCCCTACCTAACCTACGAGTTTGAGTGACAACAACGAAGGCAGGTCCTGAAAACTCTGAGCGAGCCGAGAGGTTGGGTCGAAGGAACACTACACTGGACCCAACAGTCCTGAATACCAACGAGCAACTTGTCCTATCTATTGACGTATTTCGGCACTTCCTACCAAAACCTAACTTTTTCCCGGACGCAGTAGATGCTACAGGATGCCCGTTGCAGTAAGATTTCTTCAGAAGCTGGAGAAAATTACCTAGGATTACCGACAAACGATCAGATTTCTTTTCTGTTGCATCCGGCACTGCACCTTCCCGGCACAGAAGGACTGACGGAGAGTTTTTTGACAACACTGAGGAGAGCAGTAACCCTAGAGAAGAAAGAAATCACTACCCATGATAACCTTATATTATTTTATGTTGTTATGTACTTGTATATGTGTTGTACTTGTTTAATTTTTTTGTTATTTCTTGCGTAGTCTCATATATAACTGGACAACTATTTGAAAAGCCTTTTCTGTTGGTTGTGCTCAGAGTAGGGTTTTAATGACCCAAACCCTTCTGAACAGACAACCACCTAAGACGTCCACCTAGCAACATGCAGAGATCTTGAGAGAAAACAACGAGCGGCCCTACACGGGCAGCTCCTCCTGACGAGAAATCTTCTGGACGTGACAGACAAACCTACAAAGCCTAGCTGAAGGATATGGGCTCTAAAAATAGGTTTTGAGATTTCCAGGAAGGGGAAGGCAGGAAACCACTGAACAGGGAGGACCTAACAGCAAACCTTATTCTCTACTGACAGATCCTACAGCACAGATGAAGGGACGACAACGCAAGGATGGACTCGAACAAGCAGTCATCCGGGACCCTGGAAGTATTTCAAAGGGGCCCTGGGCTCTCGCTTGCCCACCAACCCAGGGGGGAGGGGGTCCTGCAGGACCTCCCCTTCAGAAGCACAATACACTAAGGTTTCTCTGATTGAAAAAATTGTAAGACCTTATTTCCGGCCTTCTCTGTTAAAGACAGGCTCCTAGAGTATTGAATAGCAGGGAAACCATGCGGCTACTGACTTCGAAAATTTATTACAGGGAACTAAGACTTCTTTACCAACAGAATTCAAATACTTCGAAGACTGCCACAAGGCAGGTGTGATCCGGAAATGGCCAGACGCCCAATACGGGTAACTGTCCCTACAGCACATGTGGACTACCCAGCCGGCTCAGGGAGACCTTAGAAGCAAGTGACCAGAAAACTTACAAACATCTGGCAGCCACCAAGCCCTGGGACTATGCCATTGCCTCGGAACACCCAAGTCGAAAAACTTAAGGCCTGGCTCCCTAGTTTTTTGAAGAATCGGGGAAGAGGTAACTAAAGATATAAGTTGCCCACGCACCCCTGTCCCTTCACCAGAATACGTAAAAGACGCTCCCAGAATCACAACCTGTCTAGGATACACCAAGGCGAAGAGGACAGAGGAGAAAGGGGAGCCTCTGGCGAATGAAGAGACTCCGCCAGCTCCAGGGGCACCCCCGGAACAAGCGGATTTGAACTCCATTGCTAAAACTCTGAAGACTCTGCTAGACAGGGTACTAAGCTGGAATCCCCTCCGAAGAAGGGTCCAACAATAAGGCTCGACCCAACAGAAGGAAAGGAGGCCAGACAAACACAGAACAAGGAAAGAAATACTACGGTAACAACAGAAACAACTACAAGAGCAATTACAAAAACAACGATAACTACCAGAGAAATAATGGAGGAAATTATTACAGGAATTCCGACAGAGACTACATAGGAACAGGGCACCAAGGACAGATCTCGCCACTACAGGAGAAGCTACATACAACGAGATAGAGCCCAACTTCTACAAACTACACAACGGAAAGGGGATTGACAGATTGATCTGACATCGATCTTCCACAGGTCCTTGTCCCCAGGACTAGAAAAGAAATAAAGATCTCTGGCTTGGATAAGATAAGAATTCGATGATGCATCATGGATGGATTTACTTCCCAGAAGATCCACCGATGATAGGCGTTGGGAAAGGATATGTCCCCCTACAGGAATTGGACTGACGAAGGCAGAATCCCAAGACCATGAGATTGAGGACAGAAGAAACTAGAGAAAACCCTACCTAACCTAAACGATTTTGAGTTGGAGCAGACAACGCAGGCAGGCCGAAAACTCTGAGCGAGAGCCGAGAGGGTAGTGGTTCAAGGAACACTACACCCCCCTGGACCCAACAGTCTGATACCAACGAGCAACTTGTCACATCTATTGACCGTTTTTCGGCACATCCTACCAATACCAACCTTTTTTCCCGTACGCAGTAGAATGCTAGCAGGATGCCCTGTAGCAGTAAGATTTTCATTAGAAGCTGGAAAATTACTAGATAACCGACAAACGATCTCAGAATTCTTTCTGTTGCTCCGGCACTTCAACTTCCCGGCACAGAACTGACTGACGGAGAGTTTTGAACAACACTGCAGTGAGAAGCATTAAAGTTAACCCTAGAGAAGAAAGAAAGACTACCCAGGATACCTTAATTATTATTTATTGGTTTGTACTTGTATATGTGTTTTTACTTGTATATTTGTTATTTCCTTGCGTAGTCAAATATGTAAACTGGGACAATTTGGGGTTATCATTTTCTGTTTGTTGGCTCCAGAGTATGTTTTTATGACAAAAAACCCTTCGAACAGACAACACTAAGACGTCCCCTACAACATGCAGAATCTTGAGAAAATCAACGAGCCTGGCCCTACACGGGCAAGTTCCTCCTGACGAGAATCTTTCTGGAAGGAACAGACGAAACCTACAAAGCTAGCTGAAGATATGGCTTAAAAATAGGTTTTTGAGATTTACAGGAAGGGGGAAGCTGGAAACCACTGGAACATGGAGGACATAAGAACATAAGAACATAAAGAAAGGAGAACACTGCAAGCAGGCCTGTATGAGCCTATACTAGCAGGTCTTACAATTCATCCCACTAACCAAAACATTTGATCTACCCAATTTTTTCAATACTACCCAAGAAATAAGCTCTGATTGTGCAAGTCCCACTCAAATCAACCCAACCCACTCCATGTATTTATCCAACAAAATTTGAAACTACCCAAAGGCCTAGCCTCAATAACCCCAACTAGGTAACTGTTCCACTCATGCTACTACCCTATTTCCAAACCAATACTTTCCTATGTCCTTCTAAATCTAAACATTATCTAAATTTAAATCCATTACTGCGGGTTCTCTCTGAGAGAATATTCTCAAGACATTGTTAATATCGCCCTTTATTAATACCTATCTCCACTTATACACTACGATCAGGTCCCCCTCATAACCCCTATATCTCTACAGTACGGATCCTACAGCAGCTAGTTGAAGGGACGACAACGCAAGGATGACTTCGTCCAAGCAATCCTGGGACCCTGATAAGTATTTCAAAGGGCCTGGCACTCGCTGCCCACCTACCCAGGGGGGAGGGGGTCTGCAGAACCTCCCCCTTCAGAAGCAACAATACTACTAAGGTTTTCTCAGATTGAAAAAAATTGAAGAACCTTATTCCGGCCTTCTCTGTTAAAGACAGGCCCTTAGAGTATTGACTAGCCAGGAAACCAGGCGCTACTGAACTTCGAAAATTATACAGGGAACTAGACTTCCTTTACAACAGAATTCAATACTTCGAGAGACTGCCACAAGCAGGTGTGATTCCGTAAATGGCCAGAAGCCCATACGGGTACTGTCCCTACCAGCACATGTGGACTACCCCGCCAGGCTCAGGAGACCTTAGAAGCAGAGACCAGAAACATTACAAACATCTGGCAGCCACCCAAGCCCTGGGACTAGCCATTGCCACGAACACACTGTCGAACAATACGCTCTGGGCTTCTCTATTTTTTGAAGAATTTCGGGGAAGAGTACTAAGATATAGTTGCCCACGCCCTGTCCTCACCAGAAATACAGAAAAAAGAAGCTCCCAGAATCACAACCTGTCATGGAATTACACAAGGCTAAGAGGACATAGGAGGAAGGGTAGCCCCTGCGAATGAAGGACTCCGCCACTCCAGGGCACCCCCGGACAAGCGGATTTGAAACTCCCTTGCTAAAACTCTGAAGACTCTGCTAGACAGGATTACTAAGCTGAATCCCCTCCGAAGAAGGGTCCGAACAATAAGGCTCGACCCAACAGAAGTAAAGGAGGCCAGACAACCACAGAAAAGGAAAGAAATACACGGTAACAACAGAAAACAACTACAAGAGCAATTACAAAAACAACGATAACTACCAGAAGAAATAACGTGAAGGAAAATTATTACAGGAATTCCTACAGAGACTAAGTAAGGAACAGGTCACCAAGGGACCAGATCTCCCCCACTACAGGAGAAGCTACAGACACGAGATAGAGCCCAACTTCTACAAACTACACAACGGAAAGGGGATGACAGATGATCCTGATATCGATCTTCCACAGGTCCTGGCCCCAGAACTTAGAAAAGCAATAAATGATTCTCTGGACGTGGATACGAGAAGAATTCGATGAGGCATCATGGATGGATTTACTTCCCAGAAGATCCCACCGATGAAGCTTGGGAAAAAAAAAAAAAAAAAAAAAAAAGGGGAAATGTCCCTACAGGATGACTGACGAAGGGCAGAATTCCCAAGACCATTGGATTTGAGGACAGAAGAAACTAGAGAAAACCCTACCTAACCTAACGAGTGAGTGACAACAACGAAGGCAGTTCCTGAAAACTCTGAGGCGAGCCGAGAGGGTAGTGGGTCGAAGGAACACTACCCTGGACCCCAACAAGTCTGATACCAACGAGCAACTTGTCTCATCTATTGCGTTTTTCCGGCACTTCCTAACAAAAACATAATAACCTTTTTCCCGGACGCAGTAGATGCACAGGATGCCTGTTGCAGTAAATTTCTTACAGAAGCTGGAGAAATTACCTAGGATAACCGACAAACAACCAGATTTCTTTCTGTTGCATCCGCACTTCCAACTTCCCGGCACAGAAGGACTTCGGAGATTTTTGACAACACTGAGTGAGAAGCAGTAACCTAGAGAAGAACGAAATACTACCCAGGATAACCTTTATCTTATTTAAGTGTTGTACTTGTAAAAGTGTTGTTATTTCTTTCTTGCGTAGTCTACAAATGTAAACTGGACAAATTTTTGAAAAGCCTTTCGGTTGTGTGCTCAGAGTATGGTTTTTCTGGACCCAAACCCTTCTGAACAGACAACACGTAAGACGTCCCCTAGCAACATGCAGAGGATCTTGAGAGAAATCACGAGCTGCCCTAGCAACGGGGCAGCTCCTCTGAACGAGAAATCTTCTGGACGTCCACAGACCGAAAACTATACAAGAGCCTAGCTGAGATATGGCTTAAAAATAGGATTTGAGATTTCCAGGAAGGGGGAAGGCTGGGAAAACCACTGAACAGGGAGGACCTAAACAGGCAAACCAATATCTCACTGACGGATCCTACAGCAGTCAGATGAAGGATGAAAACGCAAGGAATGGAATTTCGACCAATAGATCCGGGACCCTGAGAAGTATTTCAAAAGGGGCCTGGGCTCTCGCCTACTTACCTACCCAGGGGGAGGGGGTCCTGCAGGACCTCCCCTTCAGCAAGCAACAATAACTAACTAAGGTTTCTCTGATTGAAAAAAATTGAAGACCTTATCCGGCCTTCCTGTTAAAGACAAGGGCCTCTTAAGTATTGAATAGCAGGTAACCAGGGCGGCTACTGAACTTCGAAAATAACAGGGAACTATACTACTTCTTTAACAACAGAATTCCAATACTTCGAAGACTGCCACAAGGCAGGTGTGATTCCGGAAAATGGGCCAGTAACCCATACGGGTACTGTCCCTACCACACATGTGGACTACCCAGCCCTGGCTTCAGGCACCTTAGAAGCAGAGACCAGAAAACAATTACAAACATCTGGCAGCCACCCTGCCCTGGACTTACCATTGCCCGGAACACACAGTCGAAAAACTTAAGGCATGGCTCTCTAGTTTTATGAAGAATACCGGGGAAGATGTAACTAAAAGATATAGTTGCCCACGCCCTTCCTTCAACCAAATCACCGAAAAAGAAGCTCCCAGAATCACAACCTGTCTTTGAATACACCCAAGCGAAGAGGACAGAGGAAAAGGGGAGCCCGTCTGGCTAAAGAGTAAACACCTGGCAAAGATCCTGGGGGTAGAAAGAGACACCAATGACGAACAAGGTTCCTGCCCCAGCAGTGGAAGAGACTCCCGCCAGCTCCAGGGGCACCCCCGGAACAAGCGGATTGAACCCATTGCTAAAACACTGAAAGACACTGCTAGACAGGGTTACTAAGCTGGAATCCCCTCCGAAGAAGTGTCCGAACAATAAGGCTCGACCCAACAGAAGGAAAGGAGGCCAGACCCGAACACGAACAAGAAAGAAATACTACGGTAGCACAGAAACAACTACAAGAGCAATTACAAAAAACAACGATAACTAACCAGAGAAATAACTCTTGGAGGAAATTATTACAGATTCCGACAGAGACTAACAGTAGGAACAGGTTCACCAATAGACAAATTCTTCCCCCCCCCCCCACTACAGGAGAAGCTACATGACACAGATAGAGCCCAACTTCTACAAACTAACACAACGGAAAGGGATGACAGGATTGATCCTGACATCGATCTTCGACAGGTCCCTGGCCCCAGGACTTAGAAAAGAAATAAATGAGATCTCCTGGACGTGGATACGAAAGAATTCGATGAGGCATCATGGATTGATTACTTCCCAGAAGATCCACCGATATAGCTTTGGGAAAGGGATATTCCATAACAGGATGGACTGACGAAGGCATAATTTCCCAAGAACCCAGTGAGATGAGGACATAAGAAAATAGAGAATACCCTACCTAACCTACGAGGTTTGAGTGGACAAAAACAAAGGCAGGTCCTCAAACTCTGGAGCGACCGAGATGGTAGTGGGTCGAGAGGAACACTACACTGGACCCCAACAGTCTGAAACCAACGAGCATCTTGTCTCATCTATTGACGTTTTCGGCACTTCCTACCAAAACCAAAACCTTTTTTCCCGGACCAGTAATGCTACAGGATTGCCCTGTTGCAGTAAGATTTCTTCAGAGCAGGAGAAATACCTAGATAACCCGACAAAACGATCCCAATTTCTTTCCTGTTGCATCCGGCACTTCAATCTTCCCGGGCACAGAAAGGACTGACGGGAGTTTTTGACAACACGAGTTAGAACAGTAACCTCGATAAGAAAGAAATACTACCCAGATAAACCTTATATTATTTATGTTCGTACTTGTATATTGTGTTGTACTGTATATTTGTTATTCTTGCGTAGTCTCATAATGTAAACTGGACAAATTTTTGAAAAGCCTTTTCTGTTGTTGGCTCAGAGTAGGGTTTTAAGACCCAAACCCTTCTGAACAGACAACACCTAAGACGGTCCCCTATCAACAATGCAGAGGATATTAGAGAAAACAAACGAGCCTGGCCCTAGCACGGTGGCAGCTCCCCTGACAGGAAATCTTCCTGGACGTGACATACGAAACCTACAAGAGCCTACGAAGATATGGTCTTAAAAATAGGGTTTTGAGATTTCCAGGAAGGGGGAAGGCTGGAACCACTGGAACCTGGAGGACCTAACAGGAAAACCTATATCCTCTACTGACGGATTCTACAGCAGCAGATGAAGGGACCGACAAGCAAGATGGGACTTCGACCAAGCAGATCCGGACCCTGAGAAGTATTTCAAAGGGGCCTGGGCGACTCGCTGCCCTCCAACCCAGGGGGGAGGTGGTTCCTGCAGGACCCTCCCCCTTCAGAAGCAACAATACTACTAAGGTCTCTGATTGGAAAAAATTGAGACCTTATTCCCGCCTTCTCTGTTAAAGACAGGCCTCTTAGAGTATTGAATAGCAAGTAAACCAGGGCGCTACTGAACTTCGAAAATATACAGGAACTAGACTTCTTAACCACCAGAATCAATACTTCGAAGACTGCCATAAGGCAGGCGTGATTCCGGAAATGGGCAGAAGCCCATACGGGTACTTCCCACCGCACATGTGGACTACCCAGCCTGGCTTCAGGGAGACCTTAGAAGCAGAGACCAGAAAACATTACAAACATCTGGCAGCCACCCAAGCCCTGGGACTTGCCATTGCCTCGGAACACACAGTCGAAAAACTTAAGGCTCTGGGCTCTCTAGTTTTTGAAGAATTCGGGGAAGAGGTAACTACAGATTAGTTGCCCACGCCCTGTCCTTCACCAGAATACCGAAAAAGAAGCTCCCAGAATCACAACCTGTCTTGGAATACACCAAGGCGAAGAGGACAGAGGAGAAAGGGGAGCCTCTGGCGAATGAAGAGACTCCGCCAGCTCCAGGGGCACCCCGAAACAACTGAATTTTGAACTCCATTGCTAAACTCTGAAGCTCTGCTATACAGGGGTACCTAAGCTGGAATCCCCTCCGAAGAAGGGTCCGAACAAAAAGCTCGACCCAACAGAAGGAAAGGAGGCCAGACAAACACAGAACAAGGAAAGATATACTACGGTAACAAATAAACGAACTACAAAGAGCATTACAAAAACAACGATAACATACCAGAGAAATAATGGAGAAATTATTACAGGAATTCCGACAGAGACTAAGTAGGAACGGTCACCAAGGGACAGATCTCCCCCCTACAGGAAGCACAGACACAGATAGAGCCCACTTTTTTACAAACTAACAAGGGAAAGGGGATGACAATTGATCCTGACATCGATTTTTCGACAGGTCCTGGGCCCCAACTTAGAAAAAAAATAAAGCTCGGGACGGGGATACGAGAAAATTCGATGAGGCATCAGGGAGGTTTTCTTCCCAAAGATCCCCCGAGATAGTTTGGGAAAGGGAAAAGTCCCTACGGGATGGACGCGAAGGCAGAATTCCCAAACCAGTAATTGAGGACAGAAAAATAAAAAACCCTACCTAACCTACGAGTTTGAGGGGCAAAAACGAAGGCAGTCCGAAAATCTGAGCGACCCGGAGGGTAGTGGGTCAAAGGGAACAACACGGACCCAACAGCTGATACCAACGAGCAACTGTCTCTCTATTGACTTTTTTCCCGGCACTTCCTACCAAAACCTAACCTTTTTCCCGGACGCATAATGCACAGGATGCCCTGTTGCAGTAAATTTTTTTCAGAAGCGGGAGAAATTCCCTGATAACCGCAAAGATCCGATTTTTTTCCCTGTTGCATCCGGCACTTCAACTTCCCCGGGACAAAGGGACTGACGGGAGTTTTGACAACACTAGTGAGAAGCAGTAACCTAGAGAAAAAGAAAAACTCCCCCAGGAAACCTTATTTTATTTATGTGTTGTACTTGTATAGTGTTGTACTTGAAATTTTTGTTTTTCTTGCGTAGTCTCATAGTAAACTAAAAAATTTTTGAAAAGCCTTTTCTTTGTTGTGCTCAGAGTGTTTTATGACCCAAACCCTTCTGAACAGACAACACCTAAGACCCCCCTAAACATGCAGGGGATCTGAGGAAATCAACGACCCGGGCCCCTAGCACGGGGGCAGCTCCTCCACGAGGAATTTTTTCTGACGTACAGACGAAACCTACAAACCCAGCGAAGATAGGGGCTTAAAAAAGGTTTTGAGATTTCCGGGAAGGGGGGAAGGCTGGAAACCACTGAACGGGAGGCATAAAACATAAAACAAAAAAGGAGGAACCTGCAGCAGGCCTGTTGGCCTATACTAGGAAACCTTTAAAATTTCATCCCACTAAAAACTTTGATCTCCCAATTTTTCAAAACTACCCAAGAAATAAGCCCTGTGTGCAATCCCACTCAAACCCAACCCCATCCCACTATGTATTTACCAACCAAATTTGAAACTACCCAAAGTCCTAGCCTCAATAACCCAACAGGTAGACTTTTCCCACTCCTACTACCCTATTTCCAAACCAATCTTTCCTAGTCCTTTTAAATCTAAATTTATCAAATTTTTAAATCCATTACTGCGGGTTCTCTCTTGGAAGATATTCCAAGACCTTTTTAAACCCCCTTTTTTAATACCTTCTTCCCAACACTTCGATCAGGTCTCCCCCATTCCCCTAATCTTACGAGGATCCACGGCCAAAAAAC
>NC_069494.1:9656891-9774731 GCF_026875155.1 Cherax quadricarinatus
AGTTCAAAACTCAGTATATCAACCATTGGCCTAAAAAGGCACGTTTGCACCTACCACGTATATATCGGAAACATACCCAAACTGGACAGAAACTGCGGGGGTGACTTGCTTACTTATATCCGGGTACTGGGTCAAAAATCTTCTCGTACATCTGAGTGTCACAAAACTTGACGAAGATCCGTGTAGTTCCATTCAAGGCGACGCCACACAAGGATTCACGTTGAATGCCATAAGTATCACGAATGATTGCTGGCAGTAACACATTTACTGATTCGCCGGTGATAGATCCCTGCGTTAGTTGAATACAAACAGTATTAACGCGGCGGCGAAACGCAGTCGCCATTGTTGTTGATGTTGTAAACACTCCTCCACCAGGTGTCGGGACTGAGGAGCAACAGCTGACAACCGCTCAGCACAACGTCTGAGCAGAGAATTACACTGGTTTAAGACTTTCGAAAACTTCTTGGGAGCCCTTCCTGAGGAAGATATAGATAAACTAAGTCTGCTCATCAATTTTGTGTCACCTAAGATATATGAGGCTATTTCTGAGTGTAATACCTATGAAGATGCTATCAAAACCCTCAAGTCTCAGTATATTAAACCAACAAATGAAATCTTTGCACGCTATTGCCTTGTAACTCACCGCCAGCAGACTGATGAATCCTTAGAGGAATACCTTCAAGCACTGAATATTTTAGGTAAGGACTGTCACTTCCAAGCAGTGACAGCTGCTTAGTATTGTGAAGAGTCCATCAGGGATGCTTTTATCAGTGGCCTGCAATCACCAATAATAAGGCAGCGTTTATTGGAGAATAAAACTCTCGACTTAGCCACTGCCTTTGACCAGGCAAGAGCTCTAGATTCAGCCCAGAAGAATTCTGAAGTATACAGTACCACTCAGCCTTCTCGAGTGGTAAGTGCTGCAATTCCTGACCAAGACTCTTGCAATGAAGTTACTGTGGAACCTGTCTCAGTGACAGCAGCAGCAGGTACGGTGTGTTTCTTTTGTGGTTTTTCAAGACATCCACGTCCAAAGTGTCCTGCTCGTGAAGCAATGTGCCATAAATGCCACAAGAAAGATCATTTTGCTAAAGTATGTCGTGCTAATGCATCAACAAGAGCTAGTGCCTCCACACATTCCAGTGATCATGCGACTCTAGCAACAGTGAATTCTGTGGCTACTCCAAATTCACTGTCAAAGACTGTTGTGAAAGTATTCATCAAAGAAACAGAAGAAGATGGTCTTATTGATAGTGGCAGCTCAGAGAGTTTCATCAACCTTGACTTAGTTAAACGGCTCTCCTTGACTCTACATCACTCATCAGGTACCGTTTCCATGGCATCAACATCTCTCTCTATTCAGACGTTAGGGTTTTGTAAGGTAAATCTCAGAGTTAATGGAAAGGATTATCAAGATGTACATTTAGCTATTCTGCCACAACTGTGCTCTGATGTTATCCTTGGTCAGGACTTTCAGAAGCGGCATGGTAGTGTTACCTTAACATATGGAGGTGAACTGCCTCCTCTTGTTGTCTGTGGACTTAGCACTTTAAGGGCAGACCCACCAAAGCTATTTGCAAATCTTACCGCGGATTGCCATCCTATATCAGCTATGTCACGCCGCTATTCTTATGAGGATCGGATGTTCATTGAGAAAGAAACTCAGAGGCTGCTGAAGGAGGGTATTATAGAACCGAGTAATTCCCCTTGGCGTGCACAGGTTGTTGTTGTTAAAGATGATTATAGGAAACGGAGACTGGCTATCGATTACTCTGAGACAATCAACAAATTTACACTTCTTGATGGTACCCTCTACCTCGAATTGATGATACAGTGAACAAAATTGCTCAGTACTATGTGTTTAGCACAATTGATCTACAGAGTGCCTATCATCAAGTCCCTATAAGGAATGAAGATAAACCATACACAGCGTTTCAGGCTAGTGATGGCCTGTATCAGTTTACCAGAGTCCCTTTTGGAGTCACCAATGGGGTAGCCTGCTTCCAACGAATTATGGATTCACTCATTCAGGAAGAGCAACTCATGGGAACTTATGCGTATTTAGATAATGTTACCATTTGTGGCAAGACCCAGGAGGAACATGATGCAAACCTTGATAAGTTTTTGGAAGCCGCCAAGAAGAAAAATATCAGTTACAATGAGGAAAAGTGCACTTTTTCAACTAAAAGGCTTAGCATCCTTGGTTATGTAGTGGAAGGAGGTTCAATATTCCCAGACCCTGAACGACTACGACCTCTACGGGAACTTCCAATGCCTCAAGACAAAAGTCACTCCGAAGAACTCTTGGTCTCTTTGCTTATTACTCACAATGGATCTACAACTATTCAAGTAAAGTCCGCCCATTGAGTGCTACCACATTTCCTGTGACAAAGGAAGCAGAAGCCACTTTCCATACTCTCAAACAGGACATTGAAAACTCAGTAGTTCAAGCAATTGGTAAGTCCCTACCATTCGAAGTGGAAATGGATGCATCTGACATTGCCATTGATGCAGTCTTATCTCAGGCAGGACGACCAGTAGCCTTCTTTTCGAGAACTTTTCAAGGATCAGAGAAGTGTTACGCTGCTGTAGAAAAGGAAGCCCAGACAATCATAGAAGCAGTTTGCCACTGGAGGCATTATTTAACTGGTAGACATTTCACCATAAGGACTGACCAACGGTCCGTGATGTATATGTTCGACAAGAAGCACAAAAGTAGGATAAAGAATGACAAGATATTACGCTGGAGGATGGAACTATCGTGTTATGACTTTGATATTCTATACCGACCGGGTCAAGAGAACATCTCACCTGATGCATTCTCTAGGTCCTACTGTGGAGCAGCATGTCATGATTTGCAATCACTCTAAGCGCTCCACAAGGCTTTGTGTCACCCAGGAGTTACACGCCTGTACCATTTTGTCAAATCAAAGAACATGCCCTACTCAGTGGAAGATGTGCGACAAGTGATCAGAGCATGCAGAGTATGTGCAGAGTGCAAGCCAAACTTTCATCAGCCAGAGAAGACTCATCTCATAAAATCCACCCAGCCTTTCGAGAGACTGAATATAGATTTCAAAGGACCTCTACCAAGCACAAATCAGAATAGAATTTCCTTAACATAGTAGATGAATATCAAGGTTTCCCTTTGTATTCCCCTGTGCAAATATGACTGCTTCAACTGTTATTAGCTGCCTTTCACAGTTGTTCTCTATTTTTGGTATGCCAGCTTATATCCACTCAGACAGGAGATCCTCATTCATGAGTAACGAACTTCAGGAGTTTTTGGCTAGCGAAGGTATTGCCTGCAGCAGAACAACAAGCTACAACCCTCAAGGCAATGGTCAAGTGGAGCGGTTCAATGGTACTATATGGAAGGCAGTTACAATGACATTGAAGTCGCGCAATCTACCTGTTCAACACTGGCAAACTGTCCTACCTGATGCTCTTCACTCTATTAGATCATTGCTGTGCACAGCTACTAATGCAACCCCTCATGAAAGACTCCTCAACTATTCATGTCATTCCTCTACTGGAGCCTCCGTGTCCACTTGGTTATGTCATCCTGGACCCATTCTCCTGAAGAGTCACCGTAGGATGAACAAGACGGATCTTTTAGTGGAAGAGGTAGGGCTCCTGCAAGCTGATCCACATTACGCCCACATTCGCTACCAAAATGGTGAAGAGACTACAGTATCTACAAGACATTTAGCCCCAGTTGAAACCCCCATTAGTGTGGAATCTCAAGATACACTAATAGATGTGAAAGATGCTTCGTTTTCTCCTGGAAAGCCCCTTGAGACTACCCCTACAGAAATAGAGGATTCTACTCAAGCAGTTAGTCAAACCCCGCTGGAAAATATTGAACCTGGTGAAGAGGCTCAAGGGCTATGAAGGTCGGGACGTATTCGTCACCCACCTAACAGTTTGGGAGATTACTGTCTCTGATATTTTAGAAGGGGGAGATTGTAGTGATACTGCTCCTGTGAGGAGCAGCAGCAAGATAATACTGCACCACCTCTCGGGGCCCTTAACAACAACAACTGCTTGGTGTGTGTCATGGGTGCCAACACATAGTGTGTGATTCTCTTCTCTTATATCCATATATTAGTGATGCAGATTACATGGTGAGTTTAAATATGTGGCCTCTAGTTATAACTTTTCTCTTGACATATGCAAGACATCACCATCCCTGTAGAAGCAGTTATTAGATGTACTAGTCATTATATTTTGTTGTTGCAGAAGTACTATGAAGATTCTATGTTCAGTAAAGCCTAGAGATAAGGCCTGTGTTTCTATCACAACACAGATTTCCCATGCCTGCAGATACCAAGTGCATAGTATGTGCACAGGCTTTGGTTTCCATTGGCCTTGGGTTTCTATGACTGTATTTCCTGTTGGTGCATGTTTACCTGTCTCATTACTATCCTCACTAGTACTAACAAGTTATTGTCTGCATCGCTATTGGGCCGTGCAGACCTCCTGCGCAAACGCTCTTCAGTTCCCTGACAGCAGTAGTGTGAGGTGGTGCTTGTCGCGCCTCTGTCGTCAGACCAGGAGAACTACTATTAGTCAACATGGCGTGCAGTTACAGTCGCAGGATTAACACTGTCGGTGTTGAACTTCTCAGTGGGGCAATAACGCCAGCCTCAGCCCAGGTATTACTACCTAAAATAATCAGAGACACGTATGGCATTCAGGATGGAGAGTTGTACGGCGTAGCATTGAACGGAGCACGTAGATTTTTTGTGAAACTGCTCTCAGCAACGGTTTACGAGTCGTTGGTCAACCGTTTTCAGGACGTAAGTCTTGATGCAACACCAGCTGTGCGTGTGAGGATGATCGATGTATCCAGACATTATACATGGATTAAATTGCGTAATGTCCCCTTTGAGGCGGATGAGGCAGATATCAGAAACGTATTTGAGGAATACGGAACTGTTCATTTGGCCCAGCATGGTAAGTGGGTGTCGGGTGCCTACACAGGTATGCCGGAGGGCACTTTTAACCTAAAAATGTTCATTGCGACACCCCATACCGTCTTACGTGTACCTAAAGGAATTCAGGACACAGGTCATGGTGTCATACGCGGGCAAAGGCGTACCTGCCGACTATGTGGGGAATATGATCACATAGCGGCGGAGTGTGGGAAGCGGGAACGAGCTCCTGGCCTTTTTTTTTCCCAAACCCCGGGTTTTTTAAAAATTTAAAAAATTTTGGGTTTAAAAAATTTTTTTAAATTTTTTTTTTTTTGGGGGTTTTTTTTTTTGGGTTTTTTTTTTTTGGGGGCGGGCCCCCCCTTTCCCCCCCAAGGGGAAAATTTTTTTGGGGGCCCCTTTCCCCCCAAAAAAACCCTCCAAAAAATTTGGGCCCCTTCCCGGGTTTAAAAACCCGGGGGGGGGGAAAAAAAACCCCCTTTTTTAAAAAAAGGGGAAAAAATTTGGGGAAAATTTAGGGGGGGGGGGCCCCCCCGGGGGAAAAAAAAAAAAGGGGGGGGGTTTAAATTTTGGGGTTTTTTTTTCCCCCCGGGGGTTTTTGGGGGGGTTGAAAAAAATTTAAATTTTTTTTCCCCCCAAAGGGGGGAAAACCCCGGGGTTTTGGGCCCCCCCCCAAAAAAAAATGGGGGGGTTTTTTGGGGGGGGAAAAAAAAAATTTTTTAAAACCCCCCTTTTTAGGGGCCCCAAAAGGGGGGGGGGGGGGTTTTTAAAAAAAAAAAGGGGGGGTTTTTTTAAAAAATTTTTCCTTTGGGGGGGGAAAGGGGCCGGGGAAAGGGGGGGAACACCCAAAAAAAAGGGGGGGGGACCCCCGGGGGGGGGTTTCCCCCGGGGGTTTGGGGGAAAGGGGGGGGGGGGGAAATTTTTTCCCGGGTTTTTTTTAAAAAAAAAGGGGGGGCCCTTGGGGAAATTGGGGGTTTTGGGGAAAGGGGGGGGGCCCCCCCCCCGGGGGGGCCCCCCCTTAAAAAAAAGGGGGAAAAATTTTAAAAAAAAAAATTTTTGGGGGAAAAAAGGGGGAAATTTTAAAATTTCCCCCCCCCGGGGGGGGGTTTTGGGGGGGGAAAAAGGGGGAACCCGGGGAAACCAAAAAAAAGGGAAAAAAAAAGGGGGGCCCTTTTTTTTAAATTTTTTTTGGGGGGGGGAAAAAATTTTTTTGGGGGGGGAAAAAAGGGGGGGGGCCCAAAAAGGGGGGGGGGGGGAAAAATTAAATTTTTCCCCCGGGGGGGCCCCCAAAAAAGGGGGGGGGGGGGGAAAAAAAGGGGCCCGGGAAAAAAGGGGGGGAAGGGGGTTTTTAAAAAAAGGGGCCCCCCCGGGGGGGGGAAAAAAAAAGGGGGGGGGGGGAAAAATTTTTAAAGGGGGGGTTTTAAATTTTTTTTGGGGGTTTTTTGGGGGGAAAAAGGGGGGGGTTTTTTTTTTGGGGGGGATTTTTTTTTTTAAAAAAAGGGGGGGGGGGGGTTTTTTTGGGGTTGGGGGTTTGTTGGGCCCCCTTTTTTTTTTTAAAAAAAAGGGGGGGTTTAAAGGGGGAAAGGGGTTTTTTTGGGGGGTGGGGGGGGGGGGGTTTCCGGGGGGGGGGGGGAAAATTTTTTTTGGGGGGGGGGGGGTTTTTTTGGGGAAAGGAGTTTTTGGGGGGGAAAAATTTTTTGGGTTTTTTCCCGGGGGGGGGGGGGAAAAAATTTGGGGGGGGGGTTGGGGGGGGTTTAGGGGAAATTTTTGGGGGGAAAGGGGTTTAAAAAAAAATTTTTTTTTTTTTTTAAAAAAAACCTTTGGGGGGGGGGGGGGGGTTTTAAAAAAAAAAGGGGGCCGGGAAAAAAATTTTAAATTTTTGGGGGGGGGTTGGGGGCCCCTTTTTTTTAAAAAGGGGGGGGGGGGGGGGAAAATTGGGGGGGTTTTGGAAAAAAAAAAAAAAATTTTTTTTAAAAAAAAAAAAATTTTTTTGGGGGGTTTTTTTAAAAAAGGGGGGGGGAAAGGGGGGGGGGGAAAAATTTTTTTTTAAAAAGGGGGAAAAATTTTTTAAAAAATTTGGGGAAAAAAGGGGGCCCGGGGGGGGGGGGGGTTTTTTAAAATGGGGGGGGGGAAAAAAAAAATTTTTCCCCGGGGGGGGGGGGGGGAAAAAAAGGGGTTAAAAAAAAAAAAAGGGGAATTTTTTAAAGGGGGTTTTGGGGGAAAGGGGGGGGTTTGGGGGAAAAAAAAGGGAATTTTTTTTTTGGGGGGTTTGGGGGGGGGGGAAAACGGGGGAAAAAAAAAAAGGGGTTTGGGGGGGGGGGGGAAAAAAAAAAGGGGTTTCCCCGGGTTTTTTTTTTTTGGGGGGGGAAAGGGTTTATTGGGTTTTTTTGGGGGTTGGGGGAAAGGGGGGGGGGGAAAAAAGGGGGAAAAATTTTTTTCCCGGGGGGGGAAAAAAAAAAATTTCCCCCCAAAATTTTTTTTTTTTTCCCCCAAAAGGGGGGAAAAATTTTTAAAGGGGTTTTGGGGGGGGTTTTTTTGAAAAAATTTTTTAAAGGGGGAAGGGGGGGAAAAAAATTTTTTTGGGGGAAAAAAAAAGGGGGGGGGGGTTTTTTTTTTTTTTTTTTTTTGGGGGCCAAAAATTTGGGGGGGAAAAAGGGGTAAAAGGGGGGAAAAGGGGGAAAATTTTGGGGTTTTGGGGGGGAAAAAAAAAAGGGGAAAAAAGGGGGGCGGGGGGGGGGAAGGGGGGGGGTTTTTTTTGGGGGGGGGGAAAAAGGGGGGGGGCCCCCCAAAAATTTTAAAATTTTTTTTGGGGGAAAATTTTGGGGGGTTTGGGGGAAACATCAAAAAAAAAAGGGGCCGGTTTTTGGGGTTGGGGAAAAAAAACCCTTTTTTGGGGGGGGGGGGGGGGTTTTTTTCCCCAAAAAACCCCCCCCCTTTTAAGGGGCCCTTTTTTTTTTGGGGGGGGGGGGGGGGGGGGGGGGGGTTTTTTTTTTTAACCCCCAACAAACCCCTTTTGGGGGGGAAAGGTTTTTTTTGGGGGTTTTTGGAAAAATTTTTTTGGGGTTGGGGTTTAAAAAGGTAAAAGGGGGGGGGTTTTGGGTGGGGGGGGGGGAGAGGAAATTTTTTTGGGGAAAAAAAGGGGGGGTTTTTTTTTTTTAAACCTTAAAATTTTAAATTTTTGGGGCCCCCAAAAAGGGGAAAAACCCCCTTTAGGGGGGGGGGGGGCCCCCCCTTTCCCCCTTTTGGTTTAAAAAAAATTTTTTAAAAAAAATTTTTTGGGGGTTTAAAAATTTTTTAAAACCCCCAAAAAGGGGGGGGGGGTTTTTTTTTTTTTTTTGGGGGTTAAGGTGGGGGGGGGTTTAATTTGGGTTTGGGGGGGGGTTTTTTTGGGGGGGGGAAAAATTTTTTTTTTGGGGGTTTTCGGTTTTGGGGGGGGGGGGGAAAAAAAAAAATTTTTTTTTTTTTGGGGGGGGTTGGGGGGGGAAAATTTTAAAATTTTTGGGGAAAAAAGGGGGGAAAAAAAAAAAAATTTTTTTTTTGGGGTTTTTTTTAAATTTTAATTTTTTTTCCCATGGGGGGTTTTTGGGTTTAGGTTTAATTTAAAAAGGGGGGGGGAAAAATTTTTTTTTGGGTTAAAGGGGGGGGAAGGGGGAAAAAGGGGGAAGGTGGGGGGTGGGGAATTTGGGGGGTTAAGGCTTTAATTTTTTTTGGGGGGGGGGTTTTGGAAAAAAAAAGGGGGGGGGGGGGGGGGGGGGGGGGTTTTTTTTAAAGGGGGGGGGGTTTTTTGGGGGGGGCCTTTTTAAAAATTTTTTTTTTAAAAAATTTTGGGGGGGGGGGGGGGGGTGGGGGGGGGGGGGAAATTTTTTTTTTGGGGGAAAAAAGGGAAGGGGGGGGAGGGGGGGGGAAAAAAAAGGAAAAAATTTTTTTAAATTTTTGGGGGGGGAAAAGGGGGGGGGGGGGGGTTTTCCCGGGGGGGGGGGGGGGGGGGGGGGGTTTCCCCCGGGGGGGGTTTTTGGGTTTGGGGGGGTTTTTTTTTGGGGGGGGGAAAAAAAAAAGGGGGGGGAAACCAAAAAAAAAATTTTTTCCAAGGAAAAATTTTTTTTTTTTTTTTCCCCCCTTTTTTTTTTTAAAAAAAAAGGTTGTCCAAATTATATTTTTTAAAGGGAAAAAATTTTTTTAGGGGGGGTTTTTTTTGGGAAAAATTTTTAAAATTTTTCCCCCAAAAAATTTTTAAAAATTTAATTTTGGGTTTTTTTTGGGGTTTGTGGTTTTAGCGAGTGTACTGTCTTTATTTTAAACATTATTTAAAGTGCTCATCCAGTTTCTGCTAGAAGGAACGTTTAAAGACTTCCATAAAAATTTGTAATGCCCGTTTTAAAAATTTTTTTAATGGGACAGTATTTTTTTAGGGCTTTTTACATTTATAATGTGCTCGGGCCGGGGGAAAAAGGGTGTATTAAAAAATTTTTAATAATTTTTTAAAATTTTTTTTAGTAATGTTTGAGGTTTTGGTTTTTTAATTTTTTTTATTTAGGATTTGATTTTGATTTTGATTTTTGAAATTTTTATTTTGATTTTTGTTTTGATTTTGATTTGAATTTTTTATTTGTTTTTGGGTTTGTTTTTGAAAATTTTTTTTAAAAGCTTAAAAAGAGATTGTATGAGGCACCCAAAGAAAGTGCTTAGGGACTTCTTATTGTATTATTTTTTTTTTTTATTATCCCCACCGGCAGTTCCCCCCAAGGCAGGGTGGCCCCAAAAAAAAAAAACTTTTACCCCTTTCACCCCCATCACTGTCTTTTTCCAGAAAAGGGGGGGTTTAAACTACAGTTTTTAAAATGCAACATTAAAACCCCTCCTTTAGATTTAAAGGGACTTTTACTTTTCCCCTTTTCCCGGACTCAAGCCGGCCTGGGTTTTCCCCCAATCCCTTTATAAAAGTTTTCTTTTTTTTTTCCCCTAACAGCACGTTCCCAAAATATTAAAAAACCCTTTGTTCCCCTTCACCCTATCAAACACGCTCACGCATGCCTGGGTGGAAGTCCAAAAACCCCCCCCCCCGCACCAAACCCTTTTTTACCCCCCTCCCTCCAAACCCCCCCCAGGGCCGACCCCTACCCCCCCTTCCCTTTCCCCACAGACTGATACACTTTGAAGTCCTTCCCTTTTTTCTCCCCTTCTCTCTACAGTCCAAACCCCCCAACAACCCTTCCTCAAACCCCCTGGACAACAGTTTTTTTGGGAATCCCGCACCTCCCCCTAACTTCCAAATACGAATTCTCTGCATTTTATTCACCCAAACATTGCCCTCCCGACATGACTCCCCCACTGCCCCCAGCCTTCTCCTCGCTGGGAACATTCACCCCCCACGCTTCCACCCATATAAGAAACGTTTGGGAAAAACCCATACTCCCCATCCTTCCCCTCTTTGGGCCCCCAAGGGAAAAAAGTTCTTTTTCTCCACAACCCAAAATTTCACCAAACCAAATCTTTTTTTCCCCCATCAATTTTTGATTCCCCCATCTTTCATAGACCCCCATCCGTGACAAAGGCCCCCTCCCAAAAAATCTGAATTTCTTTCCCCCTCCTCCTTTAAAATCTCTCCCTTTCCCAAAATTTATAACAATCTTTTTTTCACCTAATCTTTTTTTTTATCCTCATAAACCCTTTCTCTTTCCCCGTATTCCCCCTTTTAATTTTTTTTTTTTTTGCACACCCTTTCCAAATTATCCCCCAATTCGCAACTTCTCTTTGAATCTCCCAAGAGCACCCGTTCCAAAAACAAAAAGCAGCCCTTTTACAACTCCCCCTTTTTGTTTGATTCTTTATCTTTTAACTCCAACCCTCTTGCCAGACCCCCCCGCATTTACTTTCTTTTCAACCCCATTTTATAAAAAATATTAAACAAAACCCGGTGCAATCACAAAATCCCTTTCTAAAGGGCCCTTCTTTTATGGGAAAAAATTCCCCCTTTTTCCTTTCCCTACCTAACTTGAGCCTCACTTTTTCCCCGTAAAAAAAATCTTTACTGCTTTTTAGTAACCTACCTCCTACACCATCACTTTTCAACATTGCCCAATTTTCCCCCCCTATCCACCCCGTCCTTTCGCCTTTTTTCCCCCAAAACCATAAAATGCCCCAAAGACCTCTTTGGGCCCTTTTCCCAAATACTGTTCACTTATATGTTTCACTTTTTTAAACACCTGGGCCACCAACCCCTAAACCCTTTCCTTTAAAAACCCCCTTGGTTTATCTGCTATTTCCTTTTTCCGTCTTTCTTTTAATTTCTTTCAAAAAAAAACCTTTCCAAACACTTTTCCCGGGACACTAAAAAGGGCATCCCCCTATAATTTTTGCACTCTCTTTTATCCCCTTTGCCTTTATACAAAGGGAAATTTCATGCTCTCTGCCAATCCCTAGGGACCTTTCCCTCTTCCATACAAATTTTTTAAAAAAATTGACCAACCACTTCCAAAACTATTTTTCCCCACCTGCTTTTAAAAATTTCTATTTTTTACCCCCTCAATCCCGGCTGCCTTAACCCCCCTTTAAATTTTACCTACTTTCCTCACAACTTCCCCCACCCCCCCCAAACTGATTTTTTCCCCACTCCTACAAGTGTTATTCCTCCTTGCCCCCATAAAACGAAATCACCAGCTTTCCCTATCTTCAAACCAATTTAAAAAATTCCCCAAAATTTTTTCCTTCCATCTTCCCAATACCTTAACTCTCCATTTAATAAAATCTCCTTTCCTATTTTTAATGACAAAACCCCTTTTTTTCCTAGGCTTTCTTAACTTGTTAAACCACTTTTAAAACTTTTTTTTATTTTCAACAAAAATTTGTTGATAACATTTACACCCACTCTCTCATTTTTCTCTTTTTTTTACTTTTCTTCACCCACTCTTTTTAAATTCTCTCTTTTTTTCCAAAATTTCTCTTCCCCCCCTTTCATCACTTTTTACTTTGTAAAAACTTCTTATATGCTAACTTTTTTCTCCCTTCCCACTCTCTTTACATTTATCATTTCCCCCAATCGCTCTCTTCCCTCCTGCACCCACTTTGTAACCACAAACTTCTGCTGAACACTCTAAAAACTACATTTTTAAACCTACCCCATACCTCTTCGACCCCATGCCCCATGCTCTCCCCGCCCATCTATCCTCCAAAACTGTTTTTTAAACTTTTCCCTAACGCCTCCCCCTTTTAGTTTATAAAACCCTTTTCCCCTCTCTTCCCTGATTTCTTCTATTCCCCCTTGTATCCCCTCTAAACCTTTTTTCCCCTCAGTGTAGCTACAAACTAGAAAGTGAAATTTTTTTTATCTGTGGGCCCCCCTTAAAAAAAAGTACAATTTAAGTTCTACTCAACAGTCTTTTATATAAACCCAAAACATAAAACCAACAAAAATACGTCTTTTTGGGCCCCACATCATTTTCGGTAAAAACTTAAATTTTTTCCCCTTTTTATTTAAAATATGTATTACCTATTTAAATAAACCCCTTTCTATCAAAATTCAATCAAAAGGGGTTCCCCAATTTTATTTCACCTGCCCCCCCAAAATTACCCACCCACCCTCTCTAAAGTTTCTCCCTTTTAGCATTCAAGTCCCCTACCCCAAATTTCTCTCTCACTTGGTTCAAAGGTCCCATACATTTACTTAAAATCTCCCAAAAAACTCTCCTCCCCTCTGCATTCCCCCCTTTTCCAGGGGCATACAGGGTTATTATACCCCCTTTCTCGCATCCCAAACCCTTTTCTTTAATCCACATAATTCTTTAATTTTCACATTCCCTAATTTTTCTTTTTTTCCTTCCATAATGCATTTAACATTAATGCAAAACCCTTTCCCTTGCTCAACTTTCTTTAGATTTTCCAGATTTAATCCCATTTATTTCCCCCCCCTAAATTTTCCCCCCTCCCCCCCTTCCCCTTTTTTTTCGCTTAGGGCCAGGACCTCCAACTTCTTTTCATTCATAACATCACAATCCTGTTTCTTGTTTATCCGCACTTTCATCCACGCACATTTAAGCAACCCAGTTTTAAAAAAGTTTTTCTTTTTCTCTTTTTTTTTGTAAATTTTTAAAGGGAAGGGGTTACTGCCCTTTTCTCCCCGCATTTTAGTCGCCTCATAAAGACACGCAGGCTTTCGGGGGGAAAGATTCTTTTCCACTTCCCCCTGGACAATAAAGAATATTTTAAAAAGGAAAAAAGGCTATTTAGAAAAAAAGGGGAAAAACCTAGATGTATGTATAAATTATATATGCATGTGCGTGTCAAAGAAGTGTGACCAAAGTGGGAAAAAAGGAGTGCAAAATATCCCTGAAAACTTAGCGAAGGGTTTTAAATTTTGGGGAAAAGGGGGGTGATTTTTTTTAACGAGATTGGGATGTAAAAGGTTTTTACTCTGGGTTTTTCTCCTTGTGAAGGTTTTTGAACCCTTTTTCCCTATGCCGTCATTGTATGTTCTATACAAAAACTGAAAGTTTATATTGTTTTATTTTATATAGTTTATATTTTATAGTTTTTTTGTTTATCATAGTATGTTATATGGAAAAATTTTTTGTGTATATGGGGAACCTCTTTTTTTGTCAATTCAAAGTTTTTGTTAATAATTGGCTAGTGTTGTTGTGTAGGGTTGGGAACCTACTGTATCCATTTTTTTAAAACTTTAATTTTTAAAATCAAGCGTAAAGTTTTTAAATAAAAAATAAAAAAAAAAAAAAAAAATAACAATGGAGCTTCCCCCCATTTTTTTTTCTGGTAATATTCCCCAGTTAGCTATGGGTATACTAGGGAATATTACCCGCACGGGACAAAGGCTGTGAGGGAAAAGTTCAATAGATAGGAGTAGCAAGGGAGTATATAGTAACAATAGTTTATTGCCGGCTACTTGTTAATGTAGGGTAAGTCCAGCTCCCACTACTCCCCCCCTTTTTTCCCCCACCCCGAAAGTGATAGTTTGATTGCTGGCTGCTTGTTAAGGTAGGGTCAGCCTAGCTCCCGCTGTCCCTTCCCCTCCCTCTTCCCCCCCCCCCCGAAAGGTGACGTGTGGTGCTCCGGCCAAACAGTAATCACTCGACTCACAGCTCCCAGTACAACTGTAAGTAAAATGCCTCTGCTCCTGTGTTATTTGATAGCTTAGTTAAAAGCTTCACTTTTGTCTAATCTTGAGACTTAGTTCATGCTGCCTTGACTCTCATGATTAAAAATCTCGTCTTTAAATCCTCACCATTCTTTTAAATACCTTACACTTATCATGGAGAGTGATTTCTTAAGCAGTGGGTAACCTGTCTATCTTTGCAGCTTGGAATGACAGATTGGATCACCTGCCAACCAAGGAGAAGTATTGATGGATATTGACTAACGTCCTGAGACGTCCCCCTTTTGAATCTACTTACCTGTGCAGTAGCAGGATATAACCCCTCATCATTGTAGTGGTTAAGAACCTGTTTTCCTGTCATCTGGACTGATTATTTACGGCTATAGACCCTGTGAAGAACGAGCCAGTGGGTTGTCACCAACACCTGCGACTCCCCCCCACATCATCGGCAACGGCTACGATTTCAACAACACGCAGTGTCACCAACACCAGACACCCATGTTTTATATATATTAGTGTAGAATTCAGATATAATTTATATTTTTAATTTTTCATTTTCTTTAATGTAGGATCAATATTTCACATTTAAGTGTTTTATATTTTATATTTTCTAAATAATAAAGTGTTTATGGTTGTCAGTTTTTGTTCTTTTTCTATGCATTAATTTTCCTGAGGAGGAGCCAGCCTTAGTAATACTGACTGAAGTTGTTACAGGACTGAGTAAGCCTTCACAAGTGGCGACCTTGCCAGGATCAACTCGACTGAATCAAGATTCAACTCCATCTCGAATCTACCAATGGAACTTCAACGCCGCATACAACAGACGGTTACCACCAGCCATGAGTAATCATTCTCTATGGTAGGACTACAATACAGGTATTTAAAAAATTTGGTGATTGTTAGTCTCAATTTACTGCAAGTCAAGTCAGGCAGTATATAATAGTTAATTCTGCCACCTTTTTTCGAGCTTGAAACACTTTGGAGGATTAGACTCCAGGGACCCGAGATTTTCCAGTGACAATTTGTTTCATTGAGCGCTTTATTATATCAAGGGAACTGTCGTAGGACACTCTTGATTTGTTGGTGAGAAGATTGGATGGTCAAGGGACCCCATTCTACTTACTGCTTGCTCGGAGCCGGCATAGAACCCTTCGTTTTCATTAATACATTGTTTAATTGAAGCAGGGATCGAGCCCTCTGGTTTATTTACAGTTTGAGTGGAGCAGGAATTGAACCCTCAGTTTTCTTTAATACCCGTTTCATTTTTCCCATGGTAGTTTAAATTATTCTTGTAAGTATGGAGGAATACCATTTTTGGATGAACGCTGGAAGTAAGTTAGGAATAACAGGGAAAAATTTAGACTCTTTCATTAGTGCTAAGATCATCGAAAAAATTGAAAGAGAGAATTGAGAGAGAAAAGAGACAGAAAGGGAAAGACAAGAGGAAAAGGAGAGAGAGAGAATCGAAATAGAGGAAAAGGGGAGAGAGAGAATCGAAAGAGAAGAGAAAAAGGAGAAAGAGAACCTTGAAAGACAGGAGAAAAAGGAGAGAGAGAGTTGAAAGAGAAAGCCAAGAAAGACAGTTAGAAAGAGAGCGCAAAGACAAAAAAGAACGTGATTGACTTGATCGTGAGGTGAGAGCTAATGTACATGAGGAACAAGTTAAATTAAGAGAACTTGAGAAAAGAGCAAAGGATAGAGAACGTGAGGAAAGAGCTAGAGAACGTGAGGAAATAGCTAGAGAACATGAGTTAAGAGAGAGAGAAAAGGATCACAAGCTCGAAAAAGCTCGCCTTGAATTAGAGAATAAAAAGTTAACTTTTACACAACAACAATTAGAGGAAGGAGTAATTAAACATCATGCAGACAGTGCACATATTCCAACACCTAATTTACCTCCCTTCACAGAGGGTGAAGACATTACTTCATACATTATCAGGTTTGAAAATACCACTACCCTCTGTGAATGGCCTGCTGACACCTGGGCTACCAGGTTAAGAATGTTATTTTCTGGTACAGCTTTGAATATCTATGCAACTTTGTCGCCGGATATCATGTGTAATTATAACCTACTGAAGAAGGCAATCCTTAGAGCATATCAAAAAACCACTAATTCTTACAGGAAAAATTTCAGGTATGCCACCTTACAGCCTGGCCAGAACTTTCAACAGTTACAGGTAACACTTTCGTTTGTTCGACTTTTGGATAGAGAGTTCAGGAATTGATCACAGTTATGAATCTCTTAGAGACTTCATGGTTGCTGACCAGTTCCTGACAGCTCTTCCTCACCAGATAAGAACATTCATTAGAGAACGTAACCTGATTAAAGCTGAAGTTGCTGAGGCCGCTGACCTGTATGCTGAGGCTCACAATTCCTATAAAGACCTAAAGGGATCGAACCCTAAGGGCAAGGGTTCATCAGATCTTAAGAAATCAAAGCCTCTAGTGGAAAGTAAAATGACTTCTTTTATTCCTGTTTGTCATTTATGTGGTGTTAAGGGACATAAACGTCCAGATTGTCCTTCTAAGAAGGTCCAAAAAGTTGGAAGATGTTTTAAAGACTGTAATGACCAAGCACCCTTCTGTTCAGGAACAGTTAATGGACTTAATGTATCTACCATTTTACGAGACACTGGATGCACATGTATAGTCATTTCTGATAAGCTGTTCCCTAACCTTAAACTCATTCCTCTGCTATACTTTCAGACAACTCGGGCCATACTGGCACTTTTCCTAGAATCCGTTGTTACTTTAGGTCTAAATGGTTCACAGGTTGGTCTGAAGCCGTACTAGCTCCCATCACTTCTTGCTCCGTACTAATAGGTAATGTAAAAGGTGCCATTCTTCCTTCTGAGGTTGACCTTTCATCACCAAAGATGGACATAAGTGTTTCAGATCCTCTTCCTGTAGAGTCAGAGAAGCCCCTCGAAAGTTCAAATGAGACAATGTCTCGTGAGATTCATGTGGGATTAAAAACCAGTGATGCTACTCTCGAAAGCGAGGTAGTAGGATCACCGGTTCACTTGTTAGATGAAAGTGAAGATATCACCTCCGATACTATAAATGTCTTGACTAAGGCTCAGACCAAAGCCCAAGCTTCTCCTACTGTCCATCCTTTGATTTTCTCTGACTTTAAGCCTTTAGATATAACGAAAGACTCCTTTTTCAATTTACAACGTAATTGCCCTTCTCTTCAGAATTGCCATAATGCAGCTAGACAAAATCAAGTTATCCAAAGGAAAAACTATTCACATAAATTTGAATATATGAAAGGTATCTTATATAAGTAAGTATTCAAATTAAATTCAGATGAGATAGACTATTCCATCTTAGTTGTTCCAAGTCAATGCAGAGACTGCTCTTAAAATGGCTCATGACTTACCAGTGGCCGGACATTTCTCGCACTGTAAAACCTTAAATAAAATTAGGGCAACCTATTTTTGGCCCAAAATGTCCTCAGATATCACTACCTATTGCAGATCGTGTAAAGTTTGCCAACTGTCATCCTCCCGAGGTACCAGGCGAGTACCTATGGTCAAAATGCCATTCTTTACGGTACCGTTTGAAAGAGTAGCTATTGACATCGTTGGTCCTTCATCACCACTTTCATTTGGGGGACATAGATATATATTAACCTTAGTTGATTATGCTTCAAGTTTCCCTAAAGCTGTACCCTTAAAGACCATAACTACTACAGAGGTGGCTGAAGCTCTTTTGTCCATCTTCTCCAGAGTGGGCATCCCTAGAGAAATTTTGTCTGACCGTGGGACACAATTCACATCTGACTTAATGCAACATCTCTACCAACTTCTGGGAGTGAAGCCTCTCTTCACCACACCCTATCATCCCAGCTGTAATGGGAGGATTGAGCACAAGCATTCGATTCTCAAGTCCATTTTAAGGAAACTTTGCTCCCTTAAACCTAAGGAGTGGCATTGTTACCTACCCTGTGCATTTGTTTGCCATGAGGGAAGTTCCCAGTGACTCTTTGGGGTTTTCACCTTTTGAACTTCTCTATGGTAGACAGGCCAGAGGTCCACTGTCCATCCTTCATGACTTATGGACTAATGAGGACGTAAAGGCTGAGGTTCAGTCTTCTTATCAGTTTCTCCTTGACCATAGATCCAAACTTGAGGAGACCTCTAACATAGTATCGAAGTTAAGCTTGTCAATGGACCAGTACAAAACCTATTTTAATTCCAAAAGTCAGAGCAGAAGTTTTAAAGAAGGGGATGAAGTTCTGGTACTTTTGCCTATCAAGTCAAATAAATTATTAGTAGCATGGAAAGGTCCATATGAAGTATTAAAAATTTGTGGGAAAGTTGACTACCTCATAGAAGTCAAGGGGAAACCTAAGCTTTTTCATATCAACATCCTTAAGAAATATTACCGAAGAAATTCGGTTAACTGTTTGAATGACTTTGACTTAGTTTTTCAACACGAACTTGATAAGACAACTGAAGAGTGTAAGGTGTGCGTAATTGACACCTCTAACTTAGACTATGATGGATAACTACATGACTTGGTGAGTCTTGACCACTCGGGCGCAACCAACATTAATATTAATGATCTTTGGATGACCATAAGAGACATGAACTACTTCAATGTGCGAGTAACTTTTCAGACGTCTTTACTGATATTCCATGTGTTACATCCACGGTAGTCCATAAGATTGACTTAGTGACTGACAATCCGATCAAACGGAAATTATACCCAGTTCCAGTTCACCTTAGGGATGCATTTGACCGAGAGGTAGACAAATTATTAAAATTAAAGATCATTGAACCTTCAGTATCTTCATATTGCTCACCAGTAGCCATGGTTAAGAAGGAGGATAATTCATATAGACTTGCTATTGAGTTCAGAGGCCTTAATGCTATAACTCGGTGGGATGCTGAGCCTATGCCCTTAATAGATAGCGATCTACACAAATTTTATGACGCTTCCTTCTTTTCAGAGATTGATATTGCGCAGGCATATCATCAAGTAATGTTAGATCAGTAGGCACTTTATAAGGGTAATGCTTACACTTTACTCTTGTATAAATCTTAGCCACACATGTGCAAGCAATTAATTGGGCTAATTAAAATGTACTACACAATTAAATAAATTTGTACATTCCATACCCACATCCTTCAATCAGTCACTTATTTGAATTAATTACTTAATAAATAAGTAATTTTCAGTAATTACATCCGGGATAGTATGGACCAACAGGCAGATATGGGAAATTTTTAGGGGTTTCCTGTACGAACTTCGTCATTACATTCATACAAATAATCTCATCGAGAGGTGTCAACCATATATTGTTTACAGTCGTTGCCCCGTGTAGACGTGTGAGAAAACTTAGCCACTCATCGTTGCTGCAAGCAGCCCCATCGACCCCACACAATATGCAGAGAGAACCTAGGATAACCCAAAAAAGTCAGTGTGACTTATTTCCAGTACTCTAAATTAAAAGTGGATAGCACCCACAAGTACAGCGCTGCTAATTAGTTGTGGACTGTATCAATCAATCAATCAATCAAGTTTATTCTCTATAAGGATTACAATGCGGGGTTTACAGATTTTGAATAATGTGTGGTTTACATGTTTTAAAACACTAATTACAGAGGGGGCCACTAGGACACCTAGAATGGCTAGGCATTTCGGGCAGACTTAGATTAATTCTAAACTTTAAATTATTACAGATTATGATATTAAGGCTAAGTGACTACATCATAGTTTGTAAGTTTAGCAATGTGAATGCTTTTGTTTTCGCACAATACATAGTGTCTATATTGGAGTATCATAGGCAAACTTATGACTAGTTAGGATTCATTATTTTACGATTAAGATTCGTATTTCTGTGTTTATAATCAATGGGTGAGTAAGTGTAAGTGTGAATCACCAGGTGGTTTACATGTAGTTAGTTGATGGGGTGTATCAGGGAGACAAGATGTTTTCTAACTGTAGTTTTGAAAGTGATGAATGTGTCTGCAGTTCTAGAGTTTTCAGGTAGGGTGTTCCAGATTTTAGGCCCTTTGATGCACATTGAATTTTTGTAAAGGTTTAGTCAGACATGGGGAATGTCATAGAGATGTTTGTGTCTGGTGTTATGCCTTTGGGTCTTGTCACAACTATCAAGAAAGCGTTTTAGGTCAAGGTTAATATTGGAACTAAAGGTCCTGTAGATGTAGATTGCAAAGTAGTAAGTGTGGGTGTTCTGAACAGGAAGTAAGTTTAGATCTATGAAGAGTAGGGGGGTTGTTGCCAGGGATAGGATTTAGTGATTATTCTTACTGCAGCTTTTTGTTGGGTTATTATTGGCTTTAGGTGTGTTGCTGCAGTTCATCCCCAAGCACAAATAGCATAGGTGAGGTATGGATAAATGAGTGAATGGTATAGTGTGAGAAGGGCAGTTTGCGGCACGTAATATCGTATCTTGGAGAGGATCCCCACTCTTTTGGATACGTTTTTTTATGTGTTGGGTATGGGTGCTGAAATTTAGGTTGTTGTCGAGGTATAGACCTTGGAATTTGCCTTCATTATGTCTGGCAATTAGAGTGTTGTCGATCTTAATGTGAAGTTGTGCAACACCTGCGCTGCTACCTACACGTGTATTAGTTAAAAAATAAAAAATCATTCCCCTCCCTTTCTGTAGCTACATTCATCAGACACTTTTTGGCACTCTTATTGAACTGGTTCATGCTATGACTGGCTTTGACATGTGCGGGCAGTCTGTTCCATTCCTTTATTGCTGCACAATAAAGGGTGTTTGAAGCCTGGCTACTGAGAGTGGGTACTACAAAGTTGTGCTCTCTCCCCGTAGTACCATGATTGCTTTGGTTCCCAACCTTGACAAAATTGGCAGCAAGATATTCTGGACACTGTTTGTGAGCAATTTTATAAACATGATTTAGCTGCTTTACCCTGTCTTCAACATTCAGCATGTTCAACTGCTGTAATTCATTCTGGCCTACATGTTCTCTTGGACCCAGGCCCTGGATAAATCTTACAATTTTGTTCTGGGTGATTTCAGTTTTTGTTTCGTCAAGGCAGAGTACCATCAAGAACAAGCATAATCCATATGACACTGTATAAGGGCTAGACATAGGGTCCTGTGAGCCTCAGTAGGTAGACATTGTGCTTGTCTATAGAGGAACTTCAGTCTGGCACTCTCTTTCTTTACTACACTGTTCCCTATCAATTCTCCCGACATGCATGGGTCAAAGGGGATTCCCAGATATTTTACTGATGAAACAAAAGTGATGGGCTCCCCACTACATTAGACATTAAAATTATTTACCCTTCTCAGTTTGTTTCATGCCAAAGAGAATGGCTTCAGTTTTCCCGAGGTGTAATAATAGTGTGTTGTCTACTAACCATTGCTGCATGACTCCAGTTCCAGTGTTAAACATTAGCAATATCTTGTGGGTCTTTACCTGACACAACAGAGCACTGTCATCTGCATACAGTAGGAGTTTGCACTTGACACTGATAGCATGTTATTAACATAGCATGGGAATAATAAGGGACCCAGAATACTACATTTTTTTTTTTTATTTTATTTAAAAGTACATCACAACACATAAAAAATAACAAACAGGCTTTATCTGCCAACAAATGTAATAAACTTTCCATGGCCATATAATACCACATACAGATATAATAATTATACATCATGTAACAAAAATTATCTAATGAAAACACTAACAGTAACCAACAAGGAGAGAATTGATACATACTTCCGTACTAACTACAACAAAAGTAAAACAAGATATTCTGTACTATGACTGAACGTCATAAGGTACAAACTCAAAAGGGCACAGTATGTTACATACCGTAGCCCTGCAAACTAAAACCCCCCTTCCCTAGACAGAACCCCCCCCTTCCCTATACAGAACCTCCCCCTATCTGAAAAGTACAACATAAAATCAGACCCACAAGAGTGGCACAATAATTAAGTTAACCCAACACATCTATAATGCATTATCCAAAAATATATCTTACACACTAAAAATATGAAGCATATAAAACACAAGATACATCCTGTTCCCTAAACTTGAATGGTAAAGGATATAACTGCCTCACGGTTTAACAAAACAAACTGCAAGTGCAATAAGTACATTATGTAAATATAGAACAGTTTTGACTTCTAACATTGGTTAAGAAAGTATTTTCGCTATATCAAATACATTAACCAAGATCCATCGACATCATAATCCACACGACAAACGGTGCTGTCAATATAATGGTAATACACCTACGACACAAAGGATAGACGATGGTTTTAACTCAACACAACACATATACATTATAGAAAGAACATGTAATAACTTGGGTTATATACAAATGGCAAGCAACACATGGGTAAGTATATAAACGTGTTAAAAAAAAAAAACAACACACACAATAACCACACACACACACAAGCACACTCATACACTCAACATAAGACATAGGTATTATGGATCTGACGACGAAAAACTCCAAATATAACAATACGAATGTGTTATATTACTTCTCAACAAATAAAATAATCAATTACATGCAATATCATATATTACATGTAATAGGAAAACACTTCTATCAAATACCAATAATTGGTATACAAAGAATAAAAAAATGGCAAACACTTAACGTTTCTGTCATATACAAAAAATTTTAACATTTTTATAATGAACACACATTTGGAGGACATACATACAACATTGGAGACATACATACAACATTAGAGACCTACATACAACATTCACAAACAACGACATTTACACACAATTAAACGCAGCTTGGACCAGGCACCGTAAGATTACCCACTTGAACAAACACAAATATCCTCAAATCCTTTAACTCTAATGCTCTGTATGCAGACGGGAAATCTTTCTCCGCATCTCCCCTCATAACTAACTGATTTCGACACTTAGTTTCAAGAATTGTTTCCGCCGCTAAAACCGCCGGATTCTGCTATTACCATCAACATGTCTATAGCCCATGACACATAAAAATAATCGGCTACGACATAACGACACTGCACTTGTACACAAATGTCGACCCCACCCACATCAAAACTCAACGCCCTTATTACAGACAAACCTCCCCCCCTACCAAGTCGTAAAACCCTGCTTAACCACGCACGTACTATACCTAGAATATTCACAGAAAATACACAACGTGAAACGCTGATTTCGTCCTCCCGCACGCTGACAACTCCGGTCCTCCTCTACCAACGCCGATTAGGACAACACCTCCTTGGACGGCAGAATCCCGTGCAAAAATTTAATAAACCACCATTCGCGTACTCGAGAAAGGAGATGTAACTGATGAACCCCCCGCTTCATATATCACAACCGACGCGTACATGGGGAACATTCCTTGAACTCTGCACCTCAACTTTCAAAACACCATACCCACTCTGTTCCAAAGTACTCAATTTTAACGCTCTGCACGTCTCGCATGCACAGTAACACTACGTACATCGTAATCGCAACTTGTTTACATCTGCCCGTCTCCACCACCTGCTAGGTCACGATACATTTCTGTTAAACCACCATGCCTGACCACCCAGGATCGGAGAAAACGGACGTTTCATCGTAATCAAGCAAGCAATACTCGTCTCTTAAAGAACAAGACCTAACCCTCCTTGACGCATTGTGTCTCTACAATCCACCGCCTTGTGAGCCATTCGCACCTGAACCCCAACGAAATCCTATAAACTCTATTAAAAATGTTTAAATCCCCCTTTATTAGTGATACAGCGCAGCAACGTGCCAAACTTTACTATAAAGAAGAACATTAATTACTATCGCTTCGCTAGGTGTAGGGTTTAAATCTCTTGGCCTTAGACTATTTAAAGAACGCCTCAAAAACATATTTACCTCCCTGCCCCGATTAACAATGCCCTCGTCTCATCAACCTCTCTCATATACTGTAAATACCACATATATAAACACAGTCAACCACCGTCCACGTCTCCTTATACCTACCTCCTCTCTCGCCCAATCCCTCCAACTTCATACTCTTTGATTTTCTTTGTTAACATAGGCATTCCTGTTGCCTCTACCAAATATATCTACAAAGTCCTTCCTACAACAACTCAACTGCTCCCTCGTACGGATAGGACAAGTTGTATCATCTACATAACTCTACTATGGCATGTCGATCACATACTCGAACCCCAGACAATCAACACCCCGCCCACAAACTGTCCAGATAAGAAAGGTACCGCATGCAAGCAAAGAGCATTTGAGACATAGGGCCATCCCTGTCGAATGCCTCTAGTTCAATTGACTAAGTCCCCTCGGATCTGGATCCTTCCCATTAATTGTACTCTAAACCCAGCACGCATTTACAAAGAGCGGGCCCACGGGGGGGGGGGGGGGGGGGGCATAGACTCATAACCAAACCCCCTCCATCTCATAAACTTCCACAGCACATCCCTTTCCTACACTATCAAAAGCAGCTTGCCAGTCTAAAGCCAAAACACCACCACCCCCGCCCCTCGTCCGCATTCCTCGACAAACTCCCTGATATGCCATGACACATCATACATTGTCCTACCTGCACGCCAAACTGACGCCTTATGTATTACCATTGTCAAACACTTTCTTAATCCTATTCATTAAAATTTTTGCATATAATTTATATCACATACAAACATTAGTGATATTGGTCTTAGTCCTTGAGTATTCGTATGTCACATTTTTTTAACTAACACCCAAAACCGCCGTACGCTGAGACAATACCTAAACAACGCCCCCTCCTTCATCGCATTGAGTAAACTACCAGAAAAGTCCGTATGACCTCTCCCAATGTTGAATGATAAAATTCACATGGGGGAATGCCATCAATACCTGGCGCCTACCCTTGCACATTCACCCCCCCCCCCCTTCAAAGCCTCCCACACCTCAGTTCGTCATTATAGGGGCCCCACCCATGAGAAAGCGATCATTATCATTCAACTCACATCGTACATTCTGCCACCAATTCCGTATTGCTCCACGCTTACTTTTTATTTAGCATCTTGATATTAAACCATTTATCAAACGTAATACTTATTTCCTTCAGTTGTTGTTATCAACCTGACCCTCACTATACCCTTCAACCCTTCAACGCCACCTGAACCCACTAAACTCACGATTCTCCCATCCTCCTTTGTGTCCTGACTACTTAAGACACAAGCGACGGCTTATCACCCACACCAGCCCCTCCGCGGCTCCACTCTTCGAAATACGCGGCCCCATCAAAAACCGTATTTTTTCAGCTTTGGATGTGGTCTCTTTAGATTGTCAACTCGTCGACAGGGTAAATTCCAGATACCTCGTCCCCTTGCGCCATAACATGCTGTAAAGACCTCCTCCAGGTACCGTCAAAAATCCATATACACCAATCGAGAGGCCTCCTTACCTACCCCGCCGATTACATAAAAATCCTTAATGCTAGGCCTTCATAAACCTCGTCCAATTGTCGCACTAAATCACTACCCTGCCAAGGAGGTCTAACTCCCATAGACGTCCATAAGTGCGTGAAGAGTGCTGTATCTTCAATCACTTTGAAGTAAACGAGTCTTTAACTTCCAAATCCTTTAGTCAATACGAGTCGGGAAGACCTCTCCAGGTTCGAGCTCTCACAGAAACACTCGATGGTCCGTTAAGGTCCTACCACCCCAACAACCACGCACTTTGGTTTACACCTCCGTCCCAGTAGACACATGATCAACCACCTGTCGAACGCGCAGCATAGTACCTTTACGCATGCGAAAGTGTGCTCAACCCTAAAGTCACTGCTTCCACTTACATCCACCAACCCCAGCCCAGACAACAAATCACACCAAAATAATCGAACAATAACCCCTTCCCCTCGGTTCTACTCTTTACGGCGCACCACACAGTTTCCAGTCGCCACCAACTATTGTTATATCAGGCAGAGATCTCAAATAGTTACACAAGACTCGTTAAACAAAAATATTTTTAAATATTAACATCATGTTCACAGCTGGCCCATATTACTCCTACACAAACCGACCACTTAGTACTCCCCCCCCCCCACTCCATGACCGCGAACCAGCGACCCCCCCCCCCCTTCGCTCCCAATGTTTCATCACGAACGGGCTGGTCGATTTTATAACACAGCCACACCTCCACCTTTCAAACGCCACGAGTGAGCCATATAAACATCATAACCATCTAATCGCAAACGAACTTCCCAACTTATGGTTATGTATCTTGCACGAAACATACATCTACTGCAAGCGATGCAAACCACTCATGAACCTGTTACTTGCCTTCTGTATTTTCATACCATAAACAATTTATGGTTATACAACCAAAACTTTGCAACGGTGGCTTTCCTCGAGGGACCACACACAGCCCTTTTTCCCTTTACGTTGACTAACGCCTAAGGCGCCACCTTTACCCTTTGGTACATTCTCTGTTATATTACTCGCTGTCCCCTGGAACCACCCGTGACTTCCGACCACGTCTTCCTTTCCCGAGAGCGCTTGTCCAGGGGTCAAGACATCGTCCCCCCCCCGGAAGTCGTTGGCGGGGGGTAATCCGCACGCTTCCTAGAAAACAGCATCCTCAACTTTATCAGGACCTGAAATATTCACCTTTGTGAACTTCTACCGCAACAGTAGAACTCTCGGACTCACCTCACTCACTTAATTAAACTGATCGAAGTCCTTTAACTGTGTTCCCTCAATCCTCATCTGAACACTCCTAATGCAGGCACACATGGCACAGAATCATACTCCTGCGAAGCTAAAAGGTCTCTCAATGTCGATACAATGTTAGCGTCCATTTCAGCATCCTTCTCTTGCTTGAAAGGCTCTCACGTCCACCATATTCGTAACCACATCGTGGTTGACCTACCATAGAGTCCCACGCAGGATGACCAACGGGCATAGGCCCGAACCACCTCATCAATCCACGATTTTTTCAGGCGCGTATCTCTCGATTACTTCATCTACCAAATTCCAGTCGAGAGCCTCACCATCCGGACGATGACCACTTCCCCTGAGGGCGGCTGGTGCTTAACGCATCATGTGCAGCAATGTGGCCCCAATGCCCGCAAAGCGACAATCTTCGTCTCTGACCAGGATACGTAACATACACCTGTAACGGAACTCCTCTCAGGTTTATTACGAAGGTATTGGTTGGGGCGCAGGACAATTTTTAAAAAACGTAAAACGACCCTTCCTAAAACCAGCAAAGTGGCCATCAGACCACCCCGACACATAGTAACCTGGTGGAATCGTCCCATAGTATTTGAAGGCCGCACGTATGTCAACTTCGTTAGCCCACAAAGGCACCGTTTCGCTACACAAACCCATGTATAGTAATGTGAAACGTCGTGCAACTTAACTGTGACTGCTGGGGTTACTTGCTTGCAAATCCTGATACTGTTGACAATCTGCTCGTAGGGTCTTGGTATCGCAAAACTTGACGAATATCCGTGAAAGTCCATTTTAAGGCAACGTCCACACAGGGATTCACGCTGGATGCCATATACATTCGCAGATGATCATCGGCACCAACACATTTAACGATGAGCTGGGGATCGTCCCTTTATAATGTCAATACACACAGAATTAACTCTTCTTTTCGATAACCCGTCGCCATTGTTGTTTGTCGTCTCAAAGCTCCTCACCAGTGCTCGGGACTTGAGGAGAGACCAGCTTGACGACCGCTCAGCACAGCGGTCTGAGCAGGGAATGTAACCTTCCATTAATAGAAACAAATGAATATTATTAATAGTTTCACTAAAGATAGTAATTAGTCAACGGAGTATATAAAAAACAAAGAATTACTTCAACTTTCGTTAAGAAGATTCACTTACCACATTTAAATACTATTTTATAATTACACAAGTTGTGTCTAAAGCTAGTTAGATAGTTTTTTGACACAGACCCTAATCAGATAGATTTATTTACGGGTGATTTAAATTCTAAGCATAGAACCACTGTATTTAACCGGAACAGGAAAGCTACATTTACTGAAGGGGGGGGTAGGTTATGACGCTTTTGGACCTTTATCTCCTACTTGTTTAAATAAAATGTTATTAATAGATCGCCTGTTTACTGTGTTCAAGCAGATTCACTGGTTTTGATACAGAAAATAAAAATGTTAACAAGATTCTTTCTATGTAAAATGAAGGGTCTAATATATGTTAGGTGGATTTACACTGCTTTTCTACACTCTTGTTTTTTTTTTTTTCTTTCGCTTGTCTTTTGCGTGTCCACATGTTTATATAGTTCCACTGAACAAACCACATTAAAAATAGCAAGAGGTATCGGTAAATACAAGCTAATATCCTTGACAAATATCTCAGTGCAAATTATATGGCACATAATAGAAAAAGGACAGATAAATAACCTAGAAACACCGGGATTTGCCTCAGAACGACAACACGGTTTCAGGAATGGTAACCATTCTGCTCAAGGGGGGAATCCTCAGAGAAAAAATACGACAGACTCCACGGAAATTAGACAGAGAAGAGTGGGGCCAACTGTAATATATCCAAGACGCAAGAAAGTGCGAAAGCCTATTCACAAGCTAGTCAAACCGACAGTATAACGAGGAAGGTGAAAAAAAGTTGTAATAAGCAAATAAAATATGGAATCAATGGAAGAATACAGTGCAGGGCGAAGGAACCCAAAGGAGTTCCAAAAGCGTCCGCCCCATGAGCCTTTGTATCGATGCATAACAAAAATCTAGCAAGTAAGTGCCTGAACTATATACAGCTAAACACAAACTATGATGGTGTACGCACGTCTGATCAAATTTTAAAAATACATATTAGGGACCTTAACAAAGGTTTTCTTCTATGTATAACCTACATTTCAGACCCATTCAGAGTACACAGCACCACCATGGGAGTCCAGGCAGCCTGAACAAGAATCCCTTCTAATTCTTAAAACGCTAGTGGTAGAGGAGAATTCAGGTATGAAAGGGACTTAATCAAGACATAATAGATATTTAGAGACTAATCAACTTAGGCGTGACAACTAATTATTACAACCTTCTCCCTGGCCCCACCACCAGTGTCTAACTCACGGGTTCTCAACCCGGACTGTCATCAAACCCAGATAATCCCACATTGAGTATCATCTGGACAGAACTTCCCTCACTATGTAGCCATCTCACTGAGGCTCACAAGTCTCACAAAGTATCAGCACTCTAATTTCTGAGAAGGAAGTTTGATGCTGGGAATTCTCTTAGCAGTTTTGTCTGATATTATTATCTACCTCATTTCTGGGTTCTGCCCTCCATTTCACTAACATCCCCTCCCTCTTGTTCTTTCAGCCAACCTTTACACCTACAGTTCATCCATTCTTAACTCACTCACCCAATGTTTCTCCTTTCAGCCCCCTCCATCTATTTCCGATAACCATCATCTCTGCCTGACGACACGTCGAGTGAGGGTTGGCGCTTGCATCCCCTCAGCCTGTTTCACGGCGAGCTAACCTTGTATCAGACATTGGCGGCTGGTGTGAGGAGGCGCGTAATACCATTGGTATTGAGCAGCTTCGAGGGCGATTTCATCCCTCTTCAGTGCAAGTCTTACTCCCAAGCAATCATTAGGGAACCTATGTGAATCCAGACGGATGAGGTGTATGGTGTAGGCCCTGGAAAGGGCTTATAGAATCTTCGTCAAATTGAATTCCACGTCCGTATGGGTATGAAGTCTTTGGTGACGAAAGGAAATTTTGCCAAGACTGTGAGTCTTGACGCTACTACCGCTGTGAAGGTTCGTTGATCGACGTATCTCGCCACTTTACGTGGGTTAAGTATACTTAATGTCCCATTAGAGGCAGATGAGGCTGACGTAATAGGAGTGTTTTTGAGACTATGGGACTCGTACAAATCTGGCACAAAAGGGCAAGTGGACGGCAGGTGCTTTACATGGGACGTCCCTCCGGAGGGTACCTTTCCCTGAAGATGGACTCTGAGGACAATCCCATACCGTCTTAACTTCGTGTTGGAGGAACTTCAGGACGTCAAGTTATTGTATCGTATGCCGGACAGAGACGTACGTGCAAGAATAAGTGGGGGGGGCGTACGACCATATGGCGGCAGAGTGCGTGAAGCGAGGAGGGCCCCAGCGCAAACTGGTGAAGCACCGTTTACCGGCGTGATAGCTGTTTAGAGAGCCCCCAGTGGCGAAAGCAAGGTCCTGGGGGCGCTTGGTGGAGTGAAGAGGTGGAGGATTCCAAAGAGGAGACTGGCATGTGTGCGAGGTAAAGCTGGATGTAAAAGGATCTGTTCCTAACAACGGAAAAGTACAGAAGTGCAAGTGCAGGAGGAGGTGCAGGCTCTAGAGGAAGAGCTTCAGGAAGTGTTAAGGACCTGACTCCGCCTGCAGAGGATGTTGTTTCCTGAGGCTGGTGAGAGGCACGGGCGTTGCCTGTAGAGAATGTAAGATAAAAAAAAAAGCATAGCCAGGGTTGCCGGCCAACTAGTAAGAGTAGGTTGTCGCCGTGTGCTGTGGAACGGGGCGTGGTGGAGGTGAAGGTTCATCGTGATGGAACCTCAGAAGATAACATGGATGTAAGGCATCACGAGGAAGATGAGCGGGCGGCGTCAGCTCAGATGATGTCCACAACCGGCGCAGAGGTCTGGGAGGAGAAAGAGCACTGTCGAAGGTAGTCATGATAGAGCAGATCGCAAAAAAGGGGGGGGTTGATGGTGGTGAAACCTTGTGGCGGCTCAGGGGGCAGGAGGCCCTGGGGATGAATGAAGAGAGGAGGAAGGGTTGGAAACAAATAAAGAGGCCTTAGGTGTATGACTGTAACTCAATGATTGTGTAATAGTGTGAAGAAGAATGTTTCGAATGTTACTGTATAAATATAGGGTGGATGTAGTCTTCCTGCCAAGAACGACAATTTTCAAGGAGGGAAGAGTGCTCGAGGTGGAGTGGGTTTCAGGTTATGACTGCCATCTGCACAGTCTGAAAGGATGGTGTGGTGTTATGATCAGGGAGGGCGATGCCGTTGTTTGCTAAAAGTGAGGAGGGGGAGGGGGGGAAGCATAAGCGCGTGGATGGAGGTGGATGGGGTCAGAGGTATCTTTGTAAGTTTGTATGCACCAGCAGAAAATGATAGTGATGGTAAAAAGGATTTTGTTGTGAAGAACAATTTTCTTCTTACGTGGGTTACCTCTACAGTGGGCCGTCGTTTGGGGGACTGGAACCTGCGTTATTAGAGGCTTACGTGGAACCAAAAGGGGCGGGGCACGTGCGGCGGCCTTGCGAGATCTTTTGAGAGATATTCAGATTGGCGGGATGCGGTTGGAGGAGGGGCGTGGGAGGTAGAACACACTTTTGTAAGACCGGGGTTTTTACCTGGCTAGGTTGGATTAGCGTATATACTCAAGGTGTTAGGTTGACATTTTTCCGTACAATAGAAGTAGCTTATTCGATCATCGGGCGGTAGTAGCAGATGTGGCGTGGAGTCACTAGGCAGTATACTAGGGGTTTATTGGAAATTAAAATACAAGTGTGTTAGGTGAATGAGGAGGGGATAGAGGATTTTGCACGCTCTGGGGAGGGTTAAGTGCAGATATAAATGGGGTTAGAGGATGTGGTGTGTGGGGGATGGTGGGTTGGCTAGAACGATTAACAATATAACGTAAAGGGAAGGGAACACGTATCAATACTTTAAAATATGGCTTGCTACTATTTGGAGATAGATTACGTGGTTCTATGCGAGGGGGGCGGTGCGGGCAAATTCCCATGGATTGATATTATGGCAGATTAGCAGGGAGACTGCGTGAGGTAACAGGATGAGTGGTCTCCAACGGTGCGGGGAACAGGGCGGGGGAGAGGAAGAGTGTTAATGGGGCGATAGACCTCATCGGTGCATATTGCGTAGGCAGAAACAAAGGACAGCAGGCAATGACTATTCCATGGTTGAGGTTCAAGAGTCGATAGGAGGGTACAGGGAGGGGCAGGTTCCCCCATACAACTACGAAGGAATGGGGCATTGCTGACAAGTGGTATGAGAAGTGACTGGCGAACGTAGAAGGGTAGAAGATGGGGTTTTAGAAACAGGTGTGTGGGATTGTGTATGTCAGTTCGTAACAGTGATAGGGAAGCACTGGGTGGGGAAATAACCTGAGGGGGAAATATGGGAGGCTTTAAGTGGAATGCGAAAGGGCAAAGCAACCTGGAATTGAGGACTCCCCGGCAGAGTTTTATCACAAGCATTGGAATTAATGATGCTTTTTTTGATGTTAGGTTATTAAATTGCATGAAGGAGAGAGGTGAGCTGGGTGAGAAGCAGCAAAACCTGCAGTCTAGAATTGGTACCAAATGGTAAGGGGCAGCATACGCTTCGGGATTTACCGGGCGACTCGTTGTTATGCGCAGATTATAAATTGTTTTGCGAAGATTTTGGGAAAATCGGGTCAATGTGTGGTGGGGGCTGGGTAGATCAAAAACTCAGTTTGGTTTGCCAGGGAGGTCCAGGGTGGAGGTCCCGCATGGGGTTACTTAGGGATTTCGTGGAGGCAAAAAGGGGGGGGGTGGCGGGAGGAGGAGGTTTGGTGGCGCTCGATTGGCAAGGGCATACATAGAGTAATGGAAGCATTAAAAGCCATCCTCAGGGTCAGGGTTTGGGTGGGATGAATATGGGTTGGTTAGGCGTTGTATGGAGGAGCAATAGCGAGGTGTCAGATTAATGGCCTATTGGGTTTAGGAAGATTGTAATGGGTAGGGGAATTAGGCAGGGGGGTGTCCTATGTCCACAATTATTGGTTTGCTGTGCATACAGGACCCCTTTTTAGTTGGTGGAGCGCATCGTATGTGTCAATGTGTCACGTAAGGGACCAGGGTTTGAGGTTGCGAGGGTTTGGCCAGTTTTATGGATATGTGGATGATACAACTGTTCCTGATCAGGGAGGGGATGTCAATGGACACATTAGATGGGGGTAGTAAAAATGTTCGCAGGGGCAAAAGGTATGAGGTAAATTCAGATGAAATCCATGGATTATGGGGTTAGGGGCTTGGGCCGGTAGGTTGATTGGGGTATGCAGTTTGTGAGAGCAGGTGAATTCGTTAAAAATTTGCGGTCTGAATTTATGCAGACGATCTAATGCTGGCACGCACCGGAAAAACTCGATAGATGTTAGAAAGGATTCCAGGGCGCTTTGGGTGCATTGCGACCCTTATCTTTTGACCCTTGTGCAGCGTGCCATTGCATTAAATCTTACTGTATACAAAGTAGGCACGTGGCAGCCGGTTCCCATTAACGGGGCCACAATAACGAACATATTTGGGAAGGTTTTTAAATTCTTGGGGGTTCGAGCTGTTTTGGGAAAAAAAGGGATTGGTATTTTACCTGTAAGAAAGGGGGGGGCTGGGATTGTGGACTTAAAAAAGCGGGGGGGTCAAATGTTCTTTTTTTAAAAGGGGGTGATGAGGGAAAGTTGGGTGGGGGGGTTTGGGCCAGATCCAAACGATTGCAACGGTTAACAGGATTTGAGTTGCATATGTAAAACTGTGTTGGGGGGCTCTGGCGTGGGATCGAGACCAGCAAGGTTAAAATAGGTGGGTTTTGTTAGTTGTTACCCGGGGAGGGTTGTAGCGCCTGTAAGGAAAAATTTTCCCCCCATTTTGCAGGGGGGAATAATGAATGGGTTAGTGGGGATGAGGTTGCAACCCCCGTTTTTCGGGTGTCTTTGTTTCTGCACCCGGCATTTAAAAAACCGTCGGTGGGGTTTCTACGGGATAGACGCGTTTGACGGGGGGGAGTGGGGGATATGGGGTGGGGGGGAGTCGGCTTTTCATGTAGTATATTTTTGTGATGGAATGAGGAGTGTCAAGGGTGGTTAAGTAGGGTGATAAATAGGATAGGAGGTAAAGGAATTTCTGTATTGAGAGCATTAAGTCTCGACGTGGGGGGTTGGGAGGAAAGTGTAATCAGAGCTGTGGGATACATTATGGCAGATTATATCTATATAGTGTGGGGATTGCGGGGGAAACAGGTTACTGAGGTGAAGAGGAGGGTGTTAGCGGTAACGTTCTATAAAACGGTATGCAGAAATAAGGAAATTTATGGGAGGAGGTGGGTGAAGGATTTTTCAGAGGGATATAGGCAACTTATGTTACAGGTTTTATTAGACTTGTAATATACGAGGGAGGGGAGGGTACGATTGGAAAGTGTTGCTGGGGTAGGGAAGTCATGGGTGAAAACAGGGTCGCCTCCCTGGTAATGGATGACAACAAATGTTTGCGTGAGTGTTGGATGAATGATGCGTGAGTGAATATGTGAACCACGGGTGCTGGCACCTGTGGAGCTGGCCAGTTTTTTTGTGTGACATGGACTATACTTTTATTTATTTATTTATTTATTTATAATTTGTGCACACATACAGAGGTACAAAAAAATACAGATAAGAGCAGCATGCCAAAGCCACTTATGGAAATAAGTCACTCTGTCTGACTTTTTTGGGTTATCCTAGGTTCTCTACACATATGCTGCTATATATGATAATTCTATGTAACTGTATTTGTGTATACCTGAATAAACTTACTTACTTACTTACTTACTAGCATTACGGGCTGGCTTAAAATTAACTTAAGATTAACTAAGCAATGATGAAATCAGTGAAAAACATTAATGTAAACAGATTACTATAAAGCACAAGTGAGTTTTACAAAGACAGGTCATATGGTTGCATGCATTGTTGTAAATTCAGTAGAATGGAGTATTCTGTTAGGTAGTGTATTTAAAAAATAATAAAGTTAAATTGGGTTTTAGGTTTAACATTTATGTGATATAATTGTGAGAAACATTTAAGATATACAATTTATAAGGTTCAGTTATTCAGTATTTATTTGGTTTTGGGTGAGTAAGTGATCTTTGAGAAGAGACTTGAATTTATAAACAGGTAGTGTTTCTTTTATATTTACAGGTAATGAATTCCAGATTTTAGGGCCTTTTATGTGCATTGAGTTTTTGCATAGCGTGAGATGGACACGAGGAATATCAAAGAGTGATCTGTGCCTTGTGTTATGGTCATGTGTTCTGTTGAGGTTGGCAAGGAGATGTTTGAGGGGAGGGTTAATATCAGAGTTGAGTGTTCTATGTATGTAATAGGTGCAGTAATAAGTATGGATGTTTTGTATGGTGAGTAGGTTGAGTGTATTGAATATTGGTGGAGTGTGCTGCCTGTAGTGAGAATTTGTTATCATTCTAACTGCAGCCTTTTGTTGGGTAATTAGCGGTCTGAGATGGTTACTTGTTGTTGAGCCCCATGCACAAATTCCATAGGTGAGATAGGGGTAAATAAGAGAGTGATATAGGGCCAGGAGGGCTGACTGTGGAGCATAGTACCGTATCTTCGATAGTATGCCTACAGTCTTGGAAATTTTCTTAGAAATTTGTTGTATATGTGTATGAAATTTGAGTCTATTATCAAGGTGGATTCCTAAGAATTTTCCCTCTGTTAGCTTTATGATAGGTGATCCGTTTATCATTATGTTAAGAGGGACATCTGTAGCTCTGTTACCAAACTGAATGAAGTAGGTTTTGTCAATGTTTAGTGTAAGTTTGTTAGTACTCATCCAGGTAGATATTTTCTGTAATTCGGTATTTACAGTATTGGCTAGCGTGACTGGGCTCGGGTGGGAGAAGACGTATGTTGTGTCATCAGCAAATAGTGTGGGTTTGAGTAATTGCGAAGCATTTGTAGGTCATTTATGTATAGGAGAAAGAGAAGAGGGCCAAGGACACTTCCCTGTGGGACACCAACTGTAATTGGTTGCGCAGAAGAGTTTGCCCCATTTGCGTACACATATTGGCTTCTGTTGCTGAGGTATGACTTGAGGTAGTTGAGAGAGTGCCCTCTTATACCATAGTGTGACAATTTTACGTGGAGCAAGTCATGGTCAACTGTATCAAAGCTTTACGTAAGTCAATGAAGATCCCCAGTGGGACTTCTTTTTTCTCTATTGCAGTGTATATATGTTCTAGCATGTGTATAATAGCATCATTAGTATTTTTATTAGGCCTGAATCCAAATTGGCAGGGGTTGAGTATGTTTTGGGAGATAAGGTAGGAGTAGATTCGTTTATGAATTAATTTTTCGAAGATTTTTGAGAGAGGGTGTAAGTTGGATATTGGCCTATAGTTATTCAACTCTGTTTGGTCACCTCCTTTGTGGATCGGGGTGACCCTTGCTATTTTGAGTACTGTAGGGAAGGTGGAGGATTCAATGGATTTGTTAAAGAGTGTTGCAATGATTGGTGATAGCACTTGTGACACTTTTTTGTATATAAAGGGTGGTAAGGTATTTAAATCTCCTGCCTTGTTTTTTAGTGCGTTGATAATAAGGGAGACTTCGTATGGGTTAGTCGGAGCTAGGAACAGTGTGTTCGGGTAGTTGCCGGTGAGGTAGTCATTTGGTGGGGTATCTGAGCTTGGGATTTTATTGGCAAGGTTTTGTCCTATAGTGGAGAAGAAATCATTGAGTCTGTTTGCTGTTTCTGTTGGTGGGAGTTGGGGTTCATCTGATTTTGCTAATTTTATTTCGCTATTTCGTGATATCTTTTTTGTTCCCAGAATTTCTGATAGGGTTTTCCAGGTCTTTTTTATATCACCTCGTAAGTTGGATAATCTGTTCTCATAATACAATTTTTTTGCCCTTCTTATCAGGCTGGTTAGGATTGACGAGTAACGTTTTGTTTGGTCTCTGGTTATGTGACCCATTCTGTACTGTTTTTCATATTGGTGTTTTGTATTTATGGATTTGAGAATGCTGGGTGTTAGCCAAGGACTGTTCAGTCTCTTAGCTGTCATCTGCTTAGTTTTTTTAGGGCAGTGCTTGTTATAGAGGTATTGGGTCTTTTTTAGAAAATTATTAATACATTCGTCAATATCTGTATTGATTTCTAGCTCAGTGTGCCAGTCAATGTTTGCTACTGCTGTTGTGAAGTTATTAATGGCTGCCTCATTGTGAAGTCTGAAGGTGACTTTAGTAGTGTCTTGGGGTAATTTACCAAGAGTTGTTATGAGGAAAGTAGGGTAGTGGTCTGTGGTATTATCTGTAATTATGCCTGATTTTAAAGGGGATATGGTGTTGGTCCAGATGTGGTCAAGTAGGGAAACACTAGTCTCTGTAACTCTTGTAGGTTTTGTTACTGTTGGTAGCAACATACAGTTACTCATTGTGTTTGTGAATTCAGTAATGTGTGGGTCCTGGTCTTGCAGGAGATTTATATTGAAGTCACCTGAGAGTAGTAAGTGATCTTTGTTCATGCGTGCATCAGTTATCATACTTCCTAGGTTTTGACTAAATTGGCTAATGTTTGACTGTGGAACTCTGTAGATGTTTATCAATGTGAGAGGTTTTTGTAGGTATTGGATTTGAATTTGGCTATTATATATTCCCCATGTTCATCTCTTGTGCAAGTATTAGTGATACATTCTAGTTGGTCTGAGTAGTATATGGCTGTGCCACCCCTTGTTGGTCTGGCCTACAGTTGGTATGGCTGTGTAACCAGGAATGGCATAGACATCTGTACTACAGGCTTTAGCCAGGTTTCAGTTAGTGTAATGATGGACATATTGGCATGTAAGGAATTTAGTAATGCTATGAGGTCATCGTAATGCTTGCTTAAAGATCTGATATTGTAGTTAAAGATAGTTATGTTGTTGTTGGCACTGAGAAGTGCCTTTGATTGTTCTGCAGTGTAGTAATTACAGTAACTGTTTGATTCATTTAAGTCATTAAATAAGAGGTTGGTATCAGGATCAATGCTTGTAATCATAAGATTTGTAGTGAATCTATAGTTAGAATTAAGTATAAAACAAAGTAAATAGTCTTAAGCTAAAAAATAGCACTATTCATATAGTACTCCTGTTCCTTCAAGGTAGTAGTGATGATGGATAAGGTATTCAAGGGAGGGGGGGTTGCCTACATCACTGTGCAGAGCGAGGGTAGGGCAGCATATTGATTGGAAGTGATGGACAGTTGCTTGTCCAGTGTGTTTGTATTATGTGTAGATAATACGCATATTATTGTATGTAGCGAGATGGGACTACATGCAAGTTGGACTTGTACTATGAGAATTATTCTCTAACGCCTGATAGGTGAAGGCTGATTGATCAACTGTGATCCATTCAAATTAGATTTATTATGTTATCTATGTACATAGCAGTCTTAAGTCATATTATTATGTTGTTATCTATGTACATAGCAGTCTTAAGTCATATGATGTGAGTTGTGTTTAGGTGCAGTTGTCACAAAAATTTTGTTTTGTTTTGTCTGTGTTAGGGAAGTATGTGGAATTTTTTGTGTGTAGCCGCTACATGGCTGGGGTTTATACTTTATACCTTTGTATTCTGTGATGTTTTTCATAATATACAGTCTTATTTATATACTATGTTGCATGAATAGGGTTTACATGCTAAGACTGCACATAAGTTGCCTTTGAGAGTTGACATTCAATATTGCAACCTTCTTAGAAAATTAAGCTTTTGGGGTTTTCTTTCACCAGGTTGAGGTGTCATTGTGTTAAGTAATGACATGTATCCCATTTAATTGTTATTAATATTTTGTGTCTAAGATGTTACTGTATCACTCATGATAGTGTAATTCCTATGTATCCTTTAAGTTAAGTTAAGATGCAGTCAGGTTGGTGATGGTTATATTTTGCGAGAGGGGGGAGGGTGAAATTGTGTCAAAAGTTTCAGCCTACACAGGTATATAACTCTGGTATAACTGGGTGTATATGGTGTGTGGTATTAGGGTGTCAGAACACTTCGTCTGTTGTAATCATTTTTGTAAGGTGAATTGGGAATTTGTGATTTAACTCATTTTGTGTACCTTTTAATATAATTTCCACCTTGTATTGTAATGTTTTAAATAAAATATAAAAAAAAAAAACCCTATCAAACCCCCTCTCTATTCAGCCCACTCTGGCACCATTAGGCTTTCAGTAACCTACCTCCTACACCATACACTTGCAACATCTGCCACATTGCCCCCCTATCCACCCTGTCATACGCCTTTTCCAAATCCATAAATGCCACAAAGACCTCTTTAGCCTTATCTAAATACTGTTCACTTATATGTTTCACTGTAAACACCTGGTCCACACACCCCCTACCTTTCCTAAAGCCTCCTTGTTCATCTGCTATCCTATCTCCGTCTTACTCTTAATTCTTTCAATTATAACTCTACCATACACTTTACCAGGTATACTCAACAGACTTATCCCCCTATAATTTTTGCACTCTCTTTTATCCCCTTTGCCTTTATACAAAGGAACTATGCATGCTCTCTGCCAATCCCTAGGTACCTTACCCTCTTCCATACATTTATTAAATAATTGCACCAACCACTCCAAAACTATATCCCCACCTGCTTTTAACATTTCTATCTTTATCCCATCAATCCCGGCTGCCTTACCCCCTTTCATTTTACCTACTGCCTCACGAACTTCCCCCACACTCACAACTGGCTCTTCCTCACTCCTACAAGATGTTATTCCTCCTTGCCCTGTACACGAAATCACAGCTTCCCTATCTTCATCAACATTTAACAATTCCTAAAAATATTCCCTCCATCTTCCCAATACCTCTAACTCTCCATTTAATAACTCTCCTCTCCTAATTTTAACTGACAAATCCATTTGTTCTCTAGGCTTTCTTAACTTGTTAATCTCACTCCAAAACTTTTTCTTATTTTCAACAAAATTTGTTGATAACACCTCACCCACTCTCTCATTTGCTCTCTTTTTACATTGCTTCACCACTCTCTTAACCTCTCTCTTTTTCTCCATATACTCTTCCCTCCTTGCATCACGTCTACTTTGTAAAAACTTCTCATATGCTAGCTTTTTCTCCCTTACTACTCTCTTTACATCATCATTCCACCAATCGCTCCTGTTCCCTCCCGCACCCACTTTCCTGTAACAACAAACTTCTGCTGAACACTCTAACACTACATTTTTAAACCTACCCCATACCTCTTCGACCCCATTGCCTATGCTCTCATTAGCCCATCTATCCTCCAATAGCTGTTTATAAACTTACCCTAACTGCCTCCTCTTTTAGTTTATAGACCTTCACCTCTCTCTTCCCTGATGCTTCTATTCTCCTTGTATCCCATCTACCTTTTACTCTCAGTGTAGCTACAACTAGAAAGTGATCTGATATATCTGTGGCCCCTCTATAAACATGTTCATCCTGAAGTCTACTCAACAGTCTTTTATCTACCAATACATAATCCAACAAACTACTGTCATTTCGCCCTACATCATATCTTGTATACTTATTTATCCTCTTTTTCTTAAAATATGTATTACCTATAACTAAACCCCTTTCTATACAAAGTTCAATCAAAGGGCTCCCATTATCATTTACACCTGGTACCCCAAACTTACCTACCACACCCTCTCTAAAAGTTTCTCCTACTTTAGCATTCAGGTCCCCTACCACAATTACTCTCTCACTTGGTTCAAAGGCTCCTATACATTCACTTAACATCTCCCAAAATCTCTCTCTCTCCTCTGCATTCCTCTCTTCTCCAGGTGCATACACGCTTATTATGACCCACTTCTCGCATCCAACCTTTACTTTAATCCACATAATTCTTGAATTTACACATTCATATTCTCTTTTCTCCTTCCATAACTGATCATTCAACATTACTGCTACTGCTTCCTTTGCTCTAACTCTCTCAGATACTCCAGATTTAATCCCATTTATTTCCCCCCACTGAAACTCCCCTACCCCCTTCAGCTTTGTTTCGCTTAGGGCCAGGACATCCAACTTCTTTTCATTCATAACATCAGCAATCATCTGTTTCTTGTCATCCGCACTACATCCATGCACATTTAAGCATCCCAGTTTTATAAAGTTTTTCTTCTTCTCTTTTTTAGTAAATGTCTACAGGAGAAGGGGTTACTAGCCCATTGCTCCCGGCATTTTAGTCGCCTCATACGACACGCATGGCTTACGGAGGAAAGATTCTTTTCCACTTCCCCATGGACAATAGAATAAATAAAGAGGAACAAGAGCTATTTAGAAAAAGGAGAAAAACCTAGATGTATGTATATATATATATGCATGTGCGTGTCTGTGAAGTGTGACCAAAGTGTAAGTTGGAGTAGCAAGATATCCCTGTTATCTAGCGTGTTTATGAGACAGAAAAAGAAAGTTGATAATGTAGTTAGATATTAGCATTGAAGATTTGGAGGGAATCTGAAGAGGCCTTCATTTGTCATCCTTATGGAAACTGATTTCTATTCCTGTTAACACATCGGCCGTTTTCCACCATTATTCACTCCATCACTGTCTTGCCAGAGGCATGCGATACTATAGTTCATAACAATAAATATTCCCACTCCTTCAGAGTGCAGACACTGTACTTCCCACCTCCAGGACTCAAGTCCCTCTAACTGGTTTCTCTGAATCTCTTATAAATGTTACTTTACTCACACTCCAACAGCACATCAAGTCATAAAATAATTTGCCTCTACTCCTAACACGCTCACGCATGCTTGCTGGAAGTCCAAGCCCCTTACAGTAAAACCTCCTTTACCCACTCACTCCAACCTTTCGTATGACAACTGATACTTTTTTCAATAAAAATGGTTAATTATAACATATACAGGGCAAATTTAAATGTTTAAGAGAGACCAAATTGTTCAATGTCCTAAAATACCCAAGCACGTTAAGTTTTTTTTTTTTTATATTTTATTTAAAAACTTTACAGCATTGATATTAAATTAAGATATAAAATGGATACAGTAGGATCCTTAATCCTACACAACATACACTAACCAATTATTAACAACACATTGTAATTGACATAAAAGAGGTTACCCATATACACACAAAATTTTCCATATAACATACTATGATAAACAAAATAAACTATAACTATATAAACTATATAAAATATAACTATATACAACTTTCAGATTTGTATAGTTAACATACTATGACGGACATATGACAAAGGTTCACAACCTTCACAGGAGATAAACAGAGTAATAACCTACATCCCAATCTCCGTTAAAAACAATCACATGCTCTTCCCAGAATTAACCCCTATACAATAAGAAGTACCTAAGCACATACATACGTGCCTCACTACAATCTCTTTTCAAGCATTGAAAAAATCAAAATCAAATCCTAAATCAAAAATCAAATCCTAAGCCTCACACTTATACTAAATAAATATTAACAAATATTACTAAATATTAATACAGCCTCTTCCACCGGCTGAGCACATTATATAAAGAGACTAAACCATACTGTCCCATTACAAACTTTTAACGAGGCATTACAAATGTATGGAAGTCATTATCGTTCCATCTAGCAGCAACTGGATGAGCACATTATATAATGCTAAAATAAAGACAGTACACTCGCTAAAAACCCACAACACTCAACACAAACATAATTTAAAAAACCTCTCATTGCGATACAATTATCGCACATGAAATATGCCCAATAAAGGCTATAAACGCACACTCTACATAAGCCCTAAAGCTCTTCACGGTCTTAAAACTATAATCTTGACACCATTCACACTTAATACATGAAGAAGGTCATGACGACCCTGACACATCAAACACAGAATTCTCCATTCAGGTACTACGTAATTTTTTTTTTTATATTTTATTTAAAACATCATAAATACAAGGCTGCTTAAAAATTAAATAGCATCACCATACATAATCTATAGAGTACAACGAGGTACACACCATAAATACCAATCTTTAACTAATACGTATAGATATATACGACAAACACACCATAAAATGCATACGTACGTTTCACTAAACACACACAATACCAAAAGATATAACTGCGTGACAAATATAACACTGGTGGAAACACCACTTAACCCATTATAACCCACATGCACATCATACAAACATGTTACATTGATGTTTAAACAATAGTTTATGTAATTTGCATACAAAATATACAATTGATTATAGAAATTCCAACTTAGACACAAATTCAATGATTTACTCTAACACAAATTCATTAACATAATAAATATTATATAAATTGACGATCATATTAATCATCAGCAATTTCATCCATTCCATAAGTGTTCAATCTTAATACCTAAGAACTACGTTTGAATCACAAACAAAAATCATAATGTTGCTACATATTTATAGGATACAATTGGATAACTCAGGGTAATGTACACGTATTATATCCCTTTAATACTTTGGTGACTCACAGACTAATTGAACAGTAACAGGGAAGGGATAAAACATGCATATATACACATACATATACATACACATGCACATATATACATACATATACATATATATACATATATATATATATATACATACATATATATATATATACATACACACATATACACATACACACATATACATATACACATATATATGCACGTTCATATGCCCAAATATCTGAACCTCCATAACACAGTCAAAAACAAAACTAAGAAAACTAGTGACTCAAGAATACAATGAGTCTTTACACAAAGGAAGCATCAAAAATATAACAAATATATAAAGGCACCCCAGTCATTTTGTACACAAAAGGTACAATAAGTAACCCTAATCCCTGAATCTACAACCACACATCCATAACAACTAAAAAAACATTCATGCCCAAACTCATATTCACGCAACTCGCATCCTTCCCCCCAAGAGACGAGCCAGCTATTGCCCACTGACCTACACGACAACTTATTCGGCATGCCCGTATATTTATCACAGATTCACAAGGTTTCAAGAGTGAGCCTTTTAACCGTCCGAAAAACCCTTATCCCACCTCCTCCCATACAATTCCCTATTCCTACACATTGTACGATAAAACGTTATTGCAAGGACACGCCTTCTCACCTCACTGACCCCTTTTCCCCGCATTACCCACGAAATATAAATGTAATCCACGATAATATAATCTAAAGCCCGTTCAACGTCCTGGTCTAATCCACCGATGTCGAGACTTAACGCACGCAGGACCTGCACTCCTCTGCCTCCCACCCTCTGTACCACCCTACCCAACCAACTCCTGACATCTTCTAAACCTTCGCAAAAATAGACAACGTGAAAAGCCGTGTCTTCCCCACCACAAAACCCACACCCGCCTCCCACCACGACTCTCTGGATCGTAGTATTGCCCTGACGGAAATCCATGTAAAAAACGAAACATGACTTCACGCACCCTGGGCCGAATTTTCAACTTAAAAATCGAGCCATAAATTTTCCCCATACATGGGGAACAAACCTTCTACGGGCGCGCACGTACCCCCTAGTAACCTACTTAAAACCCTTATGCGAAGTTCCTCCGTTCCTTTACCATCAACAAAGCTCGTAGTAAAATCTCACTTTCCCTTTTAACTCCTTTCCCCCCTTCCCATTTTTTCCCCCGTAATACTTGGTCAAATTTTTTCCCGCCATCACACCCACCGCCAAACCCCCACTTTAAAAAACACATTTCCCCCTAGCTTTAAGTCCCAACATCCTAAACCTCCTCGACGTAAGGAAAAACATAAAAACCCTCCTTTTAAACCAAATCACACTCGTCCCCCAGAAAGGTAAATCCCTTTTTCTCAAATTTTAATTGATCGTGTTCCTGAAAAGGGAAACGCCGCAAGTCCCACCCCTTACTATACAATAAAACGTTAACAACAATCACCATTTTGGGCCAGAGTGAGAAGTTTGGGCCTCAAAAACACCCAGAGACCATGCCTTTTTCCAACTCCTTTACTGAATTTTTCCCCCCCCCCCGCCAAAACCCAAACCCGTCCTATAAAAAACCCGAAAATTTTTTAAGACACGCATTTGTTTTAAACCATTTTAAAGCTCTCCATTACCCCCTTTCCGGGTACCCAACCCCATGATCACGACTTTTCACTATTTACCTTCATACCCGTGGAACTTCAAACCACGCAAAAACATTTTCCCAAACCCCTTTCATGAAAAAATTCTTTCCCACAAAAACCAAACCCCCCAAAAACCCCCCCCGTATACCACATTAAACCTATTTGCGGCCAACAAAAACCCCTTTTCCCCTACCCCCCCCCAAACTCCCCAACTAACTTTCTCAACCTCCTGTAAAGGGACCTAAAACAACGCAAAAATAAGTCTTTTGACTAAAAACCTTTGTCTTAAACCTCAAACCCATCTCAAAGTCCCCTCCCCCCAAAAACCCTTTTTTTTCCCCATTTTGCCCCCTTATACAATGACCCCCCCAACATTCCCCCAAACCCCTTCCCAAGTTTTGCTGCCCCTTCCACCAACAACCTCGATTCCGGCCAAACCCCCCCCCCCCCTTCCCCCCTTTTTACTCCCAAAACCTTATAACCCAATTCTAACCACCTGCCCCCAAACCCCAACTCAATGCGAAAACCCCCCCACCCGATTTTAAAAAAACAAAACCTTAACCAAACCAACCCCCAAACCCCGGGGGGTTTTCCCCTTTCCTTTCCCCCCAAAAAGCCATTTTTTTCCCCTCCCCCTTTTCCCCTTTCAACCATTTAATTTTTAAACCTACCCCAATCCTCCCAATCACTAGCACCTCCAAATGGGCTTCCTTTATTTTGAATTTTCACTCCTTTAACCCCCCCCACCTTCCCAACTTCCCAAAATCATTCATAGGCCATTATTTAATTCCTTAAAAACCCCCCCTACACATGTTTTTTATACCATTTTTCCCCGATGTGCACTCAAAGTTTTGTGTTTCGTATCACTTCCCTGCTCTATGGTTTCCCCATCGTCTCGTTTACCTCCATCGGATTGCCGTCAGCGCCGTTTTTGCTTTTGTTGTCTCAAAACCCCCGGTTGCCTATCCCCCCAAAAACTTTTTCTAACCCCTTTTGCACCCCCCACGTTTGAAACCGCTCATTATGCAAACGTTCGCAAGCTCTCTTTTAGTCTACAATCTCGTCCAGGGGGGTAAAACCACTAACCGATCCCTGCCCAAAACAATTTCGTGATCGACCCTCTAAATAATTCGCTAGCCCAATTTTAAAGTTTTATACCCCTACCCTCCTCAAAAAAAGGACTTTTTCCTTTCCTTTCCCCCGAGTCCCACCACGTTACAATTTTTTCCATCCTGAGCTTTCCCCTTGAAAGCCATTCCCCCAGCATAGAAAAAAACCCCCAACCCTTCCTCATCACTTTCACACAAAATTTAATTTTTATAATTCCCATAAATTTCGGGCCCTTCCCTCCCACCCCCTCCCCTACAACTGCCCTTGTCTGACAAGACCGTTCCCCGTATTTAAAAAACTTTAAATCTCCCTCAAATTACACTCTGTCAACCTTGCAGCTATCCCCCCTTTTGATAAAAGTAAGTTTGTTCCCCCCCACCCCTCCCCCAAACCTCTCGTAACTTAACTCCTAACAAATCTCGAGAGGGGCAGACACATGCCCACCCCTTTGGGGTTTGCGTCAGCGCCCCTTTTGACACAGTTCCGTCACCCCCCATATCGCTTTTTACTTCCGGAAAAAAACCCCGCAAAAAAAACAAGGTCTTCACACACAAAATCCCTTCAGCCTTCGCGTCATTCCCGCAGGGGCTAGACATTACCCAAAGGGTACACCTTTCCCATCCAAATCCCACCACTCGCAACACCCTCCCCCCAACCCCCCTCAACTCTCAAAACAAACCTCGTCCTCCTTTTTTTTAAAAGACCCCACACCCCTTTTTTTTTAAACGAATTTTTGGGCAGGTCAGTACGTTTTTAACCCCAAGAATTCTCCTTTTGAATGTTTTTTAAAAGAGAATAATTCTAATTTTTGTAAAAAACTCCAACCAAAACCCCTTTATTAGTAACAAAAATTAACTTGACATAAAACCTAAGCCTTTTATTTTTCCAACCCTTTCCCTCTTTTCCTCCCGTGGTTTACCACTTGATTTGTTTGTTAGTTTTCTTTACATACCCCCATTCGCCTCCCCTTTTGCGATGGGGTCCCTCATGACCCCCCCCCTCCCCCCCCTCCCCCCCCCCATCCTCTCATTTTTTTCCCACCTCTGTGCCGGCGTCAGACGTCATCCCAAACCGCCGTTTCCTGGTAACGTTCTTATCCTCCATGTCAAACCGAGGAAGCCTCACGGTGTACCTAACATCCCCTCACAATGAGGTATTTTAATCTCCCGATGTCCCCTCTCGTCGTCCTTCTGCGGAGTCTCGTATTGTTTACAACCCCACCCAGAAAATCCCCTCGTCTTTTCCCGGGGACGGAGCTTCCACCACTTGCGGTGACAAGGTCCTTAAGACTTCGTCTAGATCCTCACCGACATTCGTCTCTCGACCAATACTCAACACGTCATGCCGGGGTACCAATCCAGTAGATGGTATCAGCAACGACTCAGGTGCAGGCAGCTGAGGGAAGGACTCACTCTCATTTCGAAAAGCCTGTTCCACCATCTCACTCCACAAACGACCACGCCCTTCCTCTGACGAACGATGCTCACCTTCATCACGTGTGACTGGGGCTACGTCTTCTTGCACAGGTTTGGTCACGCGTCTGTTCTTTTCACATGCCGCCGCTATGTGGTCATACTCTCCACAAATGCGACACGTACGCCGCTGTCCAGGATATAAAACCATTACCTGTGTCCTAAAATCTTGAAGATACACATATGACGGTATGGGTTGGCGCAACGTCATCTTAAGGCTGAATGTACCTTCCGGCATACCTGTGTAGGCACCCATTATCCACTTACCCTGCTGGGCAGAATGCACAGTTCCATATTTCTCAAATACGTTTCTGATGTCAGCTTCGTTTGCCTCGAAGGGGACATTCCTCAACTTTATCCAGGAATAATATCGAGACACGTCCACCAGTCTCACACGCACAGCAGGAGTAACGTCAAAACACACATCTTGAAAGCACGTAACCACCGATTCATAAACTGTCGCAGCAAGCAGTTTCACAAATACTCTATGCGCTCCGTTCAGCGCTACCCCATACAATTCACTATCTTGTATGCCGTATGTCTCCCTGATTATCTTGGGTAAGAGTACTTGAGCTGAACTAGGTGTAATCGCACCTCGAAGCAGTTCAATACCAATAGTGTTAACGCGTCTGCGATAACAAACCGCCATCTCAACACCAGTAATTTCCCAGCGGTGTCAACAGACACACAACACCACCTCCTCGTACCACTGCTGTCAGGTTACTGAGGAGCGTCAGGCAAGGGGGTCTACACAGCCCAAGAGCGATGCAGACAATGGTACTACGTAATTACTTGATATCACCTTTGGTTTCTGTGCCCACTTGCATGCTACATACACGTATGCCACTCATCTACACCTTCATATACCCACATACACCTTACTCACACCCCTCCCCAGGAGGCGACCCCGCTGTGTCCCCCTGAAAACCCCCTTCCCGTATGTAATCCCCAAACCCCCCCCCCTTACTCACTCAGCCCCAGTCGTAGATTGATGAGAAAACCTAACGTTAACATTCTATACCCTTCCGAAAAATCCTTCTCCCACCTCCTCCCATACAGTTCTCTATTACGACACATCGTACGATAAACCGTTACCGCTAGTACCCGCCTCCACACCTCACAATTCCCCCTCCCCCTCATCACCCACGATATATATATATAATCCACTATTATATAATCCAAAGCTCTTATAACACTCTCATCGAACCCTCCCACATCTAGGCTTAGTGCACGCAGAACCGACACCCCTCTGCCCCCCACCCCCTGTACTACCCTACTTAACCAATACCTAACACCCTCCAGTTCCCCACAAAAGTATACTGCATGGAACGCCGTCTCATCCTCCCCACAGATTCCACACCTTCGCCCACAATTACCCCTCTGGTTATTAAAACCTCCCCCGACGGTAGTATGCCATGCAAAAAACGATACATTACCTCCCTTACCCTAGGCTTTAACTTCAACCTGCCAAACCTATACCAAATACTCGTCCATGCGTACATGGGGAACAATCCCTCAACTGGTACAACAATCCTGTCTGCAAGCAGCTTACACAAAACCCCTACTCGAATTTTCCTGGGTTCTCTAACCAACATCAAAGCCCTCAAAATAGTTTCACATTCCCTCAACTCCACACCACCATACAACTTACCCAACCTATCATGTACTTTTCCCAGCTGCCCTCCACTCACACCTTCGCGCAAAACCTCCCATTTAAGAAACACACATTTAATCCTCCTCCTCAGATCCATCAACCCCAACCCACCCTGGTGCACAGGTAACATTACAACCTCTCTCCTCAGCCAATCGCACCTTGAACCCCACAAAAAGTTAAACACTCGTCTCAGAATTCCCACAATCGCCGTCCCTGTTAATGGGAACACGGCTGCTACGTGCCAAACCTTACTATACAATAATACATTTATAACAATCACTCGTTGCACGAGAGTCAGATGATGAGGTCGCAATGCACCCAGATGCCCCTGAATCCTTTCCATTAATCTATTCGAGTTTTCCTCCCGAGCAGCTTCCAAATCACCCTTATAGGTGATACCACAAATTTTTATAGACACCGTTTGTTTTCTCACAACGTTACATCTCCCCCCCCCTCCACCCAATCACCCAACCCCATGATCATTGACTTCTCTCTATTTACCTGCATCCCTGTTGCATTTCCGAACTGTTGCACAACATCATCCAAAACACCCAACGTCATCCCCTCCCGAACCAGGACTGTTGTATCGTCTACGTATCCTATTATTCCCGGCCACACTTTCCCTACCCCACCCCCCCTACCTCCACTCGTGTCACATACACAACGTTCAACCATTCTATAGAAGGGGTCCTGAATGCACGCAAACAACATTTGTGACATGGGACACCCCTGCCTAAGTCCCCTACCCATTACAATCCCCTCCCCCAAGCATCCATTAATCTGTACCCTCATCTTGGCACCATTGTACAACGTGGTTACCCAATTAACTATTTCATCCCCATAACCCTGCCTCCTAAGTATAGCTCCCAATGCTCCTCATTCCACCCTGTCATAGGCCCCCTGCCAGTCTAAAGCCAACAACGCCGCCCTCCGTCCCCCCCCTTTTGACTCCACAAAACTTCGCAGTATTCCATGACCCTCAATCATCGACCTTCCAGGCAAACCATACTGCGTTTTCGAAACCACTCTCCCTACCACACATTTGAATCTATTACCCAAGACTTTAGCGAACAACTTATAATCAGCACATAACAGGGATATGACACGGTACTCCTTGAGGGTGTGCTGCCCCTTACCCTTCTGGACCAACACTACAACTGCTGTTGCTTGCTTGTCCCCCATCACACCCTTCTCCTTCATCTGATTAAATAACCTACCCATGAAACCCCTTATCACCTCCCAATGTTGGAGATAAAATTCAGCTGGGAGACCGTCTATTCCCGGTGCTTTGCCTTTCCTCATTCCCCTTAAAGCCAACTCTATTTCCTCCTCTGTTATTACCCCCCCTAAAGCCTTTCTATCACTATTCCCTAAATTACACGTCACATACTCACACACCTTCTCTAAATCCACATTTCCCACCTTCCCACTTGTCCAATACCCTTCATACCATTTATCCGCATACACACACATTCCTTTTGTAGTTAGTATCTCCTGACCCATTCTATAACCCCCCGCCATCTCGTGTACCTCTAACCTCGGAATAGCTGTAACCTGCTGTCTTTGTTTTTGACGTCGCAACACACACGCCGATGGTTTGTCACCCCATAGCACCTCCTCTACCCCTGCCTGCACCCTTACCGCTTGAAACCTCTCATTTTGTAACTCCCTCAGTCTCCCCTTGACCTCGACAATTTCATCCATAGGATAGTTGCCCCCCACAGCCCCCTTCTCATAACAGCCCCTTAACCTGTCCTCCAGATAATTTGAAAGCCCATATTTAAAATCATTTATACGTTTGCCCACCCCCACATAATATTTCCTAATCCTTTCCTTGGCAACACAATCCCACCATTGTACGACATCTTCCACTCCCTGTGCCTCCTCACTAAGCTCCTTCCATAGGACAGAAAATCCCTCTAACCCCTCCTCATCACTCAGTGCACTTATATTTAATTTCCAGTAACTCCTGTATATTTCTGCAAGCGCCTCCCACCCAACCTCCACCAACACTGCTCTATGATCTGACCATGCTACTTCAACAGTTTTGAAAGCTCTCACTACAACCCCGTGAGAAAGATACACTCTATCTAACCTCGCTGCATACCCTCTCCTAACAAATGTATGCTCTGTCTCCCACGCCCCCCCCTCGAATGCGTCTCTTAACCTAATATCCCTCAATAAATCTCGTAGGGCCACCGACACATAACCTGCCCCTTTCGGTTCCACATCAGCCCTCCTAATGACGCAGTTCCAATCACCTCCTACTATTGCCACCTCCGGTAATGCACGGAAAAAAAAACACAAGGTCCTCGCACACAAACTCCTGCTTCACCTGTACATTATTCTCTGCAGGCGCATATACACTAATAAAAGCCACACGTTTTCCCGTCCACAAACCATCTACGCGCAACACCCTTCCCCCTCCCCCCCCTCACTTCTCTGCAAAACAAACGGGCTCGCCTCCCTAATTAAGATACCCACCCCCCCTTTCAAATGGGCAGATGGCAGGGTTACCACCTGAAACCCCTCCATCTCCAACACCCTACCCTCCTTAAAATTGTGCTCCTGTATGAACACAACATCCACTCTAAATTTATTCAGAAACTTTCGAAACCATTCTCTCTTTACACTATTACACAAACCATTAACGTTTACTGTCATACACCGGAGGCCTATTAAAGTTTCCACCCCTGCCTCCTCTCTTCACTCTTCCGATGGCCACCAGAACGTGTGGGACCACTTGTCACCTGCACACTTCCCTCTCTCCCCCCCCCCCTTCTTTCGGTGCCTCCTGTCATGGCCACCACTACCTTCACCTTCTGCCCATATTTGCTTCCCAGTCCTCTGCGCTGGCGTTAGGACATCATCTGAATCCGATGCAGCGGCTCTATTTCTTGTGACAGGCGCATCCTCCATGGCTTGGTCTGGGGATGCCTCACAATGTACCTCTACCTCCACTGTACACAGTGACAAAGATCTCGGTGACACCTCAGTCACGCTGTCACTCCCTTCGTCCGAATAGTTCTGTTGTTGATGCCCCACAGCCTTCACCTCATCTTCTACTACCCTGCCAGGAGCAGCCACCTCCTCAGGCGGTGACAAGGACTTCAGAACCTCGGCTAATTCCTCCTCAAGTTCCAACACTTCCTCCTGTACTTTTTGCTCAACCTGATCCACTGGAAGTGTGTCTGGACCAGGTAACTGGTCAAGGGCCTCACCCTCTCCCCCAGCCTTATACGCCTCATCCACTATCTCGCTCCATAGACGACCACGCCCTCCTTCACGTCGTTGATCAACACCTGCTTCCCTGGTGTAGAAGCGGATGTCTCCGCCTCTGGGCCAGGAGCTCGTTGCCGCTTCCCACACTCCGCCGCTATGTGATCATATTCCCCACATAGTCGGCAGGTACGCCTTTGCCCCGCGTATGACACCATGACCTGTGTCCTGAATTCCTTTAGGTACACGTAAGACGGTATGGGGTGTCGCAATGACATTTTTAGGTTAAAAGTGCCCTCCGGCATACCTGTGTAGGCACCCGACACCCACTTACCATGCTGGGCCAAATGAACAGTTCCGTATTCCTCAAATACTTTTCTGATATCTGTCTCATCCGCCTCAAAGGGGACATTACGCAATTTAATCCATGTATAATGTCTGGATACATCGATCATCCTCACACGCACAGCTGGTGTTGCATCAAGACTTACGTCCTGAAAACGGTTGACCAACGACTCGTAAACCGTTGCTGAGAGCAGTTTCACAAAAAATCTACGTGCTCCGTTCAATGCTACGCCGTACAACTCTCCATCCTGAATGCCATACGTGTCTCTGATGATTTTAGGTAGTAATACCTGGGCTGAGGCTGGCGTTATTGCCCCACTGAGAAGTTCAACACCGACAGTGTTAATCCTGCGTCTGTAACTGCACGCCATGTTGGCTAATAGTAGTTCTCGCACGTTAAGTTTAATGCCTGGCAGATGTTGCACTATGTCATGCCCCTATGGTTAACCTTCCTTTAATATTACATTGCGGTTATTTCCTTTAATAGCTAAATTGGAAATGAACGTCCTTGTATTATTAAGACTAATTCTTATTAACAATTATTATAATTTATGTAACATGGCCATGATAAGTTTAATTGGAGGTATAGTAACCTGCCTGCCGCCCGGTGTGCCGGTGTATAGTTAGCCGTGATGTTCGATGGTTATACCCCCCCATTCCCCCCCCTTTATGTTCAACTACTCTACTGAGTGTTGGCGAGTCACGTCACGTGACCCACTTTACCTGTATGCTCAAGGTAGAGGGATGAGCAGTGAAGAAGTAGCAGCCAACGAGAACACTCCTGCTCGTCTCTGGTAACTGGCCAAGGTTTATTAGCCGGCCTGGACATATTCTGTTTTATTCTGACTGCTTCCAATTGGGAAACAAGACTTTATACATTAAAGTAATCTCCATTTATATATATATGTTATATCTAGGATCTCCTCCTAATCGTCTGTTATAAAAGCCTTATGTATATGTTGGATACTATAGAAGAAACATGCATTCTTAACTTATATACGATAATTCGTATATTATTTCTGGCTTTTGTTGTATTATGAATATACTTAATTAAAATTAGGCATTCCGGAGGATCACTATTATTACCCTAACCTCTCTGACCAAAATTGTTATGCTCTAAAACGAAGGAAATAGTGGTTACAATACTTGGAGTGTAACACACTATTTAGCAATTAGCTTACAAGAGTTGCTGCTAATCAGATGCGACACTCAGAATTTATCGTAAACAAATCGATACATTAACTTTTCCATCCCCCTCCATCCCCCTCCATCCCACAAAAAAGCAAATTGGTACTGACACAGGCAAAATCACTACAAACCTGTCTCTAAGTAAGACTTATAAGAAATTTTAAACCAAATTTAGTGTACTTAAATAAATTTTTAATAATTCCAGCAAGCGTGCGTGAGCGTGTTAGATAGGAGTGAATGGAGACAAATGGTATTTGGGACCTGACGATCTGTTGGAGTGTGAGCAGGGTAATATTTAGTGAAGGGATTCAGGGAAACCGGTTATTTTTATACAGCCGGACTTGAGTCCTGGAAATGGGAAGTACAATGTTGCCTGCACTTTAAAGGAGGAGTTTGGGATATTGGCAGTTTGAGGGATATGTTGTGTATCTTTATATGTATATGCTTCTAAACTGTTGTGTTCTGAGCACCTCTGCAAAAACAGTGATTATGTGTGAGTGAGGTGAAAGTGTTGAATGATGATGAAAGTATTTTATTTTTGGGGATTTTCTTTCTTTTTTGGGTCACCCTGCCTCGGTGGGAGACGGCCGACTTGGTAATATATATATATATATATATATATATATATATATATATATATATATATATATATATATATATATATATATATATAACACTGCGAATACCCAAGGACTCGAACCCATGCTGCTTTGGCCCGCCTCATGATGAGCGAAAACACATAACATTCTAACCCACAGGAGCACGCAATCCTACAAGAATGGCGCACCCAGCCAAGCTATGAGACGGGCCAAAACAGCATAGGTTCGAATCCTTGGCTAGTCGCAGTGTTGTTATTGATCAATACCACTCGTTCGTGGTTACAATAATATAAAATACTGCTCGTTGGGCTAGTACACCAAACAGGGAGTAGAATGAAATTAGCTCAGAGGCGTCCATACCACCGTATGTCCTCGGATGACAGTAAAACACCTAGCTTGGCTGGGTGCGTCATTCTTGTAGGATTTCGTGGTCCTTTGGGTTAGAGCGTCATGTGTTTTCGCTCACCATGAGGCGGGCCAAAGCAGCATGGGTTCGACTCCTTGCCTAGTCGCCTAGTCGTGGTTACAATAATTAGCAGCATTTCTGTCAACATCTATTATCAGAATTTACAATTAAATAACTGATCTAGAGTTAGAGAAAGATGAATATTGCGAACGTTGTGGAATATTAATTCTGGCTAAATTGTAAAGACCGAAAATGTGCGTAGAAACACCGCATTTCAAAAAGAAATGAGAAAGAAGTTGAGAGATACACTTTGGACTATTGAACATCAGCAATAAATCTCCGGGTCGTCATCTGGAGACGACCCGGGCCGGAAGTACCTACGAACTTACACGAATAAATAAATAGATGAATGGTTCAGAGAACCGACATGTTGTTAAATTAGACACATGTGCAGCTCTTGGGTATCTTTATTGAGGAAACGTTTCGCCACACAGTGGCTTCATCAGTCCATACGTAGGAGGAACTTGAAGAACAGGAGGAGAAAGAGGTAATCAGTCCCTCAACCATCAAGAGTGATGGACTGACCACATCGACTCAAGGTTGAGGGACTGATTACCTCATTCTCCTCCTGTTCTTCAAGTTTCTCCTACGTATGGACTGATGAAGCCACTGTGTGGCGAAACGTTTCCTCAATAAAGATACCCAAGAGCTGCACATGTGTCTAATTTAACAAGAAATAAGCAATACGTCAAACTTAGAAACACGTCTACGTTAACGTAAGCAACCTGACTATATGGATGCGTTGACAGTTCTAACTTGAGCGCCATGATAGAAAAACAAAATAAGTCCTCAGATTCTCTGTTTCTCGTGTTTATGCTTCAGTTGTAAACTCATTTCTAATTAATGGGTGATCATCAGTTTCAGAATGTAAATTGAAACCGACAGGTGTGGGTCGCATCCTGGGGGTTGGTAGCATACTTTAGATATTCCTGGGCTCTGAAATAAGCTGAGATAAGATAACACTGGCTAGTGTAGTGAAGGTCTTATATGACTGTCCTTTCCCCACAAACATTCTAATTTCTAAATATACTGTCAGTAGACAAAGACATGTAGTAGACAAAGTATTGACATGTATATGTAGACGATACATCTGTAAGAAGTCCAGACAGTGTTCACAGACATGTAGTAGACACAGTATTGACATGTATATGTAGACGATACATCTGTAAGAAGTCCAGACAGTGTTCACAGACATGTAGTAGACACAGTATTGACATGTATATGTAGACGATACATCTGTAAGAAGTTCAGACAGTGTTCACAGACATGTAGTAGACACAGTATTGACATGTATATGTAGACGATACATCTGTAAGAAGTCCAGACAGTGTTCACAGACATGTAGTAGACACAGTATTGACATGTATATGTAGACGATACATCTGTAAGAAGTTCAGACAGTGTTCACAGACATGTAGTAGACACAGTATTGACATGTATATGTAGACAATATGTAGACGATACATTCGTATGACGTCCAGACAGTGTTCACTAATATTGATAAATCACGTGAATATGAAATTGAAAGTTTGATTAATTAACATGTGAAGGTAACATAGCCTCAGGTATACCAGGTGAGAATCTTCATCAATAATATTAATTAACATAGCCTCAGGTATACCAGGTGAGAATCTTCATCAATAATATTAATTAACATAGCCTCAGGTATACCAGGTGAGAATCTTCAGCAATAATATTAATTAACATAGCCTCAGGTATACCAGGTGAGAATCTTCATCAATAATATTAATTAACATAGCCTCAGGTATACCAGGTGAGAATCTTCAGCAATAATATTAATTAACATAGCCTCAGGTATACCAGGTGGAGAATCTTCAGCAATAATAATTAATTAACATAGCCTCAGGTATACAGGTGAGAATCTTCAGCAATAATATTAATTAACATAGCCTCAGTATACCAGGTCGAGAATCTTCAGCAATAATATTAATTAACATAGCCTCAGGTATACCAGGTGAGAATCTTCAGCAATAATATTAATTAACATAGCCTCAGGTATACCAGGTGAGAATCTTCAGCAATAATATTAATTAACATAGCCTCAGGTATACCAGGTGAGATCTTCAGCATAATATTAATTAACATAGCCTCAGGTATACCAGGTGAGAATCTTCAGCAATAATATTAATTAACATAGCCTCAGGTATACCAGGTGAGAATCTTCAGCAATAATATTAATTAACATAGCCTCAGGTATACCAGGTGAGAATCTTCAGCAATAATATTTAAAGAATGAAAGAGGATGTGTGGCATAATTCTTGTTGACAATTTCTGTGACAAAATCAAACCTGTGTAAAACAAATTAAACCTATTAATGCAGGTTTTTATGTTTTTTTTTCTCTGAGTACGAAGACATGAAAAGGTTAATTCTTTAAAAGGTCAATTTTTTAAAAGGTCAGTTCTTTAAAAGATCAGTTTTTTAAAAGGTCAGTTTTTTAAAAGGTCAGTTTTTTAAAAGGTCGGTTCTTTAAAAGGTCAGTTTTTAAAAGGTCAGTTTTTTAAAAGGTCGGTTCTTTAAAAGGTCAGTTTTTTAAAAGGTCGGTTCTTTAAAAGGTCAGTTTTTTAAAAGGTCAGTTTTTTAAAAGGTCAGTTTTTTAAAAGGTCAGTTTTTTAAAAGGTCAGTTTTTTAAAAGGTCAGTTTTTTAAAAGGTCGGTTCTTTAAAAGGTCAGTTTTTTAAAAGGTCGGTTCTTTAAAAGGTCAGTTTTTTAAAAGGTTAGTTTTTAAAAAGGTCAGTTTTTTAAAAGGTCGGTTCTTTAAAAGGTCAGTTTTTTAAAAGGTCAATTTTTTAAAAGGTCAGTTCTTTAAAAGGTCGGTTCTTTAAAAGGTCAGTTCTTTAAAAGGTCAGTTCTTTAAAAGGTCAGTTCTTTAAAAGGTCAGTTCTTTAAAAGGTCAGTTCTTTAAAAGGTCAATTTTTTAAAAGGTCAGTTTTTTAAAAGGTCAGTTCTTTAAAAGGTCAGTTCTTTAAAAGGTCAGTTCTTTAAAAGGTCAGTTCTGTAGCCTTCCTATAAACTTTGGTATTAATATTAACATTAAGGTCAATTTCTTCTTCTTCTACTCTACTGGGAAGTTATCTAGTCATTTATATACAGATTTTAAATCTGCTGGTCAGGCATCAAGCCAGATTTTGTTATAACACAAAAAATAAGCGAAGTTGGACCTGGAAGAGAACCAGATCTTGGTACTATTGTTAATTTAAACTTGTATTAAGCTGTCTAAATCCTTATTATTCCTCTGCAGTTCTACTTTGTCCTACCTGGAGTTATCTGGGGGATGTTCAGGGGGTCAACGCCCCCTCAGCTTGGTCAGTGACTAACTGTAGTTCAATAATTCTGATAAATGAGACACCTGAGCAATAATTAGGTGACTTTATTCCAAATAAAGATACCTAACTGTTGGTATTTAATACTATTTTCATATCCAGTAATTATACCAAACACTTGAGCTGGTATATTCAACGTGATACCTGCCAATCCTACAGCACTTTCCCAGCTTTTATGGATATACTGAGTAAATATACGAACCACTTCACCTGGTTTTAATATATCTGTCTTAATCCCCTCTGCTTTACCCTCCTTTATTCCACTGTCGCGTGTACCTCATCCACACCCTCATCTGGGTCTTCTGTAAGATAATTATGGTACACACACACACACACACACACACACACACACACACACACACACACACACCACACAGGATCTGAGTCTCGACCCCTTCAACCACAATTAGGTGAGTACACAGACACACACACACCGATCATGTGGTTTTAAGCTTCGAATACACAGTAGATCTACAAGTGGAGGGAGAAGCAGGAAGGCCAGGACGAATGAAGCCAAACTACAAGAAAGGGGACTACACAGGAATGAGGAACTTCCTGAACGGGGTTCAGTGGGACAGAGAACTGGCAGGGAAGCCAGTTAATGAGATGATGGAATATGTAGCAACAAAATGCAAGGAGGCTGAGGAGAGGTTTGTACCCAAGGGTAACAGGAATAATGAAAATGCCAGGATGAGCCCATGGTTCACCCAAAGGTGCAAGGAGGCAAAAACCAAGTGTGCTAGGGAATGGAAGAAATATAGAAGGCAAAGGACCCAGGAGAATAAGGAGAGCAGTCGTAGAGCCAGAAACGAATATGCACAGATAAGAAGGGAGGCCCAACGACAATATGAAAACGACATAGCAGTGAAAGCCAAATCTGACCCGAAGCTGTTATACAGCCACATCAGGAGGAAAACAACAGTCAAAGACCAGGTAATCAGGCTAAGGAAGGAGGAGAGACAACAAGAAATGACCATGAAGTATGTGAGGAACTCAACAAGAGATTCAAAGAAGTGTTCACAGAAGAGACAGAAGGGGCTCCAGAAAGATGGAGAGGTGGAGTTCACCACCAGTTGCTGGACACAGTACACACAACCGAGGAAGAAGTAAAGAGGTTTCTGAGTGAGCCTGAGAGAGGGTCCTGAGAGAGGGAGCAGAGGCGCTGTGTGTACCCCTAACAACAATATTCAATACATCTATCGAAACAGGGAGATTGCCTGAGGCATGGAAGACAGCAAATGTAGTCCCAATCTTTAAAGAAGGAGACAGACATGAAGCACTAAACTAGAGACCAGTGTCACTGACATGTATAGTATGCAAAGCCATTGAGAAAATTATCAGGAGAAGAGTGGTGTAACACCTAGAAAGGAATGATCTCATCAACAGCAGTCAACATGGTTTCAGGGACGGGAAATCCTGTGTCACAAACCTACTGGAGTTCTGTGACATGGTGACGGCAGTAAGACAAGAGAGAGAGGGGTGGGTGGATTGCATTTTCTTGGACTGCAAGAAGGCGTTTGACACAGTTCCACACAAGAGATTAGTGCATAAACTGGAGGACCAAGCAGGGATAACAGGGAAGGCACTACAATGGATCAAGGAATACTTGTCAGGAAGACAGCAGCGAGTCATGGTACGTGGCGAGGTGTCAGAGTGGGCACCTGTGACCAGCGGGGTCCCACAGGGGTCAGTCCTAGGACCAGTGCTATTTCTGGTATTTGTGAACGACATGACGGAAGGAATAGACTCTGAGGTGTCCCTGTTTGCAGATGACGTGAAGTTGATGAGAAGAATTCATTCGATCGAAGACCAGGCAGAACTACAGAGGTATCTGGACAGGCTGCAGACCTGGTCCAGCAATTGGCTCCTGGAGTTCAACCCCACCAAGTGCAAAGTCATGAAGATTGGGGAAGGGCAAAGAAGACTGCAGACGGAGTACTGTCTAGGGGGCCAGAGACTACAAACCTCACTCAAGGAAAAAGATCTTTGGGTGAGTATAACACCAGGCACATCTCCTGAAGCGCACATCAACCAAATAACTGCTGCAGCATATGGGCTGTTACAAAAAACGCGATTCTAAAAGCTTAGAGATCTCCAGTGAATACTAGAAAGGACTGCCCTTCTAGCATCCAGCCTGTTACTGGGTTTTCGTAACAATTAGTCAGTATCCTGGTCCAATTATCCACTATAATTCAGTATGAATTATTAGTGCTTCAGGATTACAACTGGTAGGCCACTAAGTAGAGAAATTAAAATTTAATAAATTTATTAATCATAGTCTAGAGGTATATTATCAAATTAAATTAAATTAATCAAATTAATCAAAATAATAATCACTTCTCTCGAGTACAATATTATTGTGCTGAAAGCACATTTCACATTTATAATTCTTAAGTACCGTCTGGTACATTAACATTTAGTAAGATATTACAAATATGTACAAGTAAGTTTGTGTGTATGTGTGTAAGTGCTCTAAGTAGTTCACTATGTCTCACGACTCTACTAGACTTAAACAAGTGACTGACAAAGTCCTCAAATAAACTAACTTCTTAACCAACTGGCAATCAGAACAGTCTGCTTGAACAATAAAAAAAATGCTAAGCCCAATAGCAATATAACAAGCAACTGTGACACAGAATCAGGAACAAGGAGATAACATAACGACACTAAGTAGGGACCATCAGCAGATCCTCCACAAAAGTCACCAAACTCCCATACTACTGAATCTAAGTTCAGCATAAGAAAATCCCCGACTGTGATAATACACAGATACCAGTACAAGTTAGATACCAGTACAAGTTAGGTCAGAAGCTACAGCTCAGGACCTGAGTTACTCAGAGTGTCTAAGAGACACACAACCTCAGTACAACGTCGAAAATCACTAAGTCTATACAGTGTTCTGTGAACAGAGTCCCACAGAACCTACAAGAAAGCTAGAGCCGATCTTCCAACAAATGCCAATAAGGGAGATTTAGGCACTTCTTGTCAGGAATACGTCCAACCACCCAGCGAGTCTAGACCAGACTGAATACTTCAGGAGAGGTGAGAACACCCACCCTCGATCACGTGATAGCTCCGTGGACAGCTGCTGCCCAGCAACACCGAGAAGCCGGCAGAGTAACGAGCCATGAGCGATAATTACAGTAGTTAGACAATCAAGACTTGAACTATAAGCACTGAATAATATGTTACATCCTACCTAACAAAAGTAACTAAGACAAATAATAATATAAAGCAATATATTCACGATTTAGCTATTATCGCAAATATAAGCAATATAAAATTACATGAAAAGGTAATATAATTATATACATAATAATCATATACATTGTAACCCATTCAGGGGTTGCAACATGGGCGCCTAGCAAACCTCAGAACAGCATTCCGACATCTTAATAAGGAATCATTCAGGACCCTGTACACCGTGTACGTTAGGCCCGTATTGGAGTATGCGGCACCAGTTTGGAACCCACACCTAGCCAAGCACGTAAAGAAACTAGAGAAAGTGCAAAGGTTTGCAACAAGACTAGTCCCAGAGCTAAGAGGTATGTCCTACGAGGAGAGGTTAAGGGAAATCAACCTGACGACACTGGAGGACAGGAGAGATAGGGAGGACATGATAACGACATACAAAATACTGAGAGGAACTGACAAGGCGGACAAAGACAGGATGTTCCAGAGATTGGACACAGTAACAAGGGGACACAGTTGGAAGTTGAAGACACAGATGAATCACAGGGATGTTAGGAAGTATTTCTTCAGCCACAGAGTAGTCAGGAAGTGGAATAGTTTGGGAAGCGATGTAGTGGACGCAGGATCCATACATAGCTTTAAGCAGAGGTATGATAAAGCTCACTGCTCAGGGAGAGTGATCTAGTAGCGACCAGTGAAGAGGCGGGGCCAGGAGCTTAGACTCGGCCTCTGCAACTTCAACTAGGTGAGTACACACAGGAGCTGAGTCTCGACCCCTGCACCCACAATTAGGTGAGTACACACACACACACACATGCAGGAGCTGAGTCTCGACCCCCTGCAACCACAATTAGGTGAGTACACACACACACACACACACACACACACACACACACACACACACGCGAACTGTAAGGAGAAACTAAAAAAGTTAACTGACGACATTATAGGAAGAACAAGGGGAGACATGATACTAACATGGTAAATACTCAATGGAATTATTAGGGAGACAGGAATAGACTGAAGTAAGACATAGGTACTCTGAGCCTAGAAGTTAATAACATATAAAAGTACAAACATTGCAGTAGACCTACTGGCCATTACTAGGCAGGATCTTATCAACCCGTACTAGCCAGAGTCTAGCCAGAGTACTAGCCAGAGTACAATTCAACAAAGGTAATTTATAATCCATACCTTCCAATCCCACATCTGACAATTCCATGACACTTTCCCAAATCAAAGTTGTACAGTTTTACCTGTCTTATGGTGGCAGTTGTTGGAGGAGGGTTGGGAGAGAGCCTTTTGATTTGCAAACTTTAGGCTCAAACATCTAGATGGTAGTTGATGTTTCTAATTAAATTATGAGTAGATGATCTTAGTACATAGCCTCGACTGGGCTCTAAAAGTTCTCTCATATACATTTTTCCTGTGTACAACAACTACTACTACTACTACTACTACTACTACTTTTTCTATTTTATACTACTTCTTACTTTTTAACTACTATTCTCTACTACATTATACTATTCTACTATTTCTACTTACTATTTTCTTCTATATCTACTTTACTTTTACTATTTCTATTTTATACTACACACTACTACTTCTACTACTATTTAAATACTTCTATTAATATTACTATCTACTACTACTTTATACTACTACTTCTATATACTATTCTACTACACTACTATTTCTAACTATACAAATTATTTCTTTCTACTATTTCTACTCTACTTCATTTCTTATATACACTATCTTTTCTCTACTATACTACTACTTCTATACTATATTCTATCTACTACTACTACTACTATTTTTTCACTCTACTACTTCTATACATACTACTACACTTTTTACACTTGTTAATACTTTTATTACTATACTACTATGCTACTAAAAAACTCACCCTCTCTTATCCTACCCCTTTTTTGCTCCTTTTGTTTTTAGTCTCCCTTTTTCTATCCCCTCCCATCTTCTTTTTTTCCAGTTCCTTTTTCCCTTTCCCCCTTTTTTCTTTGTTCCTCCTTCCCCCCCTGGCGAAGGATACTTTCCCGAAGATTTAGTGGGGGCCCAGACGCGAGCGAGCGGGGGTCGGGGAAGTAAGGGAGAAGCAGCTGACTGGGGGGTGCTTGGAGCGGAGATGAAGGAGAGAGAGAGGAGAGGGGGAAAGGGAGAGAGAGAGAAGAGAGAGAGAGGGGAATGAGAATACTCCCCAGTGTGTGCCTGGCACTCGTGCTTGTGTGTTTCTCGCTATTTATATCACTGTTTGTGGTTGCGGGGGTCGAATCAAGCTCTTTGGGACCATACTACCTCCCCACCCCAAAAAATACACATTTTAAGTTGTGTGGTGTGTGTGTGGTGTGTGTGTAAATCCTAGTTGAGGTTTTGAAGGGGGTTTGGTCAAGTCCGGGCCCCCGCTTTTCATGGTAGCTCTAGGTCCTCTCCCTAAACCCCTGAGTTTTTCATACCTTGCTTAAAGCTATGCAGGATCCTCCCTCCACTACAAGTTGGTGTGTGGTGTTTTTGTGCGTTGTGTTGTGTGTGTGTGTGTGTGTGTGTGTGTGGTGTGTTGTGAAAAGCAGGAAGCAAACATTGGGAGTAGTAAAGGGGGAAAGAAGGGTAGGGGAAGGGAAAGGTAAAAAAGTGAAGAGGGGAAAAAACAGGGAAGCAGAGGAGATAAAAGGGTATGAGAAATCGAGTGGGTTTAAAGAGACGTGGGTAAAGTAAGAGGCAGAAGAAAAGGTGGAAGCAGGAGGGGAAGCAGGGGGGGTGGAACCGGGGAAAAGGTTGAAGAGGGGAGGGGGGGAACCCGGGGGGGGTGAAACGGGGAAAAAAGGGTAAAGCAGGGGGGTGGAAAAACCAGTGGGGGTTTGAAGAGGAGAGGTGGAACCCCAGTGGAGGTTGAAAGGGGGAGGTGGCCAGTGAAGGTTGAAGCGGGGGGAGGGGGAACCAGGGGAGGTTGAAGAGGGGGGGGTTTTAAACCCAGGGGAGGTTGAAGCAGGGGAGGTGGAACCGGGGGGTTGAAGAGGGGAGGGGGAAACCCAGGGGAGGTTGAAGCAGGGGGGTGGAACCAGGGAGTTTGAAGCGGGGGTGAAACCGAGGAGGCTGAACCAGGAGAGGTGAAACCAGGGGAGTTGGAAGAAGGGTTGTGGACAGCAGGAGGCTGGAAGTAAGGTCTGAGGAAGCGATGGGGAAATGAGAAATGGGAGGGGAAAGCAAGGAGGAAAAGAAAAAGCAGAAATGGTCTAAAAGGGAAATTTAAAGAAACATACATTCTAGAGAGAAAATATACGCGTTTGTGTGTTTTCAAGCGCATTGTAAAGTTAAATTAGTTTTTATTCCATGGAGCCAGGAGAAAGTTTGGAATTACCTTTCCTACTAGAGAAAAAGTATAGATGGATATTTACTATTTTAAAAAAATATGGTAATATGGAGAGGGGAAGGAATTAAGAAAAGGAATGTAATAATCGATACAAACACAAGCACTGATAAACATAGTTGGGTACTTGTGTGTTTAGATTAGGAAAAGTTTGTAGGAAACAGGAGAGTTTTTCCCTGACGCGGGTCTTAGAGTGCCCAACCGTTGGAGCTTTGGTGATTGACCGGGGCCCCCCTGGCTTCCCGTCCCCCCCCCTTTAAAATTGTGGTTACAGATAAAACCATTTTGTGTGTGGGTGTTTAGGTATTGCCAGTATGATGTTTATACTGTATGAGAGGCTTTTGCAACACCTGGCTATTTTTAATGTGAAAGCGATTCGCCAATCAGTGGTTTCCCTCAGTCAGTAAGGGGATGAATGGGGAAAATTGATTTTGGGTTTTTGTCGCTCTTGGAGTAGTGTGTTCTTTTCCCTTTAATCTTAAAAAAAAGTGTTACCCTTGCGGAGAAGTAATTATAGCTGAAAAGTGAAGTGAAACAGCCGCGTGGTTGTTCCGTAGCGGACGTAGGTTATGCTTTTGGGTTTAGGAAGTATAAAATTTCCCCTATTTTAATATCCAAATTGTTGCTGTGTTGAAAAAGAATTTGAAAAAAAATGGCTCAGAAAACCCGAAAGTTGATAATTCGATATTGTGCAATTCTTGGGTATTTATAATAAGAATTCAGGCAATCCAAGAAAGTAATGTAGCCCTTTATGCCTCAGAGTTTTTTTACCGGTGAATCGCTTTCAAATTTACCCGTGATGTTTCAAAGACTTTTTTCCAGTCAATTTTCACTTTAGTTATCCACTCTTCCGGGTTGAATTTCCACTTTTCATTCCACAACTTAGCATTAACGTCTGATGTCTGAAAACATCATTTGAGTTGTCTTGAAGCAAATGTAGTCCGCCGGGTTTTTTCCAAACTTTTCCATTGGTTATGCTTCTAAAAAAATTTGTTGAGAGCAGTTGGCATCTTCGGGGGTTTTTAATACATGTTAAAATACAGAATTACAAAAGAAGGGATTCCGAAATTTAGATACTTTGGGAACTTCGCCCACAGTCCTTTCTCAGTGAATACTAGATGAGAAACAGCTCTGTATAGCCCTTGGGGCTTAGCGTTCTTTTTTTTTTTTAATCTAGATGTGAAGCCGCTGTGTAACAAAAACCTTTCCACATGAAAGATCCCCAAGTTTTGCTGTGTCTAATTTATAAGTTTGGTTCTCGAACTATTGCAGGGGAGTAAGAGAAGAGGTAAAGGGTTACACAAGAGACGTACATAACAATGGCCCCAACATTTTCCCTGCGGTACCCCGACACAAACTGTCTCGTAAATTTTTTTAAAGTGAGTACTGAAAGTTTAGAACATGTGCAACTTTGGGATATCTTTATTGTAGAGTTTCGCCTCCAGGGCTTTATAAATACATTTAGGACATAATAGGAACCCCAGTAGAACTATATACAAAAGATGGGAAAAGTCCCTCAGCCTTGGATTTAGTTTTCACAGATCGTGTTGGAGGAGAATCTGGAGAAAAGGGAAAAGAAGACTAACGTTTATAAGGTTTTCATGGATAAGGGCCGGTAGCAGCGAGTACTCTAGAAAAACCTCAAAGGACTCACTAAAGAGGGCACGAGAGCCAAATTTCCCAAAAGTTTTGCAGCCACAAAAATTTGTGCTTAGCAAAGGGTCTTTTTAGTTAGCAAGAGTCTTTGATGGTTTGCAACGATCTTGAGGTTGCAACGAGTCTTTTATGCTCAGCAACGAGTCTTTGATGCTCAGCGACGAGTCTTTGATGGTTAGCAACGAGTCTTTGATGGTTAGCAACGAGTCTTTGATGCTCAGCAACGAGTCTTTGATGGTCAGCAACGAGTCTTTGACGGTTAGCAACGAGTCTTTGATGCTCAGCGACGAGTCTTTGATGGTTAGCAACGAGTTTTGTGGTTAGCAAAAGAGTCTTTTTTGGTCAGCGACGAGTCTTTTTGGTTACAACAGTCTTGAGGTTAGCAACGAGTCTTTGATGCTTTGCAACGAGTCTTTTTGCCAGAAACGAGTTTTGATGGTCAGCGACGAAGTCTTTGATGGTTAGAAAGAGCTTTGAGCTTAACAACGGGCTTTGATGGTTAGCAACGAGTTTTGAAAAATTTGCAACGAGCCTTTGTGCTTAAAAACGAGTCTTTGATGGTTAGCAAAAGGTCTTTTATGGTTTGAACGGTCTTTGATGGTTGCAACGAGTTTTGTACTTGCAAGAGCCTTTGATGTTAGAATGGTCTTTATGGGTTTGCAAAGAGTCTTTGATGGGTTTGAAAGAGTCTTGATGGTTAGAACGAGTCTTTTATGGTTGCAAAAGTCTTTGATAGTTAGCCGAGTCTTTGAGCTTAGCAACGAGTCTTTTTATGGTTAGCAAGGTCTTTGATGGTTAGCAAAGAGTCTTTGATAGTTAGCAACGAGTCTTTGATGGTTAGCAACGAGTCTTTGATAGTTAGCAACGAGTCTTTGATGCTTAGCAACGAGTCTTTGATGGTTAGCAACGAGTCTTTGATAGATAGCAACGAGTCTTTGATGCTTAGCAACAAGTCTTTGATGCTTAGCAACGAGTATTTGATGCTTAGCACGAGTCTTTGATGCTTAGTAACGAGTCTTTGATGCTTAGTAACGAGTCTTTGATGCTTAGTAACGAGTCTTTGATGCTTAGTAACGAGTCTTTGATGTTGTAAAAGATCTTTTATGCTTAGTAACGAGTCTTTGATGTCATAACCTAACGAAGACAAAAGGAATGTCCAGTGCTACTACACAGCTGATCTTGGATTCTTTCAGTGACCGGTGCCACGTACTGGAGAGAAGTGAACTGGTGCCACGTACTGGAGAGAAGTGAACTGGTGCCACATACTGGAGAGAAGTAAAACTGGTGCCAGTACTGGAGAGAAATGAATGGGGCCCCAAAATGGAGGAAATAAAAATGGTGCCACGTTGGAGAGAAGTGAAATGGGCCCATCTGGAGAGAAGTAAATGGTGCCACATACGGGAAAAGAAGTAAAATGGTGCCCCGTATGGAGAGAGTGAATGGTGCCCCGTACTGGAGAGAAGTAAACTGGTGCCACGTATGGAGAGAAAGGGAATGGTGCCCATACTGGAGAGAAGTGAACTGGGGCCCCTTTTTGGGGAAGTGAAATGGTGCCACTACTGGAGGAAGTAAACTGGTGCACGTACTGGAGAGAAGTGAACTGGTGCCACGTACTGGAGAGAAGTGAACTGGTGCCACATACTGGAGAGAAGTAAACTGGTGCCACGTACTGGAGAGAAGTGAACTGGTGCCACGTACTGGAGAGAAGTGAACTGGTGCCACATACTGGAGAGAAGTGAACTGGTGCCACGTACTGGAGAGAAGTGAAAGGTGCCAATACGGAGGGAAGTAAAATGGTGCCGTATGGAGAAAGTAAATGGGGGCACGTATGGAGAGAAAGGAACTGGTGCCACGTATGGAGAGAAGTGAACTGGTGCCACATACTGGAGAGAAGTGAATGGGGCCCCTAATGGAGAGAAAATAAACTGGTGCCACGTACTGGAAAAGAATAAATGGTGCAGTATGGGAGAAATGAACTGGTGCCACGTATGGAGAGAAGTGAAAATGGTGCCCTGTACTGGAGAGAAAGTGAATGGTGCCACTACTGGAGAGAAGGGAAACTGGGGCCCCGTACTGGAGAAAGTAAATGGTTTCCAGTACGGAGAGAAGTGAAAAATGCCCCGTATGGAGGAAGTGAAATGGCCACATATGGAGAGAAGTGAATGGTGCCCCTATGGAGAGAAGTAAATTTGGTTTCCCCGTATGGAGAGAAATAAACTGGTGCCCCGTATGGAGAGAAGTGAAAATGGTGCCCGCTGGAGAGAAGTAACTGGTGCCCCGTATGGAGAGAAGTGAATGGTGCCACATACGGAGAGAAGAAACTGGTGCCACGTATGGAGAGAAATGAAAATGGGGCCCCGTAGGAGGAGTGAACTGGTTTCCACGGGGAGAATGAAAAAACAAAAAAAAAAATAAAAAAAAAAAAAAAAAAAAAAAAAAAAAAAAAAAAAAAAAAAAAAAAAAAAAAAAAAAGGGAAAAAAAAAAAAAAAAAAAAAAAAAAAAAAAAAAAAAAAAAAAAAAAAAAAAAAAAATTAAAAAAAAAAAAAAAAAAAATAAAAAACTGGTGCCAATATGGAAGAAATAACTGGTGCCAATACTGGAGAGAAGTTAACTGGTTTCCCCTATGGAGAGAAGTGAACTGGTGCCCATATGGGAGAAGTGAATGGTGCCAATACTGGGAGAAAGGGAAATTGCCACATAGGAGGAAGTGAAATGGGGGCCCCCATACTGGGAGAAGTGAACTGGGGGCCACTACGGAGAGAAAAAAATGAATGTGCCACATATGGAAGAAGTGAACTGGTGCCACATACTGGAGGAAGTTAACTGGTGCACATATGGAGAGAAGTGAACTGGTCCCCCAAAATTTTTGGGGAAGGAATGGTGCCACATCTGGAGGAAAATGAATGGTGCCAATTGGGGAAGGCTGGTGCCAATCTGGAGAGAAATAATGGTGCCACATACTGGGGAAAAAGTAATGGTGCCACATACTGGAGAGAAGTTAACTGGTGCCCCATTGGGGGAGAGTGAATGGTGCCCCTATGGAGAATGAATGGGCCACATATTTGGGGAGAAAAACTGGCCCACTATGAGAGAGGGGAAATGGTGCCACTATGGAAGAAGTGAATGGTGCCCCCCATACGGAAGGGAGTAACGGTGCCAATCTGGAAGGGTGACTGGTCCACATATGGGAGAAGTGAATTTTTTGCCCCCATTGAAGGAGTGAAATGGTGCCAATATGGAGAGGATGAACTGGTGCCCCTATGAAAAGAAGTGAACTGGTGCACATACTGGAAGAAGTGAATTTGGGGCCCCTAATGGAGAGAAAATAAATGGGGGAAATCTGAAAAGAAGTGAACGGGCCCATACTGGGGGGAGGGGAACCGGTGCAAATGCCCCCAAAGCCCAAAAAGGGAAAAGTGCTCTGGAGTAAGGCCCCCACTCAGGAGTTTCCGGTGTTCCCCAACTCCTTTGGGGGGGAAAGAAAGGGCCATTGGAGGGGTGTTTCCTTCGAAGGAAATCCTAGGGAAAATAGGCATTTGGGAGGGGAACTGTCAATTTGGATTAGGTTATGGGGCACAAGAGAAGGGAAATTGCAACTGAGAGGAATAACTTATAAGAGAAGCCTGCCACAGCCCTTCCCGCTCAAGGGAACCCCCAAATGCGGTTTAAGGAATCAAAAGGTCCTGTGGGCCCCCTTCTCTTGGAAGGGTGGGAAAGCAGATTGTGGGACTACCCTTCCCACAGGGGGGCAGACACCTATTGCCATTCCTAGTGGAAGGAGGGGATTGCAGACAAGAGACCCAAAATCCCAAAAGAAGCCTTCCCCTTGCATAACCACCCCAATAGGGTCGGAGGAAAACCCTTGGGGTGGGGCAATTGCCCCAAACCTTGACGAGGAAAGCCAAAAATTGGGGAAAACCCAAGGGCACAGGGGGGACCACTTCCTCTTTTGGGAAGTGTTGCGACCAGAAGGAAAATTGCCTTTCACAAATTCGGTGGGCCCTGCCGGGGAGTGGACAAGTTTCGAGTGAGCCCGGTTTTTTCTAAAAGACCACGGAAGTTTTTTAAATATTTATAATTAAATTAATTTTATTATTTAATAATTAATATTATATAAAATTGTTTTTCTCCGAAATTTTAAAAAGTTTGAAAAAATATTTAAAATTAATTTTAAAATTTTTTTTATTTTTAAAAATATATATTTTTTATTAATGTTAATGTTTTAAAAATTTTAAATTTTCATAGAAGAATTTAGAAAATTACCTTTAACCTTATTATAAAAAAGAACAATTTATTTTAGCCTAACCCAAATAAAAATATTTTGATTTGTTTACAATAATTTAATACTAAAAAACACGTGAAATATATGGTTTTCGTTAGGTTCAGAATGATTTTGGAAAATTTTTGCTACACAAAAATTTTTGTTGTAATATATGGCAGATGAGCGTTGCTATTTAAAACCAAGATCGCAAGTTCTGCCTATTCGGGCCCCTATATATATATATATATATTTTTATATTTATATATATATATATATATTATAAATATATATTTTTATAATTTTTATTTTTATATATTTTTATATATATATATAGTATTTAGATAAAAGGTAGGGAAGTTTTTTTAAAAATTTATGGATTTGAAAAGGCAATGATAGGTGGATAGGGAAACAATGTGGCAGATGTTGCTGTATATGGAAAAAGGTGGTAAGTTTTAAAATCTGTAAAGAGTTTTTTGAGGTAGTGAGGCCCGGTTACAGTGTGCAGAAGAGGGGGGGGACTATTCCCGGTTTAAAAATAGGTCTTAAAAAAGGGGTGTGTAAGTCACCATGGTTGTTTAATATATTTATAGATGGGGTTGTAAGAGTGTAAATGCTAGGGGGGTTCGGGGGGGGGGTGGGATTAAATTATGGGGAATTAAATACAAAAAAGGGAAGTGCACCGTACTTTTTGCTGATGATTTTGTGCTTATGGGAGATTCTAAAAAAAAAAATTTTAAAGGTTAGTGACGAATTTGGGGTGTGTGTAAAGGTAGAAAGTTGAAAATGAACATAGAAAAAAGGGTTTGGTGTTGAGCGTATCAAATGGTTTAGATAAAGAAAAACTGGATATCAAATTGGGGAGGAGGAGTATGGAAGAAGTGAATGTTTTCAGATATTTGGGAGTTGACGTGTCAGCGGATGGATTTATGAAGGATGAGGTTAATCATAGAATTGATGAGGGAAAAAAGGTGAGTGGTGCATTGAGGTATATGTGGAGGCAAAAAATGTTATCTTTGGAGGCAAAGAAGGGAATGTATGAAAGTATAGTAGTACCAACACTCTTAATATGGGTGTTAAGCTTGGGTCGTAAATGCTGCAGCGAGAAGGCGGTTGGAGGCAGTGGAGATGTCCTGTCTAAGGGCAATGTGTGGTGTAAATATTATGCAGAAAATTCTGAGTGTGGAAATTAGAAGGTGTGGAGTTAATAAAAGTATTAGTCAGAGGGCTGAAGAGGGTTTGTTGAGGTGGTTTGGTCGTTTAGAGAGAAAGAATCAAAGTAGAATGACATGGAGAGTGTATAAATCTGTAGGGGAAGGAAGGCAGTGTAGGGGTCGTCCTCGAAAAGGGTGGAGGGAGGGGGTAAAGGAGGTTTTGTGGGCGAGGGGTTTCGACTTCCAGCAAGCGTGCGTGAGTGTGTTACATAGGAGTGAATGGAGACAAATGGTATTTGGGACCTGACGAGCTGTTGGAGTGTGAGCAGGGTAATATTTAGTGAAGGGATTCAGGGAAACCGGTTATTTTATATAACCGGAGTTGAGTCCTGGAAATGGGAAGTACAATGCCTGCACTCTAAAGGAGAGGTTTGGGATATTGGCAGTTTGGAGGGATATATTGTGTATTTTTTATACATATATACTTCTAAACTGTTGTATCCTGGGCACCTCTGCAAAAACAGTGATTATGTGTGAGTGAGGTGAAAGTGTTGAATGAAGATGAAAGTATTTTCTTTTTGTTTTTTTTTTCTTTTTGGGTCACCCTGCCTCGGTGGGAGACGGCCGACTTGTTGAAATATATATATATATATATATATATATATATATATATATATATATATATATATATATATATATATATATATAATATATATATATATATATAATATTTATATCCTGCCAGATGACTGTGAAACAAAAACCTGTAACTGCTTTGCATGATGGTAGGATTGCTGGTATCTTTTTCACTCATAAACACGCTAGATAACAGGGATATCTTGCTACTCCTACTTACACTTTGGTCGCACTTCACAGACACACACATGCATATATATATATATATACATACATCTAGGTTTTTCTCCTTTTTCTAAATAGCTCTTGTTCTTCTTTATTTCTTCTATTGTCCATGGGGAAGTGGAAAAGAATCTTTCCTCCGTAAGCCATGCGTGTCGTATGAGGCGACTAAAATGCCAGGAGCAATGGGCTAGTAACCCCTTCTCCTGTAGACATTTACTAAAAAAGAGAAGAAGAAAAACTTTATAAAACTGGGATGCTTAAATGTGCATGGTTGTAGTGCGGACAACAAGAAACAGATGATTGCTGATGTTATGAATGAAAAGAAGTTGGATGTCCTGGCCCTAAGCGAAACAAAGCTGAAGGGGGTAGGAGAGTTTCAGTGGGGGGAAATAAATGGGATTAAATCTGGAGTATCTGAGAGAGTTAGAGCAAAGGAAAGGGTAGCAGTAATGTTAAATGATCAGTTATGGAAGGAGAAAAGAGAATATGAATGTGTAAATTCAAGAATTATGTGGATTAAAGTAAAGGTTGGATGCGAGAAGTGGGTCATAATAAGCGTGTATGCACCTGGAGAAGAGAGGAATGCAGAGGAGAGAGAGAGATTTTGGGAGATGTTAAGTGAATGTATAGGAGCCTTTGAACCAAGTGAGAGAGTAATTGTGGTAGGGGACCTGAATGCTAAAGTAGGAGAAACTTTTAGAGAGGGTGTGGTAGGTAAGTTTGGGGTGCCAGGTGTAAATGATAATGGGAGCCCTTTGATTGAACTTTGTATAGAAAGGGGTTTAGTTATAGGTAATACATATTTTAAGAAAAAGAGAATAAATAAGTATACAAGATATGATGTAGGGCGAAATGACAGTAGTTTGTTGGATTATGTATTGGTAGATAAAAGACTGTTGAGTAGACTTCAGGATGTACATGTTTATAGAGGGGCCACAGATATATCAGATCACTTTCTAGTTGTAGCTACACTGAGAGTAAAAGGTAGATGGGATACAAGGAGAATAGAAGCATCAGGGAAGAGAGAGGTGAAGGTTTATAAACTGAAAGAGGAGGCAGTTAGGGTAAGATATAAACAGCTATTGGAGGATAGATGGGCTAATGAGAGCATAGGCAATGGGGTCGAAGAGGTATGGGGTAGGTTTAAAAATGTAGTGTTAGAGTGTTCAGCAGAAGTTTGTGGTTACAGGAAAGTGGGTGCAGGAGGGAAGAGGAGCGATGGTGGAATGATGATGTAAAGAGAGTAGAAAGGGGAGAAAAAGTTAGCATATCAGAAGTTTTTGCAAAGTAGAAGTGATGCAAGGAGGGAAGAGTATATGGAGAAAAAGAGAGAGGTTAAGAGAGTAGTGAAGCAATGTAAAAAGAGAGCAAATGAGAGAGTGGGTGAGATGTTATCAACAAATTTTGTTGAAAATAAGAAAAAGTTTTGGAGTGAGATTAACAAGTTAAGAAAGCCTAGAGAACAAATGGATTTGTCAGTTAAAAATAGGAGAGGAGAGTTATTAAATGGAGAGTTAGAGGTATTGGGAAGATGGAAGGAATATTTTGAGGAATTGTTAAATGTTGATGAAGATAGGGAAGCTGTGATTTCGTGTATAGGGCAAGGAGGAATAACATCTTGTAGGAGTGAGGAAGAGCCAGTTGTGAGTGTGGGGGAAGTTCGTGAGGCAGTAGGTAAAATGAAAGGGGGTAAGGCAGCTGGGATTGATGGGATAAAGATAGAAATGTTAAAAGAAGGTGGGGATATAGTTTTGGAGTGGTTGGTGCAATTATTTAATAAATGTATGGAAGAGGGTAAGGTACCTAGGGATTGGCAGAGAGCATGCATAGCTCCTTTGTATAAAGGCAAAGGGGATAAAAGAGAGGGGGTAAAGGAGGTTTTGTGTGCGAGCGGCTTGGATTTCCAGCAGGCATGCGTGAGCGTGTTTGATAGGAGTGAATGGAGACAAATGGTTTTTAATACTTGACGTGCTGTTGGAGTGTGAGCAAAGTAACATTTATGAAGGGGTTCAGGGAAACCAGCAGGCCGGACTTGAGTCCTGGAGATGGGAAGTACAGTGCCTGCACTCTGAAGGAGGGGTGTTAATGTTGCAGTTTAAAAACTGTAGTGCAAAGCACCCTTCTGGCAAGACAGTGATGGAGTGAATGATGGTGAAAGTTTTTCTTTTTCGGGCCACCCTGCCTTGGTGGGAATCGGCCAGTGTGATAATAATAATAAAATATATATATATTTACATATATATATATATATATATATTATATATATATATATATATATATATTAAAATATATATATATATATATATATATATTGCCCTACTGGCCGATTTCCACCAAGGCAGGGTGGCCCAAAAAAGAAAAACTTTCACCATCATTCACTCCATCACTGTCTTGCCAGAAGGGTGCTTTACACTACAGTTTTTAAACTGCAACATTAACACCCCTCCTTCAGAGTGCAGGCACTGTACTTCCCATCTCCAGGACTCAAGTCCGGCCTGCTGGTTTCCCTGAACCCCTTCATAAATGTTACTTTGCTCACACTCCAACAGCACGTCAAGTATTAAAAACCATTTGTCTCCATTCACTCCTATCAAACACGCTCACGCATGCCTGCTGGAAGTCCAAGCCGCTCGCACACAAAACCTCCTTTACCCCCTCCCTCCAACCTTTCCTAGGCCGACCCCTACCTCGCCTTCCTTCCACTACAGACTGATACACTCTTTAAGTCACTCTGTTTCGCTCCATTCTCTCTACATGTCCGAACCACCTCAACAACCCTTCCTCAGCCCTCTGGACAACAGTTTTGGTAATCCCGCACCTCCTCCTAACTTCCAAACTACGAATTTTCTGCATTATATTCAAACCACACATTGCTCTCAGACATGGCATCTCCACTGCCTCCAGCCTTCTCCTTGCTGCAACATTCATCACCCACGCTTCACACCCATATAAGAGCATTGGTAAAACTACACTCTCATACATTCCCCTCTTTGCCTCCAAGGACAAAGTTCTTTGTCTCCAAAGACTCCTAAGTGCACCACTCACCCTTTTCCCCTCATCAATTCTATGATTCACCTCAACTTTCATAGACCCATCCCAGCTGACAACGTCCAATCCGCAAATAACTAATACAATCACCTCCTCCAAGAACTCTCTCCCTCCAATCCTGTTATCCAATCTTTCATCACCTAATCTTTTGTTTATCCTCATAACCTTACTCTTTCCTGTAATTCACTTTTAATTTTCTTCTTTTGCACACCCTAAACCAAATTTCACCACCAAGTCTCTGGCAACATCTCTATCAGAAATCTCCCAAGAGACATGGTGTCAAAGCAAAAAGAGCATCTGGTGACAACTCCCACTTTATGTGTGATTCTTTTATCTATTAACTCCACGCTCTCTTGCCAAAACACACGCATTTACTTCTCTTTTCTTACAACCCCAACTAAAAATATATTAAACAACCAACGGTGACATCACACATTCTTGTTCTAAGAAGGCCTCTACTTTTAACTGGGAAATAATTTCCCTCTTTTCCTACATACTCTAAGTTGAGCCTCACTATCCTCGTAAAAATCTCTTCACTTCTTTCATAATCGCTACCTCCTACACCATGCACCTGCACATCTGGCCACATTGCCCCCCTATCCACCCTGTCCATATATACCATTTTACCAATTCCATCAAATGCCACCAAGACCTATTTAGAGCCATATCTAAATACTGTTCACTTTATGTTTCACTGTAAACACCTGGTCCCCACAACCCCCTACCTTTCCTAAAGCCTCCTTGTTCATCTGCTATCCTATTCCCCCGTCTTACTCTTAATTCTTTCATAATAACTCTACCAACACTTTAGCAGGTATACTCAACAGACTTTATCCCCTTTAATATTTTTTGCACTCTCTATTGTCCCCTTTCCCTTGATACAAAGGAACTATGCATCTCTCTGGCCAATCCCTAGTACCTTACCCTCTTTCCATACATTTATTAAATAATTGCACCAACCACTCCAAAACTCTATCCCACCTGCTTTTAACATTTCTATCTTTATCCCATCAATCCCCGCTGCCTTATACAACCACCTTCATTTTACCCACAGCCATCACGCGAACTTCCCCCACCACACTCACAACTGGCTCTTCCTCACTCCAACATGATGTTAATCCCCCTTGCCCTATAACACGAAATCACAGCTTCCTTATCCTCAATCAACATTAAACGAATTCCTCAAAAGTACTCCCTCCATCTTCCCAATACCTCTAACTCTCTCCCATTTAATAACTCTCCTCTCCTTATTTTTAACTGACAAAATCCATTGTTCTCTAGCTTTCCTTAACTAGTTAATCTCACTCCAAAACTTTTTCTATTTTCAATTTTCAACAAAATTGTTGATAACATCTCACCCACTCTTGTCATTGCACTCTTTTTTTTTTACATTGCTTCACCACCCTCATTAACCTCTCTCTTTTTCTTCCATATACACCCTTCCTTCCTTTGCATCACTTCAACTTTGTAAAAAGCTTCTCATATGCTAACTTTTTCATCCCCTTACTACTCCTCTTTGCATCATCATTCCATCCAATCGCGTCCCTTCCCTCCCGCACCCACTTTCCTGTAACCCCAAACATTCTGCTGAACACTCTAACACAACATTTTTAACCTACCCCATACCTCTCGGACCGCCATTGCATATGCTCTCATTATTACCATCTTAACCTCCAAAAGCTGTTTTATCTCCTTACCCTAACTGCCTCCTCTTTATTTATATAAACCAACACTCTCTCTCCCTGATGCTTCTATTCTCCTTGTAATCCCATCTACCTTTTACTCTCCAGTGTAGCTACAACAAGAAAGTGATCTGATATATCTGTGGCCCCTCTAAATAAACATGTACATCCTGATGTCTACTCAACAGACTTTTAACTACCAAAACATAATCCAACAACCACTGATCATTTCGCCCTACATCAAATCTTTTATACTTATTTATCCTCTTTTCTTAAAAAGTATTACCTATAACTAAACCCCTTTCTATACAAAGTTCAATCAAAGTCAAAGTTGCTCCCATTATCATTTACACCTTGGCACCCCCAAACTTACCTACCACACGCTCTCTAAAAGTTTCTCCTACTTTTAGCATATCAGGTCCCTACCAACAATTACTCTCTCACTTGTTTCAAAAGGCTCCTATACATTCCACTTAACATCTCCCAAAATCTCCTCTCCTCCTCTACAATCCTCTCTTCACCAGGTGCATAAACAAGCTTATTAAGACCCACTTTTCCCGCATAGCAACCTTTACTTTTAATCCACATAATTCTTGAATTTACAACTTTCATATTCTCTTTCTTCGGTCCTTCCATAACTGGATCCTTCAACATTACTGCTACCCCCTCCTTTGCCTCTAACCTCTCTAGATACTCAGATTTAATCCATTTATTTTCCCCCCACCGAAATTCCCTAACCCTTTCAGTCTTTTGTTTCGCTTAGGCCAGGACATCCAAGCTTCTTTTCATTCATTAACATCATTACAAACACATCTGTTTCCTGTCATCCGCACTACATCCACGCATATTCAAGCATCCCAGTTTTTATAAAGTTTTTCCTCTTCTCTTTTTTAGAATGTCCTACAGGAGAAGGGGTTACTAGCCCATTGCTTCCGGCATTTTAGGTCGCCCTCATATCGACACGCATGGCTTACGGAGGAAAGATTCTTTTCTACTTCCCCAGGGAAACAATAGAAAAAATAAAGAAGAACAAGAGCTATTTAGAAAAAGGAGAAAAACCTAGATGTAGGGAAAATATGCATGTGTGTGTCTGTGAAGTGTGACAAAGTGTAAGTGGAGTACAAAGATATCCCTGTTTCTAGCGTGTTATGAGAGGAAAAAGATACAGCAATCCTACCATCATGCAAAACAGTTTACAGTTTCTGTTTCACATCATCTAGCAGGACGTATTCTTCCCTGGGTGGTTGCTGTCTACCAACCTACAAAATTAATTTATATAAATATATATATATATATATATATATATTATATATTATAAAATTATTTATATATATATATAATATAGTTTATATATATATATATATATATATATATATAATTATTTATATAATATATAAATATATAAATAATATATATATATATATATATATATATATATAAATATAGAGTTACATATATATATATATAAAAATATATATTATATAATATATATATAATAATATTATATATATATAATATATAAATATATATATATATAATATATACATATTTATATATATATAATAGTGTTATAGTGTGACTTCCAAACTATTGTTTGGGGCCCCATAAATTGACTCTGTGAGGGTGTGCAACAGGGGACCCTCTCGCCCCCTTTCTATTTTGTTTGTTCTTCAAGGAAGTCACAGAAGCACTCTCCAGCGAGCTCAATATCGGGGTTCCGACGACGTACCCTAGCTGGCCACAACAGAATCTCTCCTGGAGGACCAATCAGTAATAATTAAAGACATGGGAGAAAGCCTGGGCCTTTCTTTAAACCCCACCCAAATGTGAAATAGTTTTTACCAATCAACAGATGATCCAGAATATTAGGCTTTTTTTACCAGGACACGAGCATTGATCCACCAATAGCACTCTCCTTGGTGCTCCTCTTGGGTCCAATGCCATCGACTGATCCAGAAAGAAAATCTCAGACCTGCGGACGATGGAAAGCAGGATGAAAGACACTGACACACATGAGGGCCTTCTACCTAAACCAGGTGCCTGTCAATCCCAAAACTTACCTACTTTCTGAGATGCTCCCCAGCCTTCAGCAGTCTAAAACTAAAGGGAATATGACTCTCTCGTTAAGACCATGCAAAGAGAGTGATTAAAATCTTTCCCATGAAGATGACATGTTCAAGCCTCACTTCCGGTCAGGCTTGGGGGCTGGGAGAAACGCAAATCCTCCCAATTGCTCTACCAGCTTTCCATCCTCTTCCATAGCATCAAACGAGTTGATAAGACAATTCCCTCCTGATACCCTCAGCGACTCAGCAGGAATAGAAGACCCTAGCTATGCCAGTGCCAACACTGAATGGGAGACACTTTCTGCCCAGCACCAAACCCCTAGTGCAGCACTGCTCACAAACAGTCAAGCTGGGATGGCCTGATCGCTGAAAAAGGGGCTTGCCAACATGCTCAGGGCTGCCAACATCAGATAGGGAGATTGCCCGTCTCCAGGCTGTGAGTGCACCTCACTCTGGGGACTTCCTCCAAACAGTTCCCATATCGCAATGGAACGCAACCGACCCTAAGACCCTCCGTATTGCAGTGGCTCTGCCCTTGCTGTCCCAATTCACACAGAATATACGTGTATTTGCGGGGAAGCGCAAGCAGACCAATACGGTCTACCTGGGCTTAACTGTTCCAAAACCAACGGCTGGCATGCAAGACACAATGAGGTTAACGTCATCATTAAGAGAACCCTTTCCTACAGCTGGATGCACAGCCGAGAGGGACCCCGATCACTAGCACCAACAATACCCACAACTCAGCAAACTGTCCCAATGGGATCACCATTTTGTCCTTGGAAGAATGGCAAGCACTTAGCATGGGACTATACATGTGTGTCCACACTGGCTGACAAACCCATATCCATCACAGGTTGAGCGACAGGGAGGAGCTCTGACCACAGGGAGGAGTACAAGATCAGCAAGTACAGGGACATAAGCCAACAGAGAGACCTTGGGGTCATCAGGAAAAAATGCTACACGTTTTCTAAAGAATTGGGTTCCAGACTCATCGACACCAAAAGGGACCCAAGGCACCGCTTTCATGTTCCAGCGCCTCAGCGTGGCCATCTAGAGGGAAATGCTTGCTGCATACTTGGCCTGCATACAGCCCGGAGGAGCCGGAAAAAATTTATGATCTTTGACAAATGTGCCATTGTATTCATTTTTGTTTTTTCTGTAAATGTATTCTGTTTATTAATAAATGTTCACATAGAATATAAAAATATATAGGGGGTGGTAGGAGAAGAAAATATTCAAACAGCTCCGGGAGAACCTTGAGTTTTCCCTGAGGTACGTTTATTGTCTTCTCTGAGGATGAGGGTCCCCATTCCAGCTATAGATGTGGTACCTCCCTGTATATTGATATATATATATATATATATATATATAAAATATATATATATATATATATATATATATAATATATATATATATATATAAAATATAACATATTTATATATATATAATTATATATATATATATTATATGATAGTTTTTCCCAGCTCTCTTCTCTCTCTCTCTCTCTCTCTCTCTATATATATATAATATATATAAATATATATATTATATATATATATATATATAATATATATATATATATATATATGCCAGATGACTGTGAAACAGAAACCTGTAACTGTTTTTTGCATGATGGTAGGATTGCTGGTTTCTTTTTCTGTCTCATAAACACGCTAGATAACAGGATATCTTGCTACTCCTACTTACACTTTGGTCACACTTGACAGACACGCACATGCATATATATATACATACATCTAGGTTTTTCTCCTTTTCTAAATAGCTCTTGTTCTTCTGTATTTCTTCTATTGTCCATGAGGAAGTGGAAAAGAATCTTTCCTCCGTAAGCCATGCGTGTCGTATGAGGCGACTAAAATGCCGGGAGCAATGGGCTAGTAACCCCTTCTCCTGTAGACACTTACTAAAAAAGAGAAGAAGAAAAACTTTATAAAACTGGGATGCTTAAATGTGCGTGGATGTAGTGCGGATGACAAGAAACAGATGATTGCTGATGTTATGAATGAAAAGAAGTTGGATGTCCTGGCCCTAAGTGAAACAAAGCTGAAGGGGGTAGGAGAGTTTCAGTGGGGGAAAAAAATGGGATTAAATCTGAGTATCGAGAGAGTTAGAGCAAAGGAAGGGTAGCAGTAATGTTAAATGATCAGTTATGGAAGGAGAAAAGAGAATATGAATGTGTAAATTCAAGAATTATGTGGATTAAAGTAAAGGTTGGATGCGAGAAGTGGGTCATAATAAGCGTGTATGCACCTGAGAAGAGAGGAATGCAGAGGAGAGAGAGAGATTTTGGGAGATGTTAAGTGAATGTATAGGAGCCTTTGAACCAAGTGAGAGAGTAATTGTGGTAGGGGACCTGAATGCTAAAGTGGGAGAAACTTTTAGAGAGGGTGTGGTAGGTAAGTTTGGGGTGCCAGGTGTAAATGATAATGGGAGCCCTTTGATTGAACTTTGTATAGAAAGGGGTTTAGTTATAGGTAATACATATTTTAAGAAAAAGAGGATAAATAAGTATACAAGATATGATGTAGGGCGAAATGACAGTATTTTGTTGGATTATGTATTATAAATAAAAGACTGTTGAGTAGACTTCAGGATGTACATGTTTATAGAGGGGCCACAGATATATCAGATCACTTTCTAGTTGTAGCTACACTGAGAGTAAAAGGTAGATGGATACAAGGAGAATAGAAGCATCCAGGGAAGAGAGAGGTGAAGTTTATAAACTAAAAGAGGAGGCAGTTAGGGTAAGATATAAACAGCTATTGGAGGATAGATGGGCTAATGAGAGCATAGGCAATGGGGTCGAAGAGGTATGGGAAGGTTTAAAAATGTAGTGTTAGAGTGTTTTAGCAGAAGTTTGTGGTTTTCAGGAAAGTGGGTGCGGAGGGAAGAGGAGCGATTGGTGGAATGATGATGTAAAGAGAGTAGTAAGGGAGAAAAAGTTAGCATATGAGAAGTTTTTGCAAAGTAGAAGTGATGCAAGGAGGGAAGAGTATATGGAGAAAAAGAGAGAGGTTAAGAGAGTGGTGAAGCAATGTAAAAAGAGAGCAAATGAGAGAGTGGGTGAGATGTTATCAACAAATTTTGTTGAAAATAAGAAAAAGTTTTGGAGTGAGATTAACAAGTTAAGAAAGCCTAGAGAACAAATGGATTTGTCAGTTAAAAATAGGAGAGGAGAGTTTATTAAATGGAGAGTTAGAGGTATTGGGAAGATGGAGGGAATAATTTTGAGGAATTGTTGAATGTTGATGAAGATAGGGAAGCTGTGATTTCGTGTATAGGACAAGGAGGAATAACATCGTGTAGGAGTGAGGAAGAGCCAGTTGTGAGTGTGGGGAAGTTCGTGAGGCAGTAGGTAAAATGAAAGGGGGTAAGGCAGCCGGGGTTGATGGGGTAAAGATAGAAATGTTAAGAGCAGTGGGGATATGTTTTGGAGTGGTTGGTGCAATTAATAATAAATGTATGGAAAAGGGTAAGGTACCTAGGATTGGCAGAGAGCATGTAGTTCCTTTTTAAAAGGCAAAGGGAAAAAAGAAATCAAAAATTAAGGGGATAAGTCGGCCTGACCCCAAAGCGCATGGTCGACTCCTTGCTAGTGCTAAGTCGTGGTTACAATAATTCGCAGCATTTCTGTCAACATCCATTACTCAGAATTTACAATTAAATAAACTGATTAGAGTTAGAGAAAGATGGATATTGCGAACGTTGTGGAATATTAATTCTGGCAAAAATTGTAAAGGACCGAAAAATGTGCGTAGAAACAGATTTCAAAAAAGAAATGAGACAGAAGTGGAGATACATCTTGGAATATTTGAAATCAGCAATAAATCTCCGGGTCGTCATCTGGAGACGAACCGGGCCGAATGTACTACGAACTTTACAAGAATTAATAAATAGTATGAATGGTTCAGAGAAACGGACATGTTGTTAAATTGACACATGTGCCGTTTGGGTATTTTATTTGAGGCAACGTTTGCCAACAGTGGCTTATCAAGTCCATACGTAGGAGGATCTTGAAGAACAGGAGGAGAAAGAGGTAATCAGTCCCTCAACATCAAGCAGTGATGTGGAATGACCACATCGACTCAAGGTTGAGGGACTGATTTCTATCTCCTCTTGTTCTTCAAGTTTCCTACGTATGGACTGATGAAGACCAGTGTGGCGAAACGTTTTAATAAAGATACCAAAGAGCTGATGTGTCTAATTAACAAGAAATAAGCATTACGTCAAATTAGAAACACGTCTAGTTAACGTTAAGCAATGACTATACTGGTGCGTGAAGTTCTAATTGAGCGCCATGATAGAAAGAAAAAAACAAATTAAGTACCTCAGATTCTCTGTTTCTCGTGTTTATGCTTCAGTTGTAAATATTTCTATTAATGGGTGATATCAGTTTCAGCATTGTAAATTGGAACCGACAGTGTGGGTCGATCATTGAGGGCGTTGGTAGCATATTTATGATAATTCTGGGGCTCTGAAAATAAGCTGAGATTAAGATAACACTGGCTAGTTTAGTGAAGGTCTTATATGACTGTCTTTCCCACAACCATTATAATTTCTAAAAATACTGTCAGTAGACAAAGAATGTAGGTAGACAAGTAATGACATGGATATGTAGAAGATACATCTGTAGAGTCCAACGTGTTCACAGACATGTAGATTGACACGTCAGTATTGACATGTATATGTAGCGTACATCTGGAAGGAAGTACAGGGGACAGTGTCACAGACATGTAGTAGAACAGTATTGAACTGTTATGTAGACGTTACATCTGTAAGAAGTTCAGGACAGTGTTCACAGAATGTAGTAGTAAGGACACAGTTATTGACATGTTTATGGAGACGATACATCTGTAAGAATGACCAGACAGGGTTCACATGACATGTAGTGAACATTATTTGACTTGCTATTTGTAGACGATACATCTGTATAGAAGTTCAGACAGTGTTTCTTACAGAAAGTAGTATGTAATCAGTATTTGAATGTTATGTAGGACCAATAATGTAGCCGATACATTCGTTATGACGTCAGACAGTGTTCAATAATATTTGATAAATCACGATGGAATATGAACTGAAATAGTTTGGATAATTAACTGTGATAGGGTAAATAGCCTCAGGTTTACCAGGTGAAACGTGTATGAGAATCTTCATCAATAATATTAATAAGAACATAGCTAGGTTATACCAGGGGATGATTTCATCAATAATTTTTAATTAATTGCTCAGGTATACCAGGTTGTGAATCTTCAGCACATAATATTAATTAACATAGCCTCAGGTTATACCAGTGTTGAGATCTTCATCAAAATATTAATTAATAGCTCAGGGTTATACCAGGTGAGGAATCTTCAGCATAATATTATCTGAAAACATAGATCAGGTATACCAGGTGTGAATCTTCAGCTAATAATAAAACAATTAATTAAATAGCCTCAGGTATAACCAGGTGGAATCTTCAGCAATATATTAATATAACATAGCTAGGTTATACAGGTGAGAATCTTCAGCATATATATTAATTAACATAGCCTCGGTATACAGGTGAGATATTCCGCAATTATATTTAATTAACATAGCCTCAGGTATACCAGGTCGAGAATCTTTCTGCAATAAATATTTATTAACTAGCTCAGGTATACAGGTGAGAATTTCAGCGATAATATTCATAACATTAGCCATCAGGATATTTCCAGGTGAGAACTTCTGCAATAATATAATAAACATAGCTCAGGTTATGACCAGGTTGTGATTATTCAGCAATAATATTAATCTCACATGCTCCTAAGGTAATAAGGTGAGATTTTCAGCAAATAATATTTAAAGAATGAAAGAGGATGTGTGGCATAATTCTGTTGAACAATTTCTGTTGACAAAATAAAACTGTTGTAAAACAAATTGAACTATTATTCATGCAGGTTTTTATGTTTTTTTTTCTCTCGAGTACGACGAAAGAAAAAGGTTTAATTCTTTAAAAGGTCAATTTTTTAAAAGGTCAGTTCTTTAAAAGATCAGTTTTTTAAATAGGTCAGTTTTTTAAAAAGGTCAGTTTTTTAAAGGTCGGTCTCTTTAAAGGTCAGTTTTTAAACGGTCGTTTGTTTTAAAGGTCGGTTCTTTAAAAGGTCAGTTTTTTAAAGGTCGGTTCTTTAAAGGTCAGTTTTTTAATAGGTCAGTTTTTTAAAAGGTCAGTTTTTTAAGGTCCAGTTTTTTTAATAAGCGTCAGTTTTTTAAAAGGTCAGTTTTTTAAAATGTCGGTTCTTTAAAAGGTAGTTTTTAAAAGTGGTTCTTTAAAGGTCTCATGTTTTTTAAAAGGTTAGTTTTTAAAAAGGGTCAGTTTTTTTAAAGGTCGGTATCTTGAAATAGGTCAAGTTTTTTAAAAGGTCAATTTTTTAAAAGGTATGTTCTTTTAAACGGTGGTTTCTTTTTAAAAAGGTCAGTTCTTTAAAGGTGTTCTTTTAAAAGGTAGTTCTTTAATAGTCATGTTCTTTACAAAGGTTCGTTCTTTAAAGGTAATTTTTTAAAGGTCAGTTTTTAAAAGGTCAGGTCTATTTAAAAGGTCAGTTCTTTTAAAGGTCAGTTTATTTAAAAGGTCAGTTCCTGAGTAGCCTTCCTCTTATATCTTTGGTATTATTTATTCAACATTAAGGTCTATTTTTCTTCTTCTAATCTTCTGGGAAGTTATCTCGTCATTATATAAGATTTTAAATCTGATGGTAAGGCATCAGCCAGATTTTTGTTATAACACAATCAAAAGCGAAGTTTGGACTGGAAGAGAACCCTGATCTTGCGTACTATTGTTATTTAAACTTGTATTAAGCTGTCTAAATCTTATTATTCATCATGCAGTTCTACTTTGTCATACCTGGGAGTTATCTGGCGGGATGTTCAGGGTGGAAGACCCCCTCAGCTTGGTCTGTGACTAACTGTAGTTCAAGAATTTGTAATGAGGCCACTGAGCAATAATTAGGTGACTTTATTCCAACTAAAGTACATAACTGTGGTATATTTTAATCATATTTTCTTATCCTGTAATTATACCAACATTTGAGCTGGTTACTATTAACGTGATACCTGCCAATCCTCAGACTGTAGTCCAGCTTTTATGGATATACTGAGTAATTACGACCAACATTCACATGGTTTTAATATATATGTCTTAATCCCTCTGCTTTACCCTCTTTTATTCACTGTCGCGTGTTCCTATCATCACCCTCATTGGAGTCTTCTGTAAGATAATTATGGTACTCACACACAACCCCACACCAACACACCACACCAACAACACACACACAAGGAATTCTGAGTTTCTCGACCCCTTCAACACAATTAGGTGATGTACACAGACACACACACCCCGATCCATGTGGTTTTAAGCTTCGATACACCGTAAGATTACAGTGGAGGGAGAAGCAGAAGGCAGGACAGAATGAAGCCACAACTTACAAGAAAGGGGACTACACAGGATTAGGAACTTCCTGAACGGGCGTTCAGTTGGACAGAGAAACTGGCAGGGGAAAGGAAGCAGTTAATGAGATGATTGAAATATGTGCAACAAAATGCAAGGCGGTGATGGAGAGTTTTGTACCCAAGGGTAACAGGAATAATGAAAATGCAGGATGAGCATGGTTCCACCCACAGGTGAAGGAGGCAAAAAACCAAGTGTGCTAGGGAATGAAGAAATTATAGAGGCAAGGACCAGGAGACTAGGAGAGCAGTGTAGAGCCAGAAAGATATGCAAGATAAGAAGGGAGGCAACGACATATGAAAAACGAAATAGCAGTGAAGCAATCTGACCCGTAGTGTACTACACCGCCCACATAGGAGAAAAACAACAGTCAAAGACCAGGTTAATCAGGCTAAGGGACGGAGGAGAGACAACAAGAAGCTTTGACCATGAAAGTATGTGAGGGAACATCAACAAGTGATTCAAAGAAGGTTCACACGATGAGACAGAAGGGGCCTCCAGCAGATGGAGAGGTGGAGTTCACCACCAGTTGCTGGACACATTACACACAACCGAGGAAGGAAGAAGTAATAAAGAGGTTTCTGATGTGATGCCTGAGATGAGGGTCCTGGTAGGAGAGGGAGCAGAGGCGCTGTGTTGTACCCTAACAAAAATATTCAAATACACTCTATCGAAACAGGGAGATTGCCTGAGGCATGGAAGACAGCAAATGTAGTCCCAATTCTTTAAAGAGGAGGACAGACATGACGCACTAAACTAGAGACCAGTGTCACTGAATGTTTAGTATGCAAAGCATTGAGAAAAAATTATCAGGAGAAGGTGGTTTACCACTAGAAGGAATGATCTCATCAACAGCAGTCCACATGGTTTCAGGGACGGGAATCTGTTCACAAACCTCTGGAGTTCTTGCAATGGTGGACGGCAGTAAAGGACAAGAGAGAGAGCGGATGGGATGGATTGCATTTTTTGGACCCTGCAAGAAGGCGTTTTTGACACAGTTCCACACAAGAGATTAGTGCATAAACTGGAGGGTACCAAGCAGGGATTAACAGGGAAGGCACTACAATGGATAAGGAATACTTGTAGGAAGACAGCTCGCGAGTCATTGTATTACGTGGCGAGGTTTCAGAAGTGGGCATGTGACCAGCGCGGTCCCACAGGGGTCTCAGTCCTAGGACAGTTGCTATTTTGGTATTTGTGATAACAGACATGACGGAAGGAATAGATATGAGGTGTCCCTGTTTGCAAGTTGAAGTGAAGTTGTTGAGAGAATTCATTCGATCGAAGACTTCCACGGACAGAACTACAGAGGTTATCTGGACAGGCTGCAGTCCTGGTCCAGCAATTGCTCTGGAGTTCAACCCACCAGTGCAAAGTCATGAAGGATTGGGGAAGGGCAAAGAAGACTGCAGGACGGAGTACGTCTAGGGGGCAGAGACTACAAACTCACTCAAGGAAAAAAGATTTTAGGGTGGTATCACTACAGGACATCTTGAAGGCACAATAACAAATAACTTGCTGCAGCATTTGGGCTGTTTCAAAAAACGGATTCTAAAAGCTTAGAGATCTCCAGTGAATTCTAGAAAGGATGCCCTTTAGATCCAGCCTGATACTCAGGGTTTTGTAAACATTGAAGTCAGTCTTCCTGGTCACATTTAGCATATAATTCAGTATGAATTATTAGTGCTTCGGATTACAATGGTAGGCCACTAAGTAGAGAAATTAAAATTTAATAAAAGTTATTAATCAATAGTCTAGGGTATATTATCAAATTAAAATCAATTACATTCACATAATCAAAAATACTAATCATTTCTCGAGTACAATTTAATTGTGTAGAAAGCACATTTACATTTTTAATTCTTAAGACCGTCTGGTACAGTTACATTTAGTAAGATAATTACAAATATGTACAAGTAAGTTGGTGTGTATGTGTGTAGTGCTCTAAGTAGTTCATATGTCTCACGGGACTATACTAGATTAAACTAGTGAGACAAAGTCCTCAATAAACTAACTTCTGAAACAATGGCAATCTCAGAAAAGTCTGCTTGAACAATAAAAAATAAATTGCTAAGCCAATAGCAATATAAAAAGCAACTGGGACACAGAATTCAGGAACAAGGAGATGATAACATAACGACATAAGTAGGGACCATCAGCAGATCCTCCCACAAAAGTACCAAACTCCCATACTATGAATTATGTTCAGGCATAAGAAAATCCCCGACTGTACTAATACACAGATACAGTACAAGTTAGGATTCCAGTACAAGATAGGTCAAGAGCTACAGTTCAGGGACTGAGTTACTCAGTGTGTCTAAGCAGGACATGCACAACCTACAGTACAGAGTCGAAAATCACTAAGTCTATACAGTGTTCTGTGAACAGAGTCCCACAGACTCTAAAGAAAGCTAGAGCGATCTTCCACAAAATGCCAATAAGGGAGATTTAGGCACTTCTTGTCAGGAATACCGTACCCAACAAAGCGGTTAGATAGATACTGAATACTTCAGGAGGGTGAGAACACCCCACCCTCGATCAGTGATGTACGAGGTACAGTGATTCCCAGCAACACGAGAAGCCGGCAGAGTAAACGAGACATATGAGCGATAAATTACAAGTAGTTAGACAATCATAGACTTGTTTTTTTTTTTTTTTGTTTTATTGATTATTTGTTTTGTTTGGTTGAATGTTTTTTTTTTTTGTTGTGTTGTGTTTTTTTGAATTTGTGATGTTTTTTTTTGTTTTTGATTTTTTTTTTTTTTTTTTGTTTGTTTTTTTTTTTTGTTGAATTGTCTGTTTTGATTTTTTTTTTTTTTTTTGTTTTTTTGTTGAATGTTTTTTATTTGTTTTTTTTGTTTTTTGTTTTTTTTTTTGTTTTTTTGTTTGTTTATTTTTTTTTTTTTGTTGTTTTTTTTGGTTTGTTTTGTTATTTGTTTGTGTGTTTTTGGTTTTGTTTCTTTATTGTTTTTTTTTGTTTTTGTTTCTTTTTTGTTTGTTGTTTGTTATTTTTTTGTTTTTTATTTCTTTTTTGGTATGTTTTTGCTATTTTTGACTTGTTTTTTTGTTTTTGTTGTTTATGTTGTTGTTTTGTCTTTGTTTCTTGATTTTTTTTTTTTTTTTTTTTTTTTGTTTTTTTTTTTTCTTGTTTTGTGCTTTTTTTTCTGTTTTTTTGTTTTTTCGTTTCTTTTTTTCTATTTTTGTTTTTTTGTTGTTTTGATTTGTTTGTTTTGTTTTTGTCATGTTTTTGTTTTTTGTTTTTTTTGTGTTTTGTTTTTTTGTTTTGATTGTGTTTTGATGTTGATTTTTTTTGTGTTGATGCTTTTTGTTTTGTTTTTTTTGTGTTTGTTTGTTGTTTTTTTATTTTTATTTTGTTTTTTTTGATTTTTTTTTGTTTTTTGTTGTTTGGTTTTTTTTTTTTTTTTGTTTTTTTGTTTTCTTGTTTTTTTGTTTTTTTTTTTTTTTTTTCTTTTTGTTTCTGTGTTTTTTTTTTTGTTCTATTATGTTTTGTTTTGGGTTGTTTTTTTGATTTATTGTCTTTTTCTAGAGATTTGTTGTTTTTATTGTTTTTTTTCTATTTATTTTTTTTGTTGTATTTTTTATTGGTTTTTTTTTTGTTCTTTTTTTTTGTTGTGCTTGTTCTTTGTTGATTTATTTTGTTTTGTTTTTTTGTTTTTTGTTTTTGTTTTGTCGTTGTATTTTTTTTTTTTTTGTTTGTTTGTTTTTTTTTTTTGTTGTTTGTTTTTTTTTTTTTTTTGTTGTTCTTTGTTGTATGTTTGTTTTGTTTTTTTTTTTTTTCTTTTGTATGTTTTTTTTTGTTTTTTTTTTTATTTGAATTTTTTTTTTTTTTGTTTGTGTTGTTCTTGTTTTTTTTGTTTTTTTATGTTTTTTGTTTTTTTTTTGTTTTTTTTTGTTTTTGCTTTTTTTTTTTTTTTTGTTTTGTTGTTGTTGTTTTTATTTTTTGGGTGTTTTTTTTCGTATATTGTTTTGTTTGTGTGTGTTGATTTTTTTTTTTTTTTTTGTTGTTTTGTTTTATTTTTAGGTTTTTGTTATTTTTTTGTTTGGTTTTTTGTTTTTGTTTTGCTTTTTTTTTGTCTTTTTTGTTTGGAAACCAATGTTTGTTTGTGTTGATTTTTTTTATATTTTATTTGTATGCTTCTTTTTTTTGAATTTGTCTTTTTTGTTTTTTTGTTTTTTTTTTTTTTCTTTTGTTTTAGTTTTGTCTTTTGTTTTTTTATTTTTTTTTTTTTTGTTTCTTTTTGATGTTTTTTTTTGCTTTGTTTTTTATTTTATTTTCTTGAATTTTGCTTATTTTTGTTTCTGTTTTTTGTTTGTTTTTTTTTTTGTTTTTTTTCTTGTTTTTTTTTTTTTTTTTGTTTTTTTTTTATTTCTTTTATTGATTTTTTTTTTATTGCTTTTTTTGATTTTTCTTGTTTTTTTTTTTTTTTCTTTTTTTTTATGTTTGTTGTTTTTTGTTTTATTTTTGTTTTTTTTATTATTTTTTGGTGTTTTTTTTTTGATTTGATTGTTGTTTTTTTTGTTTTTTTTGTTTTTTGTTTTTGTTTTTTGTTATTGTTTTTTTTATTTTTTTTTTGTTGGTCTTTTTTTTTGTTATTTAATGGGGTATTTCGTTTTTTTTTGTGTTGTTGTTTTTTTTTTGTTTTGTATTTTTTTTTGTTTTTTTTTGTTTTTTTTTTTTTTTTTTTGCTGTTTTTGTTTTTTGTTGTTTGGTTTTTTTTTTTTGTTTTTTTTTTTTTTGTTTTTGACTTCTTATTTTCTGTTTTTTGTTTGTTTTCTTTTTTTTTTTTTGTGTTTTAGTTTTTTGTTGGTTGTCTTTTTTTTTTTTCTTTTTTTTATCTTTTTTTTTTTTATTTTTTATTTTTTGTTGTTTGTTTTGTTGTTTGTTTGTTCTTTTTTGTTGTTTTTTTTTTTTTTCTTTTCTTGTTTCTTGTTCCTTTCTTGTTTTTTTGTTTTGTTGGATGTGTTTTCTTTTTTGTTGCTTGATTTTGTTTGAGTTTTTGATTGTTTTTTCTTTTGTTTTTTGTGTTTTTGCTTTTTTTTTTTTTTTTGTTGTTTTTTTGTTTTTTTGTGTTTGTTTGTTTTGTTTTTGTTTGTTCTTTTTTTTTTTTTTTTTGTGTTTATTTTTTGTTGTTGGTTTGTTGTTTCTTTGTTTTTTTTTTTTAGAATTTCTCTTGTTTGTTGTGTTTTTTGTTTTTTGTTTGTTGTGTTTTTTTGAATTTTTGTTATCTTTTTTTTTGTTTTTTTATTTTGGTGATCTTATTTGCTCGTCTGATTTGTCTTTTTTTTTTTTTTTTTTGAATTTTTTTTTTTTTTTTTTTTTGTCTGGGATTTTTGTTGTGGTTTGTTTTTGTACTTTTGCTTTGATATTTGTTGTATGTTTTTTATTTTTTTTTTTTTTTGTTGTTATTTGTTGTTTTGTTCTGTTATTTGTTGTTTCTTTATCGTGTTTTTTTGTTTTATATTTGTTTTTTTTTTTTTTTGGGTTTTGTTTTTTTGATGTTTTTTTGTTTTTTGTTCTATCTTTTTGTGTTTTTTTTTTTTTTGAATTTTTTCTTGTTTTTTTTCTTTTTTTTGTTTTTTTTTTTTTTGTATTGTTTGTTTTGGTTTGATGCATTTTTGATTGTTTTTTTTTGATTTGTTTGTTTTTTTTGCTTTGTAGTGACTTTTTTTTTTTTTTTGTTTGTTGTTTTTTGTTTATGTTGAATTTTTTTGTTGTCTTTTTTTTATTTTGTGTTTTTCTGTTTTTTTTTTTTGAATGTTTTGTTTGTTTTTTACTTTGTTTTTTTGTTGTTTGTTGTTTTATTTGTTGTTTTTTTTGTGTGTTTGTTTTTTTTTTTTTGTTTTTGGAAAGTTTCTGTTCTTTTTTTTTTTTTTTAGTGTTTTTTGTTTTTGTTGTTTTTTTTTTTTTTTGTTTTTGTCTTGTTTTTTTTTTTGGGTTTATTGTTTTTTGTGATTTGTTTTTTTTTTTTGTTGGTTTTTTTGTTTTGTTTTTTTTTTCGTTGTTTGTTTTTGTTTTGATGTTTTGTTTTTTTTTTGATTTTTTTTTTTTGATTTGTTGATTGTTTTTTGTTGTTGTTTTTTTTTTTGTTTTTTTTATTTGGTTGTTTTTTTTCTTTGTTTTTGTTTTTTTTTTTTTGGCTTTTTTGTGTTTTGCTTTTTTGTTTTGTATTTTGTTTGATTTTTTTTTTTATATGTTGTGTACTGTTTTTTTTTTTTTGCTTTCTTTCTTTTTTGATTTTTTTTTTTTTTCTGTTATTGATATGTTTTTTATGCTTTTTTTGAAATCTTTTTTTTTGTTTGTTTTTTTTGCTTTTTTTTTGTTTGTTGGTTGCCTTTATTTTGTTTTTTTTTTTTTTTTTTTTTGTTTCTTATTGATTGTTTTTTTTTTTTTTTTTTTTTTTTTTTTTTTTTTTTTATTTTTTTTTTTTTTTTGAATATTGTGCCTTTTTCTTTTTTTTGTTTTTTTTTTTTTTTTGTTTGTTTTTTGTTGTTTTGTTGTTTTTTTGTTTTGTTTTTTTTGTTTTTCTTGTTTTTTTTTTTTGTTGTTTTGGATTGTTTTTTTGCTATTTTTTTTTTTTTATTTTGTTCGTTTTTTGTTTTGTTTGTTTCGTTATTTGTCCTGATTTTTTTGTTTTTTTTTTGTTGTTTTTTTTTGATTGAATTTTGTTTTTGCTTTCTTTTGTTTTTTATTATTTTTTTTTGTTTTTTTTTTTTTATTTTTTTTTTTTATTGATGTTTTGTTGGGTGTTGTTTTTTTATTTTTTTTTTGTGTTAATTTTTTATTGTGTTGCTTTTTTTTTTGTTTTTTTTGTTGATTTTTGTTTTTTGTCTTATTGCTTTTATTGGTTTTTTTTTCTGTTTTTTTTGTTTTTGTTTTTTTTTTTTCTTTTTTTTTTGATTTTTTGTTTTGTTTTGGTTGGATTTTTTTGGATTTTTTTGTTATTGTTTTTCTTTTTTTTTTTGTGGTGTTGATTGTTTTTTTGTTGTTGTTTTTTTTGTTATTTGTTTTTTTTTTTTTTTTTGCTTTTTAGCGTTTGTTTTTTAGCTTTTTGTTTTTTTTTTCTTATGTTTTTTTTTCTCTGTTTGGTGATTTATTTATTGTGATTGTTTATTTTTTTTTGTCTTTTTTTGATCTTTTGTTTTGTTTTTTGTTGTTTTTTTGTTTGTTATTTTTGCTTTTTTTTGTGATTTTTTTGGTTGTGACTTTTTTTTTTTTTTTTCCTTTTTGATGTTTTTTTTTTTTTTTGTTTTTTTTTTTTTTTTCTTTTTTGTTTTGTGTTGTGTTGTGTTTTTTACTTTTGCTTTTTTTTTTTTTTTTTGTTTTTGTTTGTGTGCTTTTTTTGTTTTTTTGTTTTTTGTTTTTTTTTTGTTGTTTTTTTGTTTTTTTGTATGTTTTTTTTTTTCTTGATTCTTTTGTTTTTTTTTTTTGTTTTTGGTTGTGTGTTTGTTTGTTTTTTTTTTGTTTTTTGTTTTTTATGTTTTTTGTTTGTATTTTTTTTTTTTTGATTTTTTTTTATTGTATTTTTTTTTTTTTTTTATTTTTTTTTGTTTTTTTTTTTGTATTTTTGTTCTTTTTTTTTTTTGTTTTTGATTTGTCTTTTGCTTTTTGTTTTTTTGTGTTTTTTTTATTTTTTTTTTTTTGATTTGTCTTTTATTTTGAGTTGGTTTGCTTGTTTGTTTTATTAGTGTCTTTTTTTGTTGTTTTTCTGTTGGTTTGTTTATGTTTTTTTTTGCTTTTGTTTGTTTGTTTATTTTTTTTCTTTTTTTTCTTTTTGTTTTGTTGTTTTTTGTTTTTTTTTTTGTTTTGTTTTTTTTGCTTGTGAATTGTTTTTTTTTTTTTTTCTTTTGCTGTTTTTTTATTTTTATTTTTGTTTATTTGTCATTTTTTTGTTTTTTTTTTTTTTTTTTTTTTTTTTTTTTTTTTTTATGGTTTTTTTTTTTTTTTGTGTGTTTTTTTTTGTTTGAATTTTTTTTTTGTTTTTTTTTGTTTTTTGTTTTTTTTGATTGATTGTATGCTTTTATTTTTTATTTCTTTTGTTGTGTTTTTGTTTTTTATTTTTTTTTGTTTGTTTTGTTTTGTTTTCTTCTTTGTTTATTTTTTTTTTGTTTTGAATTTGTTTTGTTTTTTTTTTGTTTTTTTTGTTGATTGTGTTTGTATCTTTTTGTTTTGTTTTTTTTTGAATTATTTTTTTGTTTGTGTTTTTGTTGATTGTTAGTTGTTTTTTTTTTTTTTTTTTTTTTGTTTGTTCTTGTTTTTTTGTTTTTTTTTTTTTTTGATTTTTTTGTTTGTTTGTTTGTTTTGTTTTTGTTTTTTTTGTTAGTTGTTGTTTTGTTTTTTTTATTATTTTTTTTTTTAATTTGTTTTTGTTTTATTTTTTTTGGTATGTTTGTTGTTTTTTGTTCTTGTTGTTTTTTTTTTGGTTTTGTGTTTTTCATTGATTTTGAGAGTTGACATATTTTTTGGTTGGTGATTTTTTTTTTTCTTTGTGTATGTTTTGAATTTTTTGCTTGTTTTTTGTGTATTGTGTTTGTTTTTTTTTTTTTTATTTTTCCACCTGTTGTATCACATGACCATGCCTATACACCCCCCCCCCCACCCCTACTACCACCCCCACTTCTTGTTTTTTTGTTTTGTTATTTTTGTTTGTAACTTTTTTTGTTGTATGTGCTTTTGTTTTTTCTTTTTTTTTTTTTTTTGTTTTTTTCTCTTTGTTTTTTTTTGTGTTTGATTGTTTTTTTTTTTTTGTTTCTTTTTTTGGTTTTTTTTTTTTTGGTTTTTATTGTTTTGATTGTGATGTTTTTTATATTTTTCTTGAATTTTTTATGTTTTGTTGTTTTTTCTTTTTGTTTGTTTTTGGTTTTTTTTGCTTTTTTTATGCTTTGTTTTGTTTTTTGTATGTTTTTTTTGTTTTTGTTGGGTTTTTTTTTGTGTCGTTTAGTTCTTTGTTTTTGTTGTTTTTTTTTTTATATTTTTTTTGCTTTTTTTTTTTTTTTGTTTTTTTCTTTGGTTTGTATGTTTTGTTGTTATGTTTTTTTTTTGGTTTTTTCTTTCTTTTCTTTTTTTTTTTTTGTTTTTGTTGTTTTTTTTTTGTTTTTTTGTTTGTTGCTTTATATATGCTTATAATTTATTTTTTTTGACCTTTTAGTTTGTTGTTTTTTTGTTTTTTTTTTTTCTCTTCTTGTTTTTGCTTTTTTTTTTTTTTCTTGATATTGTTTTTGTTTGACTTTTTTTTGTTTTTGTTGTTTTTGTGTTGTTTGTTGTGTTTTGCTTGTTTTTTTTTTGTTTTTTTTGTTTTTTTTGAATTTGTTTTGTTTTTTTGTGATTTGTTTTATTCTTTGTCATGTTTTTTTTTTTTTGGCTGTTTTTTTTTTTTTTTTTTTTTGATTTGATTTTTTTTTTTTTTTTGAATTTTGATTTTTTTTTTTTTTTTTTGTTGTTTTATTTTTTTTTTTTTATTTTTTTTTTTTTTTTTTGTTGTTTTTCTTTTTGTAGTGTTTGATTTTTTTGTTTTTTTTTTTGTTTTTGTTTTTGTTTTTTTTTGTTTTTTGTTTTTTTTTTTTTCTTGATTTGTTGATTTTCTTTTTTTGTGTGTCTTCTTTTTGTTTTGTTTTTTTTATGTTTTTTTGTTTTTCTTTTGCTTTTTGATTTTTTTTTTTTTTTTTTTTTTTTTTTTGTTTTTTTTTTTTTTTTTTTTTTTTTTGTTGTTTTTTGTTTTTGCTTTTGTGTTTGTTTTTTTTGTTTTTTTTTTTTTGATTTTTCTTGTTTTTGTTTTTTTTTCTTTTTGCTTTTTTTTTTTTTGAATTTTGTTTTTTTTTTGTTGTTTTTCTTTTTTTTTGTTTTTTTTTGTTTTTTATATTTGTTTTGTTTTTTTGTTTTGTTTGGGTGTTTCTGTTTGTTGGGTTATTGTTGTTGTTGTTTTTGTTGTTGTTTTTTTGTTTTTTTTTGTTTTTTTTTTTTTTTGTTTGTACTTTGTTTTTCTTGTTTTTTTTTTGTTTTTGTTTTTGTTTATGTTTGTTGTTGATTTTTTTTGTTTGTTTGTTGTTATGTTGTTTGCTTTGTTTTTTGTTTTTTGAAATTGTGTTTGTTTTTTTTATTGGATTTTTTTTATTATGTTTTTTTTGCTTTTTTTTTTTTTTTTTTTTTTTGTTTGGTTTTTGGTTTGTTTTTTTGTGTTTTTTATTTTTTTTTTTTTTTTTTTTTTTTTGTTGCTTTTTTGTTGGTTTTTGTTTGTTTTTTTTCATTTTTCTTTTGTTCTGTGTCTTTGTGTTTTTGTTTGATTGTTGTTTATTGTTTTGTTTTTATTTTTTTTTGTGTTTTTTTGTTGTTTTTGATTTTTTGTTTTGTTTTTTTCTTGTTTTTTTTTTTGATCTTCTGTGGAACTTTTTTTTTTCTTGTTTTTTGTGAATTTTTTTTTTGTTTTTGCTTATTTTTTTTATTTATTGTTTGGGTTGTTATTGTTTTTCTTTTTTTTTGTTTTTTTTGTGTTGTTTCGTTTTTTTTTGGTTTGTTTTTGTTGGTTGTTTTGTAGATTTTGAATGTTTTTTTGCATTTCTTGTTTTTTATTTTTTGTGTGATTTTTTGTTTCGTTGTTGTTTGATTGTTTATTTGTTCTTTTTTTTTTTTTTTTGTGATTTTTTTTTTTCTTTTGATTTTATTTATGTTTTTTTTTTTTTTTGGTCTTTTGTGTTCTTTTTTTGGTTGAATTTTTTTCTTTGAACTTTTTTGTTTGATTTTTTGTTTTTGAATTATTTTTTTTTTTTTATTTTTTTTTTTTTTGTTGTTTTGTGTTGTGCTATAATGATTGTTTATTTTCTTTTTTGATTGTTTGTTTTGTGGTTTTTTTTTGTTGTTTTTTTTGTATTTTTTATTTTTTTTGTTCTTTTTTTTTTTTGTTGCTTTTTTTGTTTTTTTTGTTGTATTGTTGGTGCTTTTTTTTGTTTTGTTTTTTTGTTGTTTATTTTTTTTTGTTTTGATTGTTTTTTTTTTTGATGTTGTTTGATTTTTTGTTTTTTTTTTTTGTTAGTTGTTTTTTTTTTTTTTGTTTTTTTTTTTTTTGTTTATCTGTATTTTGTTTTGCTTTGTTTGAATTTGTGGTTTTTTTTTTTGTTTGTTTTTTTATTTTTTGTTTTTTATTTTTCTTTTTTTTTTTTTTTGTTGTTTTTTTTTTATGATTGTTTGTTTTTTTTTTTGCTTTATTTTTTTATTTCTTTTTTGTTTTTTTTTTTTTTTTTTTTTTTTCTTAGATTTGTTTTTCTTGTTTTTTTGTTTTGTTTTTTTTTTTGTTTATTTTTTTTTGATTTTTTTTTTGTTTTGTGTATTTTTCTTTGATTGCTTTCTTTTTATTTTTGTTTTTTTGTCTTGTTTGGTTCTTTTTTTTATGTTTCTTTTTTTTTTTTTTTGTTTGTTATGTTTTTTTTATTGTTGTTTTGTTTTTTGTTATTTTTGTTTTGTTTTGTATTTTTTTCTTGTTTTTGTCTTTTTTGTGTTTTTTTTTTTTTGTTTTTTTTTGTTTTTTTACTTTTTTCTTTTTTCTTTTGTTTTTTTTTTTTGTTTGCTTTATTGTTTTGTTTTTTTATTTGTGTGTTGATATGTTATGTTTGTTTGTTGTGTTTTTTTTTCTTTTGTTTTTTGATTTTGTTTGTTGTTTTTTTTTTTTTTTGATTGTTGTTTTGATTGTTTTTTGACTTTTTTTGTGTTTGAATGTTTTTTTGTTTTTTGATGTTTTGTTTTTTTTCTATTTTTTTTTTTTTTTTGTTTGTTTTGTGATTTGTTTTTTTTTCTTGTTTTTTTTTTTTTTTTTTTTTTTTTTTTTTTGTGTTGATTTTTTTTTTTTTTCTTTTTTTGTTTTAGATTTTTTTTTGTGTGTTGTTTTTTTTTTTTTGTTTTTTTCTTTTTTTGTTTTTTTTTTTTTGTGGTTTTTGTTGTTCTTTTTTTTTGTTTGTTTTTTTTTTGTTGTTGATTTTTTCTTGTTTTTTCTTTTGTTCTTTTGTTTGTTTTTTTTTTTTTTTTGTCTTTGTTTGTGTTTGTTTGTTTTTGCTTTTTTTTTTCCATTTTTGATATTCTTGTTTTTTTGCTTTTCTTTTTGTTTTTTTTGTTTTTTTCTCTTTTATGATTTTTTTTTTTTTTTGTTGTTTTTCTTTTTTTCTTTTTGTTTGTTGATTGTTTTTTTTGTTTTTTTTTTTTTTTTTTTTTTTTTTTTTTTTTTTTTTGTTGTTTCTATTTTTTTGTCTCTTTTTTATTGGTGTGTTTTTTATTTTTTTTGTTTTCTTTTTTTTTCTTGTTTTTTTTTTTTTTTTGTATTGTTTTGTTTTTGTTTATTTCTTTTTTGTTTTGTTTTTTTTTGTATGTTTTTTTTTTTTTGTTTGTTTTTTTGTTGTTTGTTTGTTTTTTTTTTTTTGTTTTTTTTTTATTTTTTTTTTTTTGTTTTATGTTTGTTGTTTTTTTTTTTTTTTTTTTATTTTTTCCCCAAAGCGCATGGTCGACTCCTTGCTAGTGCTAAGTCGTGGTTACAATAATTCGCAGCATTTCTGTCAACATCCATTACTCAGAATTTACAATTAAATAAACTGATTAGAGTTAGAGAAAGATGGATATTGCGAACGTTGTGGAATATTAATTCTGGCAAAAATTGTAAAGGACCGAAAAATGTGCGTAGAAACAGATTTCAAAAAAGAAATGAGACAGAAGTGGAGATACATCTTGGAATATTTGAAATCAGCAATAAATCTCCGGGTCGTCATCTGGAGACGAACCGGGCCGAATGTACTACGAACTTTACAAGAATTAATAAATAGTATGAATGGTTCAGAGAAACGGACATGTTGTTAAATTGACACATGTGCCGTTTGGGTATTTTATTTGAGGCAACGTTTGCCAACAGTGGCTTATCAAGTCCATACGTAGGAGGATCTTGAAGAACAGGAGGAGAAAGAGGTAATCAGTCCCTCAACATCAAGCAGTGATGTGGAATGACCACATCGACTCAAGGTTGAGGGACTGATTTCTATCTCCTCTTGTTCTTCAAGTTTCCTACGTATGGACTGATGAAGACCAGTGTGGCGAAACGTTTTAATAAAGATACCAAAGAGCTGATGTGTCTAATTAACAAGAAATAAGCATTACGTCAAATTAGAAACACGTCTAGTTAACGTTAAGCAATGACTATACTGGTGCGTGAAGTTCTAATTGAGCGCCATGATAGAAAGAAAAAAACAAATTAAGTACCTCAGATTCTCTGTTTCTCGTGTTTATGCTTCAGTTGTAAATATTTCTATTAATGGGTGATATCAGTTTCAGCATTGTAAATTGGAACCGACAGTGTGGGTCGATCATTGAGGGCGTTGGTAGCATATTTATGATAATTCTGGGGCTCTGAAAATAAGCTGAGATTAAGATAACACTGGCTAGTTTAGTGAAGGTCTTATATGACTGTCTTTCCCACAACCATTATAATTTCTAAAAATACTGTCAGTAGACAAAGAATGTAGGTAGACAAGTAATGACATGGATATGTAGAAGATACATCTGTAGAGTCCAACGTGTTCACAGACATGTAGATTGACACGTCAGTATTGACATGTATATGTAGCGTACATCTGGAAGGAAGTACAGGGGACAGTGTCACAGACATGTAGTAGAACAGTATTGAACTGTTATGTAGACGTTACATCTGTAAGAAGTTCAGGACAGTGTTCACAGAATGTAGTAGTAAGGACACAGTTATTGACATGTTTATGGAGACGATACATCTGTAAGAATGACCAGACAGGGTTCACATGACATGTAGTGAACATTATTTGACTTGCTATTTGTAGACGATACATCTGTATAGAAGTTCAGACAGTGTTTCTTACAGAAAGTAGTATGTAATCAGTATTTGAATGTTATGTAGGACCAATAATGTAGCCGATACATTCGTTATGACGTCAGACAGTGTTCAATAATATTTGATAAATCACGATGGAATATGAACTGAAATAGTTTGGATAATTAACTGTGATAGGGTAAATAGCCTCAGGTTTACCAGGTGAAACGTGTATGAGAATCTTCATCAATAATATTAATAAGAACATAGCTAGGTTATACCAGGGGATGATTTCATCAATAATTTTTAATTAATTGCTCAGGTATACCAGGTTGTGAATCTTCAGCACATAATATTAATTAACATAGCCTCAGGTTATACCAGTGTTGAGATCTTCATCAAAATATTAATTAATAGCTCAGGGTTATACCAGGTGAGGAATCTTCAGCATAATATTATCTGAAAACATAGATCAGGTATACCAGGTGTGAATCTTCAGCTAATAATAAAACAATTAATTAAATAGCCTCAGGTATAACCAGGTGGAATCTTCAGCAATATATTAATATAACATAGCTAGGTTATACAGGTGAGAATCTTCAGCATATATATTAATTAACATAGCCTCGGTATACAGGTGAGATATTCCGCAATTATATTTAATTAACATAGCCTCAGGTATACCAGGTCGAGAATCTTTCTGCAATAAATATTTATTAACTAGCTCAGGTATACAGGTGAGAATTTCAGCGATAATATTCATAACATTAGCCATCAGGATATTTCCAGGTGAGAACTTCTGCAATAATATAATAAACATAGCTCAGGTTATGACCAGGTTGTGATTATTCAGCAATAATATTAATCTCACATGCTCCTAAGGTAATAAGGTGAGATTTTCAGCAAATAATATTTAAAGAATGAAAGAGGATGTGTGGCATAATTCTGTTGAACAATTTCTGTTGACAAAATAAAACTGTTGTAAAACAAATTGAACTATTATTCATGCAGGTTTTTATGTTTTTTTTTCTCTCGAGTACGACGAAAGAAAAAGGTTTAATTCTTTAAAAGGTCAATTTTTTAAAAGGTCAGTTCTTTAAAAGATCAGTTTTTTAAATAGGTCAGTTTTTTAAAAAGGTCAGTTTTTTAAAGGTCGGTCTCTTTAAAGGTCAGTTTTTAAACGGTCGTTTGTTTTAAAGGTCGGTTCTTTAAAAGGTCAGTTTTTTAAAGGTCGGTTCTTTAAAGGTCAGTTTTTTAATAGGTCAGTTTTTTAAAAGGTCAGTTTTTTAAGGTCCAGTTTTTTTAATAAGCGTCAGTTTTTTAAAAGGTCAGTTTTTTAAAATGTCGGTTCTTTAAAAGGTAGTTTTTAAAAGTGGTTCTTTAAAGGTCTCATGTTTTTTAAAAGGTTAGTTTTTAAAAAGGGTCAGTTTTTTTAAAGGTCGGTATCTTGAAATAGGTCAAGTTTTTTAAAAGGTCAATTTTTTAAAAGGTATGTTCTTTTAAACGGTGGTTTCTTTTTAAAAAGGTCAGTTCTTTAAAGGTGTTCTTTTAAAAGGTAGTTCTTTAATAGTCATGTTCTTTACAAAGGTTCGTTCTTTAAAGGTAATTTTTTAAAGGTCAGTTTTTAAAAGGTCAGGTCTATTTAAAAGGTCAGTTCTTTTAAAGGTCAGTTTATTTAAAAGGTCAGTTCCTGAGTAGCCTTCCTCTTATATCTTTGGTATTATTTATTCAACATTAAGGTCTATTTTTCTTCTTCTAATCTTCTGGGAAGTTATCTCGTCATTATATAAGATTTTAAATCTGATGGTAAGGCATCAGCCAGATTTTTGTTATAACACAATCAAAAGCGAAGTTTGGACTGGAAGAGAACCCTGATCTTGCGTACTATTGTTATTTAAACTTGTATTAAGCTGTCTAAATCTTATTATTCATCATGCAGTTCTACTTTGTCATACCTGGGAGTTATCTGGCGGGATGTTCAGGGTGGAAGACCCCCTCAGCTTGGTCTGTGACTAACTGTAGTTCAAGAATTTGTAATGAGGCCACTGAGCAATAATTAGGTGACTTTATTCCAACTAAAGTACATAACTGTGGTATATTTTAATCATATTTTCTTATCCTGTAATTATACCAACATTTGAGCTGGTTACTATTAACGTGATACCTGCCAATCCTCAGACTGTAGTCCAGCTTTTATGGATATACTGAGTAATTACGACCAACATTCACATGGTTTTAATATATATGTCTTAATCCCTCTGCTTTACCCTCTTTTATTCACTGTCGCGTGTTCCTATCATCACCCTCATTGGAGTCTTCTGTAAGATAATTATGGTACTCACACACAACCCCACACCAACACACCACACCAACAACACACACACAAGGAATTCTGAGTTTCTCGACCCCTTCAACACAATTAGGTGATGTACACAGACACACACACCCCGATCCATGTGGTTTTAAGCTTCGATACACCGTAAGATTACAGTGGAGGGAGAAGCAGAAGGCAGGACAGAATGAAGCCACAACTTACAAGAAAGGGGACTACACAGGATTAGGAACTTCCTGAACGGGCGTTCAGTTGGACAGAGAAACTGGCAGGGGAAAGGAAGCAGTTAATGAGATGATTGAAATATGTGCAACAAAATGCAAGGCGGTGATGGAGAGTTTTGTACCCAAGGGTAACAGGAATAATGAAAATGCAGGATGAGCATGGTTCCACCCACAGGTGAAGGAGGCAAAAAACCAAGTGTGCTAGGGAATGAAGAAATTATAGAGGCAAGGACCAGGAGACTAGGAGAGCAGTGTAGAGCCAGAAAGATATGCAAGATAAGAAGGGAGGCAACGACATATGAAAAACGAAATAGCAGTGAAGCAATCTGACCCGTAGTGTACTACACCGCCCACATAGGAGAAAAACAACAGTCAAAGACCAGGTTAATCAGGCTAAGGGACGGAGGAGAGACAACAAGAAGCTTTGACCATGAAAGTATGTGAGGGAACATCAACAAGTGATTCAAAGAAGGTTCACACGATGAGACAGAAGGGGCCTCCAGCAGATGGAGAGGTGGAGTTCACCACCAGTTGCTGGACACATTACACACAACCGAGGAAGGAAGAAGTAATAAAGAGGTTTCTGATGTGATGCCTGAGATGAGGGTCCTGGTAGGAGAGGGAGCAGAGGCGCTGTGTTGTACCCTAACAAAAATATTCAAATACACTCTATCGAAACAGGGAGATTGCCTGAGGCATGGAAGACAGCAAATGTAGTCCCAATTCTTTAAAGAGGAGGACAGACATGACGCACTAAACTAGAGACCAGTGTCACTGAATGTTTAGTATGCAAAGCATTGAGAAAAAATTATCAGGAGAAGGTGGTTTACCACTAGAAGGAATGATCTCATCAACAGCAGTCCACATGGTTTCAGGGACGGGAATCTGTTCACAAACCTCTGGAGTTCTTGCAATGGTGGACGGCAGTAAAGGACAAGAGAGAGAGCGGATGGGATGGATTGCATTTTTTGGACCCTGCAAGAAGGCGTTTTTGACACAGTTCCACACAAGAGATTAGTGCATAAACTGGAGGGTACCAAGCAGGGATTAACAGGGAAGGCACTACAATGGATAAGGAATACTTGTAGGAAGACAGCTCGCGAGTCATTGTATTACGTGGCGAGGTTTCAGAAGTGGGCATGTGACCAGCGCGGTCCCACAGGGGTCTCAGTCCTAGGACAGTTGCTATTTTGGTATTTGTGATAACAGACATGACGGAAGGAATAGATATGAGGTGTCCCTGTTTGCAAGTTGAAGTGAAGTTGTTGAGAGAATTCATTCGATCGAAGACTTCCACGGACAGAACTACAGAGGTTATCTGGACAGGCTGCAGTCCTGGTCCAGCAATTGCTCTGGAGTTCAACCCACCAGTGCAAAGTCATGAAGGATTGGGGAAGGGCAAAGAAGACTGCAGGACGGAGTACGTCTAGGGGGCAGAGACTACAAACTCACTCAAGGAAAAAAGATTTTAGGGTGGTATCACTACAGGACATCTTGAAGGCACAATAACAAATAACTTGCTGCAGCATTTGGGCTGTTTCAAAAAACGGATTCTAAAAGCTTAGAGATCTCCAGTGAATTCTAGAAAGGATGCCCTTTAGATCCAGCCTGATACTCAGGGTTTTGTAAACATTGAAGTCAGTCTTCCTGGTCACATTTAGCATATAATTCAGTATGAATTATTAGTGCTTCGGATTACAATGGTAGGCCACTAAGTAGAGAAATTAAAATTTAATAAAAGTTATTAATCAATAGTCTAGGGTATATTATCAAATTAAAATCAATTACATTCACATAATCAAAAATACTAATCATTTCTCGAGTACAATTTAATTGTGTAGAAAGCACATTTACATTTTTAATTCTTAAGACCGTCTGGTACAGTTACATTTAGTAAGATAATTACAAATATGTACAAGTAAGTTGGTGTGTATGTGTGTAGTGCTCTAAGTAGTTCATATGTCTCACGGGACTATACTAGATTAAACTAGTGAGACAAAGTCCTCAATAAACTAACTTCTGAAACAATGGCAATCTCAGAAAAGTCTGCTTGAACAATAAAAAATAAATTGCTAAGCCAATAGCAATATAAAAAGCAACTGGGACACAGAATTCAGGAACAAGGAGATGATAACATAACGACATAAGTAGGGACCATCAGCAGATCCTCCCACAAAAGTACCAAACTCCCATACTATGAATTATGTTCAGGCATAAGAAAATCCCCGACTGTACTAATACACAGATACAGTACAAGTTAGGATTCCAGTACAAGATAGGTCAAGAGCTACAGTTCAGGGACTGAGTTACTCAGTGTGTCTAAGCAGGACATGCACAACCTACAGTACAGAGTCGAAAATCACTAAGTCTATACAGTGTTCTGTGAACAGAGTCCCACAGACTCTAAAGAAAGCTAGAGCGATCTTCCACAAAATGCCAATAAGGGAGATTTAGGCACTTCTTGTCAGGAATACCGTACCCAACAAAGCGGTTAGATAGATACTGAATACTTCAGGAGGGTGAGAACACCCCACCCTCGATCAGTGATGTACGAGGTACAGTGATTCCCAGCAACACGAGAAGCCGGCAGAGTAAACGAGACATATGAGCGATAAATTACAAGTAGTTAGACAATCATAGACTTGTTTTTTTTTTTTTTTGTTTTATTGATTATTTGTTTTGTTTGGTTGAATGTTTTTTTTTTTTGTTGTGTTGTGTTTTTTTGAATTTGTGATGTTTTTTTTTGTTTTTGATTTTTTTTTTTTTTTTTTGTTTGTTTTTTTTTTTTGTTGAATTGTCTGTTTTGATTTTTTTTTTTTTTTTTGTTTTTTTGTTGAATGTTTTTTATTTGTTTTTTTTGTTTTTTGTTTTTTTTTTTGTTTTTTTGTTTGTTTATTTTTTTTTTTTTGTTGTTTTTTTTGGTTTGTTTTGTTATTTGTTTGTGTGTTTTTGGTTTTGTTTCTTTATTGTTTTTTTTTGTTTTTGTTTCTTTTTTGTTTGTTGTTTGTTATTTTTTTGTTTTTTATTTCTTTTTTGGTATGTTTTTGCTATTTTTGACTTGTTTTTTTGTTTTTGTTGTTTATGTTGTTGTTTTGTCTTTGTTTCTTGATTTTTTTTTTTTTTTTTTTTTTTTGTTTTTTTTTTTTCTTGTTTTGTGCTTTTTTTTCTGTTTTTTTGTTTTTTCGTTTCTTTTTTTCTATTTTTGTTTTTTTGTTGTTTTGATTTGTTTGTTTTGTTTTTGTCATGTTTTTGTTTTTTGTTTTTTTTGTGTTTTGTTTTTTTGTTTTGATTGTGTTTTGATGTTGATTTTTTTTGTGTTGATGCTTTTTGTTTTGTTTTTTTTGTGTTTGTTTGTTGTTTTTTTATTTTTATTTTGTTTTTTTTGATTTTTTTTTGTTTTTTGTTGTTTGGTTTTTTTTTTTTTTTTGTTTTTTTGTTTTCTTGTTTTTTTGTTTTTTTTTTTTTTTTTTCTTTTTGTTTCTGTGTTTTTTTTTTTGTTCTATTATGTTTTGTTTTGGGTTGTTTTTTTGATTTATTGTCTTTTTCTAGAGATTTGTTGTTTTTATTGTTTTTTTTCTATTTATTTTTTTTGTTGTATTTTTTATTGGTTTTTTTTTTGTTCTTTTTTTTTGTTGTGCTTGTTCTTTGTTGATTTATTTTGTTTTGTTTTTTTGTTTTTTGTTTTTGTTTTGTCGTTGTATTTTTTTTTTTTTTGTTTGTTTGTTTTTTTTTTTTGTTGTTTGTTTTTTTTTTTTTTTTGTTGTTCTTTGTTGTATGTTTGTTTTGTTTTTTTTTTTTTTCTTTTGTATGTTTTTTTTTGTTTTTTTTTTTATTTGAATTTTTTTTTTTTTTGTTTGTGTTGTTCTTGTTTTTTTTGTTTTTTTATGTTTTTTGTTTTTTTTTTGTTTTTTTTTGTTTTTGCTTTTTTTTTTTTTTTTGTTTTGTTGTTGTTGTTTTTATTTTTTGGGTGTTTTTTTTCGTATATTGTTTTGTTTGTGTGTGTTGATTTTTTTTTTTTTTTTTGTTGTTTTGTTTTATTTTTAGGTTTTTGTTATTTTTTTGTTTGGTTTTTTGTTTTTGTTTTGCTTTTTTTTTGTCTTTTTTGTTTGGAAACCAATGTTTGTTTGTGTTGATTTTTTTTATATTTTATTTGTATGCTTCTTTTTTTTGAATTTGTCTTTTTTGTTTTTTTGTTTTTTTTTTTTTTCTTTTGTTTTAGTTTTGTCTTTTGTTTTTTTATTTTTTTTTTTTTTGTTTCTTTTTGATGTTTTTTTTTGCTTTGTTTTTTATTTTATTTTCTTGAATTTTGCTTATTTTTGTTTCTGTTTTTTGTTTGTTTTTTTTTTTGTTTTTTTTCTTGTTTTTTTTTTTTTTTTTGTTTTTTTTTTATTTCTTTTATTGATTTTTTTTTTATTGCTTTTTTTGATTTTTCTTGTTTTTTTTTTTTTTTCTTTTTTTTTATGTTTGTTGTTTTTTGTTTTATTTTTGTTTTTTTTATTATTTTTTGGTGTTTTTTTTTTGATTTGATTGTTGTTTTTTTTGTTTTTTTTGTTTTTTGTTTTTGTTTTTTGTTATTGTTTTTTTTATTTTTTTTTTGTTGGTCTTTTTTTTTGTTATTTAATGGGGTATTTCGTTTTTTTTTGTGTTGTTGTTTTTTTTTTGTTTTGTATTTTTTTTTGTTTTTTTTTGTTTTTTTTTTTTTTTTTTTGCTGTTTTTGTTTTTTGTTGTTTGGTTTTTTTTTTTTGTTTTTTTTTTTTTTGTTTTTGACTTCTTATTTTCTGTTTTTTGTTTGTTTTCTTTTTTTTTTTTTGTGTTTTAGTTTTTTGTTGGTTGTCTTTTTTTTTTTTCTTTTTTTTATCTTTTTTTTTTTTATTTTTTATTTTTTGTTGTTTGTTTTGTTGTTTGTTTGTTCTTTTTTGTTGTTTTTTTTTTTTTTCTTTTCTTGTTTCTTGTTCCTTTCTTGTTTTTTTGTTTTGTTGGATGTGTTTTCTTTTTTGTTGCTTGATTTTGTTTGAGTTTTTGATTGTTTTTTCTTTTGTTTTTTGTGTTTTTGCTTTTTTTTTTTTTTTTGTTGTTTTTTTGTTTTTTTGTGTTTGTTTGTTTTGTTTTTGTTTGTTCTTTTTTTTTTTTTTTTTGTGTTTATTTTTTGTTGTTGGTTTGTTGTTTCTTTGTTTTTTTTTTTTAGAATTTCTCTTGTTTGTTGTGTTTTTTGTTTTTTGTTTGTTGTGTTTTTTTGAATTTTTGTTATCTTTTTTTTTGTTTTTTTATTTTGGTGATCTTATTTGCTCGTCTGATTTGTCTTTTTTTTTTTTTTTTTTGAATTTTTTTTTTTTTTTTTTTTTGTCTGGGATTTTTGTTGTGGTTTGTTTTTGTACTTTTGCTTTGATATTTGTTGTATGTTTTTTATTTTTTTTTTTTTTTGTTGTTATTTGTTGTTTTGTTCTGTTATTTGTTGTTTCTTTATCGTGTTTTTTTGTTTTATATTTGTTTTTTTTTTTTTTTGGGTTTTGTTTTTTTGATGTTTTTTTGTTTTTTGTTCTATCTTTTTGTGTTTTTTTTTTTTTTGAATTTTTTCTTGTTTTTTTTCTTTTTTTTGTTTTTTTTTTTTTTGTATTGTTTGTTTTGGTTTGATGCATTTTTGATTGTTTTTTTTTGATTTGTTTGTTTTTTTTGCTTTGTAGTGACTTTTTTTTTTTTTTTGTTTGTTGTTTTTTGTTTATGTTGAATTTTTTTGTTGTCTTTTTTTTATTTTGTGTTTTTCTGTTTTTTTTTTTTGAATGTTTTGTTTGTTTTTTACTTTGTTTTTTTGTTGTTTGTTGTTTTATTTGTTGTTTTTTTTGTGTGTTTGTTTTTTTTTTTTTGTTTTTGGAAAGTTTCTGTTCTTTTTTTTTTTTTTTAGTGTTTTTTGTTTTTGTTGTTTTTTTTTTTTTTTGTTTTTGTCTTGTTTTTTTTTTTGGGTTTATTGTTTTTTGTGATTTGTTTTTTTTTTTTGTTGGTTTTTTTGTTTTGTTTTTTTTTTCGTTGTTTGTTTTTGTTTTGATGTTTTGTTTTTTTTTTGATTTTTTTTTTTTGATTTGTTGATTGTTTTTTGTTGTTGTTTTTTTTTTTGTTTTTTTTATTTGGTTGTTTTTTTTCTTTGTTTTTGTTTTTTTTTTTTTGGCTTTTTTGTGTTTTGCTTTTTTGTTTTGTATTTTGTTTGATTTTTTTTTTTATATGTTGTGTACTGTTTTTTTTTTTTTGCTTTCTTTCTTTTTTGATTTTTTTTTTTTTTCTGTTATTGATATGTTTTTTATGCTTTTTTTGAAATCTTTTTTTTTGTTTGTTTTTTTTGCTTTTTTTTTGTTTGTTGGTTGCCTTTATTTTGTTTTTTTTTTTTTTTTTTTTTGTTTCTTATTGATTGTTTTTTTTTTTTTTTTTTTTTTTTTTTTTTTTTTTTTATTTTTTTTTTTTTTTTGAATATTGTGCCTTTTTCTTTTTTTTGTTTTTTTTTTTTTTTTGTTTGTTTTTTGTTGTTTTGTTGTTTTTTTGTTTTGTTTTTTTTGTTTTTCTTGTTTTTTTTTTTTGTTGTTTTGGATTGTTTTTTTGCTATTTTTTTTTTTTTATTTTGTTCGTTTTTTGTTTTGTTTGTTTCGTTATTTGTCCTGATTTTTTTGTTTTTTTTTTGTTGTTTTTTTTTGATTGAATTTTGTTTTTGCTTTCTTTTGTTTTTTATTATTTTTTTTTGTTTTTTTTTTTTTATTTTTTTTTTTTATTGATGTTTTGTTGGGTGTTGTTTTTTTATTTTTTTTTTGTGTTAATTTTTTATTGTGTTGCTTTTTTTTTTGTTTTTTTTGTTGATTTTTGTTTTTTGTCTTATTGCTTTTATTGGTTTTTTTTTCTGTTTTTTTTGTTTTTGTTTTTTTTTTTTCTTTTTTTTTTGATTTTTTGTTTTGTTTTGGTTGGATTTTTTTGGATTTTTTTGTTATTGTTTTTCTTTTTTTTTTTGTGGTGTTGATTGTTTTTTTGTTGTTGTTTTTTTTGTTATTTGTTTTTTTTTTTTTTTTTGCTTTTTAGCGTTTGTTTTTTAGCTTTTTGTTTTTTTTTTCTTATGTTTTTTTTTCTCTGTTTGGTGATTTATTTATTGTGATTGTTTATTTTTTTTTGTCTTTTTTTGATCTTTTGTTTTGTTTTTTGTTGTTTTTTTGTTTGTTATTTTTGCTTTTTTTTGTGATTTTTTTGGTTGTGACTTTTTTTTTTTTTTTTCCTTTTTGATGTTTTTTTTTTTTTTTGTTTTTTTTTTTTTTTTCTTTTTTGTTTTGTGTTGTGTTGTGTTTTTTACTTTTGCTTTTTTTTTTTTTTTTTGTTTTTGTTTGTGTGCTTTTTTTGTTTTTTTGTTTTTTGTTTTTTTTTTGTTGTTTTTTTGTTTTTTTGTATGTTTTTTTTTTTCTTGATTCTTTTGTTTTTTTTTTTTGTTTTTGGTTGTGTGTTTGTTTGTTTTTTTTTTGTTTTTTGTTTTTTATGTTTTTTGTTTGTATTTTTTTTTTTTTGATTTTTTTTTATTGTATTTTTTTTTTTTTTTTATTTTTTTTTGTTTTTTTTTTTGTATTTTTGTTCTTTTTTTTTTTTGTTTTTGATTTGTCTTTTGCTTTTTGTTTTTTTGTGTTTTTTTTATTTTTTTTTTTTTGATTTGTCTTTTATTTTGAGTTGGTTTGCTTGTTTGTTTTATTAGTGTCTTTTTTTGTTGTTTTTCTGTTGGTTTGTTTATGTTTTTTTTTGCTTTTGTTTGTTTGTTTATTTTTTTTCTTTTTTTTCTTTTTGTTTTGTTGTTTTTTGTTTTTTTTTTTGTTTTGTTTTTTTTGCTTGTGAATTGTTTTTTTTTTTTTTTCTTTTGCTGTTTTTTTATTTTTATTTTTGTTTATTTGTCATTTTTTTGTTTTTTTTTTTTTTTTTTTTTTTTTTTTTTTTTTTTATGGTTTTTTTTTTTTTTTGTGTGTTTTTTTTTGTTTGAATTTTTTTTTTGTTTTTTTTTGTTTTTTGTTTTTTTTGATTGATTGTATGCTTTTATTTTTTATTTCTTTTGTTGTGTTTTTGTTTTTTATTTTTTTTTGTTTGTTTTGTTTTGTTTTCTTCTTTGTTTATTTTTTTTTTGTTTTGAATTTGTTTTGTTTTTTTTTTGTTTTTTTTGTTGATTGTGTTTGTATCTTTTTGTTTTGTTTTTTTTTGAATTATTTTTTTGTTTGTGTTTTTGTTGATTGTTAGTTGTTTTTTTTTTTTTTTTTTTTTTGTTTGTTCTTGTTTTTTTGTTTTTTTTTTTTTTTGATTTTTTTGTTTGTTTGTTTGTTTTGTTTTTGTTTTTTTTGTTAGTTGTTGTTTTGTTTTTTTTATTATTTTTTTTTTTAATTTGTTTTTGTTTTATTTTTTTTGGTATGTTTGTTGTTTTTTGTTCTTGTTGTTTTTTTTTTGGTTTTGTGTTTTTCATTGATTTTGAGAGTTGACATATTTTTTGGTTGGTGATTTTTTTTTTTCTTTGTGTATGTTTTGAATTTTTTGCTTGTTTTTTGTGTATTGTGTTTGTTTTTTTTTTTTTTATTTTTCCACCTGTTGTATCACATGACCATGCCTATACACCCCCCCCCCCACCCCTACTACCACCCCCACTTCTTGTTTTTTTGTTTTGTTATTTTTGTTTGTAACTTTTTTTGTTGTATGTGCTTTTGTTTTTTCTTTTTTTTTTTTTTTTGTTTTTTTCTCTTTGTTTTTTTTTGTGTTTGATTGTTTTTTTTTTTTTGTTTCTTTTTTTGGTTTTTTTTTTTTTGGTTTTTATTGTTTTGATTGTGATGTTTTTTATATTTTTCTTGAATTTTTTATGTTTTGTTGTTTTTTCTTTTTGTTTGTTTTTGGTTTTTTTTGCTTTTTTTATGCTTTGTTTTGTTTTTTGTATGTTTTTTTTGTTTTTGTTGGGTTTTTTTTTGTGTCGTTTAGTTCTTTGTTTTTGTTGTTTTTTTTTTTATATTTTTTTTGCTTTTTTTTTTTTTTTGTTTTTTTCTTTGGTTTGTATGTTTTGTTGTTATGTTTTTTTTTTGGTTTTTTCTTTCTTTTCTTTTTTTTTTTTTGTTTTTGTTGTTTTTTTTTTGTTTTTTTGTTTGTTGCTTTATATATGCTTATAATTTATTTTTTTTGACCTTTTAGTTTGTTGTTTTTTTGTTTTTTTTTTTTCTCTTCTTGTTTTTGCTTTTTTTTTTTTTTCTTGATATTGTTTTTGTTTGACTTTTTTTTGTTTTTGTTGTTTTTGTGTTGTTTGTTGTGTTTTGCTTGTTTTTTTTTTGTTTTTTTTGTTTTTTTTGAATTTGTTTTGTTTTTTTGTGATTTGTTTTATTCTTTGTCATGTTTTTTTTTTTTTGGCTGTTTTTTTTTTTTTTTTTTTTTGATTTGATTTTTTTTTTTTTTTTGAATTTTGATTTTTTTTTTTTTTTTTTGTTGTTTTATTTTTTTTTTTTTATTTTTTTTTTTTTTTTTTGTTGTTTTTCTTTTTGTAGTGTTTGATTTTTTTGTTTTTTTTTTTGTTTTTGTTTTTGTTTTTTTTTGTTTTTTGTTTTTTTTTTTTTCTTGATTTGTTGATTTTCTTTTTTTGTGTGTCTTCTTTTTGTTTTGTTTTTTTTATGTTTTTTTGTTTTTCTTTTGCTTTTTGATTTTTTTTTTTTTTTTTTTTTTTTTTTTGTTTTTTTTTTTTTTTTTTTTTTTTTTGTTGTTTTTTGTTTTTGCTTTTGTGTTTGTTTTTTTTGTTTTTTTTTTTTTGATTTTTCTTGTTTTTGTTTTTTTTTCTTTTTGCTTTTTTTTTTTTTGAATTTTGTTTTTTTTTTGTTGTTTTTCTTTTTTTTTGTTTTTTTTTGTTTTTTATATTTGTTTTGTTTTTTTGTTTTGTTTGGGTGTTTCTGTTTGTTGGGTTATTGTTGTTGTTGTTTTTGTTGTTGTTTTTTTGTTTTTTTTTGTTTTTTTTTTTTTTTGTTTGTACTTTGTTTTTCTTGTTTTTTTTTTGTTTTTGTTTTTGTTTATGTTTGTTGTTGATTTTTTTTGTTTGTTTGTTGTTATGTTGTTTGCTTTGTTTTTTGTTTTTTGAAATTGTGTTTGTTTTTTTTATTGGATTTTTTTTATTATGTTTTTTTTGCTTTTTTTTTTTTTTTTTTTTTTTGTTTGGTTTTTGGTTTGTTTTTTTGTGTTTTTTATTTTTTTTTTTTTTTTTTTTTTTTTGTTGCTTTTTTGTTGGTTTTTGTTTGTTTTTTTTCATTTTTCTTTTGTTCTGTGTCTTTGTGTTTTTGTTTGATTGTTGTTTATTGTTTTGTTTTTATTTTTTTTTGTGTTTTTTTGTTGTTTTTGATTTTTTGTTTTGTTTTTTTCTTGTTTTTTTTTTTGATCTTCTGTGGAACTTTTTTTTTTCTTGTTTTTTGTGAATTTTTTTTTTGTTTTTGCTTATTTTTTTTATTTATTGTTTGGGTTGTTATTGTTTTTCTTTTTTTTTGTTTTTTTTGTGTTGTTTCGTTTTTTTTTGGTTTGTTTTTGTTGGTTGTTTTGTAGATTTTGAATGTTTTTTTGCATTTCTTGTTTTTTATTTTTTGTGTGATTTTTTGTTTCGTTGTTGTTTGATTGTTTATTTGTTCTTTTTTTTTTTTTTTTGTGATTTTTTTTTTTCTTTTGATTTTATTTATGTTTTTTTTTTTTTTTGGTCTTTTGTGTTCTTTTTTTGGTTGAATTTTTTTCTTTGAACTTTTTTGTTTGATTTTTTGTTTTTGAATTATTTTTTTTTTTTTATTTTTTTTTTTTTTGTTGTTTTGTGTTGTGCTATAATGATTGTTTATTTTCTTTTTTGATTGTTTGTTTTGTGGTTTTTTTTTGTTGTTTTTTTTGTATTTTTTATTTTTTTTGTTCTTTTTTTTTTTTGTTGCTTTTTTTGTTTTTTTTGTTGTATTGTTGGTGCTTTTTTTTGTTTTGTTTTTTTGTTGTTTATTTTTTTTTGTTTTGATTGTTTTTTTTTTTGATGTTGTTTGATTTTTTGTTTTTTTTTTTTGTTAGTTGTTTTTTTTTTTTTTGTTTTTTTTTTTTTTGTTTATCTGTATTTTGTTTTGCTTTGTTTGAATTTGTGGTTTTTTTTTTTGTTTGTTTTTTTATTTTTTGTTTTTTATTTTTCTTTTTTTTTTTTTTTGTTGTTTTTTTTTTATGATTGTTTGTTTTTTTTTTTGCTTTATTTTTTTATTTCTTTTTTGTTTTTTTTTTTTTTTTTTTTTTTTCTTAGATTTGTTTTTCTTGTTTTTTTGTTTTGTTTTTTTTTTTGTTTATTTTTTTTTGATTTTTTTTTTGTTTTGTGTATTTTTCTTTGATTGCTTTCTTTTTATTTTTGTTTTTTTGTCTTGTTTGGTTCTTTTTTTTATGTTTCTTTTTTTTTTTTTTTGTTTGTTATGTTTTTTTTATTGTTGTTTTGTTTTTTGTTATTTTTGTTTTGTTTTGTATTTTTTTCTTGTTTTTGTCTTTTTTGTGTTTTTTTTTTTTTGTTTTTTTTTGTTTTTTTACTTTTTTCTTTTTTCTTTTGTTTTTTTTTTTTGTTTGCTTTATTGTTTTGTTTTTTTATTTGTGTGTTGATATGTTATGTTTGTTTGTTGTGTTTTTTTTTCTTTTGTTTTTTGATTTTGTTTGTTGTTTTTTTTTTTTTTTGATTGTTGTTTTGATTGTTTTTTGACTTTTTTTGTGTTTGAATGTTTTTTTGTTTTTTGATGTTTTGTTTTTTTTCTATTTTTTTTTTTTTTTTGTTTGTTTTGTGATTTGTTTTTTTTTCTTGTTTTTTTTTTTTTTTTTTTTTTTTTTTTTTTGTGTTGATTTTTTTTTTTTTTCTTTTTTTGTTTTAGATTTTTTTTTGTGTGTTGTTTTTTTTTTTTTGTTTTTTTCTTTTTTTGTTTTTTTTTTTTTGTGGTTTTTGTTGTTCTTTTTTTTTGTTTGTTTTTTTTTTGTTGTTGATTTTTTCTTGTTTTTTCTTTTGTTCTTTTGTTTGTTTTTTTTTTTTTTTTGTCTTTGTTTGTGTTTGTTTGTTTTTGCTTTTTTTTTTCCATTTTTGATATTCTTGTTTTTTTGCTTTTCTTTTTGTTTTTTTTGTTTTTTTCTCTTTTATGATTTTTTTTTTTTTTTGTTGTTTTTCTTTTTTTCTTTTTGTTTGTTGATTGTTTTTTTTGTTTTTTTTTTTTTTTTTTTTTTTTTTTTTTTTTTTTTTGTTGTTTCTATTTTTTTGTCTCTTTTTTATTGGTGTGTTTTTTATTTTTTTTGTTTTCTTTTTTTTTCTTGTTTTTTTTTTTTTTTTGTATTGTTTTGTTTTTGTTTATTTCTTTTTTGTTTTGTTTTTTTTTGTATGTTTTTTTTTTTTTGTTTGTTTTTTTGTTGTTTGTTTGTTTTTTTTTTTTTGTTTTTTTTTTATTTTTTTTTTTTTGTTTTATGTTTGTTGTTTTTTTTTTTTTTTTTTGGAAAGGAAGAAGTTAACTGGTACACCGGGAGAGAAGTGAATGGTGCCACATACTGTTGAAAGTAACGGGTGCCAATATTGGAGAGAAAAAAATGCTCCACAACAGAGAGAAAGAGTGTCCCATACTGGAGAGAAGTAAAATTGGGGCCACATAGGAGGAGTGAACCGGGCCCACAACGGGAAAGGGAGTTCGGGCCACATACTGGAGAGAAGTGAATTGGTGCCACATGCTGAAGAGAAGTGAACTGGTGCCACATACTGGAGAGGAATGAACTGGTGCCACATACTGAAGAGAAGTGAACTGGTGCCACATACTGGATAGAAGTGAATTGGTGCCACATAATGGAGAGAAGTGAACTGGTGCAACATACTGAAGAGAAGTGAACTGGTGCCACATACTGGAGAGGAGTGAACCGGTGCAACATGCTCTCCAACGCCTCAGGAAAGGACAAAGCTCGTCTCCTGGCAGTTAAGGCACCACACTCAGGAGATTTCCTGTTAGCTGTTCCCAATTCCTCCTTGGGCACTCGACTAGACCCACAGGCCATTCGGATTGGTGTTGCTCTTCGACTAGCCGCCCCCAATCCTCACCGAACATAGGCGTATTTGTGGCAGGGCGACAGCTGATCAATTTGGACTTCATGGTCTCATGTGTCACACAGCAGAAGGGAAGTATGCCAGACATGAGGAGGTCAATAACTTCATAAAGAGAAGCCTCGCCACAGCCCGTTGCCCAGCTCAACGGGAACCCCAAGTGCAGAGGTCTAACGGAAGTCAAAAGCGTCCTGATGGAGCCACTATGCTACCTTGGAAGGATGGAAAGCAGATTGCCTGGGACTACACCTGTGCTGCCACAGGGGCAGACACCTACTTGCCATACTCCGTAGTGGAAGGAGGTTTGGGCCCGCTAGCCACAAAGAACCCAGAAGATCCGCAAATATGAAGACCTTCCTCCTTGCTATAACTTCATCCCAATAGGGTCGGAGACCCTTGGAGCATGGGGCAAGTGTGCCCTAAAGTTCCTCAAAGAGCTGAGTGAAAAGCTCATCATAGAAACCAAGGACCACAGGGCGACCAGCTTCCCTTTCAGAGACTCAGTGTTGCGATCCAGAGAGGAAAGCCTGCAGCATTCTGGGCAATGCGGCCCCCCTGCCGGGGAGCTGGACGAAGTATTCGAGATGTAGCTCTGAGTTATCTATATTGTTTTACTTTCTATTGTATCTTTGTGAATGTTTTTATATATATATATATATATATTATTATATATATATATTATATATATATATATATATATATATATAAAATTAATATATGTATGTCGTGCCGAATATGTAAACTGGTCAATTAGCAAAACTCATTTAAAAAATTTAAATCCTTTCGAAAATTTTCTCTTATACGTTTAAAGATATATATTTTTTATTAATGTTAATGTAAAAAATTTACAATTTTGCATCAGAAGAATCTTAGAAAACTTACCTAACCTTATTATAACAAGACAATTATTTTAGCCTAACCAACTAAAAAATATTTTAGATTTTTTACAATAATTTAATACTAAATAAACACAGTGAAATATATGGTTTCGTTAGGTTCAGAATGATTTTTCGCGAAATTATTGCATACACAAATTTTCGTTTTTAATATAAAGGCAAGATGAGCGTTGCTATTTAAGCAAGAACGCAAGTTCTGCCTATTCGGCCCCGACATATATATTTTATAAAATATATATATATATATAAATAATATATATATATAATTTAAATAATTATATATATATAATATATATTTTATATATATAGTATTTAGATAAAGGGAGGGAAGTTTTTTATAACATTTATGGATTAGAAAAGGCATATATAGAGTGGATAGGGAAGCAATGTGGCAGATGTTGCAAATATATGGAATAGTGGTAAGTTACTAAATGCGTAAAAAGTT
>NC_069494.1:9775231-9850231 GCF_026875155.1 Cherax quadricarinatus
GGACCCGTTGTGATCAGTGTTCCCTTGTTGTCCCACGGCTACCCTCTCCTTAGTGGGTTTATTTTACACTTCCTTCAAATCTCTCACTCCAGTTTATTGTTATGGCACGTGTTCAGATTTGGGACCTGGCTGAGTAGTATTTTCAAGTAGATATATCCACGTATTCTCTTCTTCTCTGCTCTCAATGAATTACATGTTCAAGGCTTGCAGGCGTTTCAGTTAGTTTAGGTGCTTTACTGGCTCTATGTGAGCAGTAAAACGATCTCTGTTTTTGTTCCAGTCCGATATATCTCCTGCCTTGAACGGGTGCGTAAGGCACTGAGTCAATATATTTTCTAAGTGAGGAGGCACTAGCTGATTTGTAGTGTCACATCGGAATTATTTCCCTTGTTTTTGAAAGTTCTCAATACCACCCAGTCTTCTTCCTGCTGTCGTGATCTTTGTCTTGTTATGGCCTTTATAAGCAAGGTCCGCTGTCATAATTTTTCCTAGGGTCTTTTACGTGTTCCTTAAGTTTCTATTTGGTACCCTCTTGAGTTTTCGTATATTAGTGTTTCTTTTTGTGTTCTTCATTTCTTTCATACCGATGGCAGCTGGATCTTATCACACTGAACGTAATGTGTTCTCCATGCCCACTGGAATAAACCATGTTTATGTCTTCCATGTATTTTTGTCAGGGTCTCTACAGTAGTGACTTTCATGACCGATTTTATATACTGGAAAGCAATCAAGGGCATGCGTCCCATACCTGCTCACTGCGTAACAAATTCAGGAGTGAATGATATGGGAGAATGTACAAATATTATACCTAGTGAGGAGCACGGGGACGTTGGCAGAATTTAGGAACATTGTATCGAACATTCGTGGTCCCAGGATGTTAACCTCCTACCAAAAAGGACATTGGAAACCAACGGCTGGTCAAAGTGTAGAAGACTTTTATAGAAAAAACTGAACATGTACTTTCTCCAGGTGCCACCAAATAAGCTGGCTGTGATGGACACTGTAGGGCAGGGGGGCCTCCAGCAGCAACAGCCTGATTGGACAGGCAAGCTACGACGAGCTTGGCCATGGAGGGTATATAAGGTCGCTTTAGTGACGTCATTTATAGTCGACTTCGTATGGTCATACTGTCTCATTAGTGGGTTATATGCTACTTATGAAGGTTATATAGTCGCATTAGAAGGTCATACTGTAACCTCACAGAAGCTTCATATAGTTCGGTCTATTAAGGTCAAATGCTGTGCTACTCCTCTACTGCATTAGTGATTGGCCTATATATTTATTTATATCATATATATATATTTAATTCTTATATTTTATTATATATATATATATATATATAGATTTTTATTTATAATAATATATATATATATGTGTGTGTGTGTACTCACCTATTTGTACTCACCTATTTGTGGTTGCAAAGGGGTCGAGTCATAGCTCCTGGCCCCGCTCTTCATGATTGCTATAGGTCCTCTCTCTCCTGCTACATGAGCTTTATAATACCTCGCTTAAATAAACTATGAATGGTTCCCGCCTCCACTGCTTCACTTTTCTAGACTATTCCACGGACTTGTACTACTCTATGACTGAAGAAAGACTTCTAAACAATCCTTCGATGCATCTGAGGTCTTAAACTTCCAATTTTGACTCTTGTGTATTGTGTCCCATCTCTGGAACATCCTGTCTTTGTCCACCCATTGCTATTCCGCGCAGTATTTATATGTCGTTATCATGTCTCCCCTGACCCTCTGGCCTCCCGTGTCGTCAGGCCCCGATTTCCATCACCTTTCTTCGTAGGACAATCCCCCGTAGCTCTGGCACTTTTTCTTGTTGCAAACCTTTGCACTTTCTCTTAATTTCTTGAAGTGAATTGACTAGGTGTGGATAACAAAAACTGGTGACTTGCATACTCCAGTATGGGCTGACGTAAATGGTATTCAGTGTCTTGAACGACTCCTTTACTGAGGTATCGGAACGCGTATCCGTAGGTTTGCCGGCGCCGTATGCTGCGCAGTTATCTGATTTATGTGCGCCTAGGGGATATGCTCGGTGTTATACTCCCCCCAGATCTTTTCCTTGAGTGAGGTTTGCAGTCTTTGGCCACTACTCTTTATTGTGTCTAGCGGTCTTCTTTACCCTTTCCCCATCTTCAGGACTTTGGCATTGGCAGGGTTAAACTCAAGGAGCCAGTTGCTGGACCAGGCTTGCAGGCCTGTCCAGGTCTCTTTTTAGTCCTGCTGATCTCATCCGATTTGATTCTTCTCATTAACTTACATCATCTGCAAACAAGGACAATTCGAGTCTATCCCTTCCGTTATGTCGTTCACAATATATCAAGACACGCACAGGTCTAGGGACTGACCCCTGTGGAACCCGCTTGTCACAACGCCAACTCTGACACATCGTAACGTACTTGACTCGTTGTTGCCTCCTGGCAGGTAATCTCTGATCCAGTGCAGTGCTTTCCTGTTATGTGTGCTGTCTTCTAGCTTTTTCAGTAACCTCTTGTGAGGAACGGTGTCGAAGGCTTTTTGCAGTCCAAAAAAATTGCAGTCGATCCACCCTCTCTCTCTTGTCTTCTTCTGTCACCTTGTCATATATCTCTAGTAGGTTAGTGACACTGGATTTTCCTTCCCTGAAACCATGCTGGTTGTCAATTATAAACTTGTTTTTTCCAAGGTGCTCCACACTTCCTCTGATGATCTTCTCCATGACCTTGCATACTATAAACGTTCGTGATTACAGGTCTGTAGTTTAGTGCCTCATGTCTGTCTCCCTTTTTAAAAAATTGGGACTCATTTGCAATCTTCCAAACCTCAGGGAGGTTTTGCCCAGTTTCAAATGATTGTGTTGAAGATCTTTGTTTAATGGCACACACAATATCTAGGCTCCCTCTTTAAGGACCACGGAGAGTAGTTGTCTGGTCCCACCGCCTTTGAGGTTGTCAAGTTCGCATTATAGCAGCTTCTTCACTTCCTCCATGGTTATATGTACCTCAATCCAGCACTTGCTGGTGTTACCCCCCTGTTATGATTTCCTGGGGTTCATACGGTTTCCACTGTAAATTACTTCTTTAAATCTCGTGTTGAGTCCCTGACATATCCTCTCGGTCGTTGCTTAGGTGAATCCCTCACCCCTTCCTCAGACTGATTACCTGGTTCCTTGACTGTTGTTTTCCTCCTGATGTGGTGTACAACAGCTTCGGGTCAGTCTTTACTTTCGAGTATGTCATTTTCATATTGTCGCTGTGCCTCCTTCTTATTCTGGGCATATTTCATTTCTGGCTCTTCAGGAATCTCTTTATTTTCCTGAGTTCTCTGTCTTTGTACCTTTTCCATTCCTAGTTCACCTAGTTTTTGCCTCCTACACATTTGGGTGAACCAAGGATCGTTTGTTCTTTCCCATTATTTCTGTTTCCCTTGGGAACAAACCTCTCTCTGCTCCTTGCTTTTTGTGCCAATTAGTCATATTTTCTTGTACTGGTTTTCTGTCAGTTCCCTCTCCCACTGAATGTTTTGAAGGAAGTTCCTCATGCCTGAGTAGTTCCCCCTTTTGTAGTTTTGGTTTTCCCATCCTTTTACTGCTACTCTCGCCACTTGGAGGTATACTATGTAGTCGAAGCACAGACCCACTTGATCACTAGCACCCAGGGGCCTTTCATTCAAGTACCTCGATGTCTGAATATCAAGGTGAATACAAGGGACCAGTTTGCTGGTTCATCTTCTCCTCTCTCTCTGGTAGTGTCTCTAAATGTTGATGCATGAGGTTTCCAGTATACATCCATCCATTCTTGGCTCTCCATGTTTCGGTACCCCATGGGGCTCCAGGTTTTCCCGTCAATCTCCTTGTGATTGAAATCACCATAACTAGAAACTTTGCTCCCCCCACGTGTGCTCTCTGGACACCTCGTGTAGTGTGTAGAACATGGATCTGTTGCCTCTATCGGTGTTTCTTCTCATGGTCTCCTGCAGTTTGTGGGTGGGTGGTTACATTTACTGCAATTATCAACTTTATGTCCCTCAGAACTGGATGTTCCTACTAAGTAGTCCCTTTCACCAGTGCCATCCATTCCTTCCATTTTCTAAAACCCCACTGGCCTTTTAATGAGCAGTTGAATCCTCTTCCCCTCTCCTCCCTCTGTCTTTCTGATGATATTGATACCGGGTGGAAAGGTTTTGAATCTGTTATTATTTCTGGTGAGTTTTGTTTCTGTGGTGCTATTATGTCTGGGTATGTCTCTTGTATTCTTCGTGCCATCCTCATACTTTTTTGTTATTCATCTGCATTTGTATACCATACCTTCAACTTCTTTTCTAAGGACTTGTGGTCTGGGGAGGTGTTATTGGGGTTGGGGAAGTGGGGAGACCTGATAAGGAAACTATGGGCGGTGCGCTTGTGGGGGTGGATGTTGTAATGTAGTGGGTGGGGGCATTGGTATGGCATGGGTGTTTTGGTTTAGAGTGTTTGGCTGCACTGGGGTTGACATGGTTGGGGGAGGCTTCTATAGGAAGCTGTGAGGGAGGTTGTATTTGATTCTTCTTCCTGTGTCTGGATCTCTGTCTGTCTTCACCATCCCCTCATCTTTCCTCCTTTCGCCTTTGTACCATCTCTCTCAGTTTCCGCCTTTCGTCTCTTGTGTTCTGTCGCGGTCGAGATACACCTTCCGTATGCCGGATGTCCCTTAATCGTGCTTTTCCCTGCAGTATCCTATGTTCCGAGTGACCTGAAGGTCACTTTCACTGCCGGGTTCTTTTTTTTACATACCCCCTATTCTCCGAAATTTTCCAGATGGGTCATGTCGTCTGCTCCGATTACTTTCATGATGCTTTCCGCATTGCTTTTTTTTTCCATTTGGTTTTCTTGCTTCATATGTTTTCCCTTTCAAATTCCTGTAGCCCATACACAAGACTGACCTCACCTTTCATGCTCCCACTGCATTCCCTGTGAATCCCTCATCAATTTGATTTCCTCCATTGCAGTTCCTTCTTCAGTTTACTTAGCTACTATGTCATGGGCTCAGTTGCTGTCATTTTCCTTCTCGGCTTCTCCCTGGGCCCTCTGTAGTGGTCTCTTAGGGCCTCCGATATCTTAGCTCTTTCATTTACTACAGTCTCACTGATAGAGGTTTACATGCAGTTTTGCACTTCTTTCCCTACAGTCCCTTATTTGTGGCTGAGGTAGCCGGTCTTGTTGCCAATCCCAAAATGTTCTTTAGTTTTTAGGCTGTTTCAGGATTTTCAGTTCCTCTTCTAAACTAGTATCCTGGCTCTGCTTGCTTTTGACTTTCACTCCCACTTCTGCTATCCATGTCTATTCCTCTCTTCCATCTCATGCTTAAGTTCTTTCTAGTTTTTTTCCATTTATTGTTCCTTTTGTGAAGCTCTGGATGCCCAATCTTCCTTTGCAGTTTCTCCTCCTGTCCCTTGGGTTTTCTTGTTTGCTCTCTCGGCAACCCATTTTTGTTTTATCCTGATTGCTCAGAGTGGGGAAACCTATGTAGTTCTGTAGTTTGGTTTGTATTGTATTATGTCAGAGTGTGGGGGGGGGGAGTGTAGAGGAGGAAACTGTGGTATATGCGAGATTAGTGGGAGTGGGGAGCTGGAAGGAGGGTGAAGCAAGTGGGTAAGTGGGTGAGCGAGAGGTGGGGAGGGGAGGGTGTGAAGAGGGAGGGGAGGGGATCAGGTGAAGGAGTGAGATCTCGGTGGGGGAGGGGGGAGTGTATGTGTGGTCTGGCATATGTGTGTGTGTGTGTTTGTGGTTGTGTGTTTGGGTGAGTGTGGGTGTGTGGTGGGGAGTGTGTGGAGTGGGTCGGGTGTGGGTGGGTGTGGGTGGTGTGTGTGGGGTGTGTGTGGGTGTGTGGGTCGTAGTGTGTCGGTGTGTGGGTTGTGTGTGTGGGTGTCGTGTGGGTGTGTGTGGGGTGTGTGGGTGGGTGTGTGGGAGGTGTGTGGGTGGGTGTTGGGTGGGTGTGTGGGGGGTACTGGTGGGGTGGAGTGTGTGGGTGGGTGGAGTGTGTGGGTGGGGTGTGTGGGTGGGTGTGTGTGGGTGTGGTGTGTGTGTGTGGGTGTGTGGGTGTGGGGGTGTGTTGGGTGTGTGTGGGTCGCGTAGTGGGTGTGCTGTGGGTGTGTGTGGGTGGTACACGTGTGGGTGTGTTTGGGTGTGTGGGGTGTGTGTGGGTGTGTGTGGGAATTGGGTGTGTGGGGTGTGCGTGCGCACATCTAGGCTTCGCTACTCTTTTGAAGATTATAAAAAAAAATTCACAATCAATTCCTTATTAATTTGCACAAATAGTTACATATATAATATTAATTGAGTACACTTGTGTTTGTGTGTGTGTATGTTTACTAGCTTGTCGTTCTTTGAAAAAAGTGGGGGGGGGGTCACGTTAACACGATTAGTTATTGTTGTTGGTTCACCGGAACGGGTACTCCCGGCCCTGATCTTTATTGTTGTTGTTTCACGGTTACTCTCGGCCCAGAATCTCCGCACCTTAAGGTACTTTACTTTTTGATGATTATAGATTATTTTTTTTCTCACTCAATTCCTTATGTATAAATACTAATGTTTTTTAAACAATAATTACGGGAGTGCACTCGTGGTTTGTATGGCGTACTTGTTTACTAGCTTGTCCCTCAGAAAATCGGGGGGGGGGGGGGGGGGTTCACTAGGCTATAACTCTTCTGGAGTTTACCTGGCGATATTTAGATAATTTTCTAACCACTATCTATTCATGGTACTGAAATAGGGGAGAGAGAGATGGTACTGCATACAACAGAGGGCGAGACACTTGGACTTTAGGACACTAACCAAAATTAAACAAATAGGCAAGTGATGTCGTTCTGCACAACAATGGGGTTACTGCTGGTCGGCTATCATTCCTTCAATTTTGTAATCCATCACGGAACTGTATATGCATTCAAGTTTTTTTCTATTTTTCTTTTAAGACTTGGTATTCCCTCTTTTTTCTTTAGTACAGTATTAGGGTCAAAACAAGGTCGGTTGATGTTAGCTACATTCACATACTCAACAGTGGGGATGACTAATTTTTCTTACTTTCAGGTATTTACTTAATCACTCTTTTATGGACCTTATCACTACCTGTTGCTATATCAACCAACATATGTATTTGTTAATATTTCAGATCACTCGTTACAATTAACTGTTTGGATCTTTTTTGTCAACACTGCGGCCCGTAGCCTGTTGAGCTGATGCTACCCTCCATCACTCAAATTTCATTCAAATTGAATTGTAAAATTCTTGATCTATAAATTATTCGCACTCTGAAAGCTATTTACACTCTTGTAGGTATGTTCATATTCACTCACGTACGTTGACCGCTTTAATATCTTAGGGACAGCCATAGAACCTTAATCTGGGAGCACTATTTAGCGATACTGTTCACGTGTGTGTGTGTGTGTGTGTGTGTGTGTCGTGTGTGTGTGTGTCGGTGTGTGTGTATGTATGGTATATATATGCTTTAAGATCACTGTTAAAAACAGGTGTTTTAAATTTAGCAAAAAAACCAGTGTAAAAGTGTGGTGAATTCAAGCGCTTTCGTGACTACTCAACATTGTCAAGGAATGACAAATGTGGGAAGTCACGAAAACGCTTGGATTTTCAATACTACTTTCACAGTGGTTGGTTTGATATATATATATTTTAGATATTTATCAATATATTATATATATTTATTATATATATATATATTATATATATATATTATATTTTTATTATTATATTTATAACCTATAGGCTCAATTGGGGTTTCCGTTTACCCTGGCCTCTCAACAAGTTTTTGGCAAGTTAGCTTCTTCGTCTCGCCCTGACATCAAATGTCTTTTAGGTAACACTTAAGGCCTAAGTTGTTGACTTGGTTACTTAATTCTCCTTAATCCCTGAGGGACTGATTTGAGAACACAACATAACACCATATAAGAAAAAATCTGAAATTTATATGAATTAAAGCGTGGCACTGACGGTGTTTGTTCGCTTACGGACATGTATATAAATGTATATCTAAACATGTATATCTAAATGCTTTAACAAGGATTACCACGCAGCGAGTTCTGAAAACGTCTTGATATTGCAGGAGAGTGAGAAAAAATGTGGTGAATATCAGCCATCAGCACAAGCAAGAGGCGAGGGGAAGCTAAGGTTCGGGATATTATTATATATATATATATTTTATATATATATATAATATATATAGATATATATATTTATTGCACGAAACGAGTGGTTTTGATCATTAACAATACTGCGCTAGCCAGGGATTCGAACCACTTGTATGGCCTGCCTCATGGTAAGCAAGTGAAACCACATGACGCTTTAAAGATTCATGTGGTTATCGCTTGCCTATGAGAGCAGCCAGGTACAACATGGGTTCGAAATCCTTGGCTAGAGTAGTGGGTTTTGTTTTGATATTTATATATATATATATATCTATATTTTTATTTTTTTTATCACACTTGGCCGATTCCCACCAAAAGGCGGGGTGGCCCGAAAAATGAAAAAACTTACACCATCATTCACTCCATCCTGTCTTGCCTGAAAGGGTGCTTTACACTCCAGTTTTTAAACTGCACATTAACACCCTTCCATCAGAGTGCAGGTCACTGTACTTCCCATTCTCCAGACTCAGTACGGCTGCCGGTTTCCCTGACCCCTTATAAATGTTACTTTGCTCACACTCAACAGCCCGTCATGTATTTTAATAAACCATTTGTCTCCATTCACTCTATCAAACACGCTCACGCATGCCTGCTGGAAGTCCCAAGCCCCTAGCACACAAAACCTCCTTTACCCTCCTCCACACCTTTTCCTAGGCCGACCCTACCCCGCTTTCCTTTCACTACAGTCTGATACACTCTTGAAGATATTCTGTTTCGCTCCATTCTCTCCACATGTCCGAACCACCTCAACAACCCTCCTCAGCCCTCTGGACAACAGTTTTGGTAATCCCGCACCTCCTCCTAACTTCCAAACTACGAATTCTCTGCATTATATTCACACCACACATTGCCCTCAGACATGACATCTCCACTGCCTCCAGCCTTCTCCTCGCTGCAACATTCATCACCCATGCTTCACACCCATATAAGAGCGTTGGTAAAAACTATACTCTCATACATTCCCCTCTTTGCCTCCAAGGACAAAGTTCTTTGTCTCCACAGACTCCTAAGTGCACCACTCACTCTTTTTCCCTCATCAATTCTATGATTCACCTCATCTTTCATAGACCCATCCGCTGACACGTCCACTCCCAAATATCTGAATACATTCACCTCCTCCATACTCTCTCCCTCCAATCTGATATTCAATCTTTCATCACCTAATCTTTTTGTTATCCTCATAACCTTACTCTTTCCTGTATTCACCTTTAATTTTCTTCTTTTGCACACCCTACCAAATTCATCCACCAATCTCTGCAACTTCTCTTCAGAATCTCCCAAGAGCACAGTGTCATCAGCAAAGAGCAGCTGTGACAACTCCCACTTTGTGTGTGATTCTTTATATCTTTTAACTCCACGCCTCTTGTCAAGACCCTCGCATTTACTCTCTTACAACCCCATCTATAAATATATTAAACAACCACGGTGACATCACACATCCTTGTCTAAGGCCTACTTTTACTGGGAAATAATTTCCCTCTTTCCTACATACTCTAACTTGAGCCTCACTATCCTCGTAAAAACTCTTCACTGCTTTCAGTAACCTACCTCCTACACCATACACTTGCAACATCTGCCACATTGCCCCCCTATCCACCCTGTCATACGCCTTTTCCAAATCCATAAATGCCACAAAGACCTCTTTAGCCTTATCTAAATACTGTTCACTTATATGTTTCACTGTAAACACCTGGTCCACACACCCCCTACCTTTCCTAAAGCCTCCTTGTTCATCTGCTATCCTATTCTCCGTCTTACTCTTAATTCTTTCAATAATAATTCTACCATACACTTTACCAGGTATACTCAGCAGACTTATCCCCCTGTAATTTTTGCACTCTCTTTTATCCCCTTTGCCTTTATACAAAGGAACTATGCATGCTCTCTGCCAATCCCTAGGTACCTTACCCTCTTCCATACATTTATTAAATAATTGCACCAACCACTCCAAAACTATATCCCCACCTGCTCTTAACATTTCTATCTTTATCCCATCAATCCCGGCTGCCTTACCCCCTTTCATTTTACCTACTGCCTCACGAACTTCCCCCACACTCACAACTGCTCTTCCTCACTCCTACACGATGTTATTCCTCCTTGTCCTATACACGAAATCACAGCTTCCCTATCTTCATCAACATTCAACAATTCCTCAAAATATTCCCTCCATCTTCCCAATACCTCTAACTCTCCATTTAATAACTCTCCTCTCCTATTTTTAACTGACAAATCCATTTGTTCTCTAGGCTTTCTTAACTTTTTAATCTCACTCCAAAACTTTTTCTTATTTTCAACAAAATTTGTTGATAACATCTCACCCACTCTCTCATTTGCTCTCTTTTTACATTGCTTCACCACTCTCTTAACCTCTCTCTTTTTCTCCATATACTCTTCCCTCCTTGCATCACTTCTACTTTGCAAAAAACTTCTCATATGCTAACTTTTTCTCCCTTACTACTCTCTTTACATCATCATTCCACCAATCGCTCCTCTTCCCTCCCGCACCCACTTTCCTGTAACCACAAACTTCTGCTGAACACTCTAACACTACATTTTTAAAACCTTCCCCATACCTCTTCGACCCCATTGCCTATGCTCTCATTAGCCCATCTATCCTCCAATAGCTGTTTATATCTTACCCTAACTGCCTCCTCTTTTAGTTTATAAACCTTCACCTCTCTCTTCCCTGATGCTTCTATTCTCCTTGTATCCCATCTACCTTTTACTCTCAGTGTAGCTACAACTAGAAAGTGATCTGATATATCTGTGGCCCCTCTATAAACATGTACATCCTGAAGTCTACTCAACAGTCTTTTATCTACTAATTACATAATCCAACAAACTACTGTCATTTCGCCCTACATCATATCTTGTATACTTATTTATCCTCTTTTTCTTAAAATATGTATTACCTATAACTAAACCCCTTTCTAATCCCCAAAGTTTTAACCCCAAACCCCCCATTAAATTTCCCAAACCTGTCCCCCCAAAAACTTGCACCAAAACCCTACTCAAAAAAGTTTCCCCCAAACTTTGCACATCCCCCCAAAAAACCTTTCATTTGGTTAAAGGCCCATACAAAAATTCCCCATTTTTTAAAAAAACCTCCTCCCCCTACCCCCTAGGGGGTTTTACCAAAAAAACCCCTGGCATCCAATTTTATTTTAAAAAAACAAAATTCTTTTTATACCTTTCTACCTTTTTCCTTCCAAAGGGAACATTTAAAAACTGTCCCCCCGGGTCAAACCCCCCCGTTTCCCCCCCAAATTTTTTTCCCCCCAAAAAAACCTCCACCCCCTTCAGCTTTGTTTCAGGGGGCCAGGACTTTCCAACTTTTTTTCTTTTCATAACTCGCAATCATCTGTTTTTTGTCATCCGCACTCATCCACGCACTTTTTAAGCATCCCAGTTTTATAAATTTTTTTCTTCTTCTCTTTTTTAGTAAGTGCAAACCAGGAAAAGGGGGTTACTAGCCCATTGCTCCCGGCTTTTTTAAGTCGCCTTTTTTACGACACGCATGGCTTAGGGAGGAAAACTTTTTTTCCCCACTTCCTCAGGGGACAATAGAAGAAATAGGGGGAAAGAAAAAAAAAGGCTATTTGGGAAAAAAGGGGGGAAAAACCCTAGATGTATGTATTATATATGCATGGGGCTTTTGCCCTGTCAAGTTGCCCAAAGTGAAATTTAGGATTTTGGGGGGGGGGGGCAAGATATCCCTTTTATCTAGGGTGTTTATGAGACAAAAAAAAAACCCAAAGCAATCCTACATCATCCCCAAAAACATTTTACAGGTTTCTTTTTCCCCAGTCATCGGGCATATATATAAAAATTATTATATAAAATATTTTAAAATATATATATATATATATAAAATATATATATATTATTATATATAGGGGAGAGAGAGAGAGAGAGGGGGAGAGGGGGAGACTGGGAAAACTTCATATAATTATAAAATTATAAAATTTTAAATATATATATAAATTGTATATATTTTATTTATATATAAAAATTTTATATATATATATAAAATATATATATAAAAAATTTTATATAAAATAATTTTTTAATATATATATATAAATTATACAGGGGGGGTAAACATCTATAGCGGGAAGGGGGGCCCCCTCATCCTCAGAAAAACAATAAACGTACCTCGGGGAAAATTTAAATTTTTCCCCCCGGGGTTTTTAATTTTTCTCTTCCCTACCACCCCTATATATTTTATTTTCTATGTGAACATTTTTAATAAACAGAATACATTTACAAAAAAAAAAAAAAAAATAATTTCCCAATTGGCCCCAATTTGCCCAAAGTTCATAAATTTTTTCCAGCCCCTTTCCGAGGCTTTTATGCAGGAAAGTAGCAGCAAGCATTCCCCTCTAGGGGCCCCCGTTTGAGGCGCTGGAACATAAAAAGGGGCTCCCCTTTGGGCCCCTTTTTTGGTGTCGATGAGTCTAAAAACCCAATTCTTTAAAAAAACGTGTAGCTTTTTTTCCCCTGTGATAAAAAGGGTCTCTCTGTTGGCTTATGTCCCTGAACTTTGTTTGATCTTGTATTTCCCCCCCTGTGGCCCAGCAGCTCCCCCCTGTCCCCTAAAACACTGTGATGGAAAATAGGTGCCCAGCCAGTGTGGACACACATGATAGCCCCATGCTAAGAGTTTTCCCCATTTTTCCCCAAGGGACAGAGGGTTTGATCCCTTTGGGGGGACATTTTTGCTGAGTTGTGGGTATTTTTGGCTGCTATTGATCGGGGCTCCCCCTCTGGGCCCGGGTGCATCCCAGCTGAAAGCAAGGGGTTCTCTTAATGTTTGACGTTAACCTCATTGTGTCTTGCTTTCCCAAACCCTTTTTGGTTTTGGGGGAAAAACAGTTAAACCGGTAGCCCGTTTTGGGTCTGCTTGCGCTTCGCCGCAAATACAGGGTATATTCTGTGTAAATTTGGGGAAACCAAGAAAGGGCGCAGAGCCACTGCTTGGGAGGGTTTTAGGGTCGAGTTGCTTTCCCATTGCCGAAGGGGGAACTGTTTGGAGGAAGTCCCCAGATTTAGGTGCATCACAGCCTGGAGACGGGGCAAACCCTCCCTAAACCCCCCTTTTTGTTTCCCAGCCCTGAGAAATTTTGGGAAAACCCCTTTTCAGCGATCGGGGCCACCCCCAGTTTGGGACTTTTTGGGTGGGGCCAGTGCTGCACTGGGTTTTTGGTGCTGGAGCGGGCAAGTGTTCCCTTTTCAGTGTTGGCACGGGCCATAGCTAGGGTCTTCTTTTCCTGTGATTTTCGCTGAGGGAAAAAAATAGAAAAATTTTGGTTTTTTAAAACTCTTTTTGATCCCTATGGAAGGGGGAAAGGAAAGCTGGTGGGGGCAATCTGGGAGGTTTTGGGCTACCCCCGCCCCCCAAAAGCCTAAACCGGGAAGGAGGTTTGCAACCATGTCCATTTTCCCATGGGAAAGATTCAAAAAACACCTCTAGCAGGGGTTTTTAAAACGGGGAGAGCATTTTTCCCTTTTGAGTTTTTGGGATTTGCTGAAGGCTGGGGAGCATCTCAAAAGTAGGAAATTTTTGGGATTAAACAGGCCCCCGGGTTTAGGTAAAGGCATATTGTTTTCAGTGTCTTTCACCTTTTTTCCCAATGGGCCCCGCAGGTCTGAGACTTTTCTTTCTGGGAAAATTCAATCGATGGAATTTGGGAAACCCAAGAGGGGAAAAACCAAAGGGAAAGGTGTTTATTGGCTGGATCAATGGCTGTGCTCCTGGAAAAACAGCATTTAATTTTTCGGGGCCCCATTTTTGATTGGAAAGAAAAAATTTTAAACATTTGGGGGGGTTTAAAAAAAGGCCCAGGCTTTCTCCCCCATGTTTTTAAATTTTTAAATGATTCCTCCAGGGAGAATTCTTTTTTCCAGCTAGGGTACCTCGTCCGGGAAAACCCAGATTTTTGAGCTCGCGGAGAGTGCTTCTGTGATTTCCCTTTAAAAAAAAACCAAAAAAAATTAGAAAGGGGGCAGAGGGCCCCCCTTTTCACACCCTCACATGAGTCAATTTCAGGGTTTCCCCAAACAATTTTTTTTTGGAAGTCACACTATAACCTATAAATAAAATATAAAAATTATGTATATATATATATATATATATATATATTTTAATATATATATATATAAAATAAAAATAAATTTTATAATAAAAAAATTTTTATAAAATTTAAATTTATATAAAATTAATAAATAAAAAAAAAAAAAAAAAAAAAAAAAAAAAAAAAAAAAACAAAAAAAAAAAAAAAAAAAAAAAAAAAAAAAAAAAAAAAAAAATTATATTAATTCCCTTATTGGAGACGGCCCCACCCAGGGAAAAGTCCTACCGCCCGCAAGATGCTGTAAAACCCAGAAACCGGTAACTTTTTTTGCATGATGGTGGGATTGCTGGTATCTTTTTCCCTCATAAACCCTAGAAAAACGGGGATATCTTGCTACCCTACTTACACTTTGGTCAAAACTTCACGGGAAAACCACACATGCATAATTTTATACATCATCTAGGTTTTTCCCCTTTTTTCCCTAAAAGCTCTTGTTCTTCTTTTTTTCTTCTATTTTTCCAGGGGGAAAAGAAAGAAAAGAATCTTTCCTCCGAAGCCATGGTGTCGTATGGGGGCGACTAAAATCCCGGAAAAGCAATGGGCTAGAAAACCCCTTTCCCCTTTTTAGACATTTACTAAAAAAGAGAAGAAAAAAATTTTATAAAACGGGGGATGTTTGAATATGCGTGGATGTAGGGGGGGGAGGGCAAAAAACCCGATGTTTGCTAAATGTTATGAATGAAAAGAAGTTGGTGTCCGGGCCCCTTAACGAAACAAAGCAAAAGGGGTTTAGGGAAAAATTTCGGGGGGGGGGAAAAAAAATGGGATTAAATCGGGAGTTCTGAGAGATTTTAGAGCAAAAAAGGGGGGGTTAGCAGTAATGTTAAAGGATCATTAGGGAAAGGGAAAAAAAGAAAAATTTGAATGTGAAATTCAAGAATTTTGGTTTAAAAGAAAAGGTTGCATGCAAAAAAAGGTGGGTCTTTAATAAGGGGGTGTAGCACCGGGGAAAAAGAGGGGGAATTAGGGGGAAGAAGGGTTTTTGGGGGAGATGTTTAAGTGAATGTATGGGAACCCCTTTTAAAAACAAGTGAGAGGAAAATTGTGGTAGGGGGACCTGAATGCTAAAGTAGGAAAAAATTTTTTAGAGAGGGTGGGGTAGGAAATTTTTGGGGGGGTGCCGGGGGGTGTAAATGATAATGGGGGGGCCCTTTTAAATTTGAACTTTGTATAAAAAGGGGGGTTTATTTATAGGTAATACATATTTTAAAAAAAAAGGGGGATAAATAAGTATAAAATTTGATGTAGGGCAAAGGGACAGTGGTTTGTTGGATTATGTATTGGTAGATAAAAGACTGTTGAGTGGGACTTCGGTTTGTACATTTTTTATAGAGGGGCCCCCAGATATTTTTCGATCACTTTCTAGTTGTAGCTACACTGAGAGTAAAGGTTTAAAAGGGATACAAGGGGAATAAAAGCATCAGGGAAGGGGGAGGTGAAAAGGGTTTTTAAACTAAAAGAGGAGGGAGTTAGGGTAAAAAATAAAAAAGGGTATTGGAGGATAGATGTTTAAAAATAGAGATAACAATGGGGTCGAAAGGTATGGGGTTTGGTTTTAAAAAAGTAGTGTTTTGAGTGTTTTAGCAGAAGTTTTTGGTTTTCAGGAAAGTGGGGGCGGGGGGAAGAGGAGGATTTGGGGGGAATTTTTGATGCAAAAGAGTAGTAAGGGGAAAAAAAAGTTTTGCATTTTGAGAAGTTTTTTCAAAGTAGAAGTGATGCAAGGAGGGGGAAAAGTATATGGAGGGAAAAAATTAAAAGAGGTTAAAAGAGTGGTGAAGCCCAAAGTTTAAAAAAAGTGCCAAAAAAGAGAGAGTGGGTTAGATGTTACAACAAATTTTGGTTTAAAATAAGAAAAAATTTTGGGGGTGAGATTAACAAGTTAAAAGGGAAACCCCAGAAAACCCAAAAGGATTTGTCAGTTAAAATAGGGGAGGAGGGGTTATTTAAAAAAGAAATTTTGAGGGATTGGGGGATGGAGGGAGTATTTTTAGGGAAATTTTTTAAAATTTTATGAAAATTAAAAGGGGGAAACTGTGATTTCGTGTATAGGGCAAGGGGGAATAACAACCCTTTTAGGAGGGGAGGGGGAAAAGCCGTTGTGATTTTGGGGGAAAATTCGGAGGGAGTAGGGGAAAATAAAGGGGGGGAAGGCAAACGGGGAATTGATGGGAATAAAGATAGAAATGTTTTAAAAACAGGGGGGGGATATAGTTTTGGAGTGGTTTTGGGGCAATTATTTAAAAAATGTATGGAAGAGGGAAGGTTAAACCTTTGGGGGTTTGGGAGAAAAAGCATGCATATTTCCCTTTGGGATAAAGGGGAAAGGGGGCAAAAGAGAGTGCCAAAAAAATTAAAAGGGGGGTAAGTCCCGTTGAGTATACCTTTCCCAAAGTGTATGGTAGAGTTATTATTGAAAAAAATTTAAAAGTAAACGGAGGGAATTTGGAAAAGCAGATGAACAAGGAGGCTTTAGGGAAAAGGGAGGGGGTTTTGGGGAAACCCGGTGGGTTTTCATTTAAAAATATAATGAACAGTATTTAGGGGAAAAGGGGTAAAGAGGTTTTGTGGCATTTATGGATTTTGGGGAAAAGGCGTTGACAGGGGGGGGAAAGGGGGGGAATGTGGCAGATGTTGCAGGTGCATGGTGTAGGGGTTGGTTACTGGGAAAACAGTGAAGAGTTTTTACGAGGATAGTGAGGTCAACTTAGAGTATGTAGGAAAAAAGGGAAAAAATTTCCCCTTAAAAAATAGGCCCCTTTGACAAGAATTTTTGTGGTGTCACCGGGTTTGGGTTTTAAAATAAATTTTTTAGATGGGGGGTTTAAGAAAAAAGTAAAAGCGTTTTGTTTTGGCAAGAGGCCGGGGGAGTTAAAAAAATAAAGAATTTACACATAAAATGGGGGTTGGGCCAGATGCCTTTGCTGATGACACCCTCTCTTGGGAGATTCTGAAGAGAAGTTGCAGAGATTGGTGGGTTTGGGGAATTTTGGGAAAGGGTTTTTGCAAAAGGGAAAAAAAATTAAAAGTGAATACAGGGAAAAAGTAAGGTTATGAGGATAACAAAAAGATTAGGTGATGAAAGATTTGGGTATCAGATTGGAGGGAGAGGTATGGGGGGAGGTGAATGTATTCAAAATATTTTGGGGGTGGGCGTGTCAGCGGGGTGGGGCTATGAAAGATTAGGTTGGAATTTATGAATTTATGAGGGGGGAAAAAGGGGGGGATTTTTTTCACTTTTGGAGTCCCTTTTGGGGACAAAGAACTTTGGGCCCTTTGGGGGCAAAAAAGGGAATGTATGAGAGTGTAGTTTTTCCCCCTGGGTCTTATATTGGGGGTGAAAACGTGGGTGATGAATGTTGCAGCAAAGGGGAAAAAACTGGAAGGGAGTGGAGAGCCATGTCTGAAGCAATGTGTGGTTTGAATATAAAGCAGAAAATTTTTAGTTTGGAAGTTTGGAGGAGGTGCGGGGTTTCCAAAAAATGTTGTTCCCGAGGGTGAGGAAAGGGGTTTTTTGAGGGGGGTTCGGACATGTGAAGAAAAGGAGCGAAAAAGAGGACTTAAAAAAGTGTATCAGTCTGTAGTTTGGAAAAGGGAAAGGGGAGGTAGGGGGTTTGGCCCCAGGGAAAAGGTTGGAGGGAGGGGGTAAAGGAGGTTTTGTTGCGAGCGGCTTGGGGGTTTCCCGCAGGCTGCGTGAGCGTGTTTGATAGGAAATGAAAAGGAGACAAATGGGTTTTTAAAAACTTGGGCGTTTCTGGTTTGGGGTGTGAGGGAAAGTAACATTTTTGAAGGGGGGTTCCCGGGGAAAACCCCAGGCCCGGGCCTTTAGTCCTGGGGTGGGAAGTACAGTGCCTGCACTCTGAAGGGGGGGGTGTTAAAGTTGCAGGTTTTTAAAAAATGTAGTGTAAAGCACCCTTCTGGCAAAACAGTGATGGAGTGAAAGATGGGGGAAAAGGGTTTTTTTTTTTTTGGGCCCCCCCTTTCCTTGGTGGAAATCGGCCATAGGGCAAAAATATATAAAATATAAAATTTTATATATATATATATATATATATATATATATAATATATTTTAAAAATATATAATTTTTTTATTATTTTTACACGGCCCATTCCCCCCAAAGGGAGGGTGGCCCCAAAAAAAAAAAAAATTTCACCATCATTTTACCATCACTGTCCCTTTCCCGAAAGGGGGCTTTGCACTACCCGTTTTTAAACTGCAAAAATTAACCCCCTCCTTCAGGTGCAGGCCCCTGTACTTCCCCTCTCCAAGACCCCCCCCCCTTCCCCAAGGTCCCCCCCCCGCTGGTTTCCCGAACCCCTTTATAAATGTTACTTTGCCACACTCCAACAGCCCCGTCCAAATATTAAAAACCATTTGTTTCCATTCCCCTCCCTTTAAACCCTCACGCATGCCTGCTGGAAAAAAAACCCCAAACCGCTCGCACACAAAAAACCCCCATTTTTTTTATTTTTTATAAAAAGGGTTGGGGGGGGTTTTTTTTTTTTTTTTTTTTTTAAAATTAAAAAACAATTATTTTTTTAATTTTTTTTTATTTTTTCCCCCTTTTTTTTTTGTTTTGGTTTTTGTGTTTTTTTTTTTTTTTTTTAAATTTAAAATTTAAAAATTTTTTTTTTTTTTTTGGGGGTTTTTTTTTTTTAAACAAAAATTTTTTTCTTTGGGTTTTTAAATTTGTTTAATAAAAATAAAATTTTTTAAATTTTCCAAAATTTTTATAAAATTCACCCCCCCCTCCAAAAATTTCCCCCTTTTAAAATTTTTCCCATCTTTAAATTTTCCTTTTTTCCAATACTTTCCCCCTTTTCATTTTACTTTGCCCAAAAAAATTCTAAACTACTTTTTTCCCTTCTTCCTTTTTTACTTTCCACCCAAAGTTTTCCCCCCTTTCCCCAAAATTTTTGAAACACAAATTTCCATCTTCACAAAATTTTTAACCTTCCCCAAAAATTCCGTCCAAAATTTCCCAATACCTCCCAACTTTTCCCTTTAATAAATCCCCTCCTTTTTAAACCCCAAAACCTTTTTCCCTAGGGTTTTTTAACCCTTGGGTTTCCCCATCCACCTTTTTCTTTTTTCAAAAAAAATTTTTTGGGTAACTTACCCCTCTCATTTTCTCCTTTTAAGTTTAACCCCAACCCCTCTTTTTTCTCCAAATACTTTCCCCTCCTTTTTCCCCCACTTTTATTTGGGAAAAATTTTTTCTTTTCTTAAAAAAAATTTTACCTTAAATAAAACCCCCTTTTTTTTCAAATTCCAACCAAAGGGGTCCCCTTTTTTTCCCCCCTGGGACCCCAAAATCCTTAAACCCCAAAAATTTTCGAAAACTCCTAACAACCCTTTCCCCCACCCAATTTTCCTTCCCTTGGCCCCCGGCCTAAAACTTTTTCATTCCCAAAACTTCCTTCCTGCTTTTTCTTCCCAATGCCTCCCTTTATTTAAAACCCTTTTACCTCCCCTTCCCCCATCCCCTAATTTCCCCTTTTATTCCCATTTTTACCTTTTCTCCTTTTAAATTTCTACAATTTAAAAAAACTGTATTTCCCTTTTTCCCCCTCCCCCAATTTTAAATTTAATCCCTAATTTCCCCCCACTTTAAAACTCCTACCCCTTACTTTGTTTTGGGGGGGCATTTCCCCTTTTTTAAAATCGATCAAATTTTTTCTTTTTAAAAATCCTTTTACCTATTTTTTTTAAACCCCCTTTCTATTTTTAAAAATTTTTCAAGGGCTCCCATTTTCATTTAACCCGCCCCCAAAAAACACCTACCACCCCGGCCCAAAAGGTTTTTTCCACTTTGGCAATTAGGTTAAAAAAAAACTTTTAAAAAAAAAAAAACCCTTTAAATTATTAAAATTTAAATCTTTTTTTGGCCAAAATTTTCTTTCCGGGGTTAAAACACGTTTTTTTAATGAAAAATTCCCACAACCTTTTCCTTTTTCCAACATTTTAATTTTTTTTTACACATTCCATATTTTTTCTTTTAAAAAATATATTTTTTTAAATTTTTTATTATTTTAATTTAATTTTAATTTAAAAATTTATTTCCCCAATGGCCTTCCCCCCCCAGGGGGTTTTTTCCCGCAAAAAAAAAAGGGGGGAAAAACCAAATTCTTTTCATTCCCCCTTAACCCCCTCCACAATAAAACCCGTTTTTGCGGGGGCCCGGATTTCAACCAAAAATTTAAAAATAAAATATGTATAAAAAATACACAAATATCCCCCCAAACTGCCAATTCCCAAACCTCTCCTTTAGATGCAGGCATTGTACTTCCCATTTCCAGGACTCAATCGGTTATATAAAATAAAAAGGTTTCCCCAATCCCCCACTAAATATTACCCTGCTCAACTCCAAAAACTGTCAGGTCCCAAAAACCATTTGTCTCCATTCATCCTAGTAACACACCACGCACGCTTGCTGGAATCCAAAAAACCCCCCGCCCACAAAACCCCTTTTCCCCTCCCTCCACCCCTTTTTGAGGACGCCCCCTACACTGCCTTCCCTTTCCCCCACAGTTTATACACTCCCCTGTCATTCATTTGATCTTTCTTCTAAACGGGCCCAAAACCCCCTCAACAAACCCTCTTCAGCCCCCTGACTAAAACTTTTTTAAACTCCCCAAACCCTTTTAATTTCCCACTCAGAATTTTTTGATAATATTTACACCACAATTGCCCCTTTGACGGGCATCTCCACGCCTCCCAAACCCCCTTCCGCTGCGCATTTTTCGACCCAAAACTTAAAAACCCATATTAAGAGTGTGGTACTACTATAAATTTTATACATTCCCTTTTTTTGCCCCCAAAGATACATTTTTTTTCCTCCACATATACCCCAAAGCCACTCACCTTTTTTCCTCATCAATTCTATGATTAACCTCATCCTTTATAAATCCCTCCGCTGACACTCAACTCCCAAATATCGGAAAACATTCAATTCTTCCATACTCCTCCTCCCCAAATTGATATCCAGTTTTTCTTTATCTAAACCATTTTGATAACGCTCCATCACCTTAACCTTCTCTATGTTCCTTTCAACTTTCTACCTTTACCAACTCACCAAATTTCCGTCCACTAACTTGAAATTTTTTTAGATATCTCCCATAAGCCCGATAATCATCAGCAAAAAGTAACGTGTCACTTCCCCATTTTGTATTTAAATTCCCCATAATTTAATCCCACCCCTCTCCTCGACCCCTAGCATTTACTACTCTTACAACCCATCTATAAATATATTAAACAACCAGGTGACATTACACATCCCTGTTTAAGACCTACTTTTACCGGGAAGTAGTCCCCCTCTCTTCTGCACACTGTAACGCTGGCCTCACTATCCTCCATAAAACTCTTACAGCATTTAGTAACTTACCACATATTCATATAATTGCAACAACTGCCACAATTGCTTCCCTATCCACTCTATCATAGCCTTTTTCTAATCCATAAGATGTTATAAAAAACTTCCTACCTTTATCTAAATACTATATATATATATAGATATATAGTATATATAATATATATTATATATATATATATATAATATATATATATATATGTCGTGCCGAATAGGCAGAACGCGATCTTGGCTAAATAGGCAACGCTCATCTGCCATATATACAACGAAATTTGGTATGCAATAATTTACGCGAAATCATTCTGAATCCTAACGAAAACCATATATTTCACTGTGTTTTATTTAAATATTAAATTATTGTAAACAAATCTAAAAATATTTATAGTTGGGTTAGGCCTAAAATAATTTGTTCTTGTTATAATAAGGTTATAAGTTTTTTTCTAAGATTCTTCTGATGCAAAAATTGTAAATTTTACATTAACATTAATAAAAAATATAATATCTTTAAACGTATAAGAGAAAATTTTCGAAAGGACTTAATTTTAAATGAGTTCTGCTAATTGACCAGTTTTACATATTCGGCACGACATACATATATTATATATATATATATATATATATATATATATATATATATATATAATATATATATATATATATATATATATATATATATATATATATATATATATATTATACAAAACATTCACAAAGATACAATAGAAAGTAAAACAATATAGAATAACTCAGAGGCTACATCTCGAATACTTCGTCCAGCCCTCCCCGGCAGTGGCCGCATGCCCAGAATGCTGCAGGCATTTCCTCTCTGGATCGCAACACTGAGTCTCTGAAGAGGAAGCTGGTCGCCAGTGGTCCTTGGGTTTCTATGATGACTTTCACTCAGCTCTTTGAGAACTTTAGGCACACTTGCCCCTCATGCCCAAGGGTCTCCGACCCTATTGGGATGAAGATATAGCAAGGAGAAGGTCTTCATGAATTTGCATCTTCTGGGTCTCTTTGTGCGGCAGGTCCACCTCCTTCCACTACGGACGTAGGGCAAGGTAGTGTCTGCCCGTGTGCAGCACAGGTGTAGTCCCAGCAACCTGCTTTCCATCCTTCAAGGTACATAGTGGCTCCATCAGGACGCTTTTGACTTTCCGTTAGACCACTGCACTGGGGTTCCCGTTGAGCTGGGCAACGGGCTGTGGCGAGGCTTCTCATCATATGAAGTTATTGACTCCTCATGTCTGGCATACTTCCCTCTGGGGCTGCGTGACACATGAGACCATGAGCCAAATTGATCAGCTGTCGCCCTGCACAAATACGCTATGTTCGGTGAGGTTGGGGGCGGCTAGTCGAAAGAGCAACACCAATCCGAATGGCCTGTGGGTCTAGTCGAGTGCCCAAGGAGGAATTGGGAACAGCTAACAGGAAATCTCCTGAGTGTGGTGCCTTAACTGCCAGGAGACGAGCTTTGTCCTTTCCTGAGGCGTTGGAGAGCATGTTGCACCGGTTCACTCCTCTCCAGTATGTGGCACCAGTTCACTTCTCTTCAGTATGTTGCACCAGTTCACTTCTCTCCATTATGTGGCACCAATTCACTTCTATCCAGTATGTGGCACCAGTTCACTTCTCTTCAGTATGTGGCACCAGTTCATTCCTCTCCAGTATGTGGCACCAGTTCACTTCTCTTCAGCATGTGGCACCAATTCACTTCTCTCCAGTATGTGGCACCAGATCACTCCTGTCCAGTATGTGGCACCGGTTCACTCCTGTCCAGTATGTGGCACCATTTCACTTCTCTCCAGTATGTGGCACCACTTCTCTTCTCTCTAGTATGTGGAGCCAGTTGGCTTCTCTCCAATATGTGGCACCAGTTCACTTCTCAACAGTATGTGGCACCAGTTCACTTCTCTCCAGTATGTGGCACCAGTTAACTTCTCTCCAGTATGTGGCACCAGTTCACTTCTGTCCAGTATGTGGCACCAGTTCACTTCTCTCCAGTATGTGGCACCAGTTCACTTCTCTCCAGTATGTGGCACCAGTTCACTTCACTCCAGTATGTGGCACCAGTTCACTTCTCAACAATATGTGGGACCAGTTCACTTCTCTCCAGTATGTGGCACCAGTTAACTTCTCTCCAGTATGTGGCACCAGTTCACTTCTGTCCAGTATGTGGCACCAGTTCACTTCTCTCCAGTATGTGGCACCAGTTCACTTCTCTCCAGTATGTGGCACCAGTTCACTTCACTCCAGTATGTGGCACCAGTTCACTCTCTCCAGTATGTGCACCATTCACTCTCTCCATATGTGGCACAGGTTCACTTCTCTCAGTATGTGGTAAAAAAGAAACACCAGTTAACTTCTCTCCAGTATGTGGCACCAGTTCACTTCTCTCCAGTATGTGGCACCAGTTCACTTCTCTCCAGTATGTGGCACCAGTTCACTTCTCTTCAGTATGTGGCACTCAGTTCACTTCTCTCCAGTATGTGGCACCAGTTCACTTCTCTCCAGTATGTGGCACCAGTTCACTTCTCTCCAGTATGTGGCACCAGTTCACTTCTCTCCAGTATGTGGCACCAGTTCACTTCTCTCCAGTATGTGGCACCAGTTCACTTCTCTCCAGTATGTGGCAATAGTTTCACACATCTCTCAGTATGTGGCACAGTTCACTTTCGAGAAAGAGTGTGGCCACCAGTTCACTTCTCTCAGTACGTGGCACCAGTTCACTTCTCTCCAGTGTACTGGCACCAGTTTACTTCTCTCCAGTATGTGGCACCAGTTCACTTCTCTACAGTACGTGGCACCAGTTCACTTCTCTCCAGTACGTGGCACCAGTTCACTTCTCTCCAGTACGTGGCACCAGTTTACTTCTCTCCAGTATGTGGCACCAGTTCACTTCTCTCCAGTACGTGGCACCAGTTCACTTCTCTCCAGTACGTGGCACCAGTTCACTTCTCTCCAGTACGTGCACCAGTTTTACTGTCTCTCCAGTACGTGGCACCCAGTTTACTTCTCTCAGTAGTGGCACAGTTCCACTTCTCTCCAGTATGTGGCACCAGTTCACTTCTCTCCAGTACGTGGCACCAGTTCACTTCTCTCCAGTACGTGGCACCAGTTTACTTCTCTCCAGTACGTGCACAGTTTTTACTTTCTCCATATGTGGCACCAGTTCACTTCTCTCCAGTCCACATGGCACCAGTTCACTTCTCTCAGTACGTGGCACCAGTTCACTTTCTCTCCCAGTACGTGGCACCAGTTTACTTCCTCTCACAGTAACTGTGGCACAGTTACTTCTCTCCAGTATGTGGCACCAGTTCACTTCTCTCCAGTACGTTGTTGGCACCAGTTCACTTCTCTCCAGTTTTGTTATATAAATTAGTAAAATGTATGTGGCACCAGTTCCTCTCCTCCAGTACGTGCACCAGATTCACTTCTCTCCAGTACGTGGCCACCAGTTTACTTCTCTCTTCCAGTAAATGTGGCACCATTCACTTCTCTCCAGTACGGTGCACCATACACTTCTCTCCCAGTCTGGCACCAGTACTTCTCTCCATATGTGGCATCCAGTTCACTTCTCTCGCAGTATGGGGCTCCAGTCACTCTCTCCAGTATGTGGCACCAGTTCACTTCTCTCCAGTACGTGGCACCAGTTTACTTCTCTCCAGTACGTGGCACCAGTTCACTTCTCTCCAGTACGTGGCACCAGTTTACTTCTCTCCAGTATGTGGCACCAGTTTACTTCTCTCCAGTATGTGGCACCAGTTCACTTCTCTCCAGTACGTGGCACCAGTTTACTTCTCTCCAGTATGTGGCACCAGTTCACTTCTCTTCTCAGTACGTGGCACCAGTTTACTTCTCTCCAGTATGTGGCACCAGTTCACTTCTCTCCAGTACGTGGCACCAGTTCACTTCTCTCCAGTACGTGGCACCGGTCACTGAAAGAATCCAAGATCAGCTGTGTAGTAGCACTGGACATTCCTTTTGTCTTCGTTAGGTTATGACATCAAAGACTCGTTACTAAGCATCAAAGACTCGTTACTAAGCATCAAAGACTCGTTACTAAGCATCAAAGACTCGTTACTAAGCATCAAAGACTCGTTACTAAGCATCAAAGACCGATAGAGCATCAAAGACTCGTGCTAAGCCACAAATACTCGTTGCTAAGCACAAAGACTCGTTTTTGCTACAATCAAAGAGCTCGTTGCTATCTATCAAGACTCGTTGCTAACCATCAAAGACTCGTTGCTATCTTCAAAGACTCGTTGCTAACTATCAAAGACTCGTTGCTAACCATCAAAGACTCGTTGCTAACTATCAAAGACTCGTTGCTAACCATCAAAGACTCGTTGCTAACCATCAAAGACTCGTTGCTAAGCATCAAAGACTCGTTGCTAACTATCAAAGACTCGTTGCTAACCATCAAAGACTCGTTGCTAACCATCAAAGACTCGTTGCTAACCATCAAAGACTCGTTGCTAACCATCAAAGACTCATTGCTAAGCATCAAAGGCTCGTTGCTAAGTATCAAAGACTCGTTGCTAACCATCAAAGACTCGTTGCTAACCATCAAAGACTCGTTGCTAACCATCAAAGACTCGTTGTTAAGCATCAAAGGCTCGTTGCTAAGTTTCAAAGACTCGTTGCTAACCATCAAAGACTCGTTGTTAAGCATCAAAGACTCGTTGCTAACCATCAAAGACTCGTCGCTGACCATCAAAGACTCGTTGCTGAGCATCAAAGACTCGTTGCTAAGCATCAAAGACTCGTTGCTAACCATCAAAGACTCGTTGTTAAGCATCAAAGACTCGTCGCTGACCATCAAAGACTCGTTGCTAACCATCAAAGACTCGTTGCTAACCATCAAAGACTCGTCGGGGGGGGGGGGGGTATCAAGCTCGTTGCTAACCGTCAAAGACTCGTTGCTGACCATCAAAGACTCGTTGCTGAGCATCAAAGACTCGTTGCTAACCATCAAAGACTCGTTGCTAACCATCAAAGACTCGTCGCTGAGCATCAAAGACTCGTTGCTGAGCATCAAAGACTCGTTGCTAACCATCAAAGACTCGTTGCTAACCATCAAAGACTCGTTGCTAAGCATCAAAGACTCGTTGCTAAGCATCAAATTCTCGTGGCTAGCAACAAGCATTTGGAATTTTAGGCTCTTCAGTGCACCTCTTTAGTGTGTACCTTTGAGGATTTCTATGAGTACTCGTCTGCTACCGGTCCTTATCCACTGACACCTATATAAACGTTAGTCTTCTTGCCTTTGCTCCAGATTCTCCTCCAACACGATGCTGTGAACACTAACTCCAAGGCTGAGGGACTGATTACCTCATCTTTTGTATATAGTTCTACTGTCTTCCTATTATGTCCTAGAATCTGTATTGATAAAGCCACTGGATGGCGAAACGTCTACAATAAAGATATCCAGATGTTGCACATGTGTCTAAACTTTCAGTACTCACTTAAGGAAAATTTACGAGACAGTCGGTGTCGGTGTACCGCAGGAAAGTGTTGGGTCCATTGTTATGTAGCGTCTGCTTGTGTAACCTTTACCTCTTCTCTTACTCCCATGCAGATAGTTCGAGAACCAAGCTGATAAATTAGACACATGGCAACACTTGGGTATCTTTCATGTGGAAAGGTTTAGTTACACAGCGGCTTCATCAGTCTAGTATTATAATTAAAAAGAAGCGCTAAGCCACAAGGGCTATACAGAGCTGTTTCATCAGTCTAGTATTCGACTGATGAAAGGACTGTGTGGCGAAGTTCCATATGTATCTAAATTATCGGAATCCCATTCTTATGTATATGTCTGTATTTTAACATGTATTAACCCACGAGAGATGCCAACTGCTCTCAAGCAAATTTATTAAAAGCATAGACCAATGGAAACGTTGGAAAAACTCTGGCGGACTACATTTGCTTCTAAGACAACTCAAATGATGTTTTCTAGACATCATGACGTTAATGCTAGAGTTGTGGTAATGAAGAGTGGAAATTCAAGCCCGGAAAGAGTTGGATATACTAAGAGTGAAAATTGACTGGAAAATGTCTTTGAAGCATCACGTGGTAAATCTTGAAAGCGATTCAGCCAGGTGAAAAAAACTCTGAGGCATAAATGGGCTCACATTACTTTCTTGGATTGCCTGAATTCTGTATTATAAATACCCAAGAATTGCACAAATATCTGAATTATCAACTTTCGGTTCTCTGAGCCATTTTTATCAAATTCTTGTCAGACACAGCAACAATTTGGGATATTAAAATAGGGAATTCTATACTATGCCTAACCTATAGGCATAACCTACGTCCAGCTACGGTAACAACCACGTCGGCTATTTCACTTCACGTGTTTTCAGCCTATAAGTTACTTCTCAGCACATGGGTTACACTTTTATTAAGATTAATGGACTGAACACATCTACTCCAAGAGGGACTAATAACCTCAAACTCATCTTCCACCATTCATCTCTCTACTGGACTGAGGAAGCCACTGATTGGCGAATCGCTTTCACATTAAAAATACCCAGGTGCTGCAAAAGCCTCTCATACAGTATAAACATCATACTGGCAATACCTAAACACCCACACACAAAATGGTTTTAACTGTAACCACAATTTTTAAAGGGGTGGGACGGTAAGCCAGCGGAAGGCCTCGGTCAGATGACCTAAAGCTCCAACGGTTGGTCATCATCTAAGACCCGCGTCAGGAAACACTCGTCCTGTTTCCTGACAAACTTTACCTAATCTAAACACACCAGTACCCAACTATGTTTATCAGTGCTTGTGTTTGTATCGATTATTACATTCCTTCTCTTATTATTCCTTCCTCTCTCCATATTACCAGTATTTTTTTACATAGTAAATTATCCATCTATACTTTTTCTCTAGTAGGAAAGGTAATTCCAAACTTTCTCCTGGCTCCATGGAATAGAAATCTAATTTTAACTTCACAATGCGCTTGAAGAACACATCACACGTCTGTATATTGCTCTCTGAGAGATGTATGTTTCTTTAATTTCTTTTAGTACCATTTCTGCTTATTCTTTATCACTCCTTGCTTCCTCCTCCCATTTCTCATTTCCCTATCTGCTTCCTCAGACCTTACTTCCAGCCTCCTGCTGTCCACAACCCTTCTTCCAACTCCCCTGGTTTCACCTCTCCTGGTTCAGCCTCCCTCGGTTTCACCTCCCCTGCTTCAACCTCCCCTGGTTCCACCTCCCCTGCTTCAACCTCCACTGGTTCCACCTCCCCTGCTTCAACCTTTTCCCTGGTTCCACCTCCCCTGCTTCCACCTCCCCTGCTTCCACCTCCCCTGCTTCCACCTCCCCTGCTTCCACCTTCTCTTCTGCCTCTTACGTTTACCCACTGTCTCTTTACCTACTCGGATTTCTCATACCTTTCATCTCCTCTGTCTTCCGTCTGCTTTTCCCCTCTTCACTTTCTTACCTTCCTTCCCTCTACCCTTCTTCCCCTTCACTACTCCAATGCTTGCTTCCTGCTTTTCACACACACACACACACACACACACACACACACACACACACACACACACACGTGTGTAGTGGAGGCAGGATCCATGCATAGCTTTAAGCAGAGGTATGATAAAGCTCAGGGTTCAGGGAGAGTGACCTAGTAGCTACCAGTGAAGAGGCGGGGCCAGGAGCTTGGACTCTACCCCTTCAACCTCAACTAGGTGAGTTTACACACACACACACACACACACACACACACACACACACACGTATATGTGTGTATGTTTGTGTGTGGGTAGGTAGTAGTGGTCACCAAAGAGCTATGATTCGACCCCTGGAACCACAAACAGGTGAGTACACACACAAGCACTAGTGCGCAGGCACACACTGGTGAGTATTCTCATTCTCTCTCTCTCTCTCTCTCTCTCTCTCTCATCTCCGTCTCCAAGCATCCACCAGTCACTGCTGCTTCTTCCTTACTTCCGCCGACTCCCCGCTCGCTCGCGTCTGGCCTCCACTAAATCTTCGGAATGTATCCTCTCGCCAGGCGGGGAAGGAGGAACAGAAGAAAAAGAAGGAAGAGGAATAAGTAACTGGGAAGAAAAGAAGATAGGGAGGGGGATAGAAAGAGGGAGACTAAAGATAGAAGGAGCAAAAAGATGATGAGGATGAAGATGAGGGTGAGTTTTGTAGTAGTAATAGTAATAAAGTATTAGTAGAAGTAGTAAGTAGTAGTAGTAGTAGTAGTATAGTAGCAGTAATCCGAGTAGTAGTTAGTATATACAGTACTAGTAGTAGTAGTAGTAGTAATAGTAGTAGTAGCAGAAATAGAATAATAGTATTAGTAGACAGTAGAAGAAGTAGTAGTAGTAGTAGTAGTAAAAATAGAAGTAAGTAGTAATAAGAGTAGTAGTAGACGAGCAATAGTAGTAGTTAGTAGCAGTAATAGTAGTAGTAGTAGTATCAGTAAAGTAGTAGTAGTAAATAATAGTAGTAGATAGAATAGTAGTACGATAGCAGTAATAGTAGTAGTAGAAGTAGTATAGCAGTAATCGTAGCTAAGTAGTAGTATTAAGTTAGAGTAGTAGCAGTAATAGTAGTAGTAAGTAGTAAAGCATAGTACACAGGAAAAAAATATATGAGAGAACTTTAAAAGAGCCCATCGAGGCCTAAGTCTAAGATCATCTACTCCCATAATTAATATTAGAAAACATCAACTAACCATCTAGATGTTTTGAGCCTAAAGTTTGCAATCAAAAGGCTCTCTCCACCCTCCTCCAACAACTGCCACCATAAGACAGGTAAAACTGTACAACTTTGATGGAAAGTGTCATGGAATTGTCCAGATGTGGGATTGGAAGGTATGGCTTGATAAATACCTTTGTTGAATTGTACTCTGGCTAGTACTCTGGCTATACTCTGGCTAACCTGGCTAGTACGGGTTGATAAGATCCAGCCTAGTATTGGGCCAGTAGGCCTACTGCAATGGTTGTACTTTTTTATATTTATTAAACTTCTAGCTCAGAGTACCTATGTCCGTAACCTCAGTCTATTCCTGTCTCCTAAAATTCCACTGAGTATTTACCATGTTGTATCATGTCGCCCCTTTCTTCTTCCAATATGCCGTCAGTTAACTTTTTTTAGTTTCTCCTTACAGCTCTCGCGCGCGCGCGCGCGTGTGTGTGTGTGTGTGTGTGTGTGTGTGTACTCACCTAATGTGGTTGCAGGGGTCGAGACTCAGCTGTCCTGCGTGTGATGTAGTGTGTGAGGTGTGTCACTCCCGAATTGTGTGTTGCAGTGGGTCGAGACTCAGCCCCTGTGTGTACTTCCACACTAGTTAAGTGCAGAGGCGAGTCTAAGCTCCAGCCCCGCTCTCACATGGATTATGCTACAGGTACTCTCCCTGAGCCGTGAGCTTTAATCATACCTCTGCTTTAAAGCTAATGTAAGGATTCCTGCCTCCACACATCGCTTTCCCAAACTAATTCCACTTTCCTGACTACTGTGGCTGAAGAAATACTTCCTACCAACCCTGTGATTCCAACTGTGTTCTATCAACTTTCCGACTGGTGTCCCCTTGTTACTGTGTCCAATCTCTGGAACATCCTGTCCCTTTGTCCACCTGTCAGTTTCTCTCAGTATTTTGTATGTCGTTATCATGTCCTCCCTAGCTCTCCGTCCTCCAGTGTCGTCAGGTTGATTCACTTAACCTCTCCTCGTAGGACATACCCTCTTAGCTCTGGACTAGTCTGTTGCAAACCTTTGCAACTTTCCTCTAGTTTCTATTTACATGCTGGTCTAGGTGTTGGAATCCAAACTGGTTGCCTGCATACTCCAATAAGGGCCTAACGACACGGTGTACAGGGTCCTGAACGATTCCTTATTAAGATGTCGAATGCTGTTCTGAGTTTGGCTAGGCGCCCAAGTAGCAACCCCTGAATGGGTAACAATGTATAGATTATTAATGACATATAATTATATTATCTTTTCATATAATTTTATATTGCTTATATTTGCGATAATAGCTAAATCGTAAATATATTGCTTTATTTTATTATTTGTCCTTAGTTACTATTGATAGTAGGATGTAAACCTATTATTCAAGTGCTTAAAGTTCAGTCTGATTGTCTAATTATTGTAATTATCGCTCGTTGCTCGTTACTCTGCCGAGTTCTCGGTGTTGCTGGGCAGCAACTGTCCACGCAGCTATCACGTGATCGAGGGGGGGGGTGTTCTTCACCTCGCCTGAATATTCAGTCTGGTCTAGACTCGCTGGGTGGTTGACGTATATCCTGACAAAAGTGCGCTAAATCTCCCTTATTGGCATTTGTTGGAAGATCGGCTCTAGCTTTGTTGTAGGTTGTGTGGGACTCTGTTCACAGAACACTGTATAGACTTAGTGATTTTCGACGTTGTACTGAGGTGTGTCTCATAACCACACTGAGTAACTCAGGTCCTGAGCTGTAGCTTCTGACCTAACTTGTACTGGTATCAACTTGTACTGGTATCTAACTTGCACTGTACTGTGTATTATCACAGTCGGGGAAATTCTTATGCTGAAACTTAGATGCCAGTATATGGGAGTTTTGTAACTTTTTGTGGAGGATCTGCTGATGGTCCCTACTTAGTGTCTTATATATCCTTCCTTGTCCTGATTCTGTGTCCGCAGTTGCTTGTTTATATTGCTATTGGCTTTAGCATTCTTTTTATTGTTCAAGCACGACTGTTTCTTGATTTGCCAGTTGGTTAAGAAGTTAGTTTATTGAGGACGTTGTCAGGCCATACTTGTGTAAACCTAGTCGAGTCTTGAGACATAGCGAACTACTTAGAGCACTTACACACAAACTTACTTGTACATATTTGTAATATCTTATTAAAGTTCATGTACCAAACGTACTTAAGAATTATAAATGTGATATGTGCTTTCAGCACAATAATATTGTACTCGAGAGAAGTGATTAATATTATTTTAATTAATTTGATTAATTTAATTTAATTTAATTTGATAATATACCTCTAGACTATGATTAATAAATTTATTAAATTTTAAATTTTCCCTCTACTTAGGGGCCTACCAGTTTTTAATCCTGAAGCACTAATAATTCATACTGAATTCTAATGGTTAATTGGACAAGGATACTAATTGTTACGAAAACCCAGTAACAGGCTGGATGCTAGAAGGGCAGTCCTTTCTAGTATTCACTGGAGATCTCTAAGCTTTTAGAATCGCGTTTTTTGTAACAGCCTATATGCTGCAGCAGTTATTTGGTTGATGTGCGCTTCAGGAGATGTGCCTGGTGTTATACTCACCCAAAGATCTTTTTCCTTGAGTGAGGTTTGTAGTCTCTGGCCCCCTAGACAGTACTCCGTCTGCGGTCTTCTTTGCCCTTCCCCAATCTTCATGACTTTGCACTTGGTGGGGTTGAACTCCAGGAGCCAATTGCTGGACCAGGTCTGCAGCCTGTCCAGATACCTCTGTATTTTCTGCCTGGTCTTCGATCGAATGAATTCTTCTCATCAACTTCACGTCATCTGCAAACAGGGACACCTCAGAGTCTATTCCTTCCGTCATGTCGTTCACAAATACCAGAAATAGCACTGGTCCTAGGACTGACCCCTGTGGGACCCCGCTGGTCACAGGTGCCCACTCTGACACCTGCCACGTACCAGGGCTCGCTGCTGTCTTCCTGACAAGTATTCCTTGATTCCATTGTAGTGCCTTCCCTGTTAAACCCTGCCCTTTGGGCCTCCAGTTTTTGCACCAAATTTTCTTTTGTGGAACTGTGTCAAACCCTTCTTGCAGTCCAAGAAAATGCAATCCACCCAGCCCTCTCTATCTTGTCTTACTGCCGTCACCATGTCACAGAACTCCAGTAGGTTTGTGACACAGGATTTCCCTCCCTGAAACCATGTTGACTGCTGTTGATGAGATCATTCCTTTCTAGGTGTTCCACCACTCTTCTCCTGATAATTCTCCATGGCTTTGCATTTCTAAAACATGTCAGTGACACTGGTCTGTAGTTTAGTGCTTCATGTCTGTCTCCTTCTTTAAAGATTGGGGCTACATTTGCTGTCTTCCATGCCCCAGGCAATCTCCCGTTTCGTTTGATGTATTGAATATTGTTGTTAGGGGTACACAAAGCGCCTCTGCTCCCTCTCTCAGGACCCTCTCTCAGGCCACTCAGAAACCTCTTTTACTTCTCCTCGGTTGTGTGTACTGTGTCCAGCACCTGGTGGTGAACTCCACCTCTCCATCTTTCTGGAGCCCCTTCTGTCTCTTCTGTGAACACTTCTTTGAATCTCTTGTTGAGTTCCTCACATACTTCACGGTCATTTCTTGTTGTCTCTCCTCCTACCTTAGCCTGATTACCCGGTCTTTGACTGTTGTTTTCCTCCCGATGTGGCTGTACACCAGTTTCGGGTCAGATTTGGCTTTCGCTGCTATGTCATTTTCATATTGTCTTTGGGTCTCCCTTCTTATCTGTGCATATTCGTTTCTGGCTCTACGATTGCTCTCCTTATTCTCCTGGCTCCTTTCCCTTCTATATTTCTTCCATTCCCTAGCACACTTGGTTTTTGCCCCCCTGCACCTTTGGGTAAACATGGGCTCATCTGGTTTTTTCATTATTCTGTTACCCTTGGGTACAAACCTCTCTTCAGCCTCCTTGCATATTGTGCTACATTATTCCATCATTTCATTAAACTGGCTTCCCTCCCAGTTCTCTGTCCCACGAACCCCATTCAGGAAGTTCCTCATTCCCGTGTAGTCCCCTTTCTGTAGGTTTGGCTTCATTCGTCCTGGCCTTCCTGCTTCTCCCTCCACTTGTAGTCTACTGTGTATTCGAAGTTTTTAAAACCACATGTCGCTGTGTGTGTGTCTGTGTACTCACCTAATTGTGGTTGAAGGGGTCGAGACTCAGCTCCTGTGTGTGTGTGTGTGTGTGTGTACCATAATTATCTTACAGAAGACCCAGATGAGGGTGTGGATGAGGTACACGCGACAGTGACTGGAATAAAGGAGGGTAAAGCAGAGGGGATTAAGACAGATATATTAAAACCAGGTGAAGTGGTTCGTATATTTACTCAGTATATCCATAAAAGCTGGGAAAGTGCTGTAGGATTGGCAGCTATCACGTTGAATATACCAGCTCAAGTGTTTGGTATAATTACTGGATATGAAAATAGTATTAAATACCAACAGTTAGGTATCTTTATTTGGAATAAAGTCACCTAATTATTGCTCAGGTGTCTCATTTATCAGAATTATTGAAATACAGATAGTCACTGACCAAGCTTAGGGGGCGTTGAGCCCCTGAACACCCCCCAGATATCTCCAGGTAGGACAAAGTAGAACTGCAGAGGAATAATAAGGATTTAGACAGCTTAATACAAGTTTAAATTAACAATAGTACCAAGATCTGGTCACAGGCCTGGTCACAGACCGGGCCGCGGGGGCGTTGACCCCCGAAACTCTCTCCAGGTAAACTCCAGGTAAACTCTTCCAGGTCCAAATTCGCCTATTTTTTGTGTTATAACAAAATCTGGCTTGATGCCTGACCAGCAGATTTAAAATCTGTATATAAATGACTAGATAACTTCCCAGTAGAGTAGAAGAAGAAGAAATTGACCTTAATGTTAATATTAATACCAAAGTTTATAGGAAGGCTACAGAACTGACCTTTTAAAGAACTGACCTTTTAAAAAACCCGGGACCTTTTATAAAAACCCGACCTTTTAAAAAAACCGACCTTTTAAAGAACCGACCTTTTAAAGAACTGACCTTTTAAAGAACCGACCTTTTAAAGAACCGACCTTTTAAAGAACTGACCTTTTAAAGAACTGACCTTTTAAAGAACCGACCTTTTAAAGAACCGACCTTTTAAAGAACCGACCTTTTAAAGAACTGACCTTTTAAAGAACCGACTTTTTAAAGAACTGCCCTTTTTAAAAAAACTGACCTTTTAAAAGAACTGACCTTTTAAAAAAACTGCCCCTTTAAAAGAACTGACCTTTTAAAGAACTGACCTTTTAAAGAACTGACCTTTTAAAGAACTGACCTTTTAAAGAACTGACCTTTAAAAGAACTGACCTTTTAAAGAACTGACCTTTTAAAAAACTGACCTTTTAAAAAACTGACCTTTTAAAGAACTGACCTTTTAAAGAACTGACCTTTAAAAGAACTGACCTTTTAAAGAACTGACCTTTTAAAAAACTGACCTTTTAAAAAACTGACCTTTTAAAAAACTGACCTTTTAAAAAAACTGCCCTTTTTAAAAAAATCGACCTTTTAAAGAACTGACCTTTTAAAAAATTGACCTTTTAAAAAACTGACCTTTTAAAGAATTAACCTCTTCATGTCTTCGTACTCAGAGAAAAAACCCATAAAAACCTGCATTAATAGGTTTAATTTGTTTTACACAAGTTTGATTTTGTCACAGAAATTGTCAACAAGAATTATGCCACATATCCTATTTCATTCTTAAAATATTATTGATGAAGATTCTCACCTGGTATACCTGAGGCTGTGTTAATTAATATTATTGATGAAGATTCTCACCTGGTATACCTGAGGCTATGTTACCTTCACATGTTAATTAATCAAACTTGCAATTTCATGTTCACGTGATTTATCAATATTAGTGAACACTGTCTGGACGTCTTACGAATGTATCGTATATGTAGAAAATATGTAGACGATACATTCGTAAGAAGTCCAGACAGTGTTCACAGACAAGTAGTAGACACAGTATTGACATGTATATGTAGACAATATGTAGACATGTCAATACTGTGTCTACTACTTGTCTGTGAACACTGTCTGGACGTCTTACGAGTGTATCGTCTACATATTGTCTACATATACATGTCAATACTGTGTCTACTACATGTCTGTGAACACTGTCTGGACGTCTTACGGATGTATCGTCTACTATACATGTCAATACCGTGTCTACTACTTGTCTGTGAACACTGTCTGGACTTCTTACAGATGTTTTCGTCTACATATACATGTCAATATCCGTGTCTACTACTTGTCTGTGAACACTGTCTGGAAATTCTTACAGATGTATCGTCTACTATTTCATGTCAATACCGTGTCTACTACTTGTCTGTGAACACTGTCTGGACTTCTTACAGATGTATCGTCTACATATACATGTCAATACCGTGTCTACTACTTGTCTGTGAACACTGTCTGGACTTCTTACAGACGTATCGTCTACATATACATGTCAATACCGTGTCTACTACTTGTCTGTGAACACTGTCTGGACTTCTTACAGACGTATTGTCTACATATTTTTATGTCAATTTCTGTGTCTACTACATGTCTGTGAAACACTGTCTGAACTTCTTACTGATGTATGTCTCATAAAACAAAGTCAATACCGTGTCTACTACATGTCTTTGTCTACTGACAGTATATTTAGAAATTAGAATGTTTGTGGGGAAAGGACAGTCATATAAGACCTTCACTACACTAGCCAGTGTTATCTCAGCTTATTTCAGAGCCCAGGAAAATCTAAAGTATGCTACCAACCCCCAGGATGCGACCCACCTGTCGGTTTCAATTTACATTCTGAAACTGATGATCAACCCATTATTAGAAATGAGTTTACAACCGAAGCATTAAAAACGAGAAACAGAGGAATCTGAGGAAATATTTTGTTTTTCTATCATGGCGCTCAAGTTAGAACTGTCAACGCATCGACATAGTCAGGTTGCTTACGTTAAACGTAGACGTGTTTTTTAAGTTTGACGTATTTCTTATTTCTTGTAAATTAGACACATGTGCAACTCTTGGGGATCTTTATTGGGAAACGTTTCGCCACACAGTGGCTTCAACAGTCCATCGTAGGAGAAACTTGAGAACAGGAGGAGAATGAGGTAATCAGTCCTCAACCTTGGGGTCGATGTTTCAGTCCAACAATCTTGATGGTTGAGGGATGATTACCCTTTCTCCCGTTCTTCAAGTTCCCCCTCTATGGACTGATGAAGCCACGTGTGGCGAAACGTTTTCCTAAAAAAGATACCCCAAAAGTTTCACATGTGTTAATTTTTCAAAGTTCGGTTTCCCCGAACCATTCATCTATTTATTTATTCGGTAAGTTGTAGGTACTTCCGGTCCCGGGGGTCTCCAATGACGACCCGGGGGGATGTACTGTGATGTTCAATAGTCCCAAAGTTTATCTCTCAACTTTTTTCTCATTTTTTTTGAAATGCGGTGTTTTTACGACATTTTCGGTTCACAATTTTCCAGAATTAATATTCCCCAACGTTTTGCAAAATTCATCTTTCTCTAACTCTAGATCAGTTATTGTAATTGAAATTCCTGATAATGGATGTTGACAGAAATGCTGCTAATTTATTGTAACCACGACTAGGCGACTTAAGGCAAGGAGTCGAACCCATGCTGCTTTGGCCCCCTCATGGTGACGAAAACCACCTACGCTCTAACCCAAAGACCACGAAATCCTACAAAATTACGCACCCAGCCAAGCTAGGTTTTTACCGCTCCGAGACATACGTGGTATGACGCCTCTGAGGCTAAATTTCATTCTACTCCCTGTTTTGGTTGTACGAGCCCAACAGCAGTATTTTTATATTATTGAACCACGAACGAGTGGATTGATTCAATAACAACACTGGACTACCAAGGATCGAACCTATGGCTGTTTTGGCCCGTCTCATAGCTTGGCTGGTGGCGTCCATTCTTGTAGATTGTCGTGCTCCTGTGGGTAGATGTTATGTGTTTTCGCTCAGCATGATGCGGCCAAAAGCAGCATGGGTTCGAAGTCCTTGGGTATTCGCATGTTATATATATATATATATAAATATATATATATATATACCAATCAGTCGGGCCGTCTCCCACCGAGGCAGGTGACCCAAAAGAAAGAAATCCCCAAAAAGAAAATACTTTCATCATTCAAACAACACTTTCACCACACTCACACATAATCACTGTTGGTCAGAGGTGCTCAGAACACAACAGTTTAGAAGCATATACAATAAAAGATACACAACATATCCCTCCAAACTGCAATATTCCCAATCCCTTCCTTTAAATTGCAGGCAACATTGTACTTCCCATTTCCAGGACTTCAAGTCGGCTGTAAAAACAATCCCGGTTCCCTAATCTCTCACTAAATATTACCCGCTCACACTCCACAGATCGCAGGTCCCAAATAGCATTTGTCTCAGTCACTCCTATCTAAGACGCTCACGCACGCGTGCTGGAAGTCCAAGCCCTTCGAGCCATACAAAACTCCTTTACCCCCTCCATCCAACCTTTCGAGACGACCCCCTACCACGCCTTCCCTTCTCCCTACAGATTTTAAATGCTCTCCATGGCCATTCTACGTGACCATTCTCTCTAAATGACCAAACCACCTCAACAACCCCTCTTCACCAACCTCTGATCTAATACTTTATTAACTGCCACACCTTCCACTCCTAATTTTCCACACTCCGAATCTCTACATAATATTTACACACACATTGCCCTTAGACTGGACATCTCTCCACTGCCTCCAACCATCTCCTCGCTGCAACAATTCACAACCCAAGCTTCAACATCCAAAAAGCGTGGGTACTACTATACTTCATACATTCCCTTCTTTGCCTCCGTTATATAGATAACCATTTTTGAACTCCACATATACCTCAACCGCACCACGCAGCTTTTTTCTCCCTCTTTCATTCTAGTGATGAAACTCAGCCATCATAAATCCATCCGCCGACACGTCAACTCCCAAGTATCGAAAACATTCACTTCTTCCAATACTCCTCCCTTCCCAATTGATATCCAATTTTACGTTCTTTATCTAAATCATTTGATACCCTCATCACCTTACATTTTCATGTTCACTTTCAACTTTCTACCTTTACAAGCACACATACACACATACACACATACACACATACACACACACACACACCACCACACGCACATACGCACTACACACACACACACACACATCACACACACACACGCAATCACATACAACAGCCAAGTGTCTAAGTCGACATGTCCTAGGACCAAATGTAACTAACACACACACACACACAGCACACACACCACACCACACACACACCAACACGCACACACAATACACCAACACGCACACACACACACACAAAAACACACATACACACACACACACCACACACACCCAACACACACACCAACACACACACCAACACACACTCCAACACACACACAATTATATATATATATATATATATAATATTATAATATATAATATATATATATATATATAAATATATATATATATATATGCAATAAGATCACGTAAAACAGGTTGATTTCGGAATATGCAAAACAACCACTCCTGAAAAATAGAGAATTCCAACGCTTTCGTGACTACTCACATTATCAAGGAACAAGAAAGTAAAAGCCTCCAAGAACTATATAAGTGTCTGGCCACACCTCACTATCAGATCCCACAACGGTTAAACACCTGACTCGCGGCGACACAACTTGATAGGCCCTTTGCACACTCGCCCACAAACGTATCTACCCAAGGAAAATTTAAAATTTATATGTCCATGTATATTAAATCTTCCCAAATTCTATTAATTATCAAATGGATCTAATTTATATAAAACCAAAGAAATATCATATTAATGTCAAAACTGCTTTTATGAAACAAGAGTCAATTATATTCGGTACGACCATGACTCTTATACTACTTTCTTTCTCAACTTTTCTTGAAAATCAATTGGATGTTAATAATCTCTTACATGAATAAATAGACATTGGAATCGTGTCCATTCTAATCTATTTATGTTTTTTTTAATATTTGTTCTCCGTACCATTGAAAACTTAGTTTGATATGCCTTCCTTAAGACATTTAATATTAAAAGTGTGTATTCAAAAATCTTGATACAGTAAAAAAACTTTGATAAAGAATTCCCCCTCAAAAGCTGATGAATGAGTCCCTATAAGAATTTCCTTGTAAAATTTAAAAGACACGAAGCGCAAACACTATAACATATTCATTAAAAACGTGTTCGGTCCTGGACCATTGATCACTCTAACATACAGATTTATATATATATATATATAATATATATAATATATATATATATATATATATATATATCTCTATATGTTATATCTATATATTCTAAATATATATAATATATATATATATATATATATGTATATATATATATGTATATATAATATATATATATGTAATATATATATATATAATATTATATATATATACTATATTATATAATATATATGTATATAAATGTATATATAGATATAATATATGGTATATATATGTATATTATATATATATGTGTATATATAATATCTATATATCTATACTTATATATATATATATAATATATATATATATATATATATATAATATATATAGATAGTATAGCTTTACCAATACTGCGCTTGGCCAGACTCGATCCTGCGTTCCCATGCCAGCTTCTGAGTGAACTGAAGAAATACGCATCACTCTCGCCACTAGGAGCACCATCGGTTAAACCCCAGTACCCAGCAGTACTGCTCATGATAGCTGCACACAAAACAAGGAGGATGAAGTTATAGTCTCCCGAGGCCCACGACCACTAGGTCCATGTACCAGAATAACACGCTCAGTGTACTGCTGCGAACCTGGTGTTTAAATCTGGTCTAGTGGATGTAGCCTTACTTTGTTCAGTTCACACGGGCTGGCATGGAACGCAATGAGTCATGGCCAACCCGCAGTTTGTAAATGATTCAAAATCATTTTTGTTTCGAATTTATATAATATATATAAAATATAATATATTAAAATATATATAAAAATATATATATAGATTATATATATATAAACTCTGATCTCTGGCTGAAGAGACTCGAACCTTACAAGCAACACGTCAGGTATGTCCAGTGGTGGGTAATTGTAAAGCACTTGCGTACCTTGTTCTAGAAGGTTCGTAGGTATCGAGTCTCCTCAGCAGATCATGTTGTGTATATTTTCGCATGCTCTCGCGATTTCCTTGCATATATATATATATATATATATATAATATATATATATATATATAAAAGATAATATATATATATATATATATAGAGATGACAGTTAAAAATGTTTTTATTTAACTCAGGCATGAAATAATTATATTATTGATTTTGTTTTTAATTATTATTAACGTCGTTTCTTGTTGTGCTTTTCTATCTCTCAGAATTAAAATAAATGAACCCTTTGGCGGAGTCATTTAAAAACTGGAAGTACGACTTCAAAGTACGAATAAAGTGCACTAAGTCCTGAGAACCTAATTACATCTCGAGTTTAATTTTGCTGATAGGTAAATACGAACATTATGTGATGAGGATAATTTACAAATAGAATGTAGAACGACCCGTCAGGCTGGAACGACCCTCTCTGAACGACCCGGATCCAGCGGAGCGACCCGGCAGGCTGGAACGACCCGGTCAGGCTGGGAACGACCCGTCAGCTGAAACGACCCGTTCAGCTGGAAACACCGTCCAGGCTGGAACGCCCGGACCAGGCTGACGACCCGTTCAGCTAGAACGACCCGTCCAGGCTGGGAAAAACCCGTCAGCGGGGAACACCCGTCAGGGTGGGAACGCCCTTCCCGGCTGGAACGACCCGTCAGGCTGGAACGACCCCGATCAGGCTGGAACGACCCATCAGCTGAAACGGCCCAGTCCCAGGGCTGGGGAACGACCCGATCAGGCTGGAACGACCTCAGCTGCCCTTGTTAAGGTTTAATGCTGGTACAAACGACGGTCATTAAGACTTTTAACACCCTGTACAACCATAAAAACTTTTTAAATATTCCCATTAAACTCTATATAAACAAACGGATAATACACATCACTTACACGTGTTTACACTATACACACACAACACCTCCCGATGTATACACCCACGTAATATTTGTGAAATTTGAGAGTGTACATCATCTGTCGAAACTTACACTGAAAACACCGGAGCGGAAAAATCTATTTACACGACTTCCCAGCATCAGTAAGACAGGTACGACATAAATTCAATTTTCAAACGTTGAAAGATCCGGATGTGCATTCAAAACTCTAATCATTAGAGGGGTACGTCAGAGACGTCTCATCCTGAAATTCCGCGAACCCGTAGGCAGCCCCGGTAAGCATATAAATTTACACGAAAGTGTAAAGATCTCATTAACAGCTCAAAATGGTTTCCTCTCCAACTACAAGGCTCCGGTTAGTCTTTAAAGACTCAGACATATTCTAGCCTATTTTTAAAAAATTTCGTGTTGGAGCCATGATTAAAACAAGGTCCCAAGAACAATCAATGGTTCTAGGTTTATTGCATGTTTTTTTAAACCAATTGTAGTATATATTACCAAGGTTTATATCAAACACAGGGAACAAATAGGAGAAACACTAAACCCTAGAACATACAGTTCCTCATTGGAAGAGGTGAATCTTATGGAAGTATTCAGGCGTAATTTAGAGAACTTGGAGCACAGATCCTGTTCCCTAAATCAAGAGACTCCCCCCCAGCATCAAGGACCATCCGTGAAGAAACAAAAACTAAACACCTCAGTATAACTCTGTATAACTCACTTCTCCTCTGCTAGGCCTACTAGGCTTACCATTTCCCATGGGTATCCTTTGCCCAGCCCTACTCGCCCAAATTCGAAAACCCTGTTATAAATGGTAATAACGGCATATAAATTTTATAAAGGGTGAACCTAAGCCAGCGAAGCCTCTGGCAATGACAAAAGCACCAAACGCCGGTCATTTGACTAAGACCCTGGCAGAAACACTTGTCCTTTTTTCTGACCGAGCCTTTCCAACCTAACCTAACCTAACTTAAACCTAACCTAACCAAACCTAACAAACCTACTAACTTTAACCAAACATAACCTAACCTAACTTAACCTAATCTAACCTAAGACTAACCTAACCAAACCAACCTAACCTAACCTAACCTAACCAAAACTAACCTAATCTAAATTACCTAACCTAACCATAAACCAAAACTAACCTAACCCTAAACCTAACCCAAACTAACCTAATCTAAAATAAACAAACATATACCTAACCAAAACGAACCTAACCGAACAAACTAACCTAATCTAAAATAAACTAACCAACCTAAACTCACCAAACGAACCTAACCTAACCTAAACTAACCTAACCAGCCAAAACGAACACTACCTAACCTAATCTAAACCTAACCTAAACCCAAAACTAACCTAACCTAACCTAAACTAACCTAATCCTAACCTAAACTAACCAACCTAACAAACCTAAACTAACCAAACCTAACCAAAAGCTAACCTAACTTAGCCAACCTAACAAAACTAAAGCCTAACCCTAACCAGCCTGAAACGAAACTATCCGAACCTAATCTAAAAATAACCTACCTAACTAACTAACCTAAACCTAACCTAACGCTAACCTAACCTTAACCTAAACTAACCTAACCTAACTACCATAACTAACCTACAAAATTTACTAACCTATCCTAAATTAAACCTAAACTAACCTAACCTAACAAACTAAACTAAACTAATCTAACCGAAACTATCCCTAGCCTACCAAAACTAACCTAAACTAACCTAAACCTAACCAAAACTAACCTAATCTATCCTAACTAAACTAACCTAACCTAACCAAAACTAACCTAATCTAACCTAACCTAAACTAACCTAACCTAACCAAAACAAACTAACTCTAACTAACCTAACATAAACTAACCAACCTAACCAAAACTAACCTAAACTAACTAACCTAACCATAACTACCTAATCTAACCTAACCTAAACGAACCTAACCTAACCAAAAACTAAACTAACCTAATACCTATACCATAACGAACCTAACTTAGCCTAACCGTAACCAAAACTAACCTAACCTAACCAAGCCTAAACACCTATCCTAACCTAATCTAAAATACCTAACCTAAACTAAAACTAACCTAACCTAACCAAAACTAACCTAATCTAACCTAACCAAAAACAACTAAACCTAACTCTTACCAAAACTAACCTAACTAATGTAACACATTACCATCCACTGAAGGACTAATTACTTCAAAATCCTCATCTGCACCTCGTTGCACAGAACTGAAAAGGCACTGCGTGCCCAACCTTCCTAATAAAGCCTATAGAGCTGGTAACCACTAATTCCAGTTTACTATGGAACACAATTTTACATTACGGTATTCAATGCCTCCATTACAGGGGGGTGGTGGGGGGGTGAGTTCAAATGCTAACTATGTAGGCAATCCCTCCATAAGAGATTCATGCTACCTACGGTAATTTTCTCCTCCATTATAGAGTGCACTGCTACTCTATGGTATCCAATCCTCCATTACAGATCCTGCTGCCTATGGATCCATCCTCCATTAAGAGTTCACTGTTACGCTATGATCCAATCCTCCATTATAGAGTTCACAGCTACCTATGGATCCAATCCTCCCATTATAGATTCACTGCTAACTCGATGTAACCAATCCTCCATTAATAGAGTCACTGCTACGCTAGTGGTTATCCAATCCTCCATTATAGAGTTCACTGCTACGCTATGGTATCCAATCCTCCATTATAGAGTTCACTGCTACGCTATGGTATCCAATCCTCCTTTATAAAGTTCACTGTACCTATCTCCATCCTCCATTATAGAGTTCACTGCTACTCTATGGTAACCAATCCTCCATTATAGAGTTTAATGCTACGCTATGGTATCCAATCCTCCATTATAGAGTTCACTGCTACGCTATGGTATCCAATGGTAATTTATAGCATTCTATGTCACATTATGGATTACAGCACATTAGTAAAGTTCAAGCTACATTATAAATTCAGCTACATTATAAATTCAGAGCTAAGCTTAGAAAAGTTCAGGCAATTATAAAGTTCTGAGCTACATTATAAAGTTCAGGGCTACATTATAAAGTTCAGAGCTACATTATAAAGTTCAGAGCTACATTATAAAGTTCAGAGCTACATTATAAAGTTCAGGGCTACATTATAAAGTTCAGAGCTACATATAAATATCAGAGCTACAGTATAAAGTTCAGGTGCTACATTAAAAGTTCAAGCACAGTCATAAAGTTCAGAGCTACATTATAAAGTTCAGAGCGACATTACAAATTCAGGCTACATTATAAAGTGTCAGGCTACATTATAAAGTTTCAAGCTACATTTATAAAGTTCAAGCTACATTAAAGTTCAAGCTACATTATAAAGTTCCAGGCTACATTATAAAGGTTTAGGACTACATTAAAAGTTCAGAGCTTACATTATAAAGTTCAGAGCATATTATAAATTCAGAGCTACATTATAAAGTTCAGAGCTACATTATAAAGTTCAGGGCTACATTATAAAGTTCAGGGCTACATTATAAAGTTCAGAGCTACATTATAAAGTTCAGAGCTACAATATAAATTCAGTAGCTACATTATAAAGTGCAAGCTACATTATAAATCAGGGCTACATATAATGTTCAGGCTACATTTATAAAGTTCAGGCTATAAGGGGGAAAAAAAACATTATGAAAGTTTCAGGCTACATATAAAGTTCAGGCTACATATAAAGTTCAGGCTACATTATAAAAACTCAGGCTACATTATAATGTCATGGCAACTTATAAACTTCAGGGCTGCATTATGAAGTTCAGCTACATTCATAAAGTTCAGGCTACATTCTGAAGTTCATTGCTACAATTATAAAGTCAGGCTACATTATAAAGTTCAGGCTAAACATTATAATAGTCAGGGCTACATATAATGTTTCAGGGCTACGTTATAAAGTCAGGCGTACATTATAAATTCAAGGGCTACATTATAATTTCAGGCACATTATAAAGGTCAGGGCTACATTATAAGGTCAGCTACATTATAATTTCAGGGCTACATTATAAAGTTCAGGCTAGCAGTATAATGGTCAGGCTACATTACTAATGTTCAGGGCTACATTTTAATGTTCAAGCCTACAAATAAAGTCAGGCTACATTATAATGATTCTAGGACATTATATGTTCCGGGCTACATTAAAAGTTTCAGCTACATTATATTGTTGCAGGGCTACAGTAGAATGTTTCAGGCTACGTTTCTAAAGTTCAGGGCTACATTATAAATTGGGGGGGAGGCTACAGTATAATGTTCAGGCTACTTATAAAGTTCAGGGCACATTAAAAGTTCAGCTACATTATAAAGTTCGGGGCTACTTTATAAAGTTCAGGCTACAGTATAAAGTTCAGGTTACAAATATATTTCAGGCTAACATTATAATTTCAAGGCTACGTATAAAGTTCAGGCTACATTATAATGGCAAGCTGACGTTATAAAGTTCAACGCTACATTATAAATTCATGTTACATTTATAATGTTCAGGGCTACATTATAATGTTCAGGGCTACGTTATAAAGTTCAGGGCTACATTATAATGTTCAGGGCTACGTTATAAAGTTCAGGGCTACATTATAAAGTTCAGAGCTACATTATAAAGTTCAGAGCTGCATTATAAAGTTCAGGGCTACATTATGAAGTTCAGGGCTACATTATGAAGTTCAGGGCTACATTATAAAGTCAGGCTACATTATAAAGTTTTTTTCAGAGCTTCAATATGAATTCAGCCTACATATGAAAGTCAGGCTACATTATGAAAGTTTCAGGCTACATTATGAAGTGCAGGCTACATTAAGAAGTTTTCAGGGCTACATTATGAATTCAAGGGCTACATTATGAAGTTTTCAGGGCTACATTAATGAAGTTCAGAGCTACATTAGAAATTCCAGAGCTGCATTATAAAGTTAAGGGCGACATTATGAAGTTCAGGCTACATTATAATTCAGGCTATCATTATGAATTCATGGCTACATAATGAAGTTCAGCTACATTATGAAGTTCAGGGCTACATTATGAAGTTCAGGCTACATTATGAAGTTCCACAGCTACATTATGAAGTTCAGGGCTACATTAATGAAGTTCAGCTACAATATGAAGGTCAAGGGCTACATTATGAGTTCAGGGGCTACATTATGAAGTTCATGGGCTACATAGAAGTTCAGGGCTATAAACATTATGAAGTTCAGGCTACATTATGAAGTTCAGGGCTACATTATGAATCAGGCTACATATGAAAGTACAGGGCTACATTTGAATTCAGGGCTACATTATGAAGTTCAGGGCTACTTTAGAAAGTTCAGGGCTACAGTATGAGTTCAGGCTGACATGTTATGGAAGTTCAGGCTACATTAGTAAGTCAGGCTACATTATGAAGTTCAGGCTACATATAAGTTCAGGGCTACAGTAATGAAGTTCAGCTAATATGAAGTTCAGCTACATTATAAGTTCCGGGCTACATATGAAGTTCAGCACATTATGAAGTTTCAGAGCACATATAAATTACAGACTGCATTATAACAGTTCAGGCTACATAATGAATTCAGGGCTACATATGAAGTTCAAGGGCTACAATTAATAAGTTCAGGGCTACATTATGAAAATTCAGACTACATATGAATTTCTCACTACATTATGAAGTTCAGCTACATTATGAAGTTCAAGGGCTACATTATGAATTCAGGGGCTACATATGAAGTTCAGGGCTACATTATGAAGTTCAGGCTACATTATAATTCAGGCCTACATTATGAAGTTCAGGCTACATTATGAAGTTCAGGCTACATTATGAAGATCAGGCTACAATATGAAGTTCAGCTACATTATAAGTTCAGCTACATTATGAAGTTTGGGCTACATTTGAAGTTCAGGCTAACATTATAATGTCAGGGCTACATTATGAAGTTACAGGGCTACATTATAAGTTCAGGCTACATTTAAGTTCAGCTACATTATGAAAGTCAGGGCTACCATATAAAGTTCAAGGGGCTTACATTAATGAAGTTCAGGCTACATTATGAGTTCATGGGCTACATTATGAAGTTCAGGGCTACATTATGAAGTTCAGGGCTACATTAAAAGGTCAGGGCTTCATTATGAAGTTCAGGCTACATTATGAAGTACAGGCTACATTATGATTTCAGGCTACATATGAAGTCCACAGGCGACATTATAAGTTCAGGCTACATTTATGAGTTCAGGCTACATTATGAGGTTCAGGCTACATTAAAAATTTCTTGGCTTACAATTATGAAGTTCAGGGTCTACATTATGATTTCAGGGCTACATATGAAGTTCAGGGCTACATTATGAAGTTCATCAGGGCTACATTATGAAGTTCAGGGCTACATTTGAAGTTCAGGGCTACATTATAAGTTCAGGCTACATATGAATTCAGGCCTACATATGAAAGTTCAATGCTACATAGAAGTTCAGGCTACATTATAAGTTTCAGGGCTACATTATGAAGTTTCAGGGCTACATTATGAAGTTCAGGCTAATTATGAAGTCAGGCTACATTATGAAAGTTCAGGCTACATAGAGGTTCAGGGCTACATGATAAGTTCAGGCTACATTTATAAAGTTCAGGCACATTTATAAGTTCAGGCTACATTATGAAGTTCCGGCTTACATATAGGTTTCAGGGCTACATTATAAAGTTTCATGGTCTACATTATGAAGTTCTGGCCTACATTATGAAGTTCAGGGCTACAATTATGAAGTTCAGGGGCTACAGATAAATTCAGGGCTACATTATGAAGTTCAGGGCTACATTATGAAGTTCAGGGCTACATTATGAAGTTCAGGGCTACATTATGAAGTTCAGGGCTACATTATGAAGTTCAGGGCTACATTATATTCAGGGGCTACATAGATGTTCAGGCTACTTATAAAGTTCATGGCTAACATTATAAATTTCAGGCTACATTATGAGTTCAGGGCTACATTATGAAGTTCAGGGCTACATTATAAAGTTCTGATCACTGACAATAATTCAAAACTTTGCTTGATAAGACTGTGCCATTAGCAAAGGATGGCAGCAGGTGCTATGTAGCCCCTGCTTTCCTCTGCCTTACCACAGCAAAGGATGGCAGCAGGTGCTGTGTAACCCCTGCTTTCCTCTGCCTTACCAACAGCAAAGGATGCAGCAGGTGCTGTGTAACCCCTGCTTTCCTCATGCCTTACCACAAGCAAAAGGCAGCAGGGCTTGTAAACCCACTGCTTTTCCTCTGCCTGTACACAGCAAAGGATGGCAGCAGGTGCTGTGTAACCCCTGCTTTCCTCTGCCTTACCACAGCAAAGGATGGCAGCAGGTGCTATGTAACCCCTGCTTTCCTCTGCCTTACCACAGCAAAGGATGGCAGCAGGTGCTATGTAACCCGCTTTCCTCTTCCTTACCACAGCAAAGATGCAGCATGCTATTAAAAGCCCTCTTTTCTCTGCCTTTACCACAGCAAAGATGGCAGCAGTGCCTTTGTACCCCTGCTTTTCGCTGCCTTAACCACAGCAAAGGATGGCAGCAGGTCTAAATGTAACCCTGCTTTTCTCTGCCTACCCAGTCAAAGGTGGCAGCAGGTGCCTATGTAACCCCTGGCTTTCATCTGCCTTACCACAAGCAGATGGCAGCAGGTGCTTGTAAACCCTGCTTTTTCTCTGTGCCTTACCACACAAAGAATCAGCAGGTGCTATGTAACCCCTGCATTCCTCTGCCTTAACCACTGCAAAGATGGCACAGGTCTATGTAACCCCGCGTTCCCTCTGCCTTACCACAGCCAAAGGATGTGGCAGCAGGTGCTATGTAATCCCCTGATTTTGCTCTTGCCTTACCACAGCAAAAGATGCAAGCAGGGTGCTATGTAACCCCTGCTTTCCTCTGCCTTACCACTGCAAAGGATGGCAGCAGGTGCTATGTAACCCCTGCTTTCCTCTGCCTTACCACAGCAAAGGATGGCAGCAGGTGCTATGTAACCCCTCTTTTCCTCTGCCTACTTACGCACAGCAAGGATGGCAGCAGTGCTATGTAACCCCGCTTATCCTCTGCCTTACCAATGCAAAGGATGGCAGCAGTGCTATGTAACCCACTCTGCTTGCGCTCTGCCTTACCACAGCAAAGGATGGCAGCAGGTGCTATGTAACCCCTGCTTTCCTCTGCCTTACCACAGCAAAGGATGGCAGCAGGTGCTATGTAACCCCTGCTTTCCTCTGCCTTACCACAGCAAAGGATGGCAGCAGGTGCTATTCGCCCCTGCATTCCTTGCCGTTACCACAGCAAACGATGGCAGCAGGTGCTGTGTAACCCCTGGTTTCCTCTGCCTTGACACAGGAAAGGATGGCAGCATGTGCTATGTAGCCCCTGCTTTTCTCTGCCTTACCACAGCAAAGGATGCAGCAGGTGCACTAACCCCTGCTTCCTCTGCCATACCGCAGCAAAGGATGGCAGCAGTGCTATGTAACCCCTGCTTTCCTCCTCTGCCTCTGACCACAGCAAAGGATGGCAGCAGTCTACTAACCCCTGCTTTCCTCGCCTTACCACAGCAAAGATGGCAGCGGGTGCTACGTAACCCCTGCTTTCCTATCCTTACCACCGCAGAAGGATGGCAGCAGTCTACGTAACCCCGGCTTTTCCCTGCTCTTACCACATGCAAAGGATGGCAGCAGTGCTTACGTAACCCCTGCTTTCCTCTGCCTTACCACACAGCAAAGGATGCAGCAAGGTGCTAGTAACCCCTGCCTTTCCGCTGCCTTAACCAAACAAAAGATGGCAGCAGGTGCTACGTAACCCCTGCTTTCCTCTGCCTTACCACAGCAAAGGATGGCAGCAGGTGCTGTGTAACCCCTGGTTTCCTCTGCCTTGACACAGGAAAGGGATGGCACAATGTGCACGTAAACCCAGCTTTCCTCTCCTTACCACAAGCAAAAGATGGCAGCAGTGCGATGTAACCCCTCTCCTCTGCCATACCACGAGCAAAGGAGGCAGCAGGTGGCACGTAACCCCTGCTTTCCTCTGCCTTACCACAGCAAAGATGGCAGCAGTGCATGTAACCCCTGCTTTTCCTCTGTCCTTACCACAGCAAAGGATGGCAGCAGGTGCAATGTAACCCCTGCTTCCCTCTCCTTTCCACAGTCAAAGGATGGCAGCAGTGCTGGGTGGAGCGTAACCCACTTGCTTTCCTCTGCCGTTACCACAGCAAAGGATGGCAGCAGGTGCTATGTAACCCCTGCTTTCCTCTGCCTTACCACAGCAAAGGATGGCAGCAGGTGCTATGTAACCCCTGCTTCCCTCTGCCTTACCACAGCAAAGGATGGCAGCAGGTGCTATGTAACCCCTGCTTTCCTCTGCCTTACCACAGCAAAGGAATGCAGCAAGCGCAATGAACCCCTGCATTCCTCTGCCTTACCACAGGAAAGATGCAAGCAGTGCTATTAACCCCTCTTTCCTGTGCCCTGACACAGAGAAAGATGGCAGCACTGACTATGTAACCCCCTGCTTTCCTCTGCCTTGACACACAGCAGAGGATGCAGCAGCATGTGGGTATGAAAACCCCCTTTCCACTTCCTTACCACAGGCAAAGATGGCAGCAGGTGCTATGTAATCCCTGCTTTCCTCTGCCTTCCCACAGCAAAGGATGGCAGCAGGTGCTATGTAACCCCTGCTTCCCTCTGCCTTAACACAGCAAAGGATGGCAGCACGTGCTGTGTAACTTCTGCTTTCTTCTGCCTTAACACAGCAAAGGATGGCAGCATGTGCTAAGTAACCCCTGCTTCCCTCTGCCTTAACACAGCAAAGAGGCACACTGCTGTGTAACTGCTGCTTCTTCTGCCTTACCACAGGAAAGGATGGCAGCAGGTGCTATGTAACCCCTTCTTCCCTCTGCCTTAACACAGCAAAGGATGGCAGCACGTGCTGTGTAACTTCTGCTTTCTTCTGCCTTAACACAGCAAAGGATGGCAGCAGGTGCTATGTAACCCCTGCTTTCCTCTGCCATAACCCACAAAAGCAAGGAATGGGCAAGCACGGTGCTGTGTACCTTCGCTTTCTTCTGCCTTACCACAGGAAAGGATGGCAGCAGATGCTATGTAATCCCTGCTTTCCTGTGCCTTGACACAGGAAAGAATGGCAGCACGTGCTGTGTAATCCTTGCTTTCCTGTGCCTTGACCCAAAACATGGCAACACGTGCTGTTAATCTCCTGCTTTCCTGTTCCTTGACAACAGAAATGATGCAGCAAAGTGCTGTGACTCCCTGCTTTCCCTGCCTTGACACAGCAAAGGATTGGCAGCAGATGCTATGTAACCCCTGCTTTCCTGTGCCTTGACACAGGAAAGAATGGCAGCACGTGCTGTGTAATCCTTGCTTTCCTGTGCCTTGACACAGGAAAGAATGGCAGCACGTGCTGTGTAATCCCTGCTTTCCTCTGCCTTGACACAGCAGAGGATGGCAGCAGGTGCTATGTAATCCCTGCTTTCCTCTGCCTTATAACAACAGCAAGGATGCAGCAGTGCTATGTAACCACAGCTTTCCTCTGCCTTGACACAACAGAGGATGGCAGCATGTGCTATGTAACCCCTGCTTTCCTCTGCCTTGACACAGCAGAGGATGGCAGCAGGTGCTATGTAACCCCTGCTTTCCTCTGCCTTGACACAGCAGAGGATGGCAGCAGGTGCTATGTAACCCCTGCTTTCCTCTGCCTTGACACAGCAGAGGATGGCAGCAGGTGCTATGTAACACCTGTCTCGTTCTTGAAGTTTGTATTAAGTGTGTAGGTATAAGTGATAAAATGAGACCATGGTCAGGTATGTTTCTGACCTCCATCTTTAACTCTCATACATCGTATTTCACTTTGGCAATTTTTTTCAAACGCACCGGCCGCCATCCCACCAGCAGGGTGACCCTAAAACGATAAAACCTAAATTCTTTGTAATATATTAGTTATTCAGAAGTGGGTACTAGCTCTTTGGCTCCCCGGTATGTTAGTCGCCCTTTTACGACAACGCATACCTTGGGCAAATATATTGACATAATTATGGAACAAAGCAATATTAAATCTGATTAGTCCAAACAGTGTTTCAGATTAGATTTGTTTTTTCACAACTACAGGATGGTAGGTAGGTACACACACCCCAGGAATAACGTACACGAAGGAAACCTATTAGCTCATGAGAGATACATGAAAGAGTACAAGATTAGCATTTTAGCATTTTTTTTACCATGTCTGTTTCTGAAGATCTGCCTGTTATTCCAGTTTTTCCGGTGATTGGCCTTCCAGAGAGAATGCAAACCTGGAATTTTGTCCTGCGTGTCAAGATACGTTAATAATATGGAATGCAAACAAACAAGGGAACGGTGGAGTTTGAACCCCATTGCAAGTCCTAATGGAGTTTCAGGAACTCGGTGTCATGGGTTTCCAACTCCACCCGTTCTTGTTGTTTGGGCATTCGAAGAGTACGTAACTTGAGACATAGGACAAACATCCAGTTGTATTTCTCTGGAAGGTAAAATCAACCAGAAAAACTGGAATGACAGACTATGAACCACTGTGTGCGAAACGTTTCCTCAATAAAGATACCAAAGTTGCACATGTCAAATTTACAACGTATCGGTCCCTGAACCATTCCATCTATTTATTTATTCGTGTAAGTCGTAGGTACTTCCTCCGGGTCGTCTCCTCCAGATGACGACCCGGAGAGTACTGCTGATGTTCAATAGTCCAAAGTGTATCTCTTCAACTTCTTTCTCATTTCTTTTTGAATGCGGTGTCCTACGCACATTTTTCCGGACTTCACAATTTACCAAATTAATATTCCACAACGTTCGCAATATTCATCTTTCTCTAACTCTAGATCAGTTATTGTAATTGAAATTCCTGATAATGGATGTTGACAGAAATGCTGCTAATTTATTGTAACCACGACTAGGCGACTTAAGGCAAGGAGTCGAACCCATGCTGCTTTGGCCCCCTCATGGTGACGAAAACCACCTACGCTCTAACCCAAAGACCACGAAATCCTACAAAATTACGCACCCAGCCAAGCTAGGTTTTTACCGCTCCGAGACATACGTGGTATGACGCCTCTGAGGCTAAATTTCATTCTACTCCCTGTTTTGGTTGTACGAGCCCAACAGCAGTATTTTTATATTATTGAACCACGAACGAGTGGATTGATTCAATAACAACACTGGACTACCAAGGATCGAACCTATGGCTGTTTTGGCCCGTCTCATAGCTTGGCTGGTGGCGTCCATTCTTGTAGATTGTCGTGCTCCTGTGGGTAGATGTTATGTGTTTTCGCTCAGCATGATGCGGCCAAAAGCAGCATGGGTTCGAAGTCCTTGGGTATTCGCATGTTATATATATATATATATAAATATATATATATATATACCAATCAGTCGGGCCGTCTCCCACCGAGGCAGGTGACCCAAAAGAAAGAAATCCCCAAAAAGAAAATACTTTCATCATTCAAACAACACTTTCACCACACTCACACATAATCACTGTTGGTCAGAGGTGCTCAGAACACAACAGTTTAGAAGCATATACAATAAAAGATACACAACATATCCCTCCAAACTGCAATATTCCCAATCCCTTCCTTTAAATTGCAGGCAACATTGTACTTCCCATTTCCAGGACTTCAAGTCGGCTGTAAAAACAATCCCGGTTCCCTAATCTCTCACTAAATATTACCCGCTCACACTCCACAGATCGCAGGTCCCAAATAGCATTTGTCTCAGTCACTCCTATCTAAGACGCTCACGCACGCGTGCTGGAAGTCCAAGCCCTTCGAGCCATACAAAACTCCTTTACCCCCTCCATCCAACCTTTCGAGACGACCCCCTACCACGCCTTCCCTTCTCCCTACAGATTTTAAATGCTCTCCATGGCCATTCTACGTGACCATTCTCTCTAAATGACCAAACCACCTCAACAACCCCTCTTCACCAACCTCTGATCTAATACTTTATTAACTGCCACACCTTCCACTCCTAATTTTCCACACTCCGAATCTCTACATAATATTTACACACACATTGCCCTTAGACTGGACATCTCTCCACTGCCTCCAACCATCTCCTCGCTGCAACAATTCACAACCCAAGCTTCAACATCCAAAAAGCGTGGGTACTACTATACTTCATACATTCCCTTCTTTGCCTCCGTTATATAGATAACCATTTTTGAACTCCACATATACCTCAACCGCACCACGCAGCTTTTTTCTCCCTCTTTCATTCTAGTGATGAAACTCAGCCATCATAAATCCATCCGCCGACACGTCAACTCCCAAGTATCGAAAACATTCACTTCTTCCAATACTCCTCCCTTCCCAATTGATATCCAATTTTACGTTCTTTATCTAAATCATTTGATACCCTCATCACCTTACATTTTCATGTTCACTTTCAACTTTCTACCTTTACAAGCACACATACACACATACACACATACACACATACACACACACACACACCACCACACGCACATACGCACTACACACACACACACACACATCACACACACACACGCAATCACATACAACAGCCAAGTGTCTAAGTCGACATGTCCTAGGACCAAATGTAACTAACACACACACACACACAGCACACACACCACACCACACACACACCAACACGCACACACAATACACCAACACGCACACACACACACACAAAAACACACATACACACACACACACCACACACACCCAACACACACACCAACACACACACCAACACACACTCCAACACACACACAATTATATATATATATATATATATAATATTATAATATATAATATATATATATATATATAAATATATATATATATATATGCAATAAGATCACGTAAAACAGGTTGATTTCGGAATATGCAAAACAACCACTCCTGAAAAATAGAGAATTCCAACGCTTTCGTGACTACTCACATTATCAAGGAACAAGAAAGTAAAAGCCTCCAAGAACTATATAAGTGTCTGGCCACACCTCACTATCAGATCCCACAACGGTTAAACACCTGACTCGCGGCGACACAACTTGATAGGCCCTTTGCACACTCGCCCACAAACGTATCTACCCAAGGAAAATTTAAAATTTATATGTCCATGTATATTAAATCTTCCCAAATTCTATTAATTATCAAATGGATCTAATTTATATAAAACCAAAGAAATATCATATTAATGTCAAAACTGCTTTTATGAAACAAGAGTCAATTATATTCGGTACGACCATGACTCTTATACTACTTTCTTTCTCAACTTTTCTTGAAAATCAATTGGATGTTAATAATCTCTTACATGAATAAATAGACATTGGAATCGTGTCCATTCTAATCTATTTATGTTTTTTTTAATATTTGTTCTCCGTACCATTGAAAACTTAGTTTGATATGCCTTCCTTAAGACATTTAATATTAAAAGTGTGTATTCAAAAATCTTGATACAGTAAAAAAACTTTGATAAAGAATTCCCCCTCAAAAGCTGATGAATGAGTCCCTATAAGAATTTCCTTGTAAAATTTAAAAGACACGAAGCGCAAACACTATAACATATTCATTAAAAACGTGTTCGGTCCTGGACCATTGATCACTCTAACATACAGATTTATATATATATATATATAATATATATAATATATATATATATATATATATATATATCTCTATATGTTATATCTATATATTCTAAATATATATAATATATATATATATATATATATGTATATATATATATGTATATATAATATATATATATGTAATATATATATATATAATATTATATATATATACTATATTATATAATATATATGTATATAAATGTATATATAGATATAATATATGGTATATATATGTATATTATATATATATGTGTATATATAATATCTATATATCTATACTTATATATATATATATAATATATATATATATATATATATATAATATATATAGATAGTATAGCTTTACCAATACTGCGCTTGGCCAGACTCGATCCTGCGTTCCCATGCCAGCTTCTGAGTGAACTGAAGAAATACGCATCACTCTCGCCACTAGGAGCACCATCGGTTAAACCCCAGTACCCAGCAGTACTGCTCATGATAGCTGCACACAAAACAAGGAGGATGAAGTTATAGTCTCCCGAGGCCCACGACCACTAGGTCCATGTACCAGAATAACACGCTCAGTGTACTGCTGCGAACCTGGTGTTTAAATCTGGTCTAGTGGATGTAGCCTTACTTTGTTCAGTTCACACGGGCTGGCATGGAACGCAATGAGTCATGGCCAACCCGCAGTTTGTAAATGATTCAAAATCATTTTTGTTTCGAATTTATATAATATATATAAAATATAATATATTAAAATATATATAAAAATATATATATAGATTATATATATATAAACTCTGATCTCTGGCTGAAGAGACTCGAACCTTACAAGCAACACGTCAGGTATGTCCAGTGGTGGGTAATTGTAAAGCACTTGCGTACCTTGTTCTAGAAGGTTCGTAGGTATCGAGTCTCCTCAGCAGATCATGTTGTGTATATTTTCGCATGCTCTCGCGATTTCCTTGCATATATATATATATATATATATATAATATATATATATATATATAAAAGATAATATATATATATATATATATAGAGATGACAGTTAAAAATGTTTTTATTTAACTCAGGCATGAAATAATTATATTATTGATTTTGTTTTTAATTATTATTAACGTCGTTTCTTGTTGTGCTTTTCTATCTCTCAGAATTAAAATAAATGAACCCTTTGGCGGAGTCATTTAAAAACTGGAAGTACGACTTCAAAGTACGAATAAAGTGCACTAAGTCCTGAGAACCTAATTACATCTCGAGTTTAATTTTGCTGATAGGTAAATACGAACATTATGTGATGAGGATAATTTACAAATAGAATGTAGAACGACCCGTCAGGCTGGAACGACCCTCTCTGAACGACCCGGATCCAGCGGAGCGACCCGGCAGGCTGGAACGACCCGGTCAGGCTGGGAACGACCCGTCAGCTGAAACGACCCGTTCAGCTGGAAACACCGTCCAGGCTGGAACGCCCGGACCAGGCTGACGACCCGTTCAGCTAGAACGACCCGTCCAGGCTGGGAAAAACCCGTCAGCGGGGAACACCCGTCAGGGTGGGAACGCCCTTCCCGGCTGGAACGACCCGTCAGGCTGGAACGACCCCGATCAGGCTGGAACGACCCATCAGCTGAAACGGCCCAGTCCCAGGGCTGGGGAACGACCCGATCAGGCTGGAACGACCTCAGCTGCCCTTGTTAAGGTTTAATGCTGGTACAAACGACGGTCATTAAGACTTTTAACACCCTGTACAACCATAAAAACTTTTTAAATATTCCCATTAAACTCTATATAAACAAACGGATAATACACATCACTTACACGTGTTTACACTATACACACACAACACCTCCCGATGTATACACCCACGTAATATTTGTGAAATTTGAGAGTGTACATCATCTGTCGAAACTTACACTGAAAACACCGGAGCGGAAAAATCTATTTACACAGACTCACAGCATCAGTAAGACAGGTACGACATAAATTCAATTTTCAAACGTTGAAAGATCCGGATGTGCATTCAAAACTCTAATCATTAGAGGGGTACGTCAGAGACGTCTCATCCTGAAATTCCGCGAACCCGTAGGCAGCCCCGGTAAGCATATAAATTTACACGAAAGTGTAAAGATCTCATTAACAGCTCAAAATGGTTTCCTCTCCAACTACAAGGCTCCGGTTAGTCTTTAAAGACTCAGACATATTCTAGCCTATTTTTAAAAAATTTCGTGTTGGAGCCATGATTAAAACAAGGTCCCAAGAACAATCAATGGTTCTAGGTTTATTGCATGTTTTTTTAAACCAATTGTAGTATATATTACCAAGGTTTATATCAAACACAGGGAACAAATAGGAGAAACACTAAACCCTAGAACATACAGTTCCTCATTGGAAGAGGTGAATCTTATGGAAGTATTCAGGCGTAATTTAGAGAACTTGGAGCACAGATCCTGTTCCCTAAATCAAGAGACTCCCCCCCAGCATCAAGGACCATCCGTGAAGAAACAAAAACTAAACACCTCAGTATAACTCTGTATAACTCACTTCTCCTCTGCTAGGCCTACTAGGCTTACCATTTCCCATGGGTATCCTTTGCCCAGCCCTACTCGCCCAAATTCGAAAACCCTGTTATAAATGGTAATAACGGCATATAAATTTTATAAAGGGTGAACCTAAGCCAGCGAAGCCTCTGGCAATGACAAAAGCACCAAACGCCGGTCATTTGACTAAGACCCTGGCAGAAACACTTGTCCTTTTTTCTGACCGAGCCTTTCCAACCTAACCTAACCTAACTTAAACCTAACCTAACCAAACCTAACAAACCTACTAACTTTAACCAAACATAACCTAACCTAACTTAACCTAATCTAACCTAAGACTAACCTAACCAAACCAACCTAACCTAACCTAACCTAACCAAAACTAACCTAATCTAAATTACCTAACCTAACCATAAACCAAAACTAACCTAACCCTAAACCTAACCCAAACTAACCTAATCTAAAATAAACAAACATATACCTAACCAAAACGAACCTAACCGAACAAACTAACCTAATCTAAAATAAACTAACCAACCTAAACTCACCAAACGAACCTAACCTAACCTAAACTAACCTAACCAGCCAAAACGAACACTACCTAACCTAATCTAAACCTAACCTAAACCCAAAACTAACCTAACCTAACCTAAACTAACCTAATCCTAACCTAAACTAACCAACCTAACAAACCTAAACTAACCAAACCTAACCAAAAGCTAACCTAACTTAGCCAACCTAACAAAACTAAAGCCTAACCCTAACCAGCCTGAAACGAAACTATCCGAACCTAATCTAAAAATAACCTACCTAACTAACTAACCTAAACCTAACCTAACGCTAACCTAACCTTAACCTAAACTAACCTAACCTAACTACCATAACTAACCTACAAAATTTACTAACCTATCCTAAATTAAACCTAAACTAACCTAACCTAACAAACTAAACTAAACTAATCTAACCGAAACTATCCCTAGCCTACCAAAACTAACCTAAACTAACCTAAACCTAACCAAAACTAACCTAATCTATCCTAACTAAACTAACCTAACCTAACCAAAACTAACCTAATCTAACCTAACCTAAACTAACCTAACCTAACCAAAACAAACTAACTCTAACTAACCTAACATAAACTAACCAACCTAACCAAAACTAACCTAAACTAACTAACCTAACCATAACTACCTAATCTAACCTAACCTAAACGAACCTAACCTAACCAAAAACTAAACTAACCTAATACCTATACCATAACGAACCTAACTTAGCCTAACCGTAACCAAAACTAACCTAACCTAACCAAGCCTAAACACCTATCCTAACCTAATCTAAAATACCTAACCTAAACTAAAACTAACCTAACCTAACCAAAACTAACCTAATCTAACCTAACCAAAAACAACTAAACCTAACTCTTACCAAAACTAACCTAACTAATGTAACACATTACCATCCACTGAAGGACTAATTACTTCAAAATCCTCATCTGCACCTCGTTGCACAGAACTGAAAAGGCACTGCGTGCCCAACCTTCCTAATAAAGCCTATAGAGCTGGTAACCACTAATTCCAGTTTACTATGGAACACAATTTTACATTACGGTATTCAATGCCTCCATTACAGGGGGGTGGTGGGGGGGTGAGTTCAAATGCTAACTATGTAGGCAATCCCTCCATAAGAGATTCATGCTACCTACGGTAATTTTCTCCTCCATTATAGAGTGCACTGCTACTCTATGGTATCCAATCCTCCATTACAGATCCTGCTGCCTATGGATCCATCCTCCATTAAGAGTTCACTGTTACGCTATGATCCAATCCTCCATTATAGAGTTCACAGCTACCTATGGATCCAATCCTCCCATTATAGATTCACTGCTAACTCGATGTAACCAATCCTCCATTAATAGAGTCACTGCTACGCTAGTGGTTATCCAATCCTCCATTATAGAGTTCACTGCTACGCTATGGTATCCAATCCTCCATTATAGAGTTCACTGTTACGCTATGGTATCCAATCCTCCTTTATAAAGTTCACTGTACCTATCTCCATCCTCCATTATAGAGTTCACTCGACTCTATGGTAACCAATCCTCCATTTAAGTTTAATGCTACGCTATGGTATCCAATCCTCCATTATAGAGTTCACTGCTACGCTATGGTATCCAATGGTAATTTATAGCATTCTATGTCACATTAATGGATTACAGCACATTAGTAAAGTTCAAGCTACATTATAAATTCAGCTACATTATAAATTCAGAGCTAAGCTTAGAAAAGTTCAGGCAATTATAAAGTTCTGAGCTACATTATATCAATCGCATCTGCTAGAAAAATGACAGGATGGATAATGAGAACCTTCAAAACTAGGGAGGCCAAGCCCATGATGACACTCTTCAGGTCACTTGTTCTATCTAGGCTGGAATATTGCTGCACACTAACAGCACCTTTCAAGGCAGGTGAAACTGCTGACCTAGAAAATGTACAGAGAACGTTCACGGCGCGCATAACGGAGATAAAACACCCCAATTACTGGGAGCGCTTGAGGTTCCTGAACCTGTATTCCCTGGAACGCAGGCTGGAGAGATACATGATTATATACACCTGGAAAATCCTAGAGGGACTAGTACCGAACTTGCACACGAAAATCACTCACTACGAAAGCAAAAGACTTGGCAGACGATGCAACATCCCTCCAATGAAAAGCAGGGGTGTCACTAGCACGTTAAGAGACCATACAATAAGTGTCAGGGGCCCGGGACTGTTCAACTGCCTCCCAGCATACATAAGGGGGATTACCAACAGACCCCTGGCAGTCTTCAAGCTGGCACTGGACAAGCACCTAAAGTCGGTTCCTGACCAGCCGGGCTGTGGATCGTACGTTGGTTTGCGTGCAGCCAGCAGCAACAGCCTGGTTGATCAGGCTCTGATCCACCAGGAGGCCTGGTCACAGACCGGGCCGCGGGGGCGTTGACCCCCGGAACTCTCTCCAGGTAACTCCAGTCAGGTTAGGTTAGGTTAGTTAGGTTAGGTTAGTCAGGTTAGGTTAGGTTAGTTAGGTTAGGTTAGGTTAGTTAGGTTAGGTTAGTCAGGTTAGGTTAGTTAGGTTAGGTTAGGTTGGTCAGGTTAGGTTAGGTTAGGTTAGGTTAGGTAATGTAAGGCAAGGTAAGGTAAGGTAAGGTTTGTCAGGAAACAGGACAAGTGTTTCCTGACGCGGGTCTTAGATGATAACTCGCCGTTGGACCTTTTGGTCATCTGACCGAGGCCTTCCACTGGCTTACACCTCCACCCCTTTCAAAATCTGGTCATAGTTATAATTTATTTTTTTACAAGTTTAAGGACGTAATTGGAAGACAGTAGAAACATACAAAATATGAAACAGTCAGTCCCTCAACCTTGAAGCAGAGCAATGAGTATATCAGATATACCAGTATACCTTCATCAGTTACGACAGCTTCAAAGCTTTCCTTCCAGCTGGACTAACTATTAACCCGTAATTACCGTCCTAATTTAGCCTATGTGTAATCACCAAATGTGTTTCCGGGGTCGAAATTAAGTTTCCAGACCCCAAAGACGAGACTTACAGAAGTCTAACTTCAGTCATGATTTAAGAGGCACCTGAGTGTCCCTGTCTCCTAATATTATGTTCATTTTCCCCTATAATCTACCTGGTTCGTAATAACTACCGTATTTGGTTTGTCTCCTTTCGTAAGGTGAAGTCCAGGATCTTACCTTAACTGATGGTGTAACCTAACTAATCTTTGAGGGCAGTTGTGTTGTACAGTTGGTAAGACCTGAATTAAATGGTATAAAATACCGACACAATGGAAACATAAGCACATATGCAGTTTAATGTGATCCTTTTGACAAAGTTTCGCCCATACAGTGGGCTTCATCAAGTCACACACAGATCTACCTGGGGTGGAAGATAAATACTCCCATACTCTTACATACTCTTACAGGAACCAGGAGAGGCAGGAGGAGCTTAAAGCTATTAGTGAAATTGAAAGAAATTCAAAATATTTCTTTTCATATGCCAAAAACAAGGCAAATACCACATCTAGTATCGGGCCCTTACTCAGACAGGATGGGACTTACTCAGGCAGGATGGGACTTACTCAGGCAGGATGGGACTTACTCAGACAGGATGGGACTTACTCAGGCAGGATGGGACTTACTCAGACAGGATGGGACTTACACAGATGACAACAAGGAAATGAGTGAAATATTGAAATCCCAGTACGACTCTGTGTTTAGTGAACCACTAATCGGTCTGAGGATCGACGACCCAAATGATTTCTTCATGAATGAGCCTCAAAACTCCATAAATGTATGCCAGATTTCCGACATTACCCTAGCTCCTATAGATTTCGAAAAAGCCATTGACAACATGCCTATGCACTCAGCCCCGGGCCCAGACTCGTGGAACTCTGTTTTCATTAAGAACTGCAAGAAACCCTCTCGCGTGCCCTAAGTACACTATGGAGGAGGAGCTTGGACATGGTGAAATTCCACAGTCACTTTAAAACAACGGATATAGCCCCACTCCATAAAGGTGGCAGCAAAGCATTAGCTAAGAACTATAGACCAATAGCTCTGACGTCCCACATCATAAAAATTTGAAAGAGTGCTAAGAAGCAGGATTGCAAATCACCTGGATTCCCAAAATCTGCACAATCCAGGGCAACATGGGTTCAGGGCAGGTCGCTCCTGCCTCTCACAAAATACTGGATCACTATGACATGGCCTTTGGATGCACTGGAAGAAAATCAGAATGCAGATGTAATATACACAGACTTTGCAAAAGCATTTGACAAATGCGATCATGCGTAATAGCCCATAAAAATACGTGCTAAAGGAATAACTGGGAAAGTGGGGAGATGGATCTTCAACTTCCTAACAAATCGAACACAAAGAGTAGTGGTCAACAGAGTTTAAATCAGAGGCTGCCATAGTGAAGAGTCTGTTCCACAAGGCACAGTACTCGCCCCATCTTATTCCTTATCCTCATATCAGACATAAACAGAGATATACACCACAGCACCGTATCATCCTTTGCGGATGATACTAGGATCTGCATGAGGCTGTCATCTCTGAGGACGCGGTTAACCTCCAAGAAGATATAAACAAAGTTTTCCAGTGGGCAACGGTAAACAATATGATGTTCAATGAGGACAAATTCCAACTACTCCGTTATGGAAAACTGGAGGAGATAATAACTAGAACAGAGTATACTACTGACTCCGGCCATACAATAGAGCGGAAAAATAATGTAAGGGACCGGGGAGTATAATGTCTGAGGATCTCACTTTCAAGGATCACAACAGTGCCACGATCGCACGTGCAAAGAAAATGATAGGATGGATAATGAGAACTTTCAAACGAGAGATGCCAAGCCCATGATGACCCTTTTCAACTCACTTGTTCTCTCTAGGCTGGAATACTGCTGTAACATTAACATCTCCATACAAAGCAGGTGAAATCGCAGATCTAGAGAGTGTACAGAGATCCTTTACTGCACGTATAAGTTCTGTCAAGCACCTTAACTACTGGGAACGCTTAGAAGCACTTGATTTGTACTCGTTGGAACGCAGGAGGGAGAGATATATCATAATCTACACTTGGAAAATCTTGGAAGGAATGGTCCCAAATCTGCACACAGAAATCACTCCCTACGAAAGTAAAAGACTGGGCAGGCGATGCAAAATGCCCCCAATAAAAAGTAGTGGCGCCATTGGTACACTAAGGGAAAACACCATAAGTGTCCGGGGCCCAAAACTGTTTAACAGCCTCCCATCAAGCATTAATAAACCCCTGGCTGCCTTCAAGAGAGAGCTAGACAGATACCTAAAGTCAGTGCCGGATCAGCCGGGCTGTGGCTCGTACGTTGGACTGCGTGCGGCCAGCAGTAACAGCCTAGTTGATCAGGCCCTGATCCATCGGGAGGCCTGGTCATGGACCGGGCCGCGGGGGCGTTGATTCCCGGAATAACCTCCAGGTAACCTCCAGGTACTCCCGTACCTTCCACCCCAGGTAGATCTGTGTGTGACTTGAAAAAGCCCACTGTGTGGGCGAAACGTTGTCAGTAAAGGATCACATTAAACTGCATATGTGTTTATGTTTCCCGAATTAAGGTACATTAAAGATGTCAAGCGACGACACCCTGGATGTCTGCCTTACGTCACCGTTGCCCAACGTCACTCCATGACGTTACCTCGTGACTTCTGCCCGACATTACCCTGGACATTGACTGACGTCACCTCGTGATGTCGCCCCACATTCCTCACGACGTCACAACTGACATTACCACGTGATGTCACACTGACAGTGTTATAGTTTCACAGTGATTAATTTGTATTTGGTACTGTCGAGAACGATTGAGGGAAGATACGTCAGGTGTTAATTCCTGTCATTGTTCTGACATGTTCGTGTATGTCTTAGTGTCGTTTGCTAGTGTAAGCTTTGTTGCAACCGTATGTGCATTACGGGTGTCAGCAAGATTTACATGTGTCTCGATGTGTGGTCTGAGCCCAGATATGTGTGTAGACCAGGTGGCCCGGTGGCCTGGTGGCCCGGTGGTCTGGTGGCTAAAACTCCCGCTTCACACACGGAGGGCCCGGGTTCGATTCCCGGCGGGTGGAAATTCCGACACGTTTCCTTACACCTATTGTCCTGTTCACCTAGCAGCAAATAGGTACCTGGGTGTTAGTCGACTGGTGTGGGTGGCATCCTGGGGGACAAGATTAAGGACCCCAATGGAAATAAGTTAGACAGTCCTCGATGACGCACTGACTTTCTTGGCTTATCCTGGGTGGCTAACCCTCCGGGGTTAAAAATCCGAACGAAATCTTATCTTACCACAGTGTTGTCTGAGCCCAGACCATTGGTAACACGCTAGTGTTACATGTCACCCATTGTGACCGTTGACAGCTGACATTAGTCAGTCCAGGCATCAGTTTACAAGCGTCTGAGATCCCATGTACAGAGAGCTCTTATGTGCGCCGTTCGTAGATAAGATAAGATAAGATTTCGTTCGGATTTTAAACCCCGGAGGGTTAGCCACCCAGGATAACCCAAGAAAGTCAGTGCGTCATCGAGGACTGTCTAACTTATTTCCATTGGGGTCCTTAATCTTGTCCCCCAGGATGCGACCCACACCAGTCGACTAACACCCGGGTACCTATTTGCTGCTAGGTGAACAGGACAACAGGTGTAAGGAAACGTGTCGAAATGTTTCCACCCGCCGGGAATCGAACCCGGGCCTGAGTCGTACCTTCACGACTCCCTGCCGAGACTCGTTTCCCTCCACCTCCTGCCCCGTCGAGTGCTTTTTTATGTGTAGAGGGGGGACATCGTCAAACCGCAGTAACCCTGTCGGGGGGCAACTGTCTGACTAAGTCATGCTCCAGGGGAGAAATTGGGCATTAAGTATGATGTCCTGATGTTTTGGCCCCTAAACCCCAGTTAGGGTGTATGGGTTACACTTCTAGCTGTTTTCTGCTACGAATCACTCCACTCTCGCCTGCAATGACCCCCCCCAGTGACAAAACCCGTCGAAAAAATATCCTCCTGGGTCACTTACCAGAAAAGTCCTGCCCAGTTGCCCAAGTACGAAAATGCCACACTCGAGGGTAGAACAGGTTGTGCCCCGGGGTTGAGTGAACCCGCAGCAACTACCCCAAAGGGTGACTGTTTCCCCAAGGTTCCAGAGACCCCCCGACCTCGTTAAAAGACAACCCAGCCTCAGGGGTTTGTCTCCTGTGTTCCCGTATCTGTCCAAACGCGGGAAAGGGCGTCAGTGACGCCCACCGAAGCTCACTTTTATTTTCTTCCCTCCCTGTAGAAATTTTTCTTTTTGTCACGTCCCCAGTATATACAAGTTTTTGTTTTTGGTGCTTTTCCCTGCACGAGGGGAAATCATTTTTTTTTTTCGTCAACCCACGGTGGGGGGGCCCTACCATGGGGTGGGGCGGCTGAGCAAAATGTAACAGAAAGGGCTACGTGCCCTAGTTTCCAAAGATTCCCCCAGAAGTAGGGCCCCTAGGTGGGATAGAAAAACCCGCCTTTTACTCAGCGACTAGGCATCCTAGAGTCAACAGCTCCCCTTTCTCTCCCTCGTGGGCATAGCCCCTGGGGGGCCCCAGGGCCCCTAAACACACTGCCTCCCAACCTTAAATTGATCCGCACTAACCCCCCCCCCCCCCCCCCCCCCAAAAGTAATCTTTCGACGATAATTAACCCGTCAAAGTACAAAGGGATACCAAATACTGTAAAAGGGATACAAAATACATGTACAAGGTTTACAGTACATGTACAAGGGATACAAGAAAAATTTTACAAGGTATACAAAATACATGTACAAGGTATACAAGTACATGTAACAAAAGGGATCCCAAATAATTTACAAGGTATACAAGTACATGTACAAGGTTTTACAAGTACATTTACAAAAGGGATACAGACCCAAAACTCCCCATTTAGTGACATTTCTTATATAGAAAGTTGTTGTTTTGCTTTACATCTCTGGTAAACCCTTTTCATTTTCCCCCAGGATGCGACCCACACCCAGTTTTCCTTTTTTATAAGGATGAACATGAACCCGAAAGGGGTCTTAAGGAAACATTCTAATGTTTCCCGCCGTAAAAGGAGATCGAACATGGGCCTAGGTGTGAGCTAGCGTCTAGGGTACGGGGTACTTTGGGGTGGGTTGTGTCAACTTTTTCTTCCCAAACTCCTTAACCCTCCCCAATGATTATATTTTTTGAAAAAAACACTAAACCCCTAGGAGGAGACAGTATAGCCGATCTAAGACGAGGGGGGGTAACTCTAATGCTTGGGATCAAGAGCCTTACACTGGCCTCAAGGCTCGCTTCTCTTACGAACATTCAGACAACTTAATCTGCATATGATTACGACCGTTTTAGTGGCTATTTTAGACCTAATTACATTTGGAAATCCCAATATTGAGGATCTGATTCTCTTCTTTGATCATAATTCCAGCTGATTTTTTATACAGAATGTTAAGCTCTAGCTCATGTTTCATTTCTAAATGTTTAGTTGTTGTTGTTGTTCTTCTGGATGTTCAATAGTAGATTATGTCTGAATGTATATTATATATATATAAAATTATATAATATATATATATATTTTATATATATATATATATATATATATATATATATATAATATATATATATATATATGTCGTGCCTAATAGGTAAAACTGGTCAATTAGCAAGAACTCATATAAAATTAAGTCCTTTCTGAAATTTTCTCTTATACGTTTAAAGATATATTTTTTTCATTAATGTTAATGTAAATTTTTTTAATTTTGCACCAAAAGAATCTTAGAAAACTTACCTAACCTTATTATAACAAGAACAATTTATTTTAGCCTAACCCAACTAAATATATTTTAGATTTGTTTACAATAATTTAATACTAAACAAACACAGTGAAATATATTTTTTTCGTTAGGTTCAGAATGAATTTGGCGAAATTATTGCATACACAAATTTTCACTTGTCCTATATGGCAAGATGAACGTTGCTATTTAAGCCAAGATCGCAAGTTCTGCCTATTCTGCACGACATATATATATTATATATATATATATATATATATATATATTATATATATATATATATATATATATATATATATATAGTTGAATGTTGCAAAAATAAGTAGGGAGTCAAATAAGATTTCGTTCGGATTTTTAACCCCGGAGGGTTAGCCACCCAGGATAACCCAAGAAAGTCAGTGCGTCATCGAGGACTGTCTAACTTATTTCCATTGTGGTCCTTAATCTTGTCCCCCAGGATGCGACCCACACCAGTCCACTAACACCCAGGTACCTATTTGCTGCTAGGTGAACAGGACAACAGGTGTAAGGAAACGTGTCGAAATGTTTCCACCCGCCGGGAATCGAACCCGGTCCCTCCGTGTGTGAAGCGAGAGCTTTAGCCACCAGGCCACCGGGCCACCGGGCCACCGGGCCACCGGGCCACCGGGCCACCGGGCCACCGGGCCACCGGGCCACCAGGCCACCGGGCCACCAGGCCACCGGGCCACCAGGCCACCGGGCCACCGGGCCACCGGGCCACCGGGCCACCGGGCCACCAGGCCACCAGGCCACCAGTTTATCAAATGAAAATAACAAGGCAGATTTAAGCCGGTTAGAGGCAAACAAGACTTATAAATTGTTAGACAGTTTCGTTAGTACTGCTGAGATAAAGGGTAGCTCCGGGTCATGGGATCAAGAGCCCTGTACGAGCATCAAGGCATCCCTCCCTCCTGTTAGGTGTAAAAGACAGGAATGACAGAGATGAGTGATGTACTAGTTGTTTAATAATTATTTTGGTTACATTTGTTCACCTATTCCTCCACTTTATCTCTGTCCTCCCCTCTCATCCTCCCCTCTCATCCTCCCCTCATCCCCCCCCCTTCATCCCCCCCTTCACCCTCCCCCATCCCCCCCTCCCTTTTCCCTTCATTCCCCTCTCATTTCCCTCTCATCCTCCTCCCCCCCCGTCTGTCCTCTGTCAATCTCTCTTTCAGGTTTTTTCCCTTATGACCCTCTCCCCCCTCTCTCTCTCTCTCTCTCTCCTCTCTCTCTCTCCCCTCCTCTTCCCCCTCTTTTCCCCCTTTTTCCCCCCTCTCTCTCTCCCTCTCCCCCCTCTCTCCCCCCTTCCCTCTCTCTCTCTCTCTCTTTCTCTCTCTCTCTCTCTCTCTCCTTCTTTTCCTTTCTCTCCCCCTTCCCTTTTCCCCCTTTTCTCTTCCCCTCTCTCTCTTCCCACCTCCCCTCTCTTCTCTTTCCTCTCTTTTCCCCCTCTCTCTCTCCCCCCCTTTCCCCCTCTCTCTCTCTCCCCCCCCCTTCCCCCCTCTCTCTCCCTCTTCTCTCTCTCCTCTCTCTCTTCTCCCCCCCCTCTCCTCTCTTCTCTCCCTCTCTCTCCCTCTTCCCCCTCTCTCTCTCTCTCTTTTCCGGGTTTGAAAAGGTTAGGTTAAGGTTTCCCTAACTTTTTTAAAAAAAGTAACAGCTGTTCCCTACATAGCTATTTGAAGATTTTTGTTAGAAAACATACAGGTAGGGAACGGGATGAATTTGGGAGCCATCTGTGGGCCAGCATTTTATTTGATAAACTGACTTTATCTTTTTTATTATAATGCGTCGAAATTTTTCCGGTCGAGTATCCTGGGTAAAGGGTTCGACGAAATATTTTGGAAAAAGGGGAAAGCAAGGGAAGTTTCCCCTGGCTGCCCTTTTTGGCTAAAGCTTGTTTCACGCATCCCCGAAGGGATCCAAGTGTGGGACTTTGACACATTGGGTTGTACATAGCAGTAAGGCCCCCAATCCCCCCTATGTTGAGGCTCTGATACAATGACAGATCTATCCAGGATGGGTCAGGCGAGAGATAGCGTTTGCTCTTTCTACCGCAAGCAGTCGCAATGAGGGGAGGCAGGAAACCGAAAGTAAACATTTAGGGGTGAGGTACTTGTGCCTCGTACAGAACTTGCAACCCCCACTGTCGAGCAGATGCGAAAAACGTCAAAGTGCTGCAAGCTTCCTGGGTGCCTTTTTTTTAAAGTTTTACAACGTGGTTCTTCATGGTCAGTTTGGAGTCAAATTTCACCCCAAGGGTATCAGCTTCCCCGGTTACCAACACCCTCCCATTCATACTTACTATGCATCAGCATTACCAACATGGTGCTTAGAGACCATTTGTGCTTTCTCAGGTGTAAATATTACCTGCCATCGGTTTTCTCAGGCTGATAGAGCTCTTAAATGGTGATATAGCTTAGAGCATCTGGCTTTTTCATCTCGTGGATAAGTAAGCCCTTTGCATATGCACAGGATTCTAGGATGAAGTGAAGGTCATTGAAGTAGACATTCCATAACAATGGTCCCAGCACGTTTTCTTGTGGAACACTTGCCCCAATAGGATGTCTTGCTGATTCCGTTCCTTGAGAACTACATTTAGAAAACTACCATGAAGGTATTACTGAGGAGACTTAGTGCAATTCAGTGCTTGCATTTTTGCCAAGAGTTCCTGGTGCCATACTAGGTCGGAAACATAAAAATGTCCAGTGCTCCCACAAAGCTAATTTTGGGGATTCCCCCAGTGACTGGTGCCACAAAACGGAAGGTTTTAACAACAGATAAGCAGCAAAGTAACTTTTCCTGAAGCCATATTGACGGTCACAAAGTAGTGAGTTGTAGTCAATAAAGTTATTTCTCTTGAGACTATTGTCTTAAGGATCTTGCCAATGATTGACAGGAGTGACACTGGTCTGTAGTTGCTGATTTCTGCTCTGCTCTGCTTTTTGTGAACAGGGACTACATTTGGGCCTCTTTCCACAGAGAAGGCCATTTTACAATGTACTAGGCAGTGCTGAAAGATGCGAGTTAGAGGTGCTGCTAGCTGGTCTGCACATCAATCAGCAATCTTGGGCTAAATTTGTCTGGGCCTACAGCCTTTTCATGGTCAATTTGATTTAAGAAGGAAATGCCCCTCCTGCCTTATTGTCACCACTGACAGTTTTGACACAGTTCTTGCAGTTAGCCAAGGAGGGTCCCTTGTTGGATTTAGGGGAACTTGCATTTTTTTGGGAGCAATATGTTCAGCAAGAGGTCAGCTTTCTCTTGATGCTAGTAGAGGTAGTCTTATCTGTCGATTTAGCCATATAGTCAGACGATCCAACATAACCGGGGGTTGACAAGTGGGCTATGCCTTCTGCCAGATCACTCATACTGGGTCAAGGAAGGAGCCAGAGATGTGAGAAGGGGAAATCAAAAAGTTCTCATGTCAAACACTGCAAGAAGGTCATCAAAGTCCCTCTGTATAAGGTGCTGGTTGAGGTCACCAACAATTACATTGTTGACAGTTGTGTTGTAGCAGAAGGGAGTCAATATTTTCCATTAGGAAGTTGATGGGGTCTCCATGTTGCCACTGAGGTCTGTACATTGCACATGCTAGTACAGAGGTACTAGTGTTTATGTTGCCACTGAGGTCTGTACATTGCACATGCTAGTACAGAGGTACTAGTGTTTATACAGAGCTTGAAGAACATCATTTCAAGATGTGTAGGGGTGGCAACATCTATGTGCTGGGCATGAACACTTTTAGAGAAGCACACAGCAACACCACCTCCTTGCCCTTGCCTGTCTCTTCTCATCCATGAGGTGTAGCCAGCAATTCTTGCAAATTTTCCGGAATCCTATCACCCTCCCTCCCTCTCTTTCTGCCTCAACCTCTCTCTCTCTCTCTCTCTCTCTCTCTCTCTCTGTCTGTCTGTCTGTCTCTCTCTCTCTCTCTCTCTCTCTCTCTCTCTCTCTCTCTCTCTCTCTCTCCCTCTCACTCTCCCTGTTTACGGAAGAGATAAATAAAATGCCAGCATATAAATAAAAGACCAACGCTTGTAACCTTATGTAATTTTAATACAGAAACGTTTCGCTCACAAGGGTCTTCAATTCATGGTTTCGCCCACTATGAGCTTTATACGTATTGATTGAAGGTCAGTAGTATAGCTTGAAGGTCAGTGGTATATCTGAAGGTCAGTGGTATAGCGTGAAGGTCAGTGGTATAGCTTGAAGGTCAGTGGTATAGCTTGAAGGTCAGTGGTATAGCTTGAAGGTCAGTGGTATAGCTTGAAGGTCAGTGGTATAGCTTGAAGGTCAGTGGTATAGTAACCTGGAGGTCAGTTATATAGTAGCCTGGAGGTCAGTTATATAGTAGCCTGGAGGTCAGTTATATAGTAGCCTGGAGGTCAGTTATATAGTAGCCTGGAGGTCAGTTATATAGTAGCCTGGAGGTCAGTTATATAGTAGCCTGGAGGTCAGTTATATAGTAGCCTGGAGGTCAGTTATATAGTAGCCTGGAGGTCAGTTATACAGTAGCCTGGAGGTCAGTTATAGAGTACACAACGAGGAGATGTCTTACTGACGCAGCCTCACGCTAGATGATGTCAACATAGCAACTGCAAATTAACTAGTACAATAGCTCAGACGTCCCAAATGATGTAGACTTTTGAAAACGATTCAATAAACATTACTGAAAATCCAAATGAATCGTAGCATTTGTTGAACCCAGGTCAGCATGGAGTCAGAACAGGTTGCTCCTGCCTCTGGCAATTACTGGGCCATTACGACACGGTACAGGATTCACTGGATGAAGAGTTAAATGCAGGGAAGTTAAATGTCTTTGGAAAGGCCTTTGAAAAGTTCGACCACGGAGTAATTGTGCATAAAAGGCATGTACAAGGGGTAACAGAAAAGGTGTGCAGATATATATTAAGCTTAATAACTAATAGAAGGTTACCAGTAATAGTTAACGAACCAAATTAATTGGCTACTTAAGTGGAGAGCTTTGCCAGCCAGGCCAAGGGGCCCAACGGGGCCCTTGGCCGGGCTGGCGATGCACACGCTTCACTCGCTGATTTTCGAGTTCGATTCCCGGCGAGGTGGAAACATTTCGACGCGTTTCCTTACACCTGTTGCCCCGTTGACCTAGCATATAGGTACCTGGGTGTTAGTCGACTGGTGTGGGTCGCATCCTGGGGGACAAGATTGAGTACCCCAATGACAATAAGACATAGTCCCTCGATGACCCACTGCCTGTCTTGGATTATCCTGGGTGGCTAACCCTTCAGGGTTAAAAATCCGAGCAAAATCTCATCTCATTCTCACAGCTGACAGATCAATAAAACGTAGCGCTGTATCTTCCTTTGCAGACGATACTAGACTCTGGATTAAGGTGACATCCATACAAGACAGTGAATCTGCAAGGTGATGTCAACCAAGTGGGCTATTGAAATCAATATGATGTTCAGGGAGGACGAATTTAAACTACTACGTTGCCGAAGGATTGAGAAAACATCGTGATCAGAGTATAACACAAACTCAAAACTCTCAGCAGAACGTAAGTCTGTGAGAGAACTGGGAGTTATAATGTCAAAACATCACAGGCTCAAAGGATACAGTAAAGTCATTGTTGTTGCTGCAAAGGAAATGATAGGTTAGATAACTAGAACTTTCAAAACATGAGATGCCAAGCCAATGATGGCGCTCATCAAGTCACTAGTTCGCTCTCTAGGTTGGAATATTAGTGTATACTAATGAAGAGAACACTTACAGCCTGAAGGCCCTGGAGCTGTACTCCATACCTTGAGCATAACTGGAGAGGGTCCCAGGGGTCAACGCACCATGGCCCGGTCTGTGACCAGGCCTCGTGGTAAATCAGCCCCTGATCAACCAGGCTGTTACTGTTGGCCGCATGTAAACCGAAGTACGAACCACACAGGTACTGAC
>NC_069494.1:9855231-9907731 GCF_026875155.1 Cherax quadricarinatus
AAGTAGTAATGTAAAGGGCTTTAGCCTGTAGGCTCAATTACTAGTAAGTCTTACAAATTAAAAGTGTACAGAGAATTGTGGCACTCCCCTAGTAGGCATACGTGGGGGTGCTTGGCACCCCCTCCTTTACCCCAACTTGGGGGAGTCTTACGGTCTGGAAATTATAAGATTTTCCTTAACTGTTCATCACATATCACATCACGTCAGTGTTCATCACATACATCACATCGCTGTTCACATAAATCACATCACTTCTCATCACACACATCACTGTTTCACCATCACACACATCACTGTTCATCACGCACACCCCGCATCACCCCCTGTTCATCACACACATCACTGTTCATCACACACATCACTGTTCATCACACACATCACTGTTCATCACACACACCACTGTTCATCACACACATCACCGTTCATCATACACATCACCGTTCATCAACACACACGTCACTAGTTCATCACACACATTCACTCATTCATCACACACATCACTGTTCATCACACACATCACTGTTCATCACACACATCACTGTTCATCACATACTCTCTGAGATAATTATGGCAGGTTATTATTGCCAACATTCCCATGTTTTGAGACGAGTAGAATCTTCCTTAACGAAGCCTGGTAATGTTGGTGTTCCGTGTGTTGTCTGTGTTCCTCATCAGGTGACCAGGCCAGCCTTAATCTACCTTGGTCAAGTGGCAGGCTTTCACGGCAGTAATGAGCTAGCTCTCTCCTCGCTCGCTCTCTTTCCACTCTCTCTTTCTCCTTTTTCTCTCTATCTTCTCTTTCTCTTCTCTCTTCCCTCTCTCTCTCCCTCTCCTCTCTTTCTCCCTTTCTCTCTCCTCTTTCTCTTCCTCTTCTCTTGTCTCCTATCTTTCTCTCTCCTCTCCATCCCTTTCTCTTTCTCTCTCTCTCCTTCTTTCTCCTTTTTCTCTCTCCTCTTTCTATCTACTCTTTCTCTTCTCTCTCCCCTCTCCTTTCTCTCCCTCGTCTTTCTCTACCTCTTCCACTTTCCACCTTTTTCTTCCCCTTCCCTCATCTCTCATCCTCTTACTATTGGTCTCCTCGTTTCTCCTTACTCCTTCTTTTACCTTCTTCTCTCCTCCTTTTGACCTCCTTATCTTCCCCCACCTCAGCTCTCCCTTCTCTCTCATTTCTGCTATTCCTGCTCTTCTCTCTCTTCGTTCTAGTTCTTTTCATCCTCCTCTTTGTGTTCCTTCTGGTTCTAGTACTCCTCCTGTCTTCTTCCCTCCTCTTCTTCCCCTTTTCCTCTTCTTCCCCTCTTCCTCCTCTTCATTCCCTATTCCCATTCTTCCCCTCTTCATCCTCTTCCTCTCTTCCTTCTCTTCTTCTTCCTCTCCTCCTCTCTTCCCCTCTTCCTCTTCTTCCTCTCTTCCCTCTTCTTCCACTCTTCCTCCTCTTCTTCCACTCTTCTTCCCTCTTCCTCTTCTTCCCCTCTTCCTCCTTCCCTCTCTCCTTCCTCTCTTCCACCCCTTCTTCCCCTCTTCCTCTTCTTCCCCTCTTCCTCTTCTTCCCCTCTTCCTCTTCTTCCCCTCTTCCTCTTCTTCCCCTCTTCCTCTTCTTCCCCTCTTCTGAGAATATTACACTCAGGAGAGGCTGGTAATAGCCATCACAGAGATGGTATTTAAAGCACTGTGTCAGTCCTCGTCTCCACCAACTCACCTGAATTGAATCAACTCGTTAAAGAAACATGATTTGCATTTCCCAGGATGCTAAACATTCCAGAGCTTCTTAAACATTCACACTGTTCGTAAACATTCCAGTTGTTCTCAAACATAATTGTTCACAAACATTCCAGTTGTTCTAAACATAATTGTTCACAAAACATTCCAATTGTTCTCGAAACATAAATTGTTCATATACATTCTAAATTGTTCAAAAACATTGCCGCTGTTCATAAACATTTTGTTCAAAATCATTCTCGTTCACAAACATTCCAATTGTTCCTAAACATTCCAGGTGTTTCTAAATATTCCCGAGGTTCCTGAAATCTCTAAAATTCCTAACATTCCAGGGGTAAATAATCATTATTGTTGTTCATGCATATTCCTGTTCCTAAATGTTCCCATTGTTACTAAACATTCACCACATGCCTAAAATTCCGACCATGCTAACATTTTCCAATATGCCTAAACATTCCCCCTTTGTCTAAACATTCCTTTACAAATAAACATTCCATACTGTGCATAAACATTCTCCCTGTATCTAACATTTCCACTATGCCTAAACATTTCCCACTGAGCCTAAACATTCCCTACTGTACATAAACATTCTCCAATGTATCTAAACATTCTCCACTATGCCTAAACATTTCCCACTGAGCCTAAACATTCCCTACTGTACATAAACATTCTCCAATGTATCTAAACATTCTCCACTATGCCTAAACATTTCCCACTGAGCCTAAACATTCTATGCTTAAACATTCACTATGTCTAAACATTTCTCATTGTGCCTAAACATTCTCAACTATGCCTAAACATTTCCAACTGTGCCTAAACATTCTCCTATGCCTAAACATTCCCCACTATGCTTAAACATTCCCCGCTATGCCTAAACATTTTCCACTATTCCTAAACATTCCCCACTATGCTTAAACATTCCACACTATGCCTAAACATTTCCCACTATGCCTAAACATTCCTCTACGCCTAAAAATTTTCCTACTGTACATAAACATTCTCCACTGTATCTAAACATTCTCCACTATGCCTAAACATTCCTTCACTAAGGAGGCCTGGTCACAACGGCCCGGGGCTTTGCACCCCCCGAAACTCTCTCCAGGAAAACTCCAGGTAAACATATGCCTACACATTCCCCAACTATACCTAAACATTCGCACTATGTTTAAACATTTCCACTATCGTTCAAAATATTCCTTAATTTACCAAAACATTCCCACTATGTTTAAACATTCCTCACTATACCTAAACATATCTCCACTGTGCCTAAAAATTCTCCACTATGCCTAAACATTAACCATACGCCTAAACATTCCCCACTGTCTAAACATTCCTCACTATGCCTAAACATTTCCCTCTATCACTACACATTCCCACTATACCTAAACATTATCCACTATACCTAAACATTCCCCACTATGCCTAAACATTCCCTACTATACCTAAACATTCCAAACTACGCCTAAACATTCCCCACCATAACCTAAAACATTCCCACTACGCCTAAACATTCCCCACTATACCTAAACATTCCCCACTACGCCTAAACATTCCCCACTATACCTATACATTCCCCATTATACCTAAACATTCCCATTATACCTAAACATTCCCAACTACACCTAAACATTCCCTACTATACCTAAACATTCCCCTCTATACTAAACACTCCGTACTACGCCTAAACATTTCCCACTACGCCTAACCATTCACCACTATACCTAAACATTCCCCACTTCGCCTAAACATTCCCCACTATTCTAAACATTCCCCACTACCCTAAACGTTCTCCACTGTACCTAAACATTCCCCATATATCCTAAACATTCTCCACTAACCCTAAACATTCCCCACTATAACTAAACATTCCTCACTATACCGAAACATTCCCTCCTTCCTAAACATTCCCCACTACGCCTAAAGCATTCACCACTTTACCTAAACATTCCCAATACGCCTAAACATTCCCCACTACGCTAAACATTCCCCACTATACATAAACATTCCGCACTATACCTAAACAACTTCCCTATAACAAAACATTCCCTACTTCTTAGGATTCCCACTACCCTAAACATTCAACACTGTAAACCTAAACATTCCCCACTACGCCTAAACATTCCCACTATACCTAAACATTCCCCACTTTACCTAAACATTCTCCACTACGCCTAAACATTCCCACTATAACTAAACATTCCCGACTATTCCTAAAGTTCCCAACTAATACCTAAACATTCCTCACTATACCTATACATCCCTACTATGCCTAAACATTCTCCACTACGCCTAAACGTTCACCACTATACCTAAACATTCCCACTACGCCTAAACATTACCCACTGCGCCTAAACATTCCCCACTATACCTAAACATTCCCCCAGTATACCTAAACATTCCCCACTACGCCTAAACATTCTCCACTATACCTAAACATTCCCCACTACGTCCTAAACATTCCCCACTACACCTAAACATTCCCCACTACTCCTAAACATTTCCTATTTACGCTTAAACATTTCCCCAGTTCCTAAACATTCCCCAATACGCCTAAACATTCCCCACTATACCTAAACATTCCCCACTATGTCTAAATATTCCCCACTACACCTAAACATTCCCCACTACACCTAAACATTCCCTACTACATCTAAACATTCTACACTATACCTAAACATTCCCCACTGCTCCTAAACATTTCCCACTGCCCTAAACATTCCCTACTACGCATAAATATTCCCCAACCAACATACACCAAAACATTCCCACTACGCCTGAACATTCCCCACTACACCTAAACATTCCCTACTACTCCTTAAACATTCCTCACTATACCTAAACATTCCCTACTCCTAAACATTCCCCACTACACCTAAACATTCCCTACTACGCCTAAACATTCCCCACTATACCTAAACATTCCCTACTACTCCTAAACATTCCCCACTACACCTAAACATTCCCTACTACGCTTAAACATTCCCCAGTGCCTAAACATTCCCCAATACGCCTAAACATTCCCCACTATACCTAAACATTCCCCACTACGTCTAAACATTCCCCACTACACCTAAACATTCCCCACTACACCTAAACATTCTCTACTACATCTGAACATTGTACAGTATACAAACATTCCCCACAGCTCCTAAACATTTCCCACTACACCTAAACATTCCCTACACTACGCCTAAATATTCCCCACTATACCTAAACATTCCCAACTACGCCTAAACATTCCCCACTACACCTAAACATTCCCTACTACGCCTAAACATTCCCCACTATACCTAAACATATACCTCTTCACTACGCCTAAACATTTCCCACTATACCTAAACATTCCCCACTACGTCTAAACATTCCCCACTACACCTAAGCATTCCCTACTACGCCTAAACATTCCCCACTATGCCTAAACATTCCCGCTGTGGTCTCCCCTTAACACACGCCGTGTGAGCATTTAAATTGAGTGGTCGCTGTTAATTTATTTTTTCCGCGTTTAAAATTGGCGAAAATGAGAGAAGCCGAGTGGAAGATGTGGGTGATATTGTGGAGGAGGAAGAGGAAGAGGAGGAGGAGGAAGGAGAAGAGGAGGAGGAGGAGGAGGAGGAAAGTAAGGTGGGATGGGAGAAGGATAAGGAACAGCAGGATTGTGGATAAGAGGGAAAGAGGAGGATGATGAAGAGCAGGAGGGAAAGAAAGATGAATGAGGAAGAGTAAGAGGAGGTAGACGAGGACTGGGAAGAAGAAGACGAGAAGGAAGAGGAGGCTAGGTTCTAGCCTCCTCCTCCTCCCGGAGGATGAGACTAGGTTCTAGCCTCCTCCTCCTCCCGGAGGATGAGACTAGGTTCTAGCCTCCTCCTCCTCCCGGAGGATGAGACTAGGATCCAGCCTCTTCCTCCTCCTTAGGACGAAGCTAAGGTTCTAGCCTCATCCTCCTTCCTGAGGATGAGACTAGGATCTAGCCTCCTCCTCCTCCCGGAGGAAGAGACTAGGATCTAGCCTCCTCCTCCTCCCGGAGGATGAGACTAGGATCTAGCCTCCTCCTCCTCCCGGAGGATGAGACTTGGATCTAGCCTCCTCCTCCTCCCGGAGGATGAGACTAGGATCTAGCCTCGTCCTCCTCCCTGAGGATGAGACTAGGATCTAGTCTCCTGTTCTTACCGGAGGATGAGACTAGGATCTAGCCTAATCCTCCTCCCGGAGGATGAGACTAGGATGTAGCCTCCTCCTCCTCCTCCCGGAGGATGAGACTAGGATGTAGCCTCATCCTCCTCCCTGAGGATGAGACTAGGATCTTGCCTCCTCCTCTTCCCAGAGGATGAGACTAGGATCTAGCATCATCCTCCTCCCGGAGGATGAGACTATGATCTAGCCTCCTCCTCCTCCTCCCCCCGGAGGTTGAGGCTAGGATCTACCCTCCTCCTCTTCCCGGAGGATGAGACTAGGATCTAGCCTCATCCTCCTCCCGAAGGTTGAGGCTAGGATCTACCCTCCTCTCCTCCCGGAGGATGAGATTAGGATCTAGCCTCCTCCTCCTCCCGGAGGATGAGACTAGGATTTAGCCTCCTCCTCCTCCTCCCGGAGGATGAGAATAGGATCTAGCCTCCTCCTCCTCCTCCCGAAGGATGAGACTAGGATCTAGCCTCCTCGTCCTCCCTGAGGATGAGACTAGGATCTAGCCTCATCCTCCTCCCGGAGGATGAGACTAGGATCTGGCCTCCTCCTCCTCCCGGAGGATTAGACAAGGATCTAGCCTCCTCCTCCTCCAGGAGGATGAGACCAGGATCTAGCCTCCTCCTCCTCCTCCTCCCGAAGGAAGAGACTTGGATGTAGCCTCCTCCTCCTCCCTGAGGATGAGGCTAGGATCTAGCCTCCTCCTCCTCCCGGAGGATGAGGCTAGGATCTATCCTTCTCCTCCCTGAGGATGAGGCTAGGATCTATCCTTCTCCTCCCTGAGGATGAGGCTAGGATCTATCCTCCTCCTCCTCACGGAGGTTGAGGCTAGGATCTAGCCTCCTCCTCCTCCCTGAGGATGAGGCTAGGTTCTAGCCTCATCCTCCTCCCTGAGGATGAGACTAGGATCTAGCCTCCTCCTCCTCCAGGAGGATGAGACTAGGATCTAGCCCCTCCTCCTCCCGGAGGAAGAGACTAGGATCTAGCCTCCTCCTCCTCCCTGAGGATGAGGCTAGGATCTATCCTTCTCCTCCCTGAGGATGAGGCTAGGATCTATCCTCCTCCTCCTCCCAGAGGTTGAGGCTAGGATCTTGCCTCCTCCTCCTCCCTGAGGATGAGGCTAGAACCTAGCCTCATCCTCCTCCCTGAGGATGCGACTAGGATCTAGCCTCATCCTCCTCCCTGAGGATAAGACTAGGTTCTAGCCTCATCATCCTCCCTGAGGATGAGACTAAGATTTAGCCTCATCCTCCTCCCTGAGGATGAGACTAGGATCTAGCCTCCTCCTCCTCCCGGAGGATGAGACTAGTATCTAGCCTCCTCCTCCTCCCGGAGGATGAGACTAGGATCTAGCCTCATCCTCCTCCCTGAGGATGAGACTAGGATCTAGTCTCCTGTTCTTCCCGGAGGATGAGACTAGGATCTAGCCTAATCCTCCTCCCGGAGGACGAGACTAGGATCTAGCTCCTCCTCCTCCCGGAGGATGAGACTAGGATCTAGCCATCTCCTCTCCGGAGGATGAGACTAGGATCTAGCCTCCTCCTCCTCCTCCTCCAGGATGAGACTAGGATCTAGCCTCATCCTCCTCCCTGAGGATTAGACTAGGATCTAGCCTTCTCCTCTTTCCAGAAGATGAGACTAGGATCTAGCCTCATCCTCCTCCCGGAGGATGAGAATAGGATCTAGCCTCCTCCTCCTCCCGGAGGATGAGACTAGGATCTAGCCTCCTCCTCCTCCCGGAGGTTGAGGCTAGGATCTACCCTCCTCCTCTTCCCTGAGGATGAGACTAGGATCTAGCCTCATCCTCCTTCCGGAGGATGAGGCTAGAATCTACCCTCCTCCTCTTCCCGGAGGAGGAGGCTAGGATCTACCCTCCTCCTCCTCCCGGAGGATGAGACTAAGATCTAGCCTCCTCCTCCTCCCGGAGGTTGAGGCTAGGATCTACCCTCCTCCTCCTCGCGGAGGATGAGACTAGGATCTAGCCTCCTCCTCCTCGCGGAGGATGAGACTAGGATCTAGCCTCCTCCTCCTCCCGGAGGACAAGAGGCAGTCATCCAGCATCAAAGGAACAGCCAGCGGAGAAGCTATGAATTTAAATGTGTGAAATTGTGCTTTCTGGGAAGAATCTAATTTCCCTTCTCCTCTTTGAATAAAAGATTAGTATTCTTCTCTCCTTGTTTTCCCTATTCTTCGCCTTCTTTCCCCGGAAAAGAAAGTTTTTAACCCTTTCTTTAAACTAACTTAAAGATAGCTCTCGTGCCAGGCATCGCTAAGATATAGCAGGAGATGAATGTAATTTATGTTTGTGAGGCAAAACTGTGTCGGGGTTGATGGAAGGGCTGAGAGGAGGATTGATGGGGGTGGTTGATGAAGGGGTTGATGGGAGGGTTGATGGAAGAGCTGAGAGGAGGATTGATGTGGGTGGTTGATGGAGGGGTTGATGGGAGGGTTGATGGAGGGGTTGATGGGAGGGTTGATGGAAGGACTGAGAGGAGGATTGATTGGGGTGGTTGATGGAGGGGTTGATGGGAGGGTTAATGAAGGGGTTGAATGGGAGAAGCCATTTTGACTTTCCGTGTACCCAAAGTCCTTATAACTCCCAGTAATTTGACTGAAAAAGCCATTTGTGGCGAAGCGTTTCCTCTGATAAATGTCCAGAGCTGCACATAAGTACTTTTTTCCACATTAAAAGCATGGAATAAACTCGTGCAATGGCATTTCCAAAGGTGATGATCAGGATCATCACGAGACTGAAGAGTATACGTGGCAGCCACTTTCCAGTCTAGATTGGCACAATTAAGAATGCAAGTGGAGCTTGGTCTCCTGTTTTGTCCTTCAGGTAGGATGGGAGAGCATCTTAAGAATGTGTACTGTCAGCGGATCATCCACTTTCATTTTCTTTATATGGGGGACCCAAGTCATACATCGATCAATGGTTCCCTAAAATGCTTCCTGCATATCGCGGGAAAAGGGCCAAACAATGGAGAAAAATATAGGGAGCAGTTCGAACCCTAGACTTGGTAAAATGAACGCTCTCATGACTGAGGAAAGCGTTATGATACGAATGCAAACAATCCATACGACGGGTGGGGTTTGAAGCCGTTGTCAGAGAGTCTCAATACTCCAGACCGTCGCTTTAGCCACTAGACCAGCTAGCCACAATAAGATTCATCCAACTAGGTATATTTCTACACCTTAGGAAGGTTATCATACGCCACCACTGTGACCACAAATGCAAGTTTTTACAGACGAATTTCATCTGAGTGGAAAATCTGTAGTTATTATATACAGCCCGTTCGGTGTTGTCTACTGCCACCTGAAGTCTGTGACGGTCCACCCGAAGAGTAAACACCGTGCAGTACACAGCAGGATGTGGAAAGAGAGACATTTGTAACGTTCAAGACACAAGTGTACAGAAAAGCGTCTTTTTACCATATCTTGTTATCATCATGCCATTTTACTGTACACTGAAAGTCTATCCGCATTCAGAAAGCCTTGACTTCATCAGAGATAACACTGACAAAACCATCCTTAGTTGCAATGCAGCGTGTAATGTTCAGAAAGCAACCTTGCAGGACTCCCTCCTCTAGGAAAATCTCCAGCAAGTAGCACAAACCAAACCTCACATTGATCAATCTGTTAATGAGAAACGACACAACAATAACAAAGTTTGTAGATGGCACAAGACACAAGATCTTGTGGAACGTGTTTTTCTCAGATCGAAGAATAGGGCCAACATTTGAAGGTATCTGGTGAAACATTCCTGGATACCAAAAATCAACTGAGCCAAAGAGTCACAAAGAAAACCAGCCTTTTGTCTCTAAATACCAGAGGGACAGTAGTTCACGGCTTCCTTAGAGTCCCGGCCAGGATTTGGAATAACCAGAACCACAAACTGCAGCCAACTGTCGAAAAAGAAAATGCACCTCAGTAAATCCAGTCTAAACATTATGTAGAGGCAAGATGTGCCAAAAAATTTTGCAGTGAAACTTATCCTTCACTGGCTTAGAGACACCGACACGCCGGATAGCATAACGTTTTGCAGTGAACCTTCCACCATGTTTTGAGCTGAATGATCCACATGGGTTTAGCCCTTAATTTAAAAAATTAATATAATCCAATCCTAAACAACAGATTAAAGCCATTCCATAATGGGCAAAGAAATAGTCTTCTGAAGCCTCCAGGTCAGAAACTCAGATTTGTAGCTCTTTCTTCTTGTCACAGAAGACCACAACGAAGATGTTGGACTCCTCAGAAATATCGTCAATCACCTTCCCACGACGAACTTTTCTGAACACCACATTTTTTTTATGGGCGACACTAGCTTACATTTTAAATTAGCCTGAGGAGATAATTGGCCATACACACATCTGAAGATGTCTGTCACAGTCCGTGCTCCACGATGAGACTGTCACACACAACACCCAGCCATCAGACTGGCGAGTATTAGCCTCCACTGAGCCCATAAGAACTATAGCAAAACTGTCATAAGCTCCTTGCACATCTTGAAAATCAAGAACACTAGAGATCTCTGCCTGACCTCCAAGAGTCACCAATTTACAGCCTTCACCTTCCACCGGGAGCCGCTAGCAAAATTTTTTATTATTTTTGGCCCAATTTCAATGAAACTTTTAGTGATTTATGCAACATTTGATGCCTACACACTGTGTTTGTAATGACGTTTTCCCTTTAAAAGAGAGAAAAAATAAGTAGTGTTCTATTTTATAGGCGTAAAACTCCCTTACCTACAAAATTGGTGAGATGTACAATGTTCCAGTTGACATCAGATGAAAGATAAGGGATAGATAATCTTGGTACTAACTCAGTTTGAGCGAAAATGTCAATAGATTGCATAACAAAAAGTACTGAAGTTAATTATTTTCTTAAGGATTTGTTGGGAGGAAAAAATCAATAAAAACGAAATGGTAAAAAATATCGCAAATCCCCTGTACATGCTAGTAGAACCATCATTACTCAATAACATGTACAAAAATCATGACTCTCTTATAAATACTTTTTGCCAAAAATGGAAAATAATACCAATAACTTATTCCAGAGTTATACATATATTACGTTGTCTGTAAAACTCTACGGTGACGGCGCGCCACATTTCAGTATATTGCATCACAACACATGTTGACAACCCACAGGTGACTGAGCTGTTATCACTACCTGAATCTGAATGGAGTCCTCAGAGTAGTTGTAATGTAGTCTATATAGAATGAAACTATCATAAAAGTCGTAATTTTTGGAGGGGAAAAAACAAGGCTTGCCATTATGTCTTTTTGGTGACAGCAAAAACAATTATATATATATATATATATATATATATATATATAGATATATATATATATATATATAATTATATATATATATTATATATATATATATATATTGATGGGGTCACCTCTGGTGTAAATTGTGGGACCCATAGCCTCGGGAAGTGGATAAAAAGGCTTCAAGGAAGAATATTTGGATTTCTTCCTGAAGCCATTTGAATATTCCACTTCCCCTACCATCCCTACCACATGCTTAGAAATATTATAGAAACAAGGTAATTGCATCAACATGTTGCCAGAATTATGCACTACTTTTCTGTAAGAAGCCTTTTTTCCTTAATTTTTTCAATTATTCTTTATCACTCCGAAAACATTTGCAGATCCCTTGATGGGCAGACCAGAAGAAAATTCCTGCCGAAATTATCACTACCATGCAAGCTTAGAGGAAAAGACCATCTGTAGTAAAGATATATGGAACTGGAACACTGGTCTATGCCTGATAAGTCATAGACCAGTGTCAGAGAAAAATCATTTAGAATATCGTTCGTAAAAGTCAGCAAGGAATAAAAAAAAAAGAACTCTTCCTGTTCATCACAGAGGAACTTACATTGCATATACAGTGGAGATAATTAAAGTTTCCACAAAGAAAAAATGGGCAGAGTAGCTTATAGATAAGTCAGCGAAAACAGTGATCGAAAACAGAGTCAGGGGGTAGGAACAAGGAGCACACCCTAAGGTCCTCCGGCAACCTCTCTTGGATTGCCTCAGCCTGCAAGGACCACACTTGAGTCTAACTTGGATAGCAACAAGGATCACGATACTCATATCCCACCTTCTTCGGCAGCTGAACCAAAAGGGAATGAAGAGTCATAATATGCCAACCCGGTACACAGGGACAACTTACAAAAGGGCGTAATGTCCTGACATTTCCAATGTATGGAGCCTGTGTAAACACTCTCTCTTTTGGTAATATTCATTAGGGAACACTGTTAACCAAGTCAGCCCAGTTTTTTACCTTTACGTCCCAGAATCTGGTGAATTGCAAAAATGTCATAGTTATCCAAAGTCCCAAAAATGATTGGGAAGGATCTGGGTTTTTGGGAAGCGGTCCCTCTTTTACAAGAAGAAGGAGGTACTTCAAAGGCTGGGGAACCAGACCCCCATTGAGCAACAGTCAGACTACTTTTGAGAGGTAGTGTCCGACATCCTCTTATAAGGTGAAACGTCCTGAGAACCATCCATGCTAGAGACAATGGATCCACACTTCAGATTTATGGACAGCCTTTGACTCTTTTGATCTGCAAATCTTTATGGGAGTTAACCACCTGCCGAGAGACGAGATCTGTTGATGAGGCTTCCATAATCCTGAGCCCTAGAACAGCTCGTTGCAACAAAAAAATCACTAAAAGTCTCTTCTCCAGAACAGGAGGTGGGTGACTTTTGAAGTAATCAGAAAGCTCCTTTCTCGCCTTGTTCTTCTACTAAGGTACCTCCATGGCACATGCTCCTCCATGGGTCAAGATGCAAGTGGGCCCAGATCTTCCGAGGGCCTAAAATTCTTATCCAAATACTCCTTCGAGATCTTGCAGGTAGTATGCCGCAAAAGATCTTCCCACATCATGCCTCTACCACTTTCAATCTTATTTACTTATAGCCTGACCGGAGCTGGACAGTAATTTACATGGGCACAGGGATCTCTTAATTCACATTCAGTGGCTCGGGAGTGGTAGTGTGAAGTGTCCTTCCAACCACAACAGAGCCACTGAATTGCCTTGTCTACATAGATCACATAACCACAACAACCTCAAAAACTTCACCATAATAAACAAAGTCTGTCACTGGGATGTTCGCAGTCACCATCAAAAGTGTAAACAGCATCAGGGACAAGACCCAGTAACTGGATGCCGAGTTGAATCTCTTTCCTGATCTTCATCATGAGCCATCTCCATGAAGGGATCATCAGGAGTCACTTCCACTGAGAGACCAGGAAGGGATATTAGTGCCTCTACCAACATAACAGTGAGAGAGGGAACAGAAAATGAGATTAGATTTTGCCGCCGCAGCAGCTAGTTTGTGCACTCCATATCCATACTCTGGATGGTAGCGCAAGAGCATATTGATACACAAAAGACCTAGGAACTCGATCCCCAAAGGATTTATATCTCCACATATCTGTTACAAGTAAATTTATTAAATTTGCGCAATATGGCTGCTATCTTATCTTCATTACTAAGATAATCTTGACATATCACATAGGTTATGTCTATATTTCTGAGAGCAGAAATAAATTGGATGCTACTGATTGATTAATAAAATAAGCACTGGACTGCCAATTCTCTATATGCCAGAGCAACGCGACAAATAGAGCCAAATATCTTTTGGTGACCGCTCTTTACCCCACCCGGGGACACAGCTCTAGGCTACCCAAAATTAGCAATGCTGGACAAAAGCCACAGCCACGCTGGTGTAAGATTAGTCTGTAAAGTCCTGTATTTGTGGTCACAGTGCTGGCCCATGCTAACCTCCCTATGGTGTATAGAAATATACCTAGTTGGGTGATTCTTACTAGAGCCCCTTAGTCTAGTGGTTAACGCACTGGCTTGTAAGTGTTGCAACTCAACTGCCATGGATTCTAACCCCATTCGCACCGCGATTTCACACTACCACGTTATGGTGCCCCAGTATCGGCAAAAAGAGGGAGAGAGGGACAGAGAGAGAAGAGAGAGAGAGAGAGAGAGAGAGAGAGAGAGAGAGAGAGAGGGGAGAGAAAGAGAGAGTAGAGCCAGAAGACAGTTCAAAAGAGATAGAAGGTCAGATGTTCGTGAAGGAGGGAGAATGAAAAAAACTGAAGCAGCTCTTATAAAAAGAGCTTAAAGCTGAAAGCTCTTTGACGAGAGGAAGAGAAAATAAGAAAGTTCTGTTAAAGACAGTCTTTCAAGAAGAAGAGGAAATGGTGCCTTGATGCTGATGAAGGGCTCTTGATCCAAGGAATTAGTTGCTCTCACTCTGATCAAACCTGATTGCTTCCCATTCCCCAGATGCTCTATAACCCATACGAATTTAGTTCTTCAGTATAAATACATAATTATAATAATTAACAATTATAGAGAATTAATAATAATAATAATAATAATGGAAAAATAATAATAATAAAATAATAATATTAATAGAAAATTAATAATAATAATAATAATAATAATAATAATAATAATAATAATAATAATAATAATAATAATAAACAATAGGATCATAACCGACTCCATTAAATCTAGGATTTCTAGGACCTCTTGAAGTATCAAGGATAACTCTTTCAATCTAGGATACTGTAGCTCCTGTAAGTGGTTAGACAGGATTCTAGGGACCTCCTGGATCATAGGCATGATCCTTGAACCTAGAACATTGAGTAAATCCTCGGATCCTAGTATCTAGGATACTGTGGATCTCGTGCAGCTTAAACAGGACACCTTAATCTAGAATACTGAGTAAATCCTAAATGAGCTGAGATAGGATTCTCGTATCTAGGATACTGTGGATCTTCTGGAGCTTAGGAAGGATACCTAAATCTAGAATACTGAGTCATTCCTAAAGGAGCTGGGATAGGACCCTCGTATCGAAAATACCATGGACCTCCTGGAATTTTGCAGGATATTTGAATCTAGGATACTGACTCAGTCCTAAAGGAGCTGGAAGAGGATCCTTGACTTTAAGATACTGAATATTTTGAAGATATATAGAAAGGTTTCTTAAATAAAGGATGTCGAGCTGTTGAAGGAGGAATAAGATCCTTCAGATACAGAAGACAGGAAATATAGGACCTCTCAGGATGACTGAAGACAAAATTTAAAACACTGACGGGATATTCATCAAAGTTTTTGGAGAAAAGAGGAGAAAGAGGAGAGAAAATAAAAGGAGAAGACAAACGAACACTTTGTACAACAAGGAGAATAAAGGAGAACACTTAACTCTATGTAGAGCTTCATGACGTCATAATTTGAAGCTCTACAGAGAGTTTGATCTTTTATGGGTATTTTTGTTCACTGTTGCAGCACGCCTTTAGAAAACAATGGTAGTAGTTGCAGTAGTAGTGGTGGTGGTGGTGGTAGTAGTGGTAGGGGTAGTAGTAGTAGTAGTAGTAGTAGTATTAGCAACACTAGCAGAAGTATTGGTAATAGTAATAATAGTTAAAGTGGTAGTGGTATTAGCAGCAGCAACAACAACAGTAGAGGCAAAGCAACAACACGAGCAGCAGCAACAGCAGAGGCAATAACAGCAGCAATAACAGAAGCAACAGCAGCAATAACAGAAGCAGCAGCAGCAGCACCAACAACAACAGCAGTAGCAAGACTTTGTAAAAAGGCACAAGTACACTCACACCTTGAGTATGCTCCACTTTCTTGGTTTGCCTGCCTCCCCCCATCTCATCTGCGACTGCTTGACAGAGTAGAGAACAGAGCAAGACGTCTCATCTCTCGCCTGGACCCATCCTGGATAGATCTGTCATTTCAGCAGAGCCTTCAACATAGGAGGGATGTGGGTGGCCTTACTGTTATGTACAAGGCCAATATTGTCAAAATACCACACTTGATCCACTTCGAGTACAGCGTGAAACAAGCTTTTATACCACAAGACGGGCAGCCAGCAGCAACTTCACTCTGGTTGTACCCTTCTCCAGAACATCACTCCATCTGAGATCATACATACCCAGGATGACTCGAGTATGGAACACATTCGTACAGCATAATGAAGTCAACGAGATAAAGTCAGTTGATCAAATGAAAATGCTGGCCCACAGATGGCTCCAACTTCATCCTGTTCCCTACTTGTATTTTTCGTAACAAAAATACTTTCAAATGAGCTGATGTAGGTAACAGCTCTTAACTTGTAAATAAAGTAAGGAATCTTAAGAGTAACCTTGCAAAACACTGTGTAAAAAAATTGATCTTGACGCATCGTTATATCTATATTTAATGTCTTGGATATGTTAAAAATAGCATAAAACACTGACGAGTTGATGATTATGACACATGTACAGCAGATAGGTACCTTCATTGTTGAAACGTTTCGCCTACACGGTAGGTTTCTTCAGTCAAATACACAGGCAGCAGGTACAGTAGTGAAATGAAGGCGTAATCAGTCCATCAACCTAGGAGAAATAGTTCAGGTCCATGGTCTGGAATGATATCGTTCCAGACCATGGAACTGAACTCTTCTCCAGGCTGAGGGACTGACCACTTCAAATATTATTTCTCCAAGGTTGATGGACTGATTACACCTTCATTTCACTACTGTACCTGCTGCTTGTGTATTTGACTGAAGAAACCTACCGAGTAGGCGAAACGTGTCAACAATGAAGGTACCTAACTGCTATACATGTGTCATAATCAATGTCTTGGAAGGGCTGCTTTCTCAAAGGACCATTGACTGAAGTCTCCCTCTGTTCTGAATAATATTTCGAGATTTTCTTCGTCTATAACTATTAACTATGAGACCAGAACTGTCTCGCTAAACCCATAGGGATTGTACAGCTCCTGTGGGGGGTGGGGGAGTGGAAAGCACTCAGGCTAATTCATGGAATTGCTCACGTATCCAATTCCCTAGATTAAGAGCCCCTCACCAGCACCGTCTCTCTGAGACTAACTGCCTGTCCCTATTAACAAGGGCCTTAAATCTACCTGCTGTTTGAAACTGCCTGTTACCTGTTCCACCACCATCTTCGAATTAATGTAACAGGTGGTAATGGGTATGACAAGAACACCGTACAATAAAACAGCATATTTCTGGAAATGCTTATAACTATTAAATAGTCATTCTCTTCCTCTTCCTCTGCTGCAATCTGTATTTTCTCACAATGAAATTCCTCCTCTATTCTTCTGACCACTGTTGCAGCTTGTCCAGGTTTCTATATTCTTCTGGCCACTGTTGCAGCTTGTCCAGGTTTCTATATTCTTCTGGCCACTGTTGCAGCTTGTCCAGGTTTCTATATTCTTCTGGCCACTGTTGCAGCTTGTCCAGGTTTCTATATTCTTCTGGCCACTGTTGCAGCTTGTCCAGGTTTCTATATTCTTCTGGTCACTGCTGCAGCTTGCCCAGGTTTCTATATTTTAAGAGTATGTGACAGAAGCTTCATGTGTCTGCGATTGCACTTTTCAATTTTGGATACAAGCCCCAATTCTTGATAATTTCTGTATATTTAAAACAAGACTGACCCAAAAATCGACCCTTGAGGGACCCCACGTTTAACTCAAACATTTCTCTGTTTAAAGCTACTTGCTGGCTCCTGTCACTTAGGTCAGTCAGGTGGAAGGCTGAAGACGACAGAAGACAGGTCAGGTGAAGAAATTTAACAAGTCTGCTGTCTTACACTGAGGCAGGGTGAGCTCCCACCAAAACACGTATACACTACAGTTAATTCAAACACCTGTCTTTCTACAAGAGTCTAGACATCACAATTCAAACAACCCTCCGATCTGTAATATCTTCACCCTTCCTTCTCAGTGCAGGCATTGTACTTCCCACCTCCAAAACTGAAACATCCACACCCCTCCTTCAGAGTGCAGGCATTGTACTTCCCACCTCCAGAACGGTGACATCCTCGCTCTTCCTTCAGAGTGCAGGAACTGTACTTCCCACCTCCAGAACGGTGACATCCTCGCTCTTCCTTCAGAGTGCAGGTACTGTACTTCCCACCTCCAGAACGGTGACATCCTCGCTCTTCCTTCAGAGTGCAGGAACTGTACTTCCCACCTCCAGAACGGTGACATCCTCGCTCTTCCTTCAGAGTGCAGGAACTGTACTTCCCACCTCCAGAACGGTGACATCCTCGCTCATCCTTCAGAGTGCAGGCACTGTACTTCCCACCTCCAGAACGGTGACATCCTCGCTCATTCTTCAGAGTGCAGGCACTGTACTTCCCACCTCCAGAACGGTGACATCCTCGCTCATCCTTCAGAGTGCAGGCACTGTACTTCCCACCTCCAGAACGGTGACATCCTCGCTCATCCTTCAGAGTGCAGGCACTGTACTTCCCACCTCCAGAACGGTGACATCCTCGCTCATCCTTCAGAGTGCAGGCACTGCACTTCCCACCTCCAGAACGGTGACATTCTCGCTCATCCTTCAGAGTACAGGCACTGTGCTTCCCACCCCCAGAAATGGAACATCCACATCCCTCCTTCAGAGTACAGGCACTGTACTTCCCACCTCCAGAAATGGAACATCCACATCCCTCCTTCAGAGTACAGGCACTGTACTTCCCACCTCCAGAAATGGAACATCCACATCCCTCCTTCAGAGTACAGGCACTGTACTTCCCAACTCCAGAAATGGAACATCCACATCCCTCCTTCAGAGTACAGGCACTGTACTTCCCACCTCCAGAAATGGAACATCCACATCCCTCCTTCAGAGTACAGGCACTGTACTTCCCACCTCCAGAAATGGAACATCCACATCCCTCCTTCAGAGTACAGGCACTGTACTTCCCACCTCCAGAAATGGAACATCCACATCCCTCCTTCAGAGTACAGGCACTGTACTTCCCACCTCCAGAAATGGAACATGCACATCCCTCCTTCAGAGTACAGGCACTGTACTTCCCACCTCCAGAAATGGAACATCCACATCCCTCCTTCAGAGTACAGGCACTGTACTTCCCACCTCCAGAAATGGAACATCCACATCCCTCCTTCAGAGTACAGGTACTGTACTTCCCACCTCCAGAAATGGAACATCCACATCCCTCCTTCAGAGTGCAGGCATTGTACGTCCCACCTCCAGAAATGGAACATCCACATACCTCCTTCAGAGTACAGGCACTGTACTTCCCACCTCCAGAAATGGAACATCCACATCCCTCCTTCAGAGTACAGGCACTGTACTTCCCACCTCCAGAAATAGAACATCCACATCTCTCCTTCAGAGTACAGGTACTGTACTTCCCACCTCCAGAAATGGAACATCCACATCCCTCCTTCAGAGTGCAGGTACTGTACTTCCCACCTTCAGAAACGGAACATCCACATCCCTCCTTCAGAGTACAGGCACTGTACTTCCCACCTCCAGGAATGGAACATCCACATCCCTCCTTCAGAGTACAGGCACTGTACTTCCCACCTCCAGAAACGGAACATCCACATCCCTCCTTCAGAGTACAGGTACTGTACTTCCCACCTCCAGAAATGGAACATCCACATCCCTCCTTCAGAGTACAGGCACTGTACTTCCCACCTCCAGAAATGGAACATCCACATCCCTCCTTCAGAGTACAGGTACTGTACTTCCCACCTCCAGGAACCAAGCCCGGCTAAGGGTTCTACTGAATATTCCCTTCATAAATGTAAAGATAACGTCTATCCAAGTCATCTGCACACAACTGATACACACTTCCATTCCTTGACACCTCATTTCGCTCCCGATCAATTCTCTCCACCAGAACTCCGTCCACCTCACACTCTAGGAATCGAAAGTGGTCTGCTCTCAGTCCCAGCATGAGCAGGATTTTTTATACCCCTGCTGACTCTCCCTATCTAGAAGTATAATTATATTCCTGTGTGGCAGCTGACTGCTGTGGGCAGCATCCAGGGAAAATCTACAATACTACTACTACTACTACTACTACTACTACTACTACTAATAATAATAATAATAATAATAATAATAATAATAATAATCTTTATTTCTGCAAGTACATTAGGCAACTTATACAGACCATAGCTGACATCAGTGAAAAACTATAGAGAAAGCCCCTGGTTATGCAGAGCATTTCGGGCATCTTAGGTTAATTTTACTCCCAGGATGCGACCCACACCAGTCGACTAACACCCAGGTACCTACTTACTGCTAGGTGAATAGGGACAGCAGGTGTCTTAAGAAAACACGACCCTATCCTACGACTTGTTCTGTATCGTACATCCATCACATAGTTAACCTACATCAACATGTCTCCACACACACACTTAACCTACATGTCTACACACACTGAACTTACATGTCTACACACACACAATGATCCTACATGTCTACACACACTGAACCTACATGTCTACACACACACACACTAAACCTACATGTCTACACACTGAACCTGCATATCTACACACTAAACCTACATGTCTACACACTGAACCTACATGTCTACACACTGAACCTACATGTCTACACATTGAACCTATATGTCTACAAACACACAATGAACCTACATATCTACACACACACTGAACCTACATGTCTACACACACTGAACCTACATGTCTAAACACTGAAAATACATGACTAAACACTGAACCTACATGTCTACACTGAACCTACATGTCTACACACACTAAATCTACATGTCTACACACACACACGGAACTTACATGTCTACACTCACTGAACCTACATGTCTACACATTGAACCTATATGTCTACACATTGAACCTATATGTCTACAAACACACAATGAACCTACATATCTACACACACACTGAACCTACATGTCTACACACACTGAACCTACATGTCTAAACACTGAAAATACATGTCTACACACGGAACCTACATGTCTACACTGAACCTACATGTCTACACGCGCTGAACTTACATGTTTACACGCACTAAACCAACATGTCTACACACACACACTGAAGCTACATGTCTACACACAATAAACCTACATGTCTACAAACACACTGAAGCTACATGTCTACACACACACACTGAACCTACAGGTCTACACACGCACTGAACCTACATGTCTACACACAAATTGACCCTACATGTCTACACATACTGAACTTACATGTCTACACGCACACTGAACCTACATGTCTACACACACACACACACTGAACCTACATGTCTACACACACACACACACACTGAACCTACATGTCTACACACACTGAACTTACATATCTACACACACACACACATTGAACCTACATGTCTACACACAAACTGAACCTACATGTCTACACGCACACACGCACACTGAATTTACAAGTCTATACACTCACTGAACATACATGTCTACACACACACTGAACCTACATGTCTACACACACACAGTGAACCTACATGTCTACACAGACACTGAACCTACATGTCTACACACACACTGCACCTACATGTCTACACACACTGAACCTACATGTCTACACACACTGAAGATACATGTCTACACACACTGAATCTACATGTCTACACACACACACACAATGAATCTACATGTCCACACACACATTGAACCTACATGTCTACACTCATTGAACCTATATGTCTACACACATTGAACCTACATGTTTACACACACTGAACCTACATGTCTACACACACTGAACCTACATGTCTGTACACACTGCACCTACATGTCTACACACACACACACTGAACCTACATGTCTACACACACACTGAACATACATGTCTACACATTCACTGAACCTACATGTCTACACACACACACTGCACCTACATGTCTACACACACACTGCACCTACATGTCTACACACACTGAATCTACATGTATCCACACACACACTCCCACACTGAACCTACATTTCTACACACACTCTGAACCTACATGTCTACACACACTGAACCTACATGTCTACACACACACTGAACCTACATGTCTACACGCACACTGAACCTACGTGTCTACACACACACTGAACCTACGTGTCTACACACACACTGAACCTACATGTCTACACACACACTGCACCTATATGTCTACACACACACTGAACCTACATATCTACACACACTCTGCACATACATGTCTACACACACACTGCACCTACATGTCTACACACACACTGCACCTACATGTCTACACACACACACTGAACCTACATGTCTACACATACACACTGCACCTACATGTCTACTCACACACTGCACCTACATGTCTACACACACTGCACCTACATGTCTACATACACACTGAACCTACATGTCTACACACACACACACTGAACATACAAGTCAACACGCACACTGAACCTACATGTCTACACACACACTGAACCTACATATCTACACACACACTGAACCTACATGTCTACACACACACTGAACCTACATGTCTACACACACACACACACACACACACACACTGAACCTACATGTCTACACACACTGAGGCTACATGTCTTCACAGACACTGGACCTACATGTCTACACACACACTGAACCTACATGTCTACACACACACACACTGAACCTACATGTCTACACACACTGAACCTACATGTCTACACACACACTGCACGTACATGTATACACACACACACACTGCACCTACATGTCTACACACACTGAACCTACATTTCCTACAACACACACTGACGTACATGTATACACACACACACACACTGCACCTACATGTCTACACACACTGAACCTACATGCCTACACACACTGCACCTACATGTCTACACACACACACTGAACCTACATGTCTACACACACACTGAACCTACATGTCTACACACACACTGAACCTACATGCCTACACACACACTGCACGTACATGTATACACACACACACACTGCACCTACATGTCTACACACACTGAACCTACATGCCTGCACACACACTGCACCTACATGTCTACACACACTGAACCTACATGTCTACACACACACTGAACCTTCATGTCTACACAGACACACTGAACCTACATGTCTACACACACACTGCACCTACATGTCTACACACACTGAACCTACATGCCTGCACACACACTGCACCTACATGTCTACACACACACACTGAACCTACATGTCTACACACACACACTGAACCTACATGTCTACACACACACTGAACCTACATGTCTACACACACACTGCACCTACATGTCTACACACACACACTGAACCTACATGTCTACACACACACTGAACCTACATGTCTACACACACACTGAACCTACATGTCTACACACACACTGAACCTACATGTCCACACACACACTGCACCTGCATGTCTACACACACACTGCACCTACATGTCTACACACACACACTGCACCTACATGTACACACACACTGCACCTACATGTCTACACACACACTGAACCTACAACGTTAGTGCCTCTCATTTGTTAATTATAAAAACGTAGCTACGGTACGATTAGCATTTAAATTCCTATTATTGCAGTTATTAGCAACATTAGCAGCAGCCCGAAGCAGGAAACAGTCAGTGTAAAGACGATACCAAAGGAGACTAAACCGTACGGACGAGCTTCTCCTGCATAATGAGTATGATTTTCGACTATATTCGCTTGAATGTTTGAGTTCAGGAAAAGAGACTACAGACAGGAGAGAAACGAAGGTCTGATTTATCGCTGCTTTGAGGAGCTTAAGTGAGGTGATGCCTGTATTGCGTTCTGGAGGAAATGTATTTTCTAAGGAATACCTGGAGGGGTGTACCTGGAGGATATACCTGGAGGGGTATACCTGGGGGTATACCTGGAGAGGTATACCTGGAGGGGTATACCTGGAGGGGTATACCTGGAGAGGTATACCTGGAGGGGTATACCTGGAGGGGTATACCTGGAGGGGTATACCTGGAGAATATACCTGGAGGGGTATACCTGGGATATAATAACCTGGGGTTTGGGGGTTCAGTAGCACAATACTACACAAGTAACCAACAAATAGGAGATAGAAACTAGCAACGACGTTTCGGACCGGGTTATTTGTTCCACTCATTTTTCGGTACGGTGATTTCCTCGTTATCTCTGTTATTATAATCCTAACGAAGCGCTAAACCCAAAAGGGTGTGCTAAAGACGTTATGTATATATATATATATATATATATATATATATATATATATATATATATATAATATATATATATATATATATATATATATTTATTTATTTTTTTATTATTATCACACTGGCCGATTCCCACCAAGGCAGGGTGGCCCGAAAAAGAAAAACTTTCACCATCATTCACTCCATCACTGTCTTGCCAGAAGGGTGCTTTACACTACAGTTTTTAAACTGCAACATTAACACCCCTCCTTCAGAGTGCAGACACTGTACTTCCCATCTCCAGGACTCAAGTCCGGCCTGCCGGTTTCCCTGAACCCCTTCATAAATGTTACTTTGCTCACACTCCAACAGCACGTCAAGTATTAAAAACCATTTGTCTCCATTCACTCCTATCAAACACGCTCACGCATGCCTGCTGGAAGTCCAAGCCCCTCGCACACAAAACCTCCTTTACCCCCTCCCTCCAACCTTTCCTAGGCCGACCCCTACCCCGCCTTCCTTCCACTACAGACTGATACACTCTTGAAGTTATTCTGTTTCACTCCATTCTCTCCACATGTCCGAACCACCTCAACCCTTCCTCAGGCCTCTGGACAACAGTTTTGGTAATCCCGCACCTCCTCCTAACTTCCAAACGACGAATTCTCTGCATTATATTCACACCACACATTGCTCTCAGACATGACATCTCCACTGCCTCCAGCCTTCTCCTCGCTGCAACATTCATCACCCATGCTTCACACCCATATAAGAGCGTTGGTAAAACTATACTCTCATACATTCCCCTGTTTGCCTCCAAGGACAAAGTTCTTTGTCTCCACAGACTCCTAAGTGCACCACTCACCCTTTTCCCCTCATCAATTCTATGATTCACCTCATCTTTCATAGACCAATCCGCTGACACGTCCACACCCAAATATCTGAATACATTCACCTCCTCCATACTCTCTCCCTCCAATCTGATATCCAATCTTTCATCACCTAATCTTTTTGTTATCCTCATAACCTTACTCTTTCCTGTATTCACTTTCAATTTTCTTCTTTTGCTCACCCTACCAAATACATCCACCAATCTCTGCAACTTCTCTTCAGAATCTCCCAAGAGCACAGTGTCATCAGCAAAGAGCAACTGTGACAACTCCCACTTTATGTGTGATTCTTTATCTTTTAACTCCACGCCTCTTGCCAAGACCCTCGCATTTACTTCTCTTACAACCCCATCTATAAATATATTAAACAACCACGGTGACATCACACATCCTTGTCTAAGGCCTACTTTTACTGGGAAATAACTTCCCTCTTTCCTACATACTCTAACTTGAGCCTCACTATCCTCGTAAAAACTCTTCACTGCTTTCAGTAACCTACCTCCTACACCATACACCTGCAACGTCTGCCACATTGCCCCCCTATCCTCCCTGTCATATGCCTTTTCCAAATCCATAAATGCCACAAAGACCTCTTTAGCCTTATCTAAATACTGTTCACTTATATGTTTCACTGTAAACACCTGGTCCACACACCCACTACCTTTTCTAAAGCCTCCTTGTTCATCTGCTATCCTATTCTCCGTCTTACTCTTAATTCTTTCAATAATAACTCTACCATACACTTTGCCAGGTATACTCAACAGACTTATCCCCCTATAATTTTTGCACTCTCTTTTATTCCCTTTGCCTTTATACAAAGGAACTATGCATGCTCTCTGCCAATCCCTAGGTACCTTACCCTCTTCCATACATTTATTAAATAATTGCACAAACCACTCCAAAACTATATCCCCACCTGCTTTTAACATTTCTATCTTTATCCCATCAATCCCGGCTGCCTTACCCCCTTTCATTTTACCTACTGCCTCACGAACTTCCCCCACACTCACAACTGGCTCTTCCTCACTCCTACAAGATGTTGTTCCTCCTTGCCCTATACACGAAATCACAGCTTCCCTATCTTCATCAACATTTAACAATTCCTCAAAATATTCCCTCCATCTTCCAATACCTCTAACTCTCCATTTAATAACTCTCCTCTCCTATTTTTAACTGACAAATCCATTTGTTCTCTAGGCTTTCTTAACTTGTTAATCTCACTCCAAAACTTTTTCTTATTTTCAACAAAATTTGTTGATAACATCTCACTCACTCTCTCATTTGCTCTCTTTTTACATTGCTTCACCACTCTCTTAACCTCTCTCTTTTTCTCCATATACTCTTCCCTCCTTGCATCACTTCTACTTTGTAAAAACTTCTCATATGCTAACTTTTTCTCCCTTACTACTCTCTTCACATCATCATTCCACCAATCGCTCCTCTTCCCTCCCGCACCCACTTTCCTGTAACCACAAACTTCTGCTGAACACTCTAACACTACATATATATATATATATATATATATATATATATATATATATATATATATATATATATATATATATATATATATACATTATATATATATATATATATTTATATATATATATATATATATATATATATATATATATATATATATATATATATATATATATACATTATATATATATATATATATATATATATATATATATATATATATATATATATATATATATATATATATAGGGAATCAAATACAAAATGGAAATTGACACAGTTGCTTTTTGCTGATGATACTGTGCTTACGGGAGATTCTAAAGAAAAATTGCAAAGGTTAGTGGACGAGTTTGGGAGTGTGTGTAAAGGTAGAAAGTTGAAAGTGAACATTGAAAATAGTAAGGTGATGAGGGTATCAAATAATTTAGATAAAGAAAAATTGGATATCAAATTGGGGAGGAGGAGTATGGAAGAAGTGAATGTTTTCAGATACTTGGGAGTTGACGTGTCAGCGAATGGATTTATGAAGGATGAGGTTAATCATAGAATTGATGAGGGAAAAAACATTATCTATGGAGGCAAAGAAGGGAATGTATGAAAGTATAGTAGTACCAACACTCTTATATGGGTGTGAAGCTTGGGTTGTAAATGCAGCAGCGAGGAGGCAGTTGGAGGAAGTGGAGATGTCCTGTCTAAGGGCAATGTGTGGTGTAAATATTATGTAGAGAATTCGGAGTGTGGAAATTAGGAGAAGGTGTGGAGTTAATAAAAGTATTAGTCAGAGGGCTGAAGAAGGGTTGTTGAGGTGGTTTGGTCATTTAGAGAGAATTGATCAAAGTAGAATGACATGGAGAGCATTTAAATCTGTAGGAGAAGGAAGGTGGGGTAGGGGTCGTCCTCGAAAAGGTTGGAAGGAAGGGGTAAGGGAAGCTTAGAGGGCGAGGGGCTTGGACTTCCAGCAAGCGTGCATGAGCGTGTTCGATAGGAGTGAATGGAGACGAATGGTATTTGGGACCTGATGAGCTGTTGGACTGTGAATAGGGTAATATTTAGTGAAGAGATTCAGGAAAACCGGTTATTTTTATATAGTCGGACTTGAGTCCTGGAAATGGGAAGTACAATGTTGCCTGCACTTTAAAGGAGGGGTTTGGGATATTAGCAGTTTGGAGGGATATGTTGTGTATCTTTATACGTATATACTTCTAAACTGTTGTGTTCTGAGCACTTCTGCAAAAACAGTGATTATGTGTGAGTGAGGTGAAAGTGATGAATGATGATGAAAGTACTTTCTTTTTGGGGATTTTCTTTCTGTTTGGGTCACCCTGCCTCGGTGGGAGACGGCCAACTTGTTAAAAAAAATATATTATATATATATTATATATATATATATATATATATTATATATATATATATATATATATATAATAATATATATATATATATATATATATATTCTAATTATTATTATTAACACATTAGCCGATTCCCACCAAGGCAGGGTGGCCCGAAAAAGAAAAACTTTCACCATCATTCACTCCATCACTGTCTTGCCAGAAAGGTGCTTTACACTACAGTTTTTAAACTGCAACATTAACACCCCTCCTTCAGAGTGCAGTCACTGTACTTCCCATCTCCAGGACTCAAGTCCGGCCTGCCGGTTTCCCTGAACCCCTTCATAAATGTTACTTTGCTCACACTCCAACAGCACGTCAAGTACTAAAAACCATTCGTCTCCATTCACTCCTATCAAACACGCTCATGCACGCTTGCTGGAAGTCCAAGTCCCTCGCACACAAAACCTCCTTTACCCCCTCCTTAGGCCGACCCCTACTCCGCCTTGCCTCCACTACAGATTTATACACTCTCGAAGTCATTCTGTTTTGTTCCATTCTCTCTACATGTCCGAACCACCTCAACCCCTCCTCAGCTCTCTGTATAATAGTTTTGGTAATCCCACACCTTCTCCTAATTTCCGAACTGCGAATTCTCTGCATTATATTCACACGACACATTGCCCTCAGACATGACATCTCCACTGCCTCCAGCCTTCTCCTTGTTGCAACATTCATCACCCATGCTTCACACCCCTTTTCCTCCAAGGACAAAGTTCTTTGTCTCCACAGACTCCTAAGTGCACCACTGACCATTTTCCCCTCATCAATTCTATGATTCACCTCATCTTTCATAGACCTATCCGCTGACACATCCACTCCCAAATATCTGAATACATTCACCTCCTCCATACTCTCTCCCTCCAATCTGATATCCAATCTTTCATCACCTAATCTTTTTGTTATCCTCATAACCTTACTCTTTCCTGTATTCACCTTTAATTTTCTTCTTTTGCTCACCCTACCAAATTCATCCACCAATCTCTGCAACTTCTCTTCAGAATCTCCCAAGAGCACAGTGTCATCAGCAAAGAGCAACTGTGACAACTCTCACTTTGTGTGTGATTCTTTATCTTTTAACTCCACGCCTCTTGCCAAGACCCTCGCATTTACTTCTCTTACAACCCCATCTATAAATATATTGAACAACCATGGTGACATCACACATCCTTGTCTAAGGTCTACTTTTACTGGGAAATAATCTCCCTCTCTCCTACATACTCTAACCTGAGCCTCACTATCCTCGTAAAATCTCTTCACTGGTTTCAGTAACCTACCTCCTACACCATACACCTGTAACATCTGCCACATTGCCCCCCTGTCCACCCTGTCATACGCCTTTTCCAAATTCATAAATGCCACAAAAACCTCTTCACTCTTATCTAAATACCGTTTAACTAAATGTTTCAGTATAAACACCTGGTCCACACACCCCCTACCTTTCCTAAAGCCTCCTTGTTCATCTGCTATCCTACTCTCTGTCTTACTCTTAATTTTTTCAGTAATAACTCTACCATACACTTTACCAGGTATACTCAACAGACTTATTCCCCTATAATTTTTGCACTCTCTTTTATCCCCTTTGCCTTTATACAAAGGAACTATGCATGCTCTCTGCCAATCCCTAGGTACCTTACCCTCTTCCATACATTTATTAAATAATAGCACCAACCGCTCCAAAACTATATCCCCACCTGCTTTTAACATTTCTATCTTTATCCCATCAATCCCGGCTGCCTTACCCCCTTTCATTTTACCTACTGCCTCACGAACTTCCCCCACACTCACAACTGGCTCTTCCTCACTCCTACAAGATGTTATTCCTCCTTGCCCTATACACGAAATCACAGCTTCACTATCTTCATCAACATTTAACAATTCCTCAAAATATTCCCTCCATCTTCCCAATACCTCTAACTCTCCATTTAATAACTCTCCTCTCCTATTTTTAACTGACAAATCCATTTGTTCTCTAGGCTTTCTTAACTTGTTAATCTCACTCCAAAACTTTTTCTTATTTTCAACAAAATTTGTTGATAACATCTCACCCACTCTCTCATTTGCTCTCTTTTTACATTGCTTCACCACTCTCTTAACTTCTCTCTTTTTCTCCATATACTGTTCCCTCCTTGTATCACTTCTACATTGTAAAAATCTCTCGTATGCTAACTTTTTCTCCCTTATTACTCTCTTTACATCATCATTCCACCAATCGCTCTTCTTCCCTCCCGCACCCACTTTCCTGTAACCACAAACTTCTGCTGAACACTCTAACACTACATTTTTAAATCTACCCCATACATCTTCGACCCCATTGCCTGTGCTCTCATTAGCCCATCTATCCTCCAATAGTTGTTTATATCTTACCCTAACTGCCTCCTCTTTTAGTTTATAGACCTTCACCTCTCTCTTCCCTTATGCTTCTATTCTCCTTGTAGCCCATCTACCTTTTACTCTCAGTGTAGCTATAACTAAAAAGTGATCTGATATATATGTGGCCCCTCTATAAACATGTACATCCTGAAGTCTACTCAACAGTCTTCTATCTACCAATACATAATCCAACAAACTACTGTCGTTACGTCATACATCATATCTTGTATACTTATCCTCTTTTTCTTAAAATATGTATTACCTATAATTAAACCCTTTTCTATACAAAGTTCAATCAAAGGGCTCCCGTTACCATTTACTCCTGGCACCCCAAACTTACCTACTACACCCTCTCTAAATGTTTCTCCAAATTGAACATTTAGGTCCTCTACCACAATTACTCTCTCACTTGGTTCAAAGGCTCCTATACATTCTCTTAACATCTCCCAAAATCTCTCTCTCTCTCCTCTACACTCCTCTCTTCTCCAGGTGCATACACGCTTATTATGACCCACTTTTCACATCCAATCCTTATTTTAATCCATATAATCCTTGAATTTACACATTTATATTCCCTCATCTCCTTCCATAACTGGTCCTTCAACATTATTGCTACCCTTTCCTTAGCTCTAACTCTCTCAGCTACTGCTGACTTATATATATATATATATATATATATATATATTATATATATATATATATATATATATATATATATATATATATATGAACACTGATCTTTTGCTGAAGGAGACTCGAACCTACGAACCTTGGAACAAGGTACGCAGTGCTTTACCAATCTACCCACACTGGACCAATACCTTGGAGTCCAGCTTGCGCTAGACTTTGATCCAAGGTAGCCAGCTTTCAGGGAGAAGGCTTACAGCTTTTCATCTCATCCCCTGCATGCATCATATATTATATATATATATATATATATATATATATATATATATATATATATATATATATATATATATATATATATATATATATGTCGTGCCGAATATGTAAAACTGGTCAATTATCAAGAACTCATTTAAAATTAAGTCCTTTTTAAAATTTTCTCTTATACGTTTAAAGATATATTTTTTTCATTAATGGTAATGTAAAAATGTATAATTTTGCACCAAAAGAATCTTAGAAAACTTACCTAACCTTATTATAACAAGAACAATTTATTTTAGCCTAACCCAACTAAATATATTTTAGATTTGTTTACAATAATTTAATACTAAACAAACACAGTGAAATATATTTTTTTCGTTAGGTTCAGAATGATTTTGGCGAAATTATTGCATACACAAATTTTCACTTGTCCTATATGGCAAGATGAACGTTGCTATTTAAGCCAAGATCGCAAGTTCTGCCTATTCGGCACGACATATATATATATATATATATATTATATATATATATATATATATATATATATATATATATATATATATATATACATGTATGAGCAGGGTGACCTTCAGTGTGGATTAAAGTCGCTTCCAGGGGCCCCTCCGGGATTAAGGGCCCTCATTAGGTTCGTAGTATATCCACCCCTAGTTATAGGCATAAGGATAGGTAGAGTTAGTATGGACGGTGAGAAGTGCTAAGTGAAGTATAGTCCAAGGTGCCATAAATCTGTATTTGATAAAATGTTAACTCGACAATGTAGCTTCCGATCGGTTTCCAACTTTCAAGTTTGGGCTATAAACAGGCTTATATATCAGCTAGGCAGCTGTTGCATCAGTATCTATAATGCTAATCCCTGGGTCTAATGTTTTGTTTGTCGAATGTGATACTGTGTCGGTCTTTACCCGGCTCATGGTGTGTTTACACAGCTGTACCGAATTAGACAAGTTTAGATTTAGAAAGGATATAAGAAAGTACTGGTTTAGTAATAGGGTAATTGATGAGTGGAACAGTCTGCCTACTAGGGTTATTGAAGCTAAAACTTTGGGTTCTTTCAAATTTAGGTTGAATACATGAGAGGGGTTGGATTTGAGTGGGACTTTCACGTGAGTAAATAGGATTATCAAAGCTTATTGCTTGGGTAGCATTTATTCGGTTAGTAGGTTGAATTTGTAAAGGACCTGCCTAGTATGGGCCAACAGGCCTATTGCAGTGTTCCTCCTTTCTTATGTTATGTTCTTAGGTGTAGACTCTTCCCATGAGAATTACTTTATAAGAGAAAAAGAGAGTTATTGAGTCCTGGAGGTGGGAAGTACAGTGTCTGCACTCTGAAGGATGGGTGTTAATGTTCCAGTTTTATAACTACAGTGTAAAGCACTCTTCTGGCAAGACAGTGATGGAGTGAATGATGGTGAAAGTTTTTCTTTTTCGGGCCACCCTGTTTGTTAATATATAAAAATAATACCGACAAGTTGATAGGCAAGATACTTGTGCAACAAATAGATATTTAATCCGAAATGTATCGCCTACACAGCAGGCTTCTTTACTCAAATACAGAGGAGGCAGCAGAAGCAGTAGAGATATAAAGACGATGTAATAGGTATACAGGAAACAGAACCGGCCTCATTACTGATACTTGTGGAACCCCACTCCACACATTCACCCTTTCCGACACCTCGTCACGGGCCATCACTCGTTTCCTTCCTGTCATGTATGCCTTGATCCACTGTAGTGCTTCACCTGTTTATTCTCCTTGCTTGTGTGGTAATGTGTGACCGTGTACGCACGTACGTGTGTGTGTGTGTGTGTGTGTGTGTGTGTACTCACATATTTGTGGTTTCAGGGGTCGAGTCTTAACTCCTGCATCCCTGTACTCACCTAATTGTGGTTGCATGTGTCGATTCATAGCTCCTGGCCCCTGCCTCTTCACAGGTGTGTCTAGGAGCCCTACACTCATACACACTACGAAGACTGAGATACAAAAGATATAGCAATCTTATTTGAAGAAATATTGGACTAATGTCTCCTTATTCTCCAACTTCTCGGTTATTAAACCAATTACATCATACACACTGTATCTAGGGGCATACACCCCCGTACAGTATATCTAGGGGCATACACCCCCGTACAGTATATCTAGGGGCATACACCCCCGTACAGTATATCTAGGGGCATACACCCCCGTACAGTATATCTAGGGGCATACACCCCCGTACAGTATATCCAGGGGCATACACCCCCGTACAGTATATCTAGGGGCATACACCCCGTACAGTATATCTAGGGGCATAAACCCCCGTACAGTATATCTAGGGGCATACACCCCCGTACAGTATATCTAGGGGCATACACCCCCGTACAGTATATCTAGGGCATACACCCCCGTACAGTATAATCTAGGGGCATACACCCCCGTACAGTATATCTAGGGGCATACACCCCCGTACAGTATATCTAGGGGCATACACCCCCGTACAGTATATCTAGGGGCATACACCCCGTACAGTATATCTAGGGGCATAAACCCCCGTACAGTATATCTAGGGGCATACACCCCCGTAGAGTAATATCTAGGGGCATATACACCCCCGTACAGTATATCTAGGGGCATACACCCCCGTACAGTATATCTAGGGCATACACCCCCGTACAGTATATCTAGGGGCATAAACCCCGTACAGTATATCTAGGGGCATACACCCCCGTAGAGTATATCTAGGGGCATACACCCCCGTACAGTATATCTAGGGGCATACACCCCCGTACAGTATATCTAGGGGCATACACCCCGGACAGGATATCTAGGGGCATACACCCCGTACAGTATATCTAGGGGCATACACCCCCGTACAGTATATCTAGGGGCATACACCCCCGTACAGTATATCTAGGGGCATACACCACCGTACAGTATATCTAGGGGCATACACCACCGTACAGTATATCTAGGGGCATACACCCCCGTACAGTATATCTAGGGGCATACACCCCGTACAGTATATCTAGGGGCATACACCCCCGTACAGTATATCTAGGGGCATACACCCGACAGTAACAGTATATCTAGGGCATACACCCCCGTACAGTATATCTAGGGGCATACACCACCGTACAGTATATCTAGGGGCATACACCCCCGTACAGTATATCTAGGGGCATACACCCCGTACAGTATATCTAGGGGCATACATCAATGTATAGTATATCTAGGGGCATACACCCCCGTACAGTATATCGAGGTGTATACACCCGCGTACAGTATATCTAGGGGTATATACCCCGTACAGTATATCTAGGGGCATATACCCCCGTACAGTATACCTAGGGGCATACACCCCCGTACAGTACATCTAAGGGGATGCACCCCGTAGAGTATATCTAGGGGGATGCACCCTCGTGCAGTACATCTAGGGGGGATGCACCCCCGTACAGTACATCTAGGTGTATACTCCCCCGTACAGTATATCTAGGGGCATGTACCCCCGTACAGTATATCTAGGGGCATGCACCCCCGTACAGTATATCTAGGGGCATACACTCCAGTACAGTACATCTAAGGGGATGCACCCCCGTACAGTATACCTAGGTGTATACACCCCCGTACAGTATATATAGGGGCATGTACCCCTGTACATTATATCTAGGGGCATGTACCTCCGTTCAGTATATCTAGGGGCATGTACCCCCGTACAGTATATCTAGGGGCATACACCCCCATACAGTATATCTAGGGGCATGTACCCATGTACAGTATATCTAGGGGCATGTACCCCCGTACAGTATATCTAGGGGAATATACCCCCGTACAGTATATCTAGGGGCATGTACCCCCGTACAGTATATCTAGAGGCATGTACCCCCGTACAGTATATCTAGGGGCATGTACCCCCGTACAGTATATCTAGGGGCATATACCCCCGTACAGTATATCTAGGGGCATGTACCCCCTTACAGTATATCAAGGGGCATACACCCACAGTCTAGATATCTTGAATCCTTATATCCCCACACTGTATAGCATGGGTCCCACACTGTATATCAAGGGCCCCACACTGTATAGCAAGGTTTCCACACTGTATAGCATGGGCCCCACGCTGTATAGCAAGGGTTCCACACTGTATAGCATGGACCCCACGCTGTATAGCAAGGGTTCCACACTGTATATCAAGGATTCCACACTGTATAGCATGGGCCCCACGCTGTATAGCATGGGCCCCACGCTGTATAGCATGGGTCCCACGCTGTATAGCAAGGGTTCCACGCTGTATAGCATGGACCCCACGCTGTATAGCAAGGGTTCCACACTGAGTAGCAAGGGTTCCACACTGTATAGCATGGGCCCCACGCTGTATAGCAAGGGTTCCACACTGTATAGCAAGGGTTCCACACTGTATAGCAAGGGCCCCACGCTGTATAGCAAGAGTTCCACACTGTATAGCAAGGGTTCCACACTGTATAGCAAGGGTTCCACACTGTATAGCATGGGCCCCGCACTGTATAGCAAGGGTTTCACACTGTATAGCAAGGGTTCCACACATTATAGCATGGGTCCCACACTGTATATCAAGGGCCCCAAACCGTATAGCATGGGCCCCACACTGTATAGCAAGGGTTCACCACTGTATAACAAGGGCCCCAAACTGTATAGCATGCGTCCGACACTGTATAGCAATGGCCCCACACTGTATAGCATGGGCTCTACACTGTATAGTATGGGTTCTACACTGTATAGCATCGATCCCACACTGTATATCATCGGTCCCACACTGTATAGCAAGTTCCCCACACTGTATAGCAAGGGTTAAACACTGTATAGCATTGGTCCCACACTGTATATCAAGGGCCCCACACTGTATAGCAAGGGCTCCGCACAGTATAGCATGGGCCCCACACTGTATAGCAAGGGTTCCACACTGTATAGCAAGGGTTCCACACTGTATAGCAAGGGTTCCACACTGTATAGCAAGGGTTCCACACTGTATAGCAAGGGTTTCACACTGTATAGCATGGGTCCCACACTGTATAGCAAGGGCTCCACACTGTATAGCAAGGGTTCCACACTGTATTGCAAGGGTTCCACACGGTATAGCATGGGTCCCACACTGTATAGCAAGGGTCCTACGCTGTATAGCAAGGGTTCCACACTGTATTTCATTGGTCACACACTGTATAGCAAGGGTCCCACACTGCATATCAAGGGCCCCACACTGTATAGCAAGGTTTACACACTGTATAGCATGGGCCCCACACTGTATAGCAAGGGTTCCACACTGTATAGCATGGGCTCCACGCTGTATAGCAAGGGTTCCACACTGTATAGCAATGGTTCCACACTGTATAGCATGGGCCCCACGCTGTATAGCAAGGGTTCCACACTGTATAGCAAGGGTTCCACACTGTATAGCATGGGGCCCACACTGTATAGCATGGGGCCCACACTGTATAGCAAGGGTTCCACACTGTATAGCAAGGGTTCCACACTGTATAGCATGGGCCCCGCTCTGTATAGCAAGGGTTCCACACTGTATAGCAAGGGTTCCACACCGTATAGCATGGGTCCCACACTGTATATCAAGGGCCCCACACTGTATAGCAAGGGCCCCACACTGTAAAGCATGGGCCCCACACTGTATAGCAAGGGTTTCACACTGTATAGCATGGGCCCCACACTGTATAGCATGCGCCCCACACTGTATAGCAATGGCCCCACACTGTATAGCATTGGCCCTACACTGTATAGCATGGGTTCCACACTGAATAACATCGATCCCACTCTGTATAGCATCGGTCCCACACTGTATAGCAAGTTCCCCACACTGTATAGCAAGGGTTCCACACTGTATAGCAAGGGTTCCACACTGTATAGCATTGGTCCAACACTTTATATCAAGGGCCCCACACTGTATAGCAAGGGCCCCGCACAGTATAGCATGGGCCCCACACTGTATAGCAAGGGTTCCACACGGTATAGCAAGGGTTCCACACTGTATAGCAAGGGTTCACACTGTATAGCAAGGGTTCCACACTGTATAGCATGGGTCCCACACTGTATAGCAAGGGTCCAACACTGATTAGCAAGGGTTCCACACTGTATAGCATGGGTTCCACACTGTATAGCATGGTTCCCACACTGTATAACAAGGGTTCCACACTGTATAGCATGGGTCCCACACTATATAGCAAATGTTCCACACTGTATAGCATGGGTCCCACACTGTATAGCATGGGTAGCACACTGTATAGCAAGGGTTCCACACTGGATAGCATAGGTCCCACATTGTATAGCACGCGTCCCACACTGTATAGCATGGGACCCACACTGTGTAGCAGGGGTTCCACACTGTATAGCAGTGGTCCCACACTGTATATCAAGGGCCCCACACTGTATAGCAAGGGCCCCACTTTGTGTAGCATATGCCCCACATTGTATAGCAAGGGCCACACACTCTATAGCATTGGCCCCACACTGTATAGCAAGGGTCCTACACTGAATAGCATGGGTCCCACACTCTATAGCAAGGGCCCCACACTGTATAGCAAGGGTCCCACACTATAGAAAGTTCCTCACTGTATAGCAAGTTTCCCACACTGTATAGCAAGGGTCCCACGCTGTATAGCAAGGGTCTCACACTGTATAGCAAGGGCCCCACACTGTACAGCAAGGGCCTCACACTGTATAGCAAGGGTCCCACACTGTATATCAAGGGTCCCGCACTGTATAGCATGGGTCCCACACTGTATAGCAAGGGTCCCACACTGTATAGCATGGGTCCTACACTATATAGCAAGGGTCCCCCACTGTATAGCATGGGCCACCACTCTATATAGCAAGGGTCACACACTGTATAGCAAGGGTCCCACACTGTATAGCATGGGCCCCACACTATAGCAAGGGTCCCACAATGTATAGCAAGAGTCCCACACTGTATAGCATGCGCCCCATACTGTATAGCAAGGGCCCCACACTGCACAGCATGGGCCCCACACTGTATAGCAAGGGTTCCACTCTGCATAGCATGGGTGCCACACTGTGTAGCATGGGCCCCACACTGCATAGCAAGGGTCCCACACTGTATATCAAGGTCCCCACACTGTAAATCAAGGGTCCCACACTGTATAGCATGGGCCCCACACTATAGCAAGGTCCCACACAGTATAGCATGGGCCCCACTTATATAGCAAGGGTCACACACTGTATAGCATGGGCCCCACACTATACTAAGGATTCCACAATGTATCGCAAGGGTCCCACACTGTATAGCATGGGCCTCAAACTGTAAATCAAGGGTCCCACACTGTATAGCAAGGATCCCACACTGTATAGCAATGGTCCCACACTGTATAGCAAGGATCCCATACTGTATAGCAAGGCTCCCACACTGTATGACAAGGCTTCCACACTGTATAGCAAGGGTCCCACACTGTATAGCAAGGCTCCCACACTGTATAGCAAAGACGCTGTTTTGTAAGGGCCCCACACTGTACATCAAACGCCCCACAATGTATAGCAAGGGTCCAAAACTGTATAGCTAGGGTTCTATAGGAACGGCCCCACACTGTATAGCAAGGGCCCCACACTGTATAGCAAGAACGCTGTATTTTAAGGGCCCCGGACTGTATATCAAACGCCCCACAATGTATAGCAAGGGCCCCAAACTGTATAGGAAGGGCCCCACACTGTATAGCAAGGACCCCACGCTGTACAGTAAGGTTCCCACACTGTATATCAAGGGCCCCCACACTGTATAATAAGGTCCCCACATTTTATATCAAGGACCCCACACTGTATAGCATGGGCCCTATACTGTATAGCAAGGGCCCCATACTGTATAGCAAGGGCCTACACTATATAGCAAGGACCCCCACACTGTGTAGCAAGGGCCCCACAATGTATAGCAAGGGCCCTACACTGTATAGCAAGGGCCCCACACTATATAGCAAGGGCCCCACACTGTATAGCAAGGGCCCCACACTGTATAGCAAGGACCCCCACGCTGTATAGAAAGGTTCCCACACTGTATATCAAGGACCCCACACTGTATAGTTAGGGCCCCGCATTGTATATCAAGGACCCCACACTGTATAGCATGGGCCCTATGCTGTATAGCAAGGGCCCTATACTGTATAGCAAGGGCCCCACACTATATAGCAAGGGCCCCACACTGTAGCAAGGGCTCCCCACCTCCACATCCTTCACACAATATATCTAATGCTATGCACTCCCAAACTTGTCGTCTAGGGGTCCCTACAGCCCCACACAGTATAACTGACCCTACACCCATTGTAATGGGTGTAGGATCAGTTATACTATGTATAACTGACCACACAGTTATACTGTGTATAACTGTGTGGGGCTATATTCCACACAATATTAGGTCCAGTGTACACATTGGTATATGTACACTGGACCTAATATTGTGTGGAATATAGCGTCTAGATACACTGTGTAGGATATATGAAGTCTAAATATATACTGTGTGTGTGTGTGTGTGGTGTGTGTGTTGTGTGTTGTGTGTGTGTGTGTGTGTGTGTGTGTGTTTGTTGTGTGTGTGTGTAGGGCCCATTGAGGTGGTTTAAGGTCCCTCTGTACATTGTGTGGGAATAAATTTAGGGCCTTTAAAGACTCCGGTACATTATATCTAGGGGCCCCATACAGGATATCTAGGGACAACACAGAGTATATCAAGGGGTCCTACAGAGTATATCTAGGGATCCAAGACAGTATATCTAGGGTTCCAAGAGAGTATATCTAAGGGCCCTACAAAGTATATCTTGGGTCCCCACACGGAATATCTAGGGGCCCCATACAATATACCTAGGGCCCCTATAAGGTATGTCTGGGGTCCCACAGAGTATATCTAGTGGCCCCAGACGGTCTCTCTAGGGGCCCCACACAGTCTATCTAGGGGCCCTACACTAACTAATCTGAGTTGGGCCTTATCAGCTGAAGCGTGTTGCCAATTAGCATATTAACTGTGGGTATAATCACCACGTTGAGCTGGGTGATAGGGGCCTCAACCCCCTTCCTCCCTCTCTCCTGTCCTCTATCAAGCCTTCTCCTCTCCCTTATTCCTCTCCTACTGGCCCTCTATTCAACCTCATTTCTCTCTCTCTCTCTCTCTCTCTATCTCTCTCTCTCTGGTCCGTTGTTCCATTCTTCCTCCTTCTTTCTCTCGTTTCTCCTTCCTTTCTTCCCTCCCGCTTTATAATCCCTTTCAACCCTTCTTCCCTCTCTTTTTTCCTCCCATTCTTCCCTTCCACTCCTTCCATTCCACTCTCTCTCCCCCTTTTACTCCCTCTTACCTCCATCACTCTGGTTAATACTCCCTCCCTCCCATCTTCATTTTCCCCTTTCCATCTCTACCTCCACCTTTCCAGCTCTGTCTTCAACTTTTCCTATCTTACTCCTCTCTCTTTCCTTTCTTATTCTCTCAAATGCAATATATTTACTTATTTTATAATTATTTCTCTTTTAAGTCTCTCATTCTTTATATGTTATTTCCAATTTATTTGTCTTAATTAAGCATTAGACTCGTGTGCAACATCTGGGTATCTTTATTGTAGACGTTTCGCCCTCCAGTGACATTATCAGTACAAGGATATAGTAGGAAGATAGAAAAACTATATTCATGAGGTAATCAGTCCCTCAGGTAAACATGAGGTAATCAATCACTCAGGTAATCATGAGGTAATCAGTCCCTCAGGTAATCATGAGGTAATCAGTCCCTCAGGTAATCATGAGGTAATCAATCCCTCAGGTAATTCATGAGGTAATCAGTCCCTCAGGTAATCATGAGATAATCATCCCTCAGGTAAACATGAGGTAATCAATCCCTCAGGTAATCATGAGGTAATCAATCCTCTCAGGTAATCATGAGGTAATCAGTCCCTCAGGTAATCATGAGGTAATCAATCCCTCAGGTAATCATGAGGTAATCAATCCCTCAGGTAATCATGAGGTAATCAGTCCCTCAGGTAATCATGAGGTAATCAATCCCTCAGGTAATCATGAGGTAAATCATCCCTCAGTAATCATGAGGTAATCAATCCCTCAGGTAATCATGAGGTAATCAATCCCTTCAGGTAATCATGAGGTAATCAATCCCTCAGGTAATCATGAGAATATCAATCCCTCAGGTAATCATGAGGTAATCAGTCCCTCAGGTAATCATGAGGTAATCAGTCCCTCAGGTAATCATGAGGTAATCAATCCCTCAGGTAATCATGAGGTAATCAGTCCCTCAGGTAATCATGAGGTAATCATCCCTCAGGTAATCATGAGGTAATCAGTCCCTCAGGTAATCATGAGGTAATCAATCCCTCAGGTAATCATGAGGTAATCAATCCCTCAGGTAATCATGAGGTAATCAATCCCTCAGGTAATCATGAGGTAATCAGTCCCTCAGGTAATCATGAGGTAATCAGTCCCTCAGGTAATCATAAGGTAATCAATCCCTCAGGTAATCATGAGGTAATCAGTCCCTCATGTAATCATGAGGTAATCAGTCCCTCAGGTAATCATGAGGTAATCAATCCCTCAGGTAATCATGAGGTAATCAGTCCCTCAGGTAATCATGAGGTAATCAGTCCCTCAGGTAATCATGAGGTAATCAGTCCCTCAGGTAATCATGAGGTAATCAGTCCCTCAGGTAATCATGAGGTAATCAGTCCCTCAGGTAATCATAAGGTAATCAATCCCTCAGGTAATCATGAGGTAATCAGTCCCTCATGTAATCATAGGTAAACAGTCCTCAGGTAATCATGGTAATCAATCCTCAGGTAATCATGAGGTAATCAGTCCCTCAGGTATCATGAAAAGGGAATCAGTCCTCAGTTTAATCATGAGTAATCAATCCCAGGTAATCATGAGGTAATCAATCCCTCAGGTAATATGAGTAATCAGTCCTCAGGTAATTATGAGTAATCAGTCCCTAGTTAATCATGAGGTAAATCATCCCTCAGTAATCATAGGAATCAGTCCTAGGTAATCTGAAGGTAATCAGTCCCTCAGGTAATCATGAGGTAATCTAGTCCCATCAGGTAATCATAGAGGTAATCAGATCCTCAGGTAATCATGAGTGTAATCAGTCCCTCAGTTAATCATGAGTAATCAGTCCCTAGTAATCTGGTAATTCAGTCTCCTAGGTAATCATGAGGTAATCAGTCCCTCCAGGTAATCATGAGGTAATCAGTCCTCAGGCTAATTCATGAGTAATCAGTCCCTCAGTAATCATGAGGTAATAATTTCCATAGGTAGATGCATGAGGAATCAGCAGGAATAATCTGACTTTATAAATAGAATTGTTTTTTTAAAACAGGTGAGTGCCAACAGGGAATAACCCCTGACTTGAGGTTAGAAGGCGGAAAAGAATTATTTAAAAAGGCTTGGGAGGTGGTACACATAGATAATTCTGGAATGGTTTCCCAAAATGCAACAAGCTTTTTCTTGTGATTTCATGCTGAAAAATGGGTATGGGGGGAAAAAACCTCTTTTATTTTGATTTGGGGCCAAGGAGCTTTTTAAAATTCGTCGGGGAAATTTTTTCCAAAAAGGGTCGTTTTAAACAAAAATTCCTTAAAAAAAACTGGGTTTTGATTCCCGGGAAAGGTTTAAAAGGAAAAAAGGAGGAAGGGGAATTAAAAATTTTTATTAGTTAGAGAGGTAAAAAGGTAAAAAGAAAAGAGTTTTAGGTAAAGTTAAGGTGAAAATAAAAAGGTTTTTAGTTTTAAAGTAAGATAGGGACAAGATAGGCCCACTCAAAGTTCGGGTCAGCTCATGACAGATAGGAAATGTGTAAATTTTTAACAATACTTCCTCCTTTTTAAAGGAGATACCACGTATCCGAAGATAAATTAGTAGAACAGGACGATAATAAATGTGCACATTAGGGTCACAAGTGACATGGTCTTAGGCAAATAGATAAATTAAAACCTAACAATCCCCGGCCCTGATGAACTGTATGCAAGGGTTTCTAAGGAAGTAAAGAGAGCTTAGCACACCTTGGCTAATCTTTTCAACATATCCTACAAACTGCATGGTGCCAGATAAGTGGAAAATGGCAAAGTGATACCATTTTAAACAGTGACAGGTCCTTAGCTTCGACTATAGACCATAAGCTAACCTCCATAGTGAAAATTTATGGAATATAATTGCCGAGGCAGTTCGTAGCCACCTGAAAGCAAATAATTAATCAACAATCTCAGCATGGTTTTACAAAGGGGCGTTCCTGCCATTACGATTTAAAATTAACTTTTTTCACTAAGGTATTTGAGAGGTAGATCATGGTATGAATATGATATTGTGAATGGACTTCATAGGCTTTTGAAGGGTCCCACATCGAACTTTGAGGAAAATTAAAGCACATGGAATAGGAGGAGAAATTTTTTCCTGGATAGAGGCTGGTTGACAAATGGCAGCGGGAGAGTTTGCATAAATGGGGAGAATCAGGGGGGGGGAAAGCGGTCCGGGTGTTCCACAGGGGTCAGGTTGGGCCCCTGCTGTTCACAATCTACATAAGACATAGATGAGGCATAAAGACGAATCGGAATTTTGCGATACACAAATTTAGGCCGTCGAATTCATTCTGACGAGGACATTCGAGCACTCAGGAGGATTTGAATAGACTGATGCAGGGGTCGGAGAAGTGGCAGATCAGTTTAATATAGACAAATGCAAAGTTCTAAATGGGGGGGACAGGACAATAACCTGCACATATAAACTAAATAATGTAATTTAATATTACGGATTGCAAAAAGATTTAGGAGTTCGGGTTTTAGCAGTAATTGAAACAAGACACAGTGCATAAGTGTTTCGCAATAAGCTAATAGATCCTTGGCTTCATATCAAGAAGCATAAATAATGGAGTCCCAGTTGTTTTCACCCTATAACATCCTTGGTTAGGCCTCTTTAGATTATGTGCACAGTTTTGGTCACCGTATACAGAATGATAAATTCTCTGGAAAATGTACAAAGGAGGATGACAAGGATGATTCCCATGTATCAGAAACCTTCCCTATGAGATAGACTAAGGGCCCTGAAACGCACTCTCTAGAAAGACGTAGAATAGGGGGGTTTATGAATGAGGTTTAAAGGAAGACAGGAATAATAAGGGGAGTAAATAGTGTCTGAAAATATCTAGCCTGACAGGACTCGCGCAATGGTTTTAAGTTGGAAAAATTCAATTCAGGAGGGAAAATAGGAAAGTACTGGTTTGGTAATAGAGTGTGGTTGAGGGGAACAAACTCCCAAGTCCCGTATAGAGGCCAGAACGTTTGTGTACTTTAAAAATGGGTTGATAAATACTGAGAATGTGGGTGGGTGAGTGGACCGATAGCTTGTGCTAAACAGTCCGGTTGCCGTTTCCTCCCTTAAGTCAATGTGACCTGACCTACTAGTTGGGTCATTGGCTTAACCCGGTGGGGACTTGGACCTCCTCGCTTTGGCCAGTAGGCCTTCTGCAATGTCTTCGTCTTATGTTCTTATGTTCTTATATACAACAGACAGGTGAGGTCAGCAGTGTACACACCTGACAAATGTGGAGTATGTTTACTGAAGGTCGACAAGTGAAGAATTCCTTGTAATAAGACCCTATGATGTTGCTGTGGCTGACAGGAATGTAGATAAATGTTTCTGAGAACCATGGTTCTCAGAACCATTTGTCTACAAGAATTTGAAAGTTCAGGACTATGGTGCTCTTCAACCCCAAGACTGAGGGACTGACTACCTCATCCATTGTATGCAGTTCTACTGTCTTCCCATAATATCCTTGAATTTCAGAGTCACATACGTCAGATTTTCACTGTTTAAGCTGTCTTCAACAGTCACCTTTTCACTGTCACTACAACACTGATGTGTGTGTAAGATAATGAGTTTAAATTTAACCTTATTTTCTCCTTTCCACTGAAATTCTCCCACCTTCTCTACCCCAGTGGGTTTCTTCAGTCACATACAGAGGCAGTACGGTAGTAAAGATGAGACAATCAGTCTATCAAATCTTGGAGAAATAATTCATTCGTATTAATCTTGGTATAATTACCGACAATATGTTAAGTATAAGGACAAAAGCAACTAATGTGATATTTTACTGTGGCAACATTTCGCTCTCCAGGAGCGTTATTAAGCCGTTACCGGCTTGATAAAGCCGGTAACGGCTTTATTAACAACGTTGTTTGCATTTCGTCTGTAGCAGAGAATAACTCGGGGCCTCCTACGAGAGAATAACTCGGGGCCTCCTACGAGAGAATAACTCGGGGCCTCCTACGAGAGAATAACTCGGGGCCTCCTACGAGAGAATAACTCGGGGGGGGCCCCTACGAGAGAATAACTCGGGGCCTCCTACGAGAAAAATAACTCGGGGCCTCCTACGAGAGAATAACTCGGGGCCTCCTACGAGAGAATAACTCGGGGCCTCCTACGAGAGAATAACTCGGGGCCTCCTACGAGAGAATAACTCGGGGCCTCCTACGAGAGAATAACTCGGGGCCTCCTACGAGAGAATAACTCGGGGCCTCCTACGAGAGAATAACTCGGGGCCTCCTACGAGATAATAAATCGGGGCCTCCTACGAGAGAATAACTCGGGGCCTCCTACGAGAGAATAACTCGGGGCCTCCTACGAGAGAATAACTCGGGGCCTCCTACGAGAGAATAACTCGGGCCTCCTACGAGAGAATAACTCGGGGCCTCCTACGAGAGAATAACTCGGGGCCTCCTACGAGAGAATAACTCGGGGCCTCCTACGAGAGAATAACTCGGGGCCTCCTACGAGAGAATAACTCGGGCCTCCTACGAGAGAATAACTCGGGGCCTCCTACGAGAGAATAACTCGGGGCCTCCTACGAGAGAATAACTCGGGGCCTCCTACGAGAGAATAACTCGGGGCCTCCTACGAGAGAAAAATCTCGGGGCCTCCTACGAGAGAAACACTGTACCTGAGGAATGATACACTGGTCACATATTTACTTACCTGCTGTACGTGCTGCCTGAGCCAGCAGGTGTAGAGGGAACAGCGGCAGCAGGTGTCTTAACGATATGTGTTTCCACGCGTACCGGGGATCGAACAACGAACCTCAGAGTGTGAGCTGAGTGCGCTACCGAGCGACGAGGTTATTAACTGAAGAGAAATCGAGCCTCCGGCAGTTCTTGCGCCGGGTAACCCTTATGGGTTTAGCACATCAAAAAAATATTAACATTCCTAGAATATGTGAGAAATCACGAAAGGGCTTGGAATTTCATTTTTCTCTTCAACATTCCCGCAGTGAAAAGCAGGGGCGCCACGAGTATACTGAAAAAGAAAATAAGTGTCAGGGGTCAAAGACTGTTAAACTGCCTCCCAGCATCATAAGGGGGATTACCAATAGACCCCTGACTCTCTTCGAGAAGGCGCCGGACAAGCACCTGAAGTCAGTACCCGACCAGCCGGGCTGTGGTTCGTACATCAGTTTGCAAGAGGCCAGCGGCAACAACCTGATGGATCAGACCCTGGTCCACCACGAGGCCTGGTCTCAGACCAGGCCGCGGGGGCGCTGACCTGCCAAAAACTCATTTTAATTTAATCTTCTGTTTCTCCCAACCTTCACTAGTGTATATACTGGCGCCCTTACCTTCGTGTGTTAGTGTGAGGCTTGTTAATGGACCAAGTTAGACCGAAACGTCGTAATAAGTATCTTGTGCTGGTTGTGTATTGTTTCGGTCATGGTATTCTGCCTAATATATTCTGATCAAGGGTCATTATTCCCTTCTTCACTATATGTTAATTACCCTTTAAAACATGAGTTGCTGACGGCGAAAGGATTCTAACTCACTTCCAACAAAAAACTGAACAATTTACGAAATAACGCAGTTGAGTAGTTTTATACACACGAATATAGTGTATACTGGATGTAAGATTTTCATGTTATCTTACGTGTTTATGAGAAAGGAATTATAACAATCTTGGCAGTGTGCGAAACGATTAACATGGCTACGTTTCACTCACGTGACTAAACGGTATTACCTCCCTGGGTAGTTGCTAACTACCAGTTATTATTTTGTTATTGCTTATACTATTTTACTACTACTACTACTATTACTACTACTACTACTACTGCTACAACTATTACTACTACAGTATCTAATACAACGACACTATTACAACTATTACTATAATTACTACTAGTATGACTATTGCTACTACTAGACTACTACCCTATTACTGTACCCACTACTATTGCCCCCTACTATTTACTACTATACTACTATATGCTACTACTACGCTATTACTATTACTACTACTATATTGCTACTACTACTTTGCTACTATTACTACTACTGCTACTATTACTACTACTACTATTACTACTACTACTGCCTACTACTACTATTACTACTACTACTATTGTGATATAGTTCAGCAGGGCTGGTGAGGTCTCTGGGGAGACTTAATTATATGGTCACCTTGCCTTGGCAAGTGGCTAAGCAGCCACGCCTTTTCGGTTTAAGTCTCAGCTCCTTTGTTCGTCACTGGCGTCAGATCTCGGCGTCAGGTCGTAACACGTGGTGCACACCCCATTGTGGAGGGTGCTTCGACCACCATATAAGCCCAAGGAAGAGCATGATTGAGGGACAGCACACACCACACAGACCAGCACACCGTACAGCGGGAGCATCGACACCATGCCCAGCCCTTCTAGGGTAGGGTAGGTGCCTGAGCCAGGGCTTTCAGCTCACAAGACTGTCATTCCATTAGCCTCCCTGGGGAGGGGATGGCAGACCAGAGAGGCCTAGCTTCTCCCTACGAGCTCCGTGAGGACGGGGAATGTGGCTAGGCCTGAGGACAGTTGGTCCCGGAGATGAGGAATACGATCGACACCATGCCCAGCCCTTCTAGGGTGGGGTTGGTGCCTGAGCCCGAGCTTGTAGCTCACAAGATGAGAGGGTACTTGTGCCTCCTCCAATGGAAGACTTAGGTCTCAAACACTCCCTAGACAGGGAGCCAGTGCCGGGCCACCAATTGGAAAAGGCCCGGGCCGGGAAAATACCGGCGAACCTTCAACAACAATGATCGAGGGACTTCGAGCGGAGCTGCTGCTGGGGTGCAGGGCTCGGGAGAAGGCTGCTGAAGTCTCTGAAGGAGGCTGTTGGAGACATTGGGCAGAGTACTGGCTTGGAGCAGTACTCGTGCTGTATAGGTCTTGGGACCTGTGGCTTAGTTATGTGGTGAACTGTCCTCTGAACCATATTGTAAGTTACATCCATTTTCGTCTCACTGCTTATGTGTATCGTCCCCATTTATCTAAACACAACAATGTACTCCTGTTCCAAAATATATTATTGTACAAGGACTTAATAATAAACTGTGTTCGGGTTGAATAGTAATATTCACTGTCCCCGTTATTTACTCATTTCTCCATTTATTTTATTTCCAGTAGTGAGAGGGTGAGTAGTGTGTGAGTAGGTGTGAGAGGTGATGTATGTTGTAATCCCAGTGAGGTGATGGTATAGTCTGGTATAGTCACCAGTGAGAGGTGATGGTATAGTCTGGTATAGTCACCAGTGACCTTACAGTAGTGTGGTGAGTAGAGTGATGAGAGGTGATGGTATAGTCTGGTATAGTCACCAGTGACCTCACATTAGGGTGATAGAGTATGGAGGTAGGTTAGTCTGGTAAGTCACAGTGACTCACATTACTTACCTCCGCTATCATCTCTCCTACCACCTCGCCTACCACCTCGCCTACCACCTCGCCTACACCTCGCCTGCCACCTCGCCTACCACCTCGCCTACCACCTCGCCTACCACCTCGCCTACCACCTCGCCTACCACCTCGCCTACCACCTCGCCTACCACCTCGCCACCACCCCCGCCTGCCCCCTCGCCTGCCCCTCCCTGCCCCCTCGCCTACCCCTTTGCCCACCCCCTTTGCCTACCCCCGCCTCCACCTCGCCCACCACCTCGCCTGCCCCGGCCTACCACCTCGCCTACCACCTCGCCCCCACCTCGCTACCACCTTTGCCCACCCCTCTCGCCTGCCCCCCGCGCCCCTCGCCTACCACCTCGCCTTCCCCTCGCCTGCCACCTCGCCCCCACTCGCCTACCCCGTGCCTACCCCCGCCTACCACCTGCCTGCCACCTCGCCTCCACCTCCCCCGCCACCTCGCCCCACCTCGCCCCACCCCCCGCCTGCCACCTCCCTACCACCCCGCCTACCCCCCGCCTCCCCTCGCCTACCACCTCGCCTTCCACCTCGCCCACCACCCCCCCCCCCCCCACCTCGCCTACCACCTCGCCTACCACCTCGCCTACCACTCGCCCACCACCTTTCGCCTCCACCCCGCCTTCCACCTCCCTTCCCACCCCGCCTACCCCTCGCCACCCCTCCCTCACCTCGCCTACCACGGCGCCTACCACCTCGCCCATCACTTCGCCTACCCCGCCTACCCCTCGCCCACCACCTCGCCTACCACCTCGCCCGCCACCTCGCCCCACCCCTCGCCTACCACCTCGCCCCCCACCTCCCTGCCACCCGCCTACACCTCGCCTACCCCCTCGCCCACCCCCTCGCCTGCCACCTCGCCTACCCCCGCCTAACCCCCCTTTGCCTACCAATCGCCTTCCCCCCCGCCTTCCACCCGCCTACCCCCTCGCCTACCCGGGGCCTACCACCTCGCCTTCCTTCGCCTACCCCCCGCCCACCACCTCGCCTACCACCTCGCCTACCACCTCGCCTACCACCTCGCCCACCACCTCGCCTACCACCTCGCCGCCCCTCGCCCGCCACCGGGCCACCCCCCTCGCCTGCCACCCGCCCACCCCCTCGCCCGGGCCCCCTGCCTACCACCTCGCCTACCACCCGCACCCCCCTACCACCTCGCCCACCACCTCGCCGCCACCTCGCCGCCACCCCCCCCCCGCCTCCACCCCCGCCCACCCCCCGGCCCCGCCACCTCGCCTACCACCTCGCCTACCACCTCGCCTGCCACCTCGCCCGCCACCTCGCCCCCACCTCGCCCACCCCCTCGCCTACCCCCTCGCCTACCACCTCGCCTGCCACCTCGCCTACCCCCCCTACCACCTCCCTACCCCTCGCCCTTCCACCTCGCCTCCACCTCGCCACCACCCGCCTACCCCCTCGCCTGCCCCTCGCCCACCACCGCCTACCAACTCGCCTACCACCCGCCTACCACCTCGCCTTTCCCCCTCGCCTGCCCCCTCGGGTACCACCCCGCCTCCACCTCGCCTGCCACCTCCTGCCACCCCGCCCACCACCTCGCCTAAAACCCTCGCCTACCACCTCGCCGCCACCCGCCTGCCCCCTCGCCGCCACCGCCCCCCGCCACCCGCCTACCACCTCGCCCACCACCTCGCTACCCCTCGCCTACCACCGCCCCCACCTCGCCGCCCCTCGCCCACCTTGCCCACCACCTGCCTACCACCTCGCCACCACCCCCTAACCTCGCCTACCACCCGCCTGCCACCTCGCCCCCACCACCGCCACCACCTCCCCTACCACCTCGCCCACCCCCTCGCCCTTTCCCCCTCGCCTGCCACCTCCCTCCACCTCCCTCACCTCCCTCCCCCTCGCCTGCCACCTCCCTGCCACCTCGCCTGCCCCTTCGCCTCCCCCTCGCCTACCCCCTGCCTCCACCCCGCCTCCACCCCTACCACCTCGCCTTCCCCCCTCGCCTGCCACCTCGCCCACCCCTCGCCGCCACCTGCCACCCCCTGCCTGCCACCTCGCCCAACCTCGCCTGCCCCCTCGCCTGCCACCTCGCCCCCTCGCCTACCACCTCGCCCGCCCCCTCGCCTCCCCCTCGCCTCCCCTCGCCCACCCCCGCCTCCCCTCGCCACCCCCTCGCCTACCACCTCGCCTACCACCCCGCCCGCCCCCTCGCCTACCACCTCGCCTCCCCCCGCTACCACCTCGCCTACCACCTGCCTGCCACCTCGCCTCCCCCCCGCCTACCCCTCGCCTGCCCCCTCGCCTACCACCTCGCCGCCACCCCCTACCACCTCGCCTGCCACCTCGCCTACCACCCGAAGCCACCTCCCCCCACCTGCCTACCACCTCGCCACCCCTCGCCGCCCCCTTCGCCTGCCCCCCGCCTCCACCTGCCTACCACCTCGCCCACCACCCGCCACCCCTCCCTCCACTCGCCTCCCCCCGCCTGCCACCTCGCCCCCACCTCGCTACCACCTCGCCTACCACCCCGCCTACCACCCCGCCCACCCCCTCGCCCGCCCCCTCGCCTAACCCCCTCGCCTACCACCTGCCCCACCACCTCGCCTACCACCTCGCTCCACCCCGCCTACCACCTCGCCTACCACCTCCCTACCACCCCGCCTACCATCGCCCACCACCTCGCCCCACCTCGCCTACCACCTCGCCTACCACCCCCCTACCACCTCCCACCACCTCCCTCCTATCCCCTGGCCCACTTCCCCCGTTTACTCATATATTCTCCAATTCCCCCAGCATCACATACCCCCCACATGACACTTTATACTACTCTATTGTACTGCTACTACTATCTATTTACTACGTTCTACTATACTACGCTACTACTACTATTACTTTACTACTATGTTGTACACTACTACTGCTACTACTACTACTACTGAACCCCTAACTCTCATTACTCTACTGTTGCTACAACTACTACTGTACCACACTACACCCATTACTACTATGTTGCTACTACTACTGCTACTACTTTTTCTACTAACGTTGCTCTCTATACTACTGTACCATACTACTCTTATTACTACTACTGTTGCTACTACTACTACTACTGCTACCACTACTACTACTCTATTACTACTACTGTTGCTACTACTACTACTACTGCTACCACTACTACTACTCTATTACTACTACTGTTGCTACTACTACTACTACTGCTACCACTACTACTACCTATTACTACTACTGTTGCTACTACTACTGCTACTACTATTTTACTACTACTACTGTTGCTACTACTACTACTACTACTACTGCTACCACTACTACTACTCTATTACTACTACTGTTGCTGCTACTACTACTGCTACTACTACTACTGCTGCTGTATTACTACTACTACTATACTACTACTGCTACTACTACTACTGTTGCTACTACTACTAATGCTACTACTACTACTGCTACTACTACTACTGTTGCTACTATATTACTACTACTACTATACTACTACTGCTACTACTACTACTGTTGCTACTACTACTAATGCTACTACTACTAATGCTACTACTACTACTGCTGCTACTATATTACTACTATTACTATACTACTACTGCTACTACTACTACTACTACTACTACTACTACTGCTACTACTACTACTACTTATGTTGCTACTACTACTACTACTGCTACTACTACTACTATTACTACTAATGTTGCTACTACTACTACTACTGCTACTACTACTACTGCTACTACTACTACTACTACTGCTACTACTACTACTATTACTACTTCTGTTGCTACTACTAGTACTACTACTGCTACTACTACTACTACTGCTACTACTACTACTATTACTACTACTGTTGC
>NC_069494.1:9912731-10052808 GCF_026875155.1 Cherax quadricarinatus
ATGTATAATCCCTACGTATGCCCATGCAGTGAAAGTTATACCCATGATGTTATAACCCTACTGTATGCCCATGCTCGGAAAGTTATAACCCATGATGTATAACCCTACTGTATGCCCATGCCCGTGAAAGTTATTCCCATGATGTAAAACCCCCTACTGTATGCCCATGCACGTGAAAGTATCCCCATGATGTAAAAACCCTACTGTATGCCCATGCACGTGAAAGTTATACCCATGATGAAAAAACCCTTTACTGTATGCCCATGCACGTGAAAGTTATACCCATGATGTATAACCCTACTGTATGCCCATGCTCGTGAAAGTTATACCCATGATGTATAACCCTACTGTATGCCCATGCTCGTGAAAGTTATACCATGATGTATAACCCACTGTATGCCCATGCTCGTGAAAGTTATACCCATGATGTGTAACCCTACTGTATGCCCATGCTCGTGAAAGTTATACCCATGATGTATAACCTTACTGTATGCCCATGCTCGTGAAAGTTATACCCATGATGTATAACCATACTGTATGCCCATGCACGTGAAAAGTTTATACCCATGATTATAACCCTACTGTATGCCCATGCTCGTGAAAGTTATACCCATGATGTATAACCCTACTGTATGCCCATGCACGTGAAAGTTATACCCATGATGTATAACCCTACTGTATGCCCATGCTCGTGAAAGTTATACCCATGATGTATAACCCTACTGTATGCCCATGCTCGTGAAAGTTATACCCATGAAGTATAACCCTACTGTATGCCCATGCTCGTGAAAGTTATACCCATGATGTATAACCCTACTGTATGCCCATGCTCGCGAAAGTTATACCCATGATGTATAACCCTACTGTATGCCCATGCACGTGAAATTTATCCCATGATGTATAACCCTACTGTTGCCCATGCTCCGTGAAAGTTATACCCATAATGTATAACCCTACTGTATGCCCATGCTCGTGAAAGTTATACCCATGATGTATAACCCTACTGTATGCCCATGCTCGTGAAAGTTATACCCATGATGTATAACCCTACTGTATGCCATGCTCGTGAAAGTTATACCATGATGTAAAACCCCTTTATTTGTTGCCCATGCACGTGAAAGTTATACCCATAATGTATAACCCTACTGTATGCCCATGCACGGAAAGTTATCCCCATAATGTATAACCCTACTGTATGCCCATGCACGTGAAAGTTATACCAATAATGTATAACCCTACTGTATGCCCATGCACGTGAAAGTTATACCCATAATGTATAACCCTACTGTATGCCCATGCTCGTGAAGTTATACCCATGATGTATAACCCTACTGTATGCCCATGCACGTGAAAGTTATACCCATAATGTATAACCCTACTGTATGCCCATGCTCTTTGAATTTAACCCATGATGTATAACCCTACTGTAATGCCCATGCAGTGAAAGTTATACCCATAATGTAAAACCCCTACTGTATGCCCATGCTCGTGAAGTTATACCCACGATGTATAACCCTACTGTGTGCCCATGCTCGTGAAAGTTATACCCATGATGTATAACCCTACTGTATGCCCATGCTCGTGAAAGTTATACCCATAATGTATAACCCCATTGTATGCCCATGCACGTGAAAGTTATATTCATAACGTATAACCCCTGTAACCATGCCAGCGTGAAAGTTAAAACCCAAATGTATAACCCATGTATCCCCATGCACGTGAAAGTTATACCATAATGTATAACCCATTGTATGCCCATGCACGTGAAAGTTATACCCATAATGTATAACCCTACTGTATGCCCATGCTCGTGAAAGTTATACCCATAAAGTATAACCCCATTGTATGCCCATGCACGTGAAAGTTATACCCATGATGTATAACCCTACTGTATGCCCATGCTCGTGAAATTTATACCCATGATGTACAACGCTACTGTTTGCCCATGCACGTGAAAGTTATACCCATGATGTATAACCCTACTGTATGCCCATGCTCGTGAAAGGAAAAGTGCAGAGTGCGGCATAAGTTTCTGATGCGCTTAAATATTAAATATAAAGATTTGAGCTGAACCAGGAGAGAGCATCACAAGGCATCAGAGGACATTATGTATTCTCTTTAAACAAATGGAGCAAATTAGGACAATCAGAGGTCAAAAATAACTCATATCCTTGAGAGTTTACCTGGAGGGAGTTCCGGGGGTCAACGCCCCCGCGGCCCGGTCTGTGACCAGGCCTCCTGGTGGATCAGAGCTTGATCAACCAGGCTGTTACTGCTGGCTGCACGCAAACCAACGTACGAGCCACAGCCCGGCTCGTCAGGAACCGACTTTAGGTGCTTCTCCAGTGCCAGCTTGAAGACTGCCAGGGGTCTGTTGGTAATCCCCTTTATGTATGCTGGGAGGCAGTTGAACAGTCTCGGGCCCCTGACACTTATTGTATGGTCTCTTAACGTGCTGCGCTAAGAAACACCAACTTTGAGGCCAAACTGAAGAGATATTTTGTGGTTATCTCTGAGAGGCCACCATCCTAAAATACACAAGCACGTTAAGTTCACCATCCTAAAATACACAAGCACGTTAAGTTCACCATCCTAAAAACACAAGCACGTTTTAAATCCACCATCCTAAAATACACAAGCACGTTAAGTACACCATCCTAAAATACACAAGCACGTTAAGTTCACCATCCTAAAATACACAAGCACGTTAAGTTCACCATCCTAAAATACACAAGCACGTTAAGTTCACCATCCTAAAATACACAAGCACGTTAAGTCCACCATCCTAAAATACACAAGCACGTTAAGTCCACCATCCTAAAATACACAAGCACGTTAAGTCCACCATCCTAAAATACACAAGCACGTTAAGTTCACCATCCTAAAATACACAAGCACGTTAAGTTCACCATCCTAAAATACACAAGCACGTTAAGTTCACCAAACCTAAAATACACAACACGTCAAGTCCCCATCCTAAAATACACAGCCGTTAAGTACACCACCCTAAAAAACACAAGCACGTTAAGTCCACCATCCTAAAATACACAAGCACGTTAAGTCCACCATCCTAAAATACACAAGCACGTTAAGTCCACCATCCTAAAATACACGAGCACGTTAAGTACACCATCCTAAAATACACAAGCACGTTAAGTTCACCATCCTAAAATGCACAAGCACGTTAAGTCCACCATCCTAAAATACACAAGCACGTTAAGTCCACCATCCTAAAATACACAAGCACGTTAAGTTCACCATCCTAAAATACACAAGCACGTTTTAAATCCACCATCCTAAAATACACGAGCACGTTAAGTACACCATCCTAAAATACACAAGCACGTTAAGTTCCCCCATCCTAAAAATACACAAGCACGTTAAGTCCCCCCATCCTAAAATACACAAGCATGTTAAATCCACCATCCTAAAATGCACAACCTTAAGTCCACCTCCTAAAATGCACAAGCACGTTAAGTCCACCATCCTAAAATACACAAGCACGTTAAGTCCACCATCCTAAAATGCACAAGCACGTTAAGTCCACCATCCTAAAATGCACAAGCACGTTAAGTTCACCATCCTAAAATGCACAAGCACGTTAAGTCCACCATCCTAAAATGCACAAGCACGTTAAGTCCACCATCCTAAAATACACAAGCACGTTAAGTTCACCATCCTAAAATGCACAAGCACGTTAAGTTCCCCCATCCTAAAATACACAAAGCACGTTAAGTTCACCATCCTAAAATGCACAAGCACGTTAAGTCCACCATCCTAAAATACACAAGCACGTTAAGTTCACCATCCTAAAATGCACAAGCACGTTAAGTCCACCATCCTAAAATGCACAAGCACGTTAAGTTCACCATCCTAAAATGCACAAGCACGTTAAGTTCACCATCCTAAAATACACAAGCACGTTAAGTTTAAAACTGCAGTCAGTTGGTGTAGTTGTGAACTTAACCTTCCTTTTAAAGGTGATACCAGTTTGCGAGCTGCCAGCAGTAACAGCCTGGTTGATCATACTCTGATCCACCACGAGACCTGGTCTCAGACTTGGCCGCGGGGGCGTTGATCCCCGAAACTCTCTCCAGGTATACTTCAGGTATACTTCAGGTATACTCCAGGTATAATCCAGGTATACTCAGGTATAATCCAGGTATAATCCGGGTATACTCCATGTACACTCCAGGTATAACCCAGGTATAATCCAGGTATACTCCATGTATACTCCAGGTATAATCCAGGTATAATCCAGGTATAATCCAGGAATACTCCAGGAATACTCCAGGTATACTCCAGGTATAATCCAGGTATACTCCAGGTATAATCTAGGTATAATCCAGGTATAATCCAGGTATAATCCATGTATGATCCAGGTATACTTCAGGTATACTTCAGGTATACTCCAGGTATAATCCAAGTATACTCAGGTATAATCCAGGTATAATCCGGGTATACTCCATGTACACTCCAGGTATAACCCAGGTATAATCCAGGTATACTCCATGTATACTCCAGGTATAATCCAGGTATAATCCAGGTATAATCCAGGAATACTCCAGGTATACTCCAGGTATAATCCAGGTATACTCCAGGTATAATCCAGGTATAATCTAGGTATAATCCAGGTATAATCCAGGTATAATCCATGTATGATCCAGGTATACTCCAGGTATAATTCAGGTATACTCCAGGTATAATCTAGGTATAATCCAGGTATACTCCAGTTATAATCCAGGTATACTCCAGGTATAATCCAGGTATACTCCAGGTATAATCCAGGTATAATCCAGGTATACTCCAGATATACTCCAGGTATACTCCAGGTATACTCCAGGTATACTTCAGGTATGCTTCAGGTATACTCCAGGTATACTTCAGGAATGCTTCAGGTATACTCCAGGTATACTCCAGGTATACTCCAGGTATACTTCAGGTATACTCCAAGTATACTCCAGGTATACTCCAGGTATACTCCAGGTATTCTCCAGGTATACTCCAGGTATACTCCAGGTATACTCCAGGTATGCTTCAGGTATGCTCCGGGTATACTCCAGGTATGCTTCAGGTATACTCCAGGTATACTCCAGGTATACTTCAGGTATACTTCAGGTATACTCCAGGTATACTCCAGGTATACTCCAGGTATACTTCAGGTATATTCCAGGTATACTTCAGGTATACTTCAGGTATACTTCAGGTATACTCCAGGTATACTTCAGGTATACTCCAGGTATACTCCAGGTATACTTCAGGTATACTCCAGGTATACTTCAGGTATACTCCAGGTATACTCCAGGTATACTCCAGGTATACTTCAGGTATACTCCAGGTATAATCCAGGTATACTCGAGGTATAATCCAGGTATAATCCATGTATACTCCAGGTATACTCCAGGTATAATCCAGGTATACTCCAGGTATAATCCAGGTATACTCCAGGTATACTCCAGGTATACTCCAGTTATAATCCAGGTATAATCCAGGTATAATCCAGGTATACTCCAGGTATACTCGAGGTATACTCCAGGTATACTCCAGGTATACTCCAGGTATACTCCAGGTATAATCCAGGTATACTTCCGGTATATTCCAGGTATAATGCAGGTATAATCCAGGTATACTCCAGGTATACTCCAGGTATACTCCAGGTATACTCCAGGTATACTCCAGGTAGCCCAATGAGAGATTTTATCACAGGTAAATCAATATTTTTTCTTTTTTGATAAAAAAAGGGGGAATTTAGGACCTTTAAATAGCCAAAATCATTCTAATTTTTTTCTGAGATTTATCATTGATTTTTCACTTTGAAACCCGAGATTAGAATTTGAAGTTAACTGGATAAGATTATAGACGAGGGTCACACAGAATGTTATGTATATTTGGTATTGTTAACATATCGGCCGTCTCCCACCTAGGCAGGGTGGACCACCTAGGCAGGGTGGCCCACCTAGGCAGGGTGGCCCACCTAGGCAGGGTGGACCACCTAGGCAGGGTGGACCACCTAGGCAGGGTGGACCACCTAGGCAGGGTGGACCACCTAGGCAGGGTGGACCACCTAGGCAGGGTGGACCACCTAGGCAGGGTGGCCCACCTAGGCAGGGTGGCCCACCTAGGCAGGGTGGCCCACCTAGGCAGGGTAGCCCACCTAGGCAGGGTGGACCACCTAGGCAGGGTGATCCACCTAGGCAGGGTGGCCCACCAAGGCAGGGGCCCACCAAGCAGGTGGCCCCCCCAAGGCAGGGTGGCCCACCAAGCAGGGTGGCCCACCTAGGTAGGGTGGCCCACCAAGGCAGGGTGGCCCACCAAGGCAGGGTGGTCCACCAAGGCAGGGTGGCCCACCAAGGCAGGGTGGCCCGAAAAAGAAAAACTTTTACCATCATTCACTCCATCACTGTCTTGCCAGAGGCGTGTTTACACTATAGTTATAAAATTGGAACATTAACACCCCTCCTTCAGAGTGCAGACACTGTACTTCCCATCTCCAGGACTCAAGTCCCTGAACCCCTTCATAAAACTTACCTTGCTTACACTCCAACAGCACGTTAAATCCTAAAAACCATTTGTCTCCATTTACTTCTATCTAACACGCTCACGCAATGTTGATGGAATTTCCGACAATATGCTGTTGAAAATGACAAGTGCGACTAATGTGACATTTTACTGTGGGAACGTTTCGCTCTCATGCTTGACAAAGCTCCTGGAGAGCGAAACGTTGCTACAATAAAATGACACATTAGTTACACTTGTGTCCTTGCTCTTAACAAAATGAAAATACGATGTAGTCCAGACTGAGGGACTGACCCCCTCGACTGAAGAAACCTAATGTGTAGGTGACACGTTAAGTAATAAAAATACTAGACGATGTTTTATATCACTCATATACAACTACTGGCCAATGTTAGGCAGGTCCAAGTCACTCTCACTCAAACCATACCACGGGTGGGGTTAGAACCCACGATCAGAGACTTATAAAACTTAAGACCGACGCGTTATCCACTGGACCAGCTGGTACAATAAGATTCATCCAACTAAGTATATTTATACACCATAGGAAGGTTACCATAGGCCACCATTGTGACCACAAATGCAAGTTTTAATAGACCAATCTCCCGCCAGAGTGGCTGTGACGAACTCTAGCTCAACTCCCCTCAAAGCCGTCATCATGACTCACGAAATCGTAATGACTCGATTGCAAATAAACCATACCACGGGTGGGGTTAGAACCCGCGATCAGAGAGTCATAAAACTCCAGACCGACCTGGTGTGGGTTCCAGACTGGTGCTGCATACTCTAATATAGGTGTGTGTGTGTGTGTGTACTCACCTATTTCTGGTTGCAGGTGTCAAGACTCAGCTCCAGACCCTGCCTCTTCACTGATCGATACTAGGTTCTCTCTCTCCCTACTCTGTGAGCTTTATCATACCTCGTCTTAAAGCTATGTATGGTTACTTCCTCCACTACCTCACTTTCCAGACTATTCTTCTTCCTGACAACTCTATGACTGAAGAAATACTTCCTAACATCCCTTTGACTCACCTGAGTCTTCAATTTCCATTTGTGGCCCCTTGTTTCTTTGTCATCTCTCTAGAACATCCTGTCTCTGTCCACCTTATCTATTCCTCGCAAAATTTTGTATGCCTTTATCATGTCTCCCCTGTTCCTCCTGTCCTCCAGTGTCGTCAGGCCGATTTCCCTCAACCTTTCTTCGTAGGACATTTCCCTGAGCTCTGGAACTAGCCTTGTTGCAAACCTTTGCATTTTCTCTAATTTCTTAACGTGCTTGCCAAGGTGTGGGTTCCAAACAGGTGGTGCATACTCCAGTATGGGCCTGACGTACACGGTGTAGTGTTCTGAACGATTCCTTACTGAGGTATCGGAACACTATTCTTAGGAAAGCCAGGCGCCCATATGCTGCAGCAGTTATCTGGTTGATGTGCCCCTCAGGAGATGTGGTCGGTATTGTACTCACCCCAAGATTTTTCTCCTTGAGTGAGGTTTGCAGTCTTTGGCCACCTAGTCTATACTCTGTTTGCGGTTTTCTTTGTCCTTCCCCGATCTTAATGACTTTGCATTTGGAGGGGTTAAATTCGAAAAGCCAGTTGCTGGACCACGTGTCCAGCCTGTCCAGGTCTCTTTGAAGTCCTGTCTGGTCCTCATCTGATTTACTTCTTCCAATTAACTTCATATCATCTGCAAACAGGGACACTTCTGAGTCTGTCCCTTCCGTCATGTCATTCGCATATACCAAAAACAGCACTGGTCCTAGGACTGACCTCTGTGGAATCCCATTCGTCACAGGCGCCCATTGTGATACCTCATCACGTACCATGACTTGTTGTTGCCTCCCTGTCAGGTATTCACTGATCCATTGCAGTGCCTTTCCTCTTATATGTGCCTGATCCTGTAGCTTCTGCACTAATCTCTTGTGAGGAACTGTGTCGAAGGCCTTCGTGCAGTCCAGGAAAATGCAATCAACCCACCCCTCTCTCTCGTGTCTTACTTCCGTTACCTTGTCATAAAACTCCAGGAGATTTGTGTCACAGTATTTGCCTTCCATGAATCCATACTGGTTGCTATTTATAATTTTGTTCCACTCCAGGTGTTCCACCACTCTCCTCCTGATAATCTTCTCCATGACTTTGCGTACTATACACATCAATGACACTGGTCTGTAGTTCAGTACCTCGTTTTTGTTTCCTTTCTTAAAAACGGGAACAACATTTGCCGTCTTACATACCTCAGGTATTTGTCCCGTTTTGAGGGATGTGTTGAAGATCATTGTTAGTGGCACACACAGCGTCTCTGCTCCTTCTCTAAGGACCCACTGGAGATGTCCGGTCCTATCGCCTTTAAGGTATCAAGGTCACTTAGTAGTTTCTTCACCTCCTTCTCAGCTGTGTGCATGTCATCCAACACTTGTTGGTATATTCCTTGTTGATGCCCCCCTCCATTCTGTCTCCCCATAGTCGTTCCTGTCTCCAATGTAAATACTTCCTTAAATCTCGTGAATTCCTCACAGACCTCTTGATCGTTTCTTATGAGTTCCCCAACTTTTTTCGTCAGTCTGATCACCTGGTCTTTGACTGTTGTCTTCGGGTCAGACTTGACTTTCGATGCTATGTTCTTTTCGTACTGTCGCTGGGCCTCCTTCCTCATCTATGCATACTCGTTTCTGGCTCTTTAACTAATCTCCTTATTTTCCTGGGTCCTTTGCCTTCTGTATTTTTTCCATTCTCTGGTGTATTTAGTTTTTGCCTCCCTACACCTTCGGGTAAACCAAGGGCTCATTCTGGTCTTTCCATTATTTCTGTTGCCCTTGGGAACAAACCTTTCCTCTGCCTCCTTGCATTTTGTTGTTACGTATTCCATCATTTCGCTTACTGACTTTCCTACTAATTCTCTGTCCCAATGAACCTCCTGCAGGAAGTTCCTCATACCTGTGTAATCCCCTCTTTTATAGTTTGGCTTTTCCCATTCAACTCCTGTTACCCTCTCCACTTGTAACTCTATGTATTCGAAGCTCAGAACCATGTGATCACTACCTCCAAGGGACCTCTCGTATGTGATGTCCTCAATTTCTGAACTGCTCAGGGTGAACAGGAGGTCCAGTCTTGCTGGTTCATCCTCTTCTCTCTCTCTGGTAGTGTCCCTGACATGTTGATGCATGAGGTTTTCCAGTACCAGATCCATCATTTTGGATCTTCATGTGTCAGGATTCACATGTGGCTCCAGGTTTTCCCACTCAATCTCCCTGTGATTGAAATCCCCCATAACCAGTAACTTTGCTCTGCTGGAGTGAGCTCTTCGTACCACCTCAACTAGTGTGTCCACCATCGCTCTGTTCTCTTCATATTCCTCTCTTGGCCTCCTGCAGTTCTGTGGTGGATTATACATCACTGATATGACTACTTTATGTTCTCCAGACTGAATTGTACCTACTATGTAATCCTTTTCTCCAGTCTCGTCCATGCCTTCCATTTCCTCAAATCCCCATCGGTTTTTTATAAACAGTGCAACCCCTCCTCCCCCTCTGCTCATTCTATCTTTCCTCAGGATCTGATATCCCGGTGGGAAGACTGCATCTGTTGTTGTCTCGGAGAGTTTCGTTTCTGTGACTGCTATGATGTCTGGGAACTTCTCATTGATTCTTTCATGGCATTTTTAATATTTATTCGTTATTCCATCTGAGTTCCTGTACCAAACCTTTAACTTCATTTCTAAAACTGTGGTCCTGGGAGAATATTGGGTTGGGGGAGCAGGAGCCCTGGCAGGGGCCTATGGGGGTTGTGGTGGGGGTGGAGTTTGTGATGAGGGGGGTGGGGACAGAGGGACCAGTGTGTGGGTTTTGGTTTGCAGTGTTCAGTTGCACTGGCGTTGTCGTAGTTAGAGTCCTTCTGCGGGTGTTCCTGGAGAGTGAGTTTGCTCTTCCACCCGGGTCTCAGCTCTGCTCATCTTAATCATTGCCTCTCGTTCCTCCTTTCATCGTTGTACTCTCTCTTTCAGTATCATCCTTTCCTCTTGTGTTCTGTCTCAATCGAGGTACACTCTCCAGTACTCCAGTTTATCCCCTCAGTCGTGCTTTCTCCTGCAGAATCCTGGTTCATGCTAATTCTGCCTTGAAAATTGCTTTTACAACCCAATTCTCCGAAAATTTGTCACCTGGGTCATGTCATCCTCGCCTATTGCCCTCATGATGCCTTCAATCTCTTTTTTCTCCTCCTGATTTCTTTCATCATAGGTTTTCCCCCTTGACTTCCTTGAGCCCATAGACAAAAACTGACTTCTGATGTGTGTTGTGGTGTGTGTGTGTGTGTGTGTGTGTGTGTGTTCGTTCATAAGTACACATGTTTGAGACACAGTGTTCTGCCTGGCAGAGTTAATGAGAAAACTTCAACAAAGGCAGAGAGAGAGAGAGAGAGAGAGAGAGAGAGAGAGAGAGAGAGAGAGAGAGAGAGAGAGAGAGAGAGAGAGAGAATGATTGCTTCCCTCCTTCTGGCACTTAATTGCTTTGACCCAGATATTGTCCCTTCTTGCTGTAACTGAGATCATCTATAAAAATCCTCTTTCGAAGAGCTAAATGATAATAATGATAATAATAATAATGATAATAATAATCTTCATAACAGTTAGGTCTGAAAAACGAATGGGGAGGGGAGCTCCAGTGCCTTGGAATAAGAGACCATTACAGTCACCATAAAACGAGAACGACCATTACCATACAGTAATTAACATTACTGTATTTTCCCTATTCATCTTTCTCACCCACATTTCCTTGTTCATCATTCTCTCCCCAGTTTCCCTATTTATCTTTGTCTCCCCCATTTCCCTATTTATCTTTGTCTCCCCAATTTCCCTATTTATCTTTGTCTCCCCCATTTCCCTATTCATCGACTCCATTCCTCGGCCTACATTTCTCTCTCCTATTCCTCTATGTCCCATTCTTCCACATTATTTCTCTCCCTTCCCCCCCCCATTCCTCCTACCTTTAGTTTCTCTTTCTCTCTCTCTCTTTTTGTACGTCTCTGTCTACGTCTCTGTCTACATCTCTCTGTCTGCGTCTGTGTCGCTGTCTCCCTATCTCTCTGTACGTCTCTGTCTACGTCTCTGTCTACATCTCTCTGTCTGCGTCTGTGTCGCTGTCTCCCTATCTCTCTGTACGTCTCTGTCTACGTCTCTGTCTACATCTCTCTGCCTGCGTCTGTGTCGCTGTCTCTTTCTGTCTGTGTTGTGTGTGTGTCTCTCTCTCTCGGCTGGACTGTACAAAAGACACTCGTAAAAACACGGGCGTCATTCTGTCGTAAGCTGCAGGTCTGACCGTCTCTCCAGCAACCTTCTCTCTCTCTCTCTCTCTCTCTCTCTCTCTCTCTATCTATCTATCTATCTATCTCCACCTCGTAAGCCTGTTCCTCCTCCCAGCTGCTGCTAACATTGATAACAAAATTCTTAAATTTACGACTCTTACACTCCTTTAACAACTGTTATCTCTCTCTCTCTCTCTCTCTCTCTCTCTCTCTCTCTCCTCTCTCTCTCTCTCTCTCTCTCTCTCTCCCCAAACCTGCCGAGAACTAAACTTCTTATTTTTCAACGTTTTTCAGAAGAGTTGAGAGAGAGAGAGTCTTGTGACTCAACTTCCTCAACTATCATTTTGAATAGACCTTTGAGAAGAGCTGAGAAGATGGCTGGCAGTGGCCCTACCTTGGTATGTCTGGCCTTACAGCCGCACGCTCGTGTGCTCCCCACATGATAGTGTTGGGGGACAAAACTGTGTTGTTGGGCCACACTCTCTTGTTAGATGTTACTGTGTTGCATCGTACCTTGTTGGACTATACTGTGTGTTCTTAGTAATTGTGTTGCATCGTACCTTGTTGGACTATACTGTGTGTTGTTAGATATTGTGTTGCATCGTACCTTGTTGGACTATACTGTGTGTTGTTAGTAATTGTGTTGCATCGTACCTTGTTGGACTATACTGTGTGTTTGAATTAATTGTGTTGCATCGTACCTTTTGGACTATAAATGTGTGTTAGAATTGTGTTCAATCGACCTTGTTGGACTATACGTGTGTTCTTAGTAATTGTGTTGCATCGTACCTTGTTGGACTATACTGTGTGTTGTTAGACATTGTGTTGCATCGTACCTTTGGGCTATACTGTGTGTTGTAGGGTTTGTGTTGCATCGTACCTTGTTGGACTATACTGTGTGTTGTTAGATATTGTGTGCATCGTACCTTGTTGACTATACTGTGTGTTGTTAGATATTGTGTTGCATCGTACCTTGTTGGGCTATACTGTGTGTTGTTAGATATTGTGTTGCATCGTACCTTGTTGGACTATACTGTGTGTTGTTAGATATTGTGTTGCATCGTACCTTGTTGGACTATACTGTGTGTTGTTAGATATTGTGTTGCATCGTACCCTTGTTGGGTAAAACTGTGTGTTGTTAGATATTGTGTTGCATGTAAACCCTTTTTGGACTATACTGTGTGTTCTTAGTAATTGTGTTGCATCGTACCTTTTTGGCTATACTGTGTGTTGTTAGATATTGGTGCATCGTACCCTTGTAGGACTAATACTGTGGTTGTTAGATATTGGTTGCATCGTACCTTGTTGGACTATACGTGTGTGTTAGATATTGGTTCAACGTACCTTGTTGGACTAACTGTGTGTTTTAGATATTGGTGTTGCATCGTACTTGTTGGACTATACTGTGTGTTGTTAGATATTGTGTTGCATCGTACCTTGTTGGACTATACTGTGTGTTGTTAGATATTGTGTTGCATCGTACCTTGTTCGACTATACTGTGTGTTGTTAGATATTGTGTTGCATCGTACCTTGTTGGACTATACTGGTGTTGTTAGATATTGTGTTGCATCGTACCTTGTTGGACTATACTGTGTGTTGTTAGATATTGTGTTGCATCGTACTTGTTGGACTATACTGGTTGTTAGATATTGTGTTGCATCGTACCTTGTTCGACTATACTGTGTGTTGTTAGATATTGTGTTGCATCGTACCTTGTTGGACTATACTGTGTGTTGTTAGATATTGTGTTGCATCGTACCTTGGTAGGACTTATACTGTGTGTTGTTAGATATTGTGTTGCATCGTACCTTGTTCGACTATACTGTGTGTTGTTAGATATTGTGTTGCATCGTACCTTGTTGGGACTAATACTGTGTGTTGTTAGATATTGTGTTGCATGTACCTTGTACGACTATACTGTGTGTTGTGTAGATATTGTGTTGCATCGTTCCTTGTTGGACTATACTGTGTGTTGTTAGATATTGTGTGCATCGTACCTTGTTGGACTATACTGTGTGTTGTTAGTATTGTGTTTTCATCGTACCTTGTTGGACTATACTGTGTGTTGTTAGATATTGTGTTGCATCGTACCTGTTGGAACTATACTGTGTGTTCTATAATTGTGTTGCATCGTTCCTTGTTGGACTATACTGTGTGTTGTTAGATATTGTGTTGCATCGTACCTTGTTGGACTATACTGTGTGTTCTTAGTAATTGTGTTGCATCGTACCTTGTTGGACTATACTGTGTGTTGTTAGATATTGTGTTGCATCGTACCTTGTTGGGCTATACTGTGTGTTGTTAGATTATTTGTGTTGCATGTAACCTTGTTGGTCTATACTGTGTGTTGTTAGATATTGTGTTGCATCGTACCTTGTTGGGCTATACTGTGTGTTGTTAGATATTGTGTTGCATCGTACCTTGTTGGACTATACTGTGTGTTGTTAGATATTGTGTTGCATCGTACCTTGTTGGACTATACTGTGTGTTGTTAGATATTGTGTTGCATCGTACCTTGTTGGACTATACTGTGTGTTGTTAGATATTGTGTTGCATCGTACCTTGTTGGACTTTACTGTGTGTTGTTAGATATTGTGTTGCATCGTACCTTGTTGGACTATACTGTGTGTTGTTGAACCATACTACATGTCGATCCGGGGCCAGGAGCTGTGAATCAACCCATGCAACCACAACTAGGTGAGTACACACACACACACACACACACACACACACACACACACACACACACACACACACACATTTTAATGCTCACTGAGTATCGTAACCCTCTGAGAAACAAACACCACACATGCGGTGCCCCGTACATTGATCGCTAGTGCACTCGGCTCACACACTAAGATCCGGGGTTCGAATCTCCTCCGGTACGGCTGTAAAACATTAGGGACGTATTTCCATAAGACACCTGCTGTCCCTGTCTACCCATCAGTTTTAAATAGGTACCTGGGTGTTAGTGGACTGGTGTGGGTCACATCCTGGGTGTTAGTGGACTGGTGTGGGTCACATTCTGGGTGTTAGTGGACTGGTGGGGGTTACATCCTGGGTGTTAGTGGACTGGTGTGGGTCACATCCTGGGTGTTAGTGGACTGGTGTGGGTCACATCCTGGGTGTTAGTGGACTGGTGTGGGTCACATCCTGGGTGTTAGTGGACTGGTGTGGGCCACATCCGGGTGTTAGTGGGTGGGGTGGGCCCCATCCTGGGTTATGGACTGGGTGGGCCACATCCGGGTGTTTTTGGGCTGGTGTGGGCCACATCCTGGTTTAGTGCTGGTTGGGGCCATCCTGGGGGTTAGGGACTGGGGTGGGGACTCCTGGGTGTTAAGTGGGGCTGGTGTGGGTCCCCCATCCTGGGTTTTTAGTGGACGGGTGGGGCACTCCTGGGGTTATGGGTGGGGGGGGTCACATCCGGTGTAGTGGACTGGGGGTGGTCAATCCTGGTGTTGTGGGTGTTGGGTCACATCCTGGACAAAACGACCTAATTTGCGGGAAATGCTTAGCTAACAAGCGACTTTCTATATAGTAGTATGTCACTGATGTCAAACTATGGGCTTATACCTTGTACATGTACTTGTATACCTTGTACATGTACTTGTATACCTTGTACAAAGACTTGTAACCTTGTAATGACTTGTATACCTTGTAAAATGTACTTGTAACCTTGTACATGTACTTGTATACCTTGTACATGTACTTGATACCTTGTACATGTACTTGTATAACCTTGTACATGTACTTGTATACCTTGTAATTTACTTGTATACCTTGTAAAATGTACTTGTATACCTTGTACATTAAATTGTAATCCCTTGTACATGTACTTGTATACCTTGTACATGTACTTGATACCTTGTCATGTACTTGTATACCTTGTACATTAAATTGTAACCTTGTACATGTACTTGATACCTTGAAAATGTACTTGTCTACCTTTTACATGTACTTATATACCTTGTACTGTACTTGATACCTTGTCAAAGTACTTGTATACCTTGGGACATTACTTGTACACCTTGTACATGTACTTGTATACCTTGTACATGTACTTGTAAAACCTTGTACATGTACTTGTATACCTTGTAATTTTATTTTAACCTTGTACATGTACTTGTATACCTTGTACATGTACTTGTATACCTTTTACAAAGTACTTGGGATACCTTGTACATGTACTTGTATACCTTGTCATGTACTTGGTATACCTTGTAAATGTAAATTGGTATCCTTGTACATTATTTTTTTTAAACCCTTTTACATGTACTGTAACACTTGTACTGTACTTGTATACCTTGTACATGTACTTGTAACCTTGTAAATGTACATTGGGATACCTTGTACTGTACTTGTATACCTTGTACATGTACTTGTATACCTTTTAATGTACTTGGGATGCCTTGTACATGTACTGGTATACCAGTACATGTACTGGTAAACCTTGTACATGTACTTGTATACCTTGTACGTGTACTTGTATACCTTGAATGTACTTGGGAATCCTTGTACTGTACTTGGTATAAACCTTGTACTTTTTCCTGTGTACAAACCCTTGTACATGTACTTGTATACCTTGTAATGTACTTGGGATACCTGTAATGTACTGGAATTTCCCTTTTACATGTACTGGTATACCTTGTACATGTACTTGTAAAACCTTTACTGTACTTGTATACCTTGTACATGTACTTGTATACCTTGTAAATTACTTGTATCCTTGTACTGTACTTGGGATAACTTGTACAATTGTTAAATTGGTATTGACCTTGTACATGTACTTGTATACCTTGTATGTACTTTTACCTTGTACATGTACTTGTATTTTAAAACCCTTTTATCTTTGTGTACTTGTATACCTTGACGTGTACTTGTATACCTTGTACATGTACTTGTATACCTTTGTACATGTAACCTTGGGATACCTTTTTACATGTACTTGTATACCTTGTACATGTACTTTGTACCTTGTACTGTACTTGTATACCTTTACATGTACTGTATAACCCTTTTACTGTACTTTTATACCTTGTACATGTACTTGTATACCTTACATGTACTTGATACCTTGTACATGTAAATTGTATACCTTGTACATGTACTTGTATACCTTTTACAAAGTACTGGTTTACCTTGTACATGTACTTGGGATACCTTGTACATGTACTTGTATACCTTGTACATGTACTTGTATAAACCCTTTTACATGTACTTGGGATACCTTTTACATGTACTGTATACCTTGTCATGTACTGTATACCTTGTACATGTACTGGTACCTGTACATGTACTTGTATACCTTGTACATGTACTTGTATACCTTGTACATGTACTTGGTATACCTTGTACATGTACTTGTATACCCTTTTACATGTACTGGGATACCTTGTACATGTACTTGTATACTTTTTACATGTACTTTTATTACCCTTTTACATGTACTTGTATACCCTTTTACATGTACTGGTATACCTTGTACATTATTGTATACCTTGTACATGTTACCTGTGTACTTTACCTTGGGACATGTACTTGGGTTACCTTGTACATGTTCAGTTACCTTGTACATGTACTGTATACCTTGTACATTACAATGTACACCCTTTTAGAGAACCTTTCACAGCTGAAATCAGACATTTCGTAACTTTTCTGTATTGCACTTGAGTTAGGTTCCACTGGGAGTCAACCTTGTCTTCTTGTTACCCAAAATTACAACCTTTACAAATTGCCGTTCAGATTGGGACCGGATGACCCACCGTGACTTAACAGTATCCTTTACTGTTACGAGAACGTACATGTAAGGAAACCACATTAATTTTATACCCCGTTCAAACCCGGGCCCTTGACAGGAGAAACCTTGTCCCTGAATTTATACCACCTACTTTTACACCTTTTCTTTCTTTATACCTGACATTACTTTCACCAACATATCTTGATTTACCTTTTATTATTTAAAACCTTTTTACATGTTGTTTTGTAACGTTTGTAACCGGCTTTTGTAAACCCTTTTGGAGGAAAGTTACCCAGTAATTGTAATTGTCTGCTTTTACCTTTTAAAGTCGGGGTTTGTAATGAGTAATTTACATGTGTATAAAGTAATTTTTGTAATACCAGCATGTACGGAATTTTACTGTATTGAACCTTTCATGCAGAGAGACAGTCTTGACTTTTAATGACCCACATTTTTGTTTGCGTTTTTTAAACCGAATTACTTGTATAATTGTACTTACTTTTTCCGACAATAATTTTAAGGGGAAAGTCCAAAAACCCCCCAAAGGATATTTTACATCTACCCGTATACCTGACCCTGTCTTGTTCCTTGTCAGTTTTGTCGGACAGTAAACCTTGTTTCATCCCTTTTTTAAACCCGACGGTTTTTAACCGAAAATCGGGAATTGTAAAACTGGAAACCCGAATATCGTAACTTTCCCTTCCTCCGCCGTTCAGAGATCGCCCCCCTCGAAACCCCCCTGTTTCGCCCTCCTTACGCGGTCCCCCGACCCGCATCCCCCACCAGGTCCTGCCACCATATCCCCCACCCCATAGACGCCTACATCCATACACATCCCCACTCGTTCACCCACTGACCCATTACATGACACCCCAAGACCCCACACAACCTCAACACAAACCCAGAGAAGAACCTGCGACAGCCCAGAGAAGTCAGACAACGAAACAATATACGTGTATTGACACTCGCAGTGAGGTACCACTGTGAGTCGAACTGGTGCCGCCATCTCGTGTGGTACCCAACATTCCAACAACCCATTCACAAACGGCCGTCTCCCACCGAGGTTGGGACATGATGCGACCCACACCAGTCGACTAACACACCCAGGCACCTAATTACTGTTACGAGAAAGGACAACAGGTTAAGGAAACACATCTAACATGTTTCCAACCCGCCGGGGGTCGAACCCCGGCCCACAGGGCGAGGACGGGGGGGGGGGGGGGGGGGGGGGGGGGGGGGGGGGGGGGGGGGGGGGGGGGGGGGGGGGGGGAGCGGGGGGGGGTGGGGGGGGGGAGGGGGGGGGGGGGGGGGGGGGGGGGGGGGGGGGGGGAAAGGGGGGGGGGGGGGGGGGGGGGGGGGGGGGGGGGGGGGGGCGAGGAAATGAGACGTCGACCATAGAAAAGTTGGCCCCAACAACTACTACTACTACTACTACTACTACTACTACTACTACATTCTACAACAGATCTTGATTTGTACCTTCATATAATACCTATTATACACTCTGTGTGTTTGAATCGTTTTTGTAACGGCATGGATAAAGCTCCTGGAGAGCGAAACGTTACCACAGTATAATGTCACTTGTCTCCTTTTACCTAATCGTGCGGGTTGTGTATTGTGTATCAGCATGTGTATGAAGAGAGAAATATATTTTGGGTGTACATATCCAGGCGAGTACAGACAGGTGGTGCTACTGTATCGAACTCAGCAGACGGAGGATCGAGTCTTGATCTGAATGACCCACATAAGTTTAGCGCTTAACGCGAATTATGTGATAATGGTGTACATACTGCTCCCAGATACATGAAGGGATGCACAAAGACCCCTAAAGGGGATGGACAGCACCTAAAGTCAGTACCCCTGACCAGCAGGCCGCGCTGTGGTTCCTACGTCAGTTTGTGTGCGGCCAGCAGTAAAAGCCTGGTTGAACAGACCCTGATCCACCACGAAGCCTGGTCTCAGACCGAGCTGCGGGGGCATTGGGGGGGGGGGGACCCCCTGGGAACTCTCAGGGTATACCCAGGTATATCTTGACTGTCGATATATCGCTTTGCTCAACTGTTCTTTATCATTGTTACGAAATAAGACATTTAGGTAGCAATAAATGGGCTGTATTTAGGTAGCAATAAATGGCTGTATTAAAAGGTAACCCAATAAATGGCTATAATTATGTAGCAATAAATGGCTGTATTTATGTAGCAATAAATGGCTACATTTATGTAGCAATAAATGGCTATATTAAGGTAGTAATAAATGGCTATATTTAAGTAGCAATAAATGGCTATATTTAGGTAGTAATAAATGGCTATATTTCTGTAGCAATAAATAGCTTTCCTGTACATTTTCTTGTCATAATATTTTTTTTTTAAATTTCCAGTCATGCGTTTTACCGTGATTTAAATTCAAATTCAAAGTTTAGTCTCTATAAGGATTACAATGTTGAGTTTACTGAAATTTGGTTATTGTGTGGTTTACATGTAGTAAAATAGTGATTACAGAGTGTACCACTAGAACACCTAGCATGGCTAGGTATTACAGAGTGTACCACTAGAACACCTAGCATGGCTAGGTATTACAGAGTGTACCACTAGAACACCTAGCATGGCTAGGTATTACAGATTGTACCACTAGAAACCTACATGGCAAAGGTATTACAGAGTGAACCACTAGAACACCTAGCCATGGCTAGGGTATTACAGAGTGTACCACTAGAAACACCCTAGCATGGCTAGGTTACAGTGTGTAACCACTAAAACACCTAGCATGCTAGGTATTACAGAGTGTAACCACTATAACACCTAGCAATTGCTAGGTATTACAGAGTGTACCACTAGAACACCTAGCATGGCTAGGCATACAGAGTGTACCACTAGAACACCTAGCATGGCTAGTATTACAGATAGTACCACAAGAACACTTAGAGCATGGCTCGGTATTACACAGTGTACCACAAGAACACCTAGCATGGCTAGGTATTACAGAGTGTACCACTAGAACACCTATTCATGGCTAGTTTACAAGAGTGTAACCACTAGAAGACCTAGCATAGCTAGGTATTACAGATGGCCTGTGGTTTAACGCTCTCGCTCACAACGTGAGGCCTGAACACAGCGATTTCCCAGCCAGATAGAAACATTGGACCGTGTTCATCCCACCTGTTGCTATGTTCCCCCCATCAGTAAATGGGTACCTGTGTGTTAGTCGCACTGGTGTGGGTCGCATCCTGGGACCAGCTGACCTAAGGAGTCCTGGTCACAGACCGGGCCGCGGGGGCGTTGACCTCCCCGGAACTTTCTCCAGAAAAACTCTCTCACATATAGAACACCTATCATGGCTAGGCATACAGAGTGTACCAACTAGAAGACCTAGCATGGATAGGCATTACAGAGTGGTACCACTAGAACACCTAGCATGCTAGGTGTTACAGAGTGTACCACAAGAACAACACTAGCAAGGCGCTAGGCATTACAGAGTGACCAACTAGAACACCCTAGCATGGCTAGGTATTACAAGTGTACCATAGAACACAGTAGCATGGCTAGGTATTACAGAGTGTACCCAACTAGAACACCTAGCATGGCTAGGCATTACAGAAGTGTACCACTAGAACACCTAGCATGGCTAGGTATTACAGGAGTGAACCACTAAGAACACCTAGCATGGCTAGGCATTATAGAGATGTACCAACTAGAACACCTAGCATGGCTAGGTATTACAGAGTGTACCACTAGACACCTAGCATGGCTAGGTATTACAGAGAGTAACCATTAGAACACCGAGCATGGCTCGGTATAACAGAGTGTACAACTAGAACACCTAGCCATGGCTAGGTATTACAGATTGTACCACTAGAACACCTAGCATGGCTAAGGTATTACAGAGTGTACCACTAGAACACCTAGCAGCTAGGTATTACAGAGTGTACCACTAGAACACCTAGCATGGCTAGGTATTACAGAGGTAACCACTAGAACACCTAGCATGGCTAGGTATAACAGAGAGTACCCCTAGAACACCTAGCATGGCTAGGTATTTACAGAGTGTACCACTAGAACACCTAGCATGGCAAGGTATTACAGAGTGTACCATAGAACACGGCTAGCATGGCTAGTTAATACAAGAGTGGTACCACTAGAACACTTAGCATGGCAAGGTATTACACAGTGTACCACTAGAAACAACCACATGGCTTAGGTGTGTTACGAGGAAGTGGTACCACTAGAACACCTAGCATGGTCTAGTGTTACAGGGGGTGTACCACTATGAACACCTAGCATGGCTAGGTATACAGAGTGTACCACAAGAACACTAGCATGGCTAGGTGTTACAGAGTGTACTAAACCACTAGAACACCTAGCAATGGCTAGGTGTTACAAGTGTACTCACAAGAACACCTAGCATGGCTAGGTAGTACAGAGTGTACCACTAAACACCTAGCATGGCTAGTGTTACAGAGTGTACCACTAGAACACCAAGCATGGCTAGGTGTTTACAGAGTGTACCACTAGAACATCTCGCATGGCTAGGTATAACAGAGTGTACCACTTAGAACACCTAGCATGGCCTAGGTGTTAACAGAGTGTACCAACCAGAACACATAGCATGGCTAGTGTTACAGAGTGTAACCACCATAAACACCTAGCATGGCTAGGTATTACAGAGTGTACCACTAAACACCTAGCATGGCTAGTGTTACAGAGTTACTCCAAGAAACACCTAGCATGCTATGCATTACAGAGATGTACCACTAGAAACACCTAGCATGGCTAGCATTACAATTGTGTATACCACTACCACTAGAACACCTAGCATGGCTAGTATTACAGAGTGTACCACTAGAAACACCTACAATGGCTATGCATTACAGAGTGTACACTAGAACACCTAGCATGGCTAGGGCATTACAGAGTGTACCACTAGAACACTCTACATGGCTAGGCAAATTACAGAGTGTACCACTAGAACACACCTACATGGCTAGGCTTTACAGAGTGTACAACAGAACACTCTAGCATGGCTTAGGCATTACAGAAGTGTACCACAAGAACACCTAGCATGGCTAGGCATTTCGGGCATACTTATTTAATACTTACTTGTAAAATATTACAAATTATGATGTAAGTTTGGTATTAAGGCTAAGTGACTAAATACTAGTTTGTGAGTTAGCAATGTAATGCTTTTGTTTGGCAACATTACATAGTTTCAGTATTGGAGATCACTATGATTCATTATTTTAAAGAGTGAGAGTAATATTTCTTATTTTATGGTCAAATGAGTGAGTGAGTGTAAGTGTGAACCACCAGGTGGTATATCGTGTATAGTTGACGGGTGTATCAGGGGAGATAAGATGTTTACCTGATGGTAGTTTTGAAGGTGATGATATGTCTGCAGTTTCTAGAGTTCTCAGGTAGGGTGTCCAGATTTTAAGGGCCTTTGACGCTACATTGAGAATTTTGTAAAGGTTAGTCGGACACAGGGAATATCTCTGTAGAGATGATTGTGTCTGTGTTATGCCTGTGGTTCTGTCACAACTAACAAGAAAATGCGTTTTAGGTCAGGTTGATATTAGAGTTTAGGTCCTGTAGATGTAGATTGCACAGTAGTAAGTGTTGGATTGTACTGAACATGGAGTAAGTTAGGTCTATTGAAAGTGTGGGGGTGAGTTGCCAGAGATGGGATTTAGTGATTATTCTTACTGCAGCCTTTTTGTTTGGGTTATATTGGCTTTTAGGTGTGTTGCTGCAGTTGATCCCCAAGCACAAATACATAGGTGAGGTATGGAATGAATAAGTGAGTGGGTATAGTGTGAGAAGGGCATATTGGCGCAAGTAGTATCGTATCTTGGAGAGGATCCCACCGATTGGCTTACTTTTTTAGATGGTTAAAAGCTGGATATTGGTCTTGAAATTTAGGTTGTTGTCATGGTATAAGCGTAGGAATTTGCCCCCATTAATTCTGGTAATTAGAGTGTTTGTCAATCTTAATGTTAAATTTGTTGCATCTCCTGCTCTGCTACCAAACATAATAAAAGTAGGTTTTGGTCAGTGAGTTTAAGCGTAAGTTTTTGGCTGTCATCCAAGTCGTATTTGATCACACCTTCATTTCACAATGGTGTTGAGGGTGGCAAGATTAGGTGCGAAGATGACATAAGTCCGTGTCGTCAAGCCAAAGAGAATGGGGTTTCAGGTGTTGGGAAACGTTTTTGTGAAGATCATTGATGTAATGAGAGAAGAGCGGGGACCAAGGAACACTTCCCTGCGGACTCCTGTATAAGATTGCCGTGTTGCCTGGATGCTGTGTCTTTAATGGGACATACTGATACCTATTAGTAATGTAAGATTTTGAAATATGCAGACACAAGGCCTCTTATAAATACTCATAATGGTACAAGTTGAGAGTAGGATGTCGTGGTCTACTTGTCAAAAGCTTTTCTTAAGGTCATAAAAATTCCTAGTGGATAACCTTTATTTTTCCAATGCTGTGTAAAGCAGATTCTAGCAATTTTTATTAATGCATCGTTAGTGCTTTTATTCTTTCCTGAAACCAAATTGGCAGGGTTTGAGTAATTTTTGAGCCGATATAAATGAATACCAGTCCTTCCTGTGCACGCAGTTTCTCAAAATTTTGGATCTAGCAATGTAAGTTAGATATTGGCCTATTAGTTTAAGTCTTAAGGTCCACCAACCTTTATGTATTGGGGGGTGTAACGCTTGCCATCTGAGTAGTTTCGGATAAGGTGCTATCTCTAGTGACTTGTTAAAAAGTTATGAAATAGCATGCCGAAAGGACATGGTCCGCATCGCTTGTAACATAATGTGGGACATGAGACATATTCCCGAGTTTGATTTTAAGATACTTTATAATCTCGGTGACATCCGTGGGCTCAGTTGGTACAAGATAAAGGAATTTGGGAAATTCCCCATCTAGGTATTCCCCGTATGGGCATTGGTACGTGGGATTTTGTTGGCGAATTAGATCCGATGTTTGAGAAGAAGTCGTTTATCTTGTTAGCTGTTGTCAGTGGGATGTAGTGGTGTTTCATTAGTTTTTAGTTAGGACAATTTCTTGTTTTTCTCAGTTTGTGGGTTCCTAGAATCTGAGAGAGTATTTCCAGGTCTTTTTTATATACTCCTCTAGTGTCTGTGAATCTACTGGATTAGAATAGTGTTGTTTGGCTTCTTTATTCTTTGGTGAGACTGAATGAATAGTGTTTAAGAAATCTTTTGTGAATTATTGCCCTGTCTATATTGCTTTTCATATTCTGGGTTTCTTGTCAGTTGATTATCAGAATGCTGCTGGTTAGCCATGGGCAACCAAGCCGATGTTTGTGATCTGTTTTGGGGGGGGGGGGGGGGGGGGGGGGGGGGTTTTTTATAGGACAATGTTTGTTGTATAGTCAAAGCAATTTGTTAAAAAAATTCTGTCCAGTCCATCAATACCATTGGCCTTGGAGAATTCTGTAGGCCAGTCCAACAGTCTCTAGGTCAGCTGTTAACTTCCTACCTGAGGCCCTCGTCATGGAGTCTAATGAGACTTTGTTGTATTCAATGTGGAATTAACTAATTTTTGTCAGGAGGAAGGTATGGTAGTGGAGTGTAGTGCTGTCTGTATTATCCCTGATTTAAGGGGGGCTAGTATATTGGTCCATTAAATGTGGCATCACTATTATGGAGTGCACTGTCTCCATATCTGCAGCCTGTTGGGTTTATGTTTTGTTGGTAGAAAGTGTGTTGTTTCAATTGTTGAAGAAATCAGTTACAGGTTTTTTTTTTTTCCGATCATCTAGTAAGCCAAGCGTTGATGTTGAAGTCTCCACCAAGAAAAGGTGTTGCTTATCATTTGTCTGTTTGTTTTAGTGACTTTAAATTTCTCACATGAAATATGGAATGTTTTGTGAGGGTATCCGGTAAATGGCAACCGAGATTGTTAAGGCCGTCCTTAAGTTTTTACAGTAAAATTTAGCAAAAAAGTATTCCCCATATTCATCCTAAAGCAGTGGTGCTAAGACAAGAAATGGTTAGAGTAATAGATTGCAATAACCACTCCCCCAACATTTGGTCTTGGTCTGCAGTTGTGAATTGCAGTGTATCCATGGTAGAGGGTAGATAACTATGTGTCCTGCTTAAGCCAGGTCACGTAAGAATAATCAGGAGAAGGGAGTCTTTAGTGATTCAAGGAGTGCTAGGAGTCATCATAGTGTTTGCTTAAGGACCAGATGTTGTAGATAAGGTACTGATAACCTTTTAGCATTGTTTTTAGGATAGTGCTGGCTTGTTGATGCTGTGTAATAAAGGCAGTTCCATTCCAATAGGTTTTGATTGTGTGTCAGATTTTATGGATGTTATAGATCAGGGTCAACGTGATCAATCATCTTCTAGGTTTTAAATTATGGTTATTTATATCCTGAGTTGTGTATGAGATTCTAGCTACTGATATCAGTAGTGGTAGGCAGTTTGGACAAGTAAAATCTAGAGTATTTTGGTCCATGTAGGGTATAAGTCACTACTACACATAATGAAGTTGATGTTTCTATGTGTGTGCTGGAATGAACTAAAGTAAACCTAGGATAAACTATAATATAAAAATACAAATTAAAAATAAACAAGACTCTCACTTGTAATTTCACTAAGGTCTAATAATGACTTATTGTGGAGTCTATGTTTTGAGCTATAACGAGCTAAGTACAATCAGGTTTAATCTAATAATATAAAAATACAAATTACAAATAGCACAAGCCTCTCACTAGTACTTGCACTAGGAACTAGTATATGAATTTGGTATTGACTATATAAGAGCTAGAATGACTAGAGTAAAAACGTGGATTAATCAATTAATATTAAAAAGGCACAATGACTCCATGTAATTGCACTAAGGGCCTTATATAAGTTGTTTACAAGAATTAGACAGTATAAATAGATTTAAATTGACTAGGATAAAATGCACAAATAAGGTAAGCAAAATAATAATAAAAAATGATACAAATAAAATGGCAAAGACTTGGTATAATTAAGCTAGTAATGGTAGACAGGATATATTAAAAGTTGTAGTTGAAAATACTAGTTTAAAAAATTAATGTAATAAAAAATGGTCAATAAAGAAGTTTACAATTCATTTTCTGATCAATATAGTTAAAGTAAAATTGGGCAATAATAGGGCTTTAGAATAAAATTGGGCAATATTGAGTATTTTTTAAAAGTTGAGTAGAATTATTGAAGACAAGTTAAGGTTTAGTTTATAATAAAATAGAGATGGAACAATGATGTGGGTAAGTTGTAAAAAGGAGATAGATTCTGTAAGATAATTAATACAATTTAAGACTATGGAGAGGTAGAATTGTCGTTGAGTTACAACAATGTACAATTAAAAGTGTTGGAGTTAAGAATTTTAGAGGGTGGCAACAAATTATGACAATATAACACTAACGGTGGACTATATGGGTAATTATCTGCACTTTACTCTGATTCTGTTAGTCAGCCCCTCACTTAGGAATGATTTAGGTCATGATCCTGGGAGATGAAGTATCTCTTCCCATGGGCTGTTTTCCTAACTGCTAAACTTCCATCCCTCACAAAGCACTGTGGAATTTTTTTTGGGCATAGCGTAATTTTTCTAACCGATAAAGAAGGTTTGTCCTTGTTTTGGTAAGGCACTCATTGACGTAAACATCAAGTTTTCATAGAAATAGATGTTTTTAGTAGTTGTTTCTTTGTAGACGCCATTTTGAAATTTTTAACAGCACTGTTTTTTTTTACCTGCTGGTAGCCCATCAGTTTGCAATCCTTTAGCCATCACTACGTATGTTAAGGCGAAGGTGGTCCTTGATAAGCTGTAAGGGGTCTCCATGACAGGTCTCTTGAGGTGACTGTGGCTGGAGATGTTTCTGTTAACTACAACAGGGGGGGGGCGTCCAGATAGCTGCTGTTGGGTCATAATGATGGTCTTGAATTGGTATTACATTCGGCAAGTTGTTGGTCCACTCTGATCTTTCCTCTGTAATGTTGTATAAGTAGGAATTGACTTGGTCTTTTAGAGTGTTGATGTGTCTACTAGGACCGGGTGTGGGTGCTGCTTTGTTGTTCTAGAGTGACTAGTTTATGTTCTAGAGCATGATCTTTTGAGGTAAATCTGCAATTGCTAACCTTTAGTTCATGCATTTCTTGATTAGTTTAGGTGATCGTTTGGTTTCAGAATTTGGACAGTAGCGGGCGGCCATGTTTGTTGTTGTCTGTCATGTGTGGTGGTGAAGCCGGTGGGTGATGAGGGTGTGGTCCTGGCTGCCAGTACCACAAGTTTCCTCGTTTATTACTGCTCTCACCTTTGATGTTAGGATCCTTTAGCTGTTACTGGATCTGTCTTTTATTGCCTCTGACCCTTGTCCATTGGCTGTGGTCTTCGGGTGAATAGTAGGCGATGGGTGAATGTTGTGGGAGTATCACTTCATGGCAGCGGGGTAGAGTGGTAGTACGATCCTATAAGTTGGTAATTTTGTGAACTTTTAGGTGATTTCCTGCAGTTGCTTAATATCATTCTGGGATCACACATGTATAGTGTTTATGGCGGTCTTGATTAGGTCATCACTGGGCTGCTGGGAACCTCAGGTAGAAGTGAAAATAGTGGACAAGGTTCCTGTTGCCGCTGCCGATGAGCCGCTCACTGCAGTCAGACATAATGATGCATAAATAAACAACATTCTATTCATTTATATTTTCTTTTGTCTTCCGACATTAACAGAAAAATTCTCATTTTACTTCTATAGAGAAGAAATAGGACTCTGGCCTGACTACGTTGGGAACTTCAGGGAGATGTAGTTTAGCATCGGCTCCTGGGAGGCTGGCTGGTGAGCGCTACACAGCAAGGTCACACACACTTCCTCATTACATTTCTTCCCTCGTGACACTAAGGAACTTGTATCCTTTTTGCTGGCGCACTTGCCGGCTCCTTCATCTCGGAGTTTATCGAGATACAGCATCATTCGCTGGGGAAGATCCTGACATTACTGTGAAGATTCCTTCCTGGATATTACCCTGGGCTTCCAGAGCGGCGGTGAGGCTTCGGCACCGGAGAGCTTCCAGGATGAAAAAATTTTAGGGGGAGCTGATGAAGAGGTGGATGATGATGGCGTACCTGGAGTGATGATAAATATGGAGCGCCTGGCGTGATGATAAATGTGGAAGATGATGGTGTACCTGGAGTGATGAACGTGGAGGATGATGGCGTACCTGGAGTGATGATAAATGTGGAGGATGATGGGGGTACCTGGAGTGAAGATAAATTGTGGAGGATGATGGGTACCTGGAGTGATACACGTGGAGGATGATGGCGTAACCTGGATGATGATAACTATGGACGCCTGGCGTGATGAAAATGTGGCGATGATGGGGTACCAGAGTATGATACAAGAAATGTGGAGGATGATGGGGTACCTGGAGTGATAAACGTGGAGGAATGATGGCGACCGGAGATAATGATAAAATGTGGATTGTGATGAGATGGGGGTAAAATGGGGGAGTGATAACATTGTAGGGATGATGGCGTAACCTGGGAGTAATGATAAATGTTGGAGGATGATGGGGTACCTGGAGTAATGATAAATGTGGATGATGATGGCGTACATGGAGTAATGATAAATGTGGAGATTGAAGGTAACCTGGGTGATGATAAATGTGGAGGATGATGGCGTAGCCAGGATGATGAACGTGAGGATGAATGGCGTACCTGGAGTTATGAAAAATGTGGAGGTATGATGGGGGTAAACTGAGTGATGGATAAATGAGTGACAGGATTGATGGCGAACGCTGGAGTGATAAAAACAGTGGAGGCTGATGGCGTACCTGGATAAGTGATAAATGTGGAGGAAGTGGCGTACCAGGAGTGATGATAAATGTGGAAGGATGATGACGTTAACCTGGAGTGGATGAACGTGGAGATGATGGGGTACCTGGAGTTGAATGATAAATGTGGAGGATGAAGGGACCTGGAGTGATGATAAACCGTGGAGGATGATGAGAGCGGAACCTGGGAGTGATGATAAATGTGGAGGATGATGGGGTACCTGGAGTGATGATAAACGTGGAGGATGATTGCGTACCTGGAGTAATGATAAACGTGGAGGATGATGGCGTACCTGGAGTAATGATAAATGTGGAGGATGATGGCGTACCTGGAGTGATGATAAACGTGGAGGATGATGGCGTACCTGGAGTAATGATAAATGTGGAGGATGATGGGGTACCTGGAGTGATAAACGTGGAGGATGATGGCGTACCTGGAGTAATGATAAATGTGGAGGATGATGGGGTACCTGGAGTGATAAACGTGGAGGATGATGGCGTACCTGGAGTGATGATAAACGTGGAGGATGATGGCGTACCTGGAGTGATGATAAACGTGGAGGTTGATGGCGTACCTGGAGTAATGATAAATGTGGAGGATGATGGGGTACCTGGAGTAATGATAAATGTGGAGGATAATGTGGTACCTGGCGTGATAAATGTGGAGGAGGATGGGGTACCTGGAGTAATAAATGTGGAGGAGGATGGGGTACCTGGAGTAATAAATGTGGAGGAGGATGGGGTACCTGGAGTAATAAATGCGGAGGATGATGGGGTACCTGGAGTGACGAATGTGGAGGAGAATGGGGTACCTGGCGTGATAAATGTGGAGGAGAATGGGGTACCTGGAGTGAAAAAGAAAGGAGGTGCCAGACAGAGAGATACATGGAGTAATGAGAAGGTTGTGCCAGATGCAGGACTAGCAACGATGATAAAGGTGGAGCATGATGACACTTATAGTGGAGGCTGGTGAGGTAGAGATGGTGGTGGAAGATGATAGGTGCTAGTAGATGGTGGTGGAAGATGATAGGTTGCTAGTAGAGGTGGTGGAGAGATAGGACTAGTAGATGGTGGTGGAAGATATAGGTCAGTAGATGGTGGTGGAAGATGATAGGTGCTAGTAGATGGTGGTGGAAGATGATAGGTGCTAGTAGATGGTGGTGGAAGATGATAGGTGCTAGTAGATGGTGGTGGAAGATGATAGGTGCTAGTAGATGGTGGTGGAAGATGATAGGTGCTAGTAGATGGTGGTGAAGATGATAGGTGCTAGTAGATGGTGGTGGAAGATGATAGGTGCTAGTAGATGGAGGTGGAAGATGATAGGTGCTAGTAGAGGTGCTGGAAGATGATAGGTGCTAGTAGATGGTGGTGGAAGATAGGTGCTAGTAGATGGTGGTGGAAGATGATAGGTGCTAGGTGATGGTAGAAGATGATAGGTGCTAGTAGATGGTGGTGGAAGATGATAGGTGCTAGTAGATGGTGCTGGAAGACGATAGGTGCTAGTAGATGGTGGAAGATGATAGGCGCTAGTAGATGGTGGTGGAAGATAGGTGCTAGTAGATGGTGGTGGAAGATGATAGGTGCTAGGTGATGGTAGAAGATGATAGGTGCTAGTAGATGATGGTAGAAGATATGTGCTAGTAGATGGTGCTGGAAGATGATAGGTGCTAGTAAATGGTGGAAGATGATAGGCGCTAGTAGATGGTGGTCGAAGATGATAGGTGTTAGTAGATGGTGGTGGATGATAGATGCTAGTTGATTGTGGAAGATGAGAGGTGCTAGTAGATGGTGGCGGAAGATGATAGATGCTAGTAGATGGTGGTGGAAGATGATAGGTGCTAGTAGATGGTGCTGGAAGACGATAGGTGCTAGTAGATGGTGCTGGAAGATGATAGGTGCTAGATGATGGTAGAAGATGATATGTGCTAGTAGATGGTGGAAGATGATAGATGCTAGTAGATGGTGGTGGAAGATGATAGGTGCTTGTAGATGGTGGTGGAAGATGATAGATGCTAGTAGATGGTGGTGGAAGATGATAGGTGCTAGTAGATGGTGGTGGATGATAGGTGCTAGATGGTGGTAGATGATAGGTGCTAGTAGATGGTGGTAGATAGGTGCTAGTAGATGGTGGTGAAATATGATAGGTGCTAGTAGATGGTGGTGGAAGATGATAGGTGCTAGCAGATGGTGGTGGATGATAGGTGCTAATAGATGGTGGTAGAAGATAGGTGCTAGTAGATGGTGGTAGAAGATGATAGGCGCTAGTAGATGGTGGTGGAAGATGATAGGTGCTTGTAGATGGTGGTGTAAGATGATAGGTGCTAGTAGACGGTGGAAGATCATAAGTGCTAGTAGAGGGTGGTAGAAGATAAATATGCTAGTAGATGGTGGTGGAAGATATAGATGCTAGTAGATGGTGGTGGAAGATGATATATGTTAGTAGATGGTGGAAGATGATAGGTGCTTGTAGATGGTGGAAGATGATAAGTGCTAGTAGATGGTGGTAGAAGATAAATATGCTAGTAGATGGTGGTGGAAGATGATAGGTGCTAGTACATGGTGAAGGAGGAAGATAGGTGCTAGTAGATGGTGGTGGAAGACGATAGGTGCTAGTAGATGGTGGTGGTAGATGATAGATGCTAGTAGATGGTGGTGGTAGATGATAAGTGCTAGTAGATGGTGGTAGATGATAGGTGCTAGTAGATGGTGGTGGAAGATGATGGTAGAAGATGATAGGTGCTAGTAGATGGTGGTGGAAGATGATAGGTGCTAGTAGATGGTGGTGGAAGATGCTAGATGGTGGTAGATGGTGGAAGATGACAGATGCTAGTAGATGGTGGTGGATAATAGATGCTAGTTGATTGTGGAAGATGAGAGGTGCTAGTAGACGGTGGCGGAAGATGATAGATGCTAGTAGATGGTGGTGGTAGATGATAAGTGCTAGTAGATGGTGGTAGATGATAGGTGCTAGTAGATGGTGGTGGAAGATGATGGTAGAAGATGATAGGTGCTAGTAGATGGTGGTGGAAGATGATAGGTGCTAGTAGATGGTGGTGGAAGATGCTAGATGGTGGTAGATGGTGGAAGATGACAGATGCTAGTAGATGGTGGTGGAAGATGATAGGTGCTAGTAGATGGTGGTGGAAGATGATAGGTGCTTGTAGATGGTGGTGGAAGATGATAGGAGCTAGTAGATGGTGGTAGAAGATATAGGTGCTAGTCGATGGTGGAAGATAATAGGTGCTAGTAGATGGTGGTGGAAGATGATAGGTGCTAGATGGTGGTAGATGATAGGTGCTTGTAGATGGTGGCAGATAATAGGTGTTAGTAGATGGTGGTAGATGATAGGTGCTAGTAGATGATGGTGGAAGATGATAGGTGTTAGTAGATGGTGGTGGAAGATGATAGGTGCTAGTAGATGGTGGAAGATGATAGGTGCTAGTAGATGGTGGAAGATGATAGGTGCTTGTAGATGGTGGAAGATGATAGATGCTAGTAGATGGTGGTGGAAGATGATAGGTGCTAGCAGATGGTGGTGGATGATAGGTGCTAGTAGATGGTGGAAGATATAGGTGCTAGTAGATGGTGGTGGAAGATGATAGGTGCTAGTAGATGGTGGAAGATATAGGTGCTAGTAGATGGTGGTGGAAGATGATAGGTGCTTGTAGATGGTGGTGGAAGATGATAGATGCTAGTAGATGGTGGTGGAAGATGATAGGTGCTAGTAGATGGTGGAAGATATAGGTGCTAGTAGATGGTGGTGGAAGATAATAGGTGCTAGTAGATGGTGGTGGAAGATGATAGGTGCTAGTAGATGGTGGTGGATGATAGGTGCTAGATGGTGGTAGATGATAGGTGCTAGTAGATGGTGGTGGAAGATGATAGGTGCTAGTAGATGGTGGTAGAAGATAGGTGCTAGTAGATGGTGGTAGAAGATGATAGGCGCTAGTAGATGGTGGTGGAAGATGATAGGTGCTAGTAGATGGTGGCGGAATATGATAGGTGCTAGTAGATGGTGGAAGAAGATAAATATGCTAGTAGATGGTGGTGGAAGATGATAGGTGCTATTAGATGGTGGTGGAAGATGATAGGTGCTAGTAGATGGTGGTACAAGATGATAGGTGCTAGTAGATGGTGGTGGAAGATGATAGGTGCTAGTAGATGGTGGTGGAAGATATAGGTGCTAGTAGATGGTGGTGGAATATGATAGGTGCTAGTAGATGGTGGTGGAATATGATAGGTGCTAGTAGATGGTGGTGGAATATGATAGGTGCTAGTAGATGGTGGTGGAAGATGATAGGTGCTAGTAGATGGTGGAAGATGATAGGTGCTAGTAGATAGTGGTACAAGATGATAGGTGCTAGTAGATGGTGGTGGAATATGATAGGTGCTAGTAGATGGTGGTGGAATATGATAGGTGCTAGTAGATGGTGGTGGAATATGATAGGTGCTAGTAGAGGGGTAGAAAATGGATGATGGTGGTGAGGGGTTGTAGATGGTGGAAAAGATAGGGCTAGTAGATGGGGGTAGAAAATGTAGGGCTAGTAGTGGGAAGATGATGGGTGCTAGTGAGGTTAAAAAGGGGTGCTAGTAATGGGGTAAAATAATTTATAGATTTTAAAAATAAATGCTTGAAAAGGGGTTTAAAGTTGGTTGCAAAAATTTAAAATGTTAGGTTATTTTTAAATGATATTTTTAAGGGGTAAAAGTAAGGGGCTTTGTGGTGGTGAAAAAAGTCAAAGGGGGTATCCCATTAGAGGGGTGGGAAAGTGGTCGTTTTGTAAAAAGTATCTATGTGGGGTGATTTGTAAATGGTAAGTTGGGCAAAGTGTGTAAGGTTTTTGGTAAAAGTGAGGTGGTTTTTTGGGTGGTAGGGGAAAGGTTAAATTTGGAAAAAAATAAATCTTGATTTAAGATAAACATAGAGGGGTGAAAATGTGGGTATTAAATGTAGTGTAGGGTTACTTTTAGAATATAACCCTTTAATAAAGATTAATCCATATAAAAAAAATGGAAATTCCCTTTCCCCTTTTTTTTGTTGTTTAAATGAAGGGGAAAACAACCCAATTTTTGGGGGTTGGGGTTAACCGGGAAACCCCTGCGATGAAAAACCAAAAGGGGGCCAAAAACCCGTCAAAACGTTTGCTTTTTCCGCTCCTAAGCCAACCTTTTTTGATTTTATAAATTTTAAAATTGTAATTTCTTGTGTAGGTGTTTGTTATGTTTTGTTTTCCTTGGAAAAAAAATTTCTTGAAAGATGAAAGAAAGGAACAGGGAAATTTTGAGACGGCCCCGGGGGGAAACAGAAAAGGGAAAGGAAGACAAGGAAAAAAAAAAGGAAAATTTGGGAAGGGAGAACGAGAAAAAGGAGAACCTGGAAGACGAGAGGCCCCCCGGGGGAAAGAAAAACGAGGACGGGAACAATTTGAGAAAAAAAAAATTTTGAAACTGAAAAAGAAGGAGGGGATTTTTTGGACGGGGGGGGGAAAGGGGGGGGAGAGATGGAGGGACAGGAGGAACCGGGGGGAGATGGGGGGACAGGAGGAGAACGGGGGAAGACGGGGAGACAGGGGAGAAGGGGGAAAAGGGAGGAGACGGGGGGGGGGGAAAAGACTGGAGGAGAAGGGGGAGAGACGGGGGGGGAAAAGACGGGGAGAGATGGAGGAAAGGAGGGGGGGGAGGGACGGGGAGAAAGGGGAAAACGGGGGAGAAAGGACGGGGGAAGACTGGAGGAGAGAGACGGGGGAGGGGGGGAAAAGAGGGGGAGAGACTGGGGGAAAAGAGGAACAGGGGAGAGAGGGGGAGAAAGGGGGAGAAGGGGGAGAGTGGAGGAACGGAGGAGACGGGGAAAAGAGAGGGGGAAGACTGGGGAGACAGGGGGGAGAGAGGGGGAGAAAAAAACGGGGGAGGAAAAAGACTGGAGGAGAAGGGGAGGACGGGGAGAAAGGAGAGGGGGAGAGAGGGGAGGAGAGGGGGGGAAAAAAGGGGGGGAGAAGGGGAGAAAGGAGGAGAGAGGGGGAAAAAGGGGGGGGAAAACTGGAGGAGACGGGAGGAGAACGGGGGAAAAAGACGGGGAGAAGGGGGGAGAAGGGGGAAAAAGAAAAGGGGGGGAGAGACTGAGGAAAGGAGGAGAGACGGGGAAAAAAAAGGGGAGGAGGGCGGAGAGCCCGGGGGGAAAAAGAGGAACAGGGGGGAGAGGGGGGGGGAAAGGGAGAAAGGGGGAAAAACCGGGGAGAGACTGGAGGAGGGGGGAGACGGGGGAAAAAAGGGGGGGGCGGAAGAGGGGAAAAACGGGGAGAAAGAGAAGGGGGAGAGACTGGAGGAGAAAGGAGAGAGAGGGGAGAAAGAGACGGGGAGAGACTGGAGGAGAAAAGGAAAAACGGAAAAGAAAAACGGGGGAAAAAGAGACGGGGGAGGTGGGGGAACAGGAGGGGGGGAAAAAAGGGGAAAAGGAGGAGGGACGGGGAGAGGGGGGAAAAGGAAAGAGACGGGGAGAGACGGGGAGAAGGGGGAGACAGGAGGAGGAAGGAACGGGGGAAAGAAAAGGAAAGAAAAACGGGGAAAAAAAAACTGGAGAAGGAGAAGGGGGGAGAGACGGGGAGAAAGAAGGGGGGAGAGACTGGAGGAGACAGGAGACACGGGGAGACAGAAAGACGGGGGGAAAAAGGACGGGGGGGAGAGGAGGAGAGAGACGGGAGAGACGGGGGAGAAAGGCGGGGGGAAACGGGAGGAGGAGAAAAGAAAAGGGGGGGGAGAAAAGAGGGGGGGAGACTGGGGAGAGAGACGGGGGAGGACGGGGAGAAAGGACGGGGGGAGCTGGATGAACAGGGGAGAGAGGGGGAGAAAGAGGGGGGGGGGGAAAAGACAGGGAGACGAGGGGAGAGAAAAAAAAAATCTGAGAACAGTAGAAACATTAATAAAAATAAAAAAAAGCAAACTTTAAAAATTAAATAAGAGAGAAGAGAGAGAGAGGAGAAAAGAGAGGGAAAATGAGGGTCTAAAGTTGTAAAAAAATTTACACCTTGTACTAGTGTGAAAATGTCAGACCTATGGCAAATGTAACCCATCAATTTCCTAAGGGAAAAAATTTGATCCCTTCTGTACAACCAATTCAACATAAAAAAAATTTTTGGGTACTAAACCAGCACCTTTTTAAGGGGACTTTGATGCCCTTTTGCAGTGTTTAAATGAAAACTTTTTTGATTTCCCTACCATATTTTGGTCCCCTTTGACCCAGGTGAGTGATCTGGCAAAAAGGCTGTCACTTGAAAAACCCCCCTGGGCACTTTGGGTTCGACCACAAGGCTGTTTTTTACCACACTTAAGATCCCAAAGAACGAGGTGAGGAGTCCCCACGCCAACCTGGTTGGGGGGAAAGAGGTAATGGGCCGCCCTTTTCTCTGAGCCGCCACCACCGCTGGAAGCCTTCTCCAGGGGGAGTTGAAACCAAGTGAAAGCCTTATGGACACATCCTTAAACTGCAACAAGAACACTTCCTCACCGGCAATATGTGACAAAGCCACAGATCAGCCCTTGGGTTTTGGGTTTCGTTGTAGAGAGGGGTGCTACTGCTAAGTCAAAGATGGCGAAGTATAAGGACATCCTACCACCTATAACAGGAAATTTACATGAAGCCTGTAGCATATGGGTGATGTTCAAAATGGGCCCTTTCTAAAGGGGGGGTGGACATAAAGAAATTAATCGGTAGGGTAGGCTCCAAAACCCGGGGGCCTGGCAAGGAAGACAAGGTTATCTGCCATGAATTATTCCACCTCTAAAATGAAGGAAGGGACCCCCCTTCTAGTATCAAGAGAAGGCGGACCTCTTTTCGAACACTTTGCTACCAAAAAGCAAGTTCCTGATCCCCAAAAGGGAAAACCCCTTGGGTAGCTGCAAGAAATGTGTCAAATTGTCAGTGGGACAAAAAGGCAGAGGGGGGTGCATTTCCTTCTTAAAACACTTGACCCGGAAAAAGGCTGTGGGCCCAGACAATTGACCCAAGTTTTTGAGAAGAGTGCAAGACTAGCAGCCCCTCTAATGATCTTTTAGCACTCCTAGTACAGTGGGAAAAGGCCTCTCCATGGAAAGAGGGAAATTAGTCCCTGTTTTACAAAAAGAAAAGCAGACGAAATCAAACTAAGCCAGTGTCATCCCCGAATCATGGTAAGATCCTTGAGCAAAAAATTCAAGAAAAAGACAGATTTTTTGACTCCACTCATACTTTGTGATCGTCAATATGGCTTGGAAAGGTTTCTCGCGTGATCGTTGTTAAAACCTCTCCACTAATGGGACAGTCATGGGGAATCCAAGTCAGCTGGTGGTAGCATGGCATTGCTGGCGCTTTCGACCGGGGGTGGCCCCGGGGCCCCTTAGCAAAACTTCAAGCACTGGGATTGCAGGCTTACGCTATGTTTCAGTGATTACCTCTGGTAGATCTCTTTAAATTAGTCCCCAATGGAACGAATCAAAGGCTCCATTGGGGAAGGTTCCACAAGGGAAATGTGCTGGGGCCACTTTATGGAAAGTCTACTTCAACGACCTTCTTTATCTTCCCCAAAACACATGCATTGCAGACGACTGAACCTGCATTCTTTTCCAAAGAAAAATGCCAGTGCTCTAAGCTACTAATCACCAGTGAGAGCTATATCAGCTTGGGGAAAAGATCAAGTAACATTTGCACCGAGGGAAAAAAAGCAAATGTGATCCTCTAGGCACCAGATGGTAATGCTGGTGCAGTATAAGGGTAAAGGGACAGTTTGGCACCTGGGAAAAGTTATATCCTTGGGGTGAAAAATTTATCCAAACTAACCATTGAAGAACCATGTTGTAAATTTTTGCAAAAAGGCAGCCCGGAAGTTACAGACTTCGCCCTATCTCGCATTTCTTGACAGAGGGGTTGCAAGTCCCGTACGAGGACAATCGCTACACCTTAGATGCTCCACTTCTTGGGTTTGCCTCCCCCCTCTCATCGGACTGTTGACGAGTAAGAAAAGAGCAAGAGTCTCTCTCTCGCCCGGACCCATCCTGGATTTAAACTGTCATTTCAGCAGACCTTCAAAAATAGGAGGGATGTGGGTGGCCTTACTGTTATGTTCAGGCCATTTGTCAAATACCCCCACTTGGATCCCCCTTTGAGGGCAGCGTGAAAAAAGCTTTTTTGCCACAAGACGGGGGAGAAAAGAACTTCACTTGGCTTACCCTTCTCCAACCCAAAATCCACGAGATCATACATCCCGGGATGACTGAGTATGGAAAAACATTCGTACAGATAAAATGTCAACGAGATAAGTCGTTGATCAAATGAAAATGCTGGCCCCGATGGTCCCAAATTCATCCGTTCCCCCACTTGTATGTCTCATAACAATTAAAAAGTTTTTAAAAGAGTATGTAGGTAAAAAGCTCTTAGCTTGCCCAAAAAATTAGGGAACCCTTTAACCCGTAAATTGTAATAAAGTAGGACCCCTTAACCTTGTCAAACCCTGTGTAAAAAAAGAGAGAGAGAGAGAGAGAGAGATGACCTAGTTGACCCTAGTATGAGAGAACTAATGTTTTAACTATAAAAAACTAGCACATCACAGGATAGCAGCAGTTCAGCTCCCCTTTTGGCCAAAAAAAATGTTGTCAGGCTCCAGGTGTCTATTGTCTCTGCAAATGGTCCAAGTCGGACCGAAACGTCGTCTAAGCGGGTTGTGGAATATATTGAACAATTCGACAGGGAAATAGCGCATAGAAAACAGTTTGTCCTCCATTTGAGGTCATCTTCAGCGGAGATAAACAGTGTAAACACGGCCACGATGGAATATTAAAAAATATGCAGAGGAAAAATTTGAACGTACAACTTGGGGTTTTTTATTGTGCGTTTTTGCCCCCCACTGTCATCAGAAAGAAAAATGTAAATTAGACCCAAAGTGTAACTCTTGGGTATCTTTAGTGAGGGGAAACGTTTTCGCCACACAGTGGCTTATCACCATACAAAGGAGAAAAGTGAAAAAACGGAGGGGAATAGGTAATCAGTCCCCCAAAACCTTGAGCGAGTGGTCAGTCCACAATCTTGAATAGAAACGGCATATGAGGGAAAATAGCTTATTACCGAGGGAGGAGAGGTGCGCGTCGTATTTTGGGGAACATTTGTCCAAAGTGGAAATAGGTCGGCCCCCGGTGTGCCCAAGGTCTGCCCGAAGTCGTGCCCCCAAAGGGTTTTGGGAAGCGAAAAAATTCCCAAAATTAAGATCCCAAGAAGTTGCAGGTCTGACAGGATTGTGATGAATGGTTGGGAACCGACACGTTTAAAATTAGACACTGACAAACTCTTGGGCATTTCAACCCGTCAGCATGCCAAATTTTGGGATTTAATACTTTGGGGGTTCTTCCTTGCCTAACCCTTGGGGAAGACTTGGGCACGACCTTTTCCACATTGGCCAAAAGTGACACCACCTATGACTGCTGCACCCCTCCTCCATACGGGGTTTTAAGCGTTCTCCCCTCTATGCCCTATTCACAAGATTGATGGACTGACCCCTCGACTCAAGGGAGATTGAGGGGTTCCGCCGCGGAGCAAAAAAAAAATCGAAAATATTGAAAAAATGAGTTTTTTTTCCAAAAAAAAAGGGTGAACTTTTGGTACACGCTGGGATAATTATTTTCCTTGTACGATTTTCTAAAAGGAATTAAAAGCCTTTTTTTAACAATGGTGACAGCGCTGACGCACATAGTGGTACGAAAACGCTGATCGCTTTGTTTACGTTTTGTACGTTTTTCCCCTGTTATTTTATCGTTTTGTACATCTTTTTATGTTAAAATAATACAAATTTACCATTGAGATCATTGCAGAGTGGGTGGGCTAAAGTGACAAGGAACCAATCGGGAATCCCGGGGAAAAGTGCATAAAATGGCCGACACCTCCCGCCAACAAAAATTTTCCCTACCCACGCTAATATCAATTATAAGGTTTTTTTCTATCACAATTGACTATTTTGTATAATGAATATAAAATAGCATATAAAAATAAAAAGTCACCCCAAAAAAAAATAATAGCATAATACGCCCCGAGGGAAAAAATTTCTATCGAATTTCCCCTGAAGGTGAAAGAGAGGGGCCGCCCCCTCCATCAGTAAGGGGAAGAGAAAACGGATTTACAATGGTTATCTGTAATAAAAAACTCTAGGCCGCGGAAAAAGTGTAAAATAAAGCGAAAATTTTTGGGGGAAAATTTTTTTTTCCCGGGCACGGGGGGCCGCGCGCTGCGGCCCCTTTTCTCGAAAATAACTATTTACCTATTTGGGGGACCCCACCTTTTTTATGAAAGAATTGACTTGATTTCACAAAAAAAATAGGGAATGATTGCTTTAAAGGTTGGTGTACCTTTCTGAAACTATCCCAAATATTTTTTTGATTTATTGGGCAACAAGACCGACTCTTCCAAAAATCAAAAAGTTATGAAACTTTATTTTTTTTTTAGCAAAAGATAAGGTTATTTTTTAATTGTCAATGACAAAATTGGAAATTTGATTTTTTCGCGAGCAATGTCAAAACCACTTGTCCAGACCACTGAAAAACTGTGCCCTGCCAAAAGCAATTTTTTGTAAATTTTGCATATTATTTCCTTTTTGGCCGATATGATTAAAATTCGCAAGCTACTCGATAAACCTTCAAAGTACACCAAAAAAAGAACGTAATCGGTCCCTAAAAAAAAGGTTCGTTTAAAATGCGGCCAACAACTTCCCTCAAGGTGAGGGACGTTACCTTTTCCCTCCGTTCTTCCTTTTCTCCTTTTTATGGACTGATGAAGCCACTGTGTGGCGAAACGTTTTCTCAATAAAGATACCCAAGAGTTGCACATGGGTCTAATTTATTAACGTGTCGGTTCCCTGAACCATTCATCTACAAGAACATAATGGGAGGACTGTAGAACGGTACGAAGGTCGAGGTAATCAGTCCCTCAGACTGTCTAATTTTCATCTTGTCGGTATTGTCTACCATTTATGTACAAATTCAGTATAATTCTATCGTTTATTGACTACGTTTCGTTCTGTGACTTGATAAAACTCACTGTGTGGGCGAAACGTAAACGCATATGTGTCGTTTTCCTAACGAGGATCCTTCAAGCATCAGGTTAATACTCACAGGCGCCATCAGTAACAGCCTGAATGTCCAAGTGGTATACAACAACCAACAAGCTCACGGGTAATTTAGACACATAGGCAACACTTAAGGCGTATTTTCCGAAAACGCTTCGCCTATACTATTAGACTTCTTTAGGTCGAGTAACAGTCGTGTTGATACAGAACCCTTTTTCCCACCGGAGGCCTGGTCGTGGGACAGGGCCGCGGGCGAATGATCCCCCAGGATACCCACCAGAATAGATCCTCCTACAGGCTTTCTACACCGTGTACGTTCACTGGAATACATAACATTATACCCAAAAAATCGAGTATATAATGACACCTTTCACTTTCAAGTAGACATCATTGTTTCGCCATGTCCAGTGTCTTCAGTCCTATACAAGTATGAGTTGTGGATCAGTCCCTTAATTCGGAGTCGATGTATTGAACTTCCAGATTAAGGGACTGAAGGTAACGACTCCAGCTCAGGGACTGATTACTTCATAATCCTCCTTCATCTTCCAACCTTTTTCCGCATTGACTTAAGAAAGTCCCACTGGCTACCGAAAACTTTCCTCACAGTTAAACTGACCCCGATTTTGCCCAAGTGTCTTGTTTATCAAATGGTTGCGATTTTCTAATTATTAAATCAAACAAGAAGCGCTAATCACAAGTGGTCACACAGCGGTGGGTTTTCTACAAGAAAAAACCTTTTAAAACATCACACATTTACAACACCGAGTCATTAACCCCAGGATGTGACCACACACCAAGTCCCACTAAACACCCAGATGTTGACCCACACCAGTCCACTAACACCCAGGATGTTGACCACACACCAGTCACTAACACCCAGGATGTGACCCCCACCAGTCCACAACACCCAGATGTGACCCAACCAGTCCCTACTACCACCCAGGAAATGTGACCCACACCAGTCCACTAACACCCATGATGTGACCCCCACCAGTCCACTAACACCCAGGATGTACTCACACCATCCACTAACACCCAGGATGTGACCCCCACCATCCCTACACCCAGGAATGTGACCCACACCATCGCACGAACACCCAGGATGTGACCCACACCAGTCCCTAACACCCCGGATGTGACCCACACCAGTCCACTAACCCCAGGATGTGACCCACACCAGTCCACTAACACCCAGGATGTGACCCAGACACCAGTCCTACACCCAGGAGGTGACCCCACCCGTCCACTAACACCCATGATGTGACTCACACCAGTCCCACTAACACCAGGAGTGACCCACACCCATCCACTCACACACCGGATGTACTCACCACCATTCTCACTAACACCCAGGATGTCTGACCCACACCAGTCCCACTAACACCCCAGGACTATCTGACCCACACCAGTCCACTCACACCCAGGATGTGACCCACACCATCCACTATACACCCAGGATGTGACCCACACCAGTCACCTAACACCCCAGGATGTGACCCACATCCATCCAACTCACACGCAGATGTCACCCACACCAGTCCACTAACACCAGGAATGTACCCACACCAGTCCACATACAACCCAGGATGAGACCCACACCAGTCCACTAACACCCAGATGTGACCCACACCAGTCCACTAACACCCAGGCAGTGTGACCCACACCAGTCCACTAACACCCAGGATATTGACCCACACCAGTCCACTAACACCCAGGAAGTGACCCACACCAGTCTCCACTAACACCCATTAATGTCACCCACAACCAGTACACATCACACCCAGGTCTGTGACCCACACCAGTCCACTAACACCGCTGGATGTTGACCCACACCATCCACTAACACCCAGGATAGTGCGACCCACACCAGTCCCACTAACACCCATGATTGACCCACACCAGTCCACTAACACCCAGGATTTCACCTCACTACCAGCTCTCCACTAACACCCAAATGTGACCCACAATCCATCCACATTACTCACCAGAAGTGACCCACACCAGTCCACTAACACACGGATGAGACCCACTACCATCCACTAACACCAGGATGTGACCCACAACAGTCACTACCACCCCAGTAAGTGACCCACACCACTAGTCCCCACTAACACCCAGGTGGGTTTTTTGGACCACACCACTCCCCTAACACCCCAGGATGTGACCCACATCAGTTCCACTAAACACCCCAGGATGTGGGACTCACATCCAGTCCACTAACACCACAGACTGTGACCACACCAGTCCTCAACACCCAGGATTGGACCCACACCATCCACAACACCCAGGATGTACCCCACACCAGTCCACTAACACCACAGGAACACGTGACCCACACCAGGTCCCACTAACACCCAGGATGTGACCCACACCATCCACTAACACCCAGGATGTGACCCACACCAATCCCCTAACACCCCACGGATGTGACCCCACCAGTCCTACTAACATGCCGGATGTTACCTCTACACCAGTCCACTAACACCCAGTATGTGACCCACACCAGTCCACTAACACCCATGATTGTGACCCACACCAGGTCCACTAACAACCCAGGATGTGCCCACACCAGCCACTAACACCCAGATGTGACTCAACAACCAGTCCAGTCTAACACCCCAGGATGTGACCCACACGCAGTCCCACTAACACCCAGGTGATGTGACCCACACCATCCACAATACACCCAGGATGTGACTCCACCACCAGTCCCACTAACACCCAGGATTTGACCCACACACAAGTCACTAACAACCACAGGATGTGACCCACACCAGTCCACTAACACACCCGGATGTGACCCACAACCAGACCACTAACACCCGGATGGACTCACACCAGTCCACTAACACCCAGTAATACCCACACCAGTCCACCTCAACACCCAGAGATGTTTGACCCACACCAGTCCACCACTAACACCCAGGATGGACCCACAACCAGTCCCACTAACACCACAGATTGGACTCACACCAGACCGCAAACACCCAGGATGCTACCCACACAACAGTCCACTAACACCCCAGGAATGACCCACACCCAGTCCACTACAACACCCAGGATGTAACCCACCCCAGTCCCGACTAAACACCTCCTAGACGAGAATGTGACCCACACCAGTCCACTAACACCCGATGTGACACCCACAACCAGTCCACCTTAAAAACAACCAGGCGATGTGACTCAACACAGTCCACTAACACCCAGATGGACCCACACACATTCCACTAACACCCAGATGTGACCCACAAACCAGTCCCACTTCACACCCAGGATGTGACACACACCAGTCCAGCCCTAACACCCAGGAATAGGGACCCACAACAGTCCCCACTGATACACCCAGGATGTGACCCCCACCAGCCACTAACACCCAGATTGAACCCACACACATTCCTAACACCCCACTGATGTCGACGCCACACCAGTCCACTTAAACAACCCCGGATGTGACCCACACCAGTCCCACTAACCCCAGGATGTGACCCACACCAGTCCCACTAACACCCAGGATGCGACCCACACAGTCCACTAACCCCAGGATGTGAACCCACAGCCACCCCGCTAACAGCTAACACCCAGGAAGTGACCCACACCAGTCCACTAACACCCAGGATGTGACCCACACCAGTCCACTAACACCCAGCTGTGACCCACACCATTCCACTAACACCCAGGATGTGACCCACACCAAGTCCACTAACACGCCAGGAGCGACCCACACTCATTCCACTAACACCCAGGATGTGACCCACACCAGTCCACTAAACACCCAGGATGTGACCCACACCAATCCACTAACACCCAGGATGCGACCCACAACTCAGTCCACAACACCCAGGATGTGACCCACACCATCCACTAACACCCAGGATTGTAGACCCACAACCAGTCCGGCTAACACCCAGAGTGACCCACACCAGTCCCACTAACACCCAGGGATGTGACCACACAATCCTACACCCAGGATTGCGACCCACACCAGTCCACTAACACCCAGGATTGACCCCACACCAGTCCACTTAACCCCAGGAATGTGTACCCACACCATCCACTACAACCAACCAGGACATGCGACCCACACCCATTCCTACTAACACCTACCACAGGATGTGACCCACACCGTCCACTAACACCCAGGATATGCCACCAGTCCACTAACACCCCAGGATGTGACCCACACCAGTCCATCTAACACCCCCAAGGATGCGACCCCACACCAGTCCTACTAACACCGCATGATTGTGATGACCCACACCAGTCCACTAACACCAGGAAGTACCCACACCAGTCCTACTAACACCCAGGATGCGACCCCACAAACCAGTCCACTAACACCCAGGATGCGACCCCCAACACATCCACTACACCCAGATGTGACCACACTCAGTCTGCACTAACAACCCAGGGAATGTGACCCACACCAGTCCACTAACACCCCAGGATGATACCCACACAAGTCCACTAACACCCAGGATGTGACCCACACCAGTCCACAACACACCCAGGATGTTACCCACACCAGTCCACTAACACCCAGGATTGACCCACACAAGTCCACTAACACACGAAGGAGTCGACCAACACCAGTCCCCACTAACCACCCATGGATTAGTGACCCAGCGACGATCCACTAACACCCAGGATGCGACCCACTACTCAGGCCAACTAACCCCAGGATGTGACCCACACCAGTCCACAACACCCAGGATTGACACCACACCAGTCCACTAACACCCAGGTCGACCCACACCAGTCCCACTAACCCCCAGATGCGACCCCACACCATCCCCTAAACACCCATGATGTGAACCCACACCAGTCCACTAACGACCCAGGATTGACCCACACCAGTCCACTAACACCCAGGAAAGTACCCACAACCAGTCCAACATAACACCCAGGATGTGACCCACACCATCCACTAAGCACCCAGGATGTGACCTACACCAGTCCACTAACAAACACCCAGGATGTGACCCACAACCCAGTCCACTACCACCCATGATGTGCCCTACACCATCCACTAACAACCCAGATGTGACCGACACCAGTCCACTAACACCCAGGAAGTGACCCACACCAGTCCACTAACACACAGGATGTGACCCACACCAGTCCATCTAACACCCAGGATGTGACCCACACCAGTCCACTAACAACCCAGGATGTGACCCACACACCATTCCACTAACACCCAGGTAATCTTGACCCACACCAGTCCCACTAACACCCAGGATGTGACCTACACCAGTCCACCAACAACCAGGATGTGACCCCACACCAGTCCACTAACCACCCAGGATGTGACCCCCACGACCAGTCCACTAACACCCAATGTGACCCACTCCAGTCACTAACACCCAGGATGGACCTACACACGCAGTCCACTAACATTCCCAGGATGTGACCACCCACTCATCCCAACTAGCACCCAGGATTCGACCCCCACACCGTCCACTAACACCCAGGATGTACCCACACCAGTCCACTAACACCCAGATGTGACGCACACCAGTCGACTAACACCCAGGATGTGACCCACCCCAGTCCACTAACACCCAGGATGTGAACCACACCAGTCCACAAACACCCAGGAAGTGGACCCCACACCAGTCCACTAACACCCAGGAATTGACCCACACAGTCCCACTAACAACACCCAGGATGTTGACCTACACCAGACCACTAACACCCAGGATGTGACCCCAACACCAGTCCACTAACACCCAGGATGTGCCCACACCAGACCCCTAACTAAACACCCAGGGATGTGACCCACACCAGTCACTAACACCCCAGGATGGTGACCCACACCAGTCCACTAACCACCCAGGAAGTTACCCACACCAGTCCCACTAACACCCAGGATGACCCACACCGTCTCCACCAACACCCAGATGTGACCCCACACCAGTCACTAACACCCAGGAAGTGACCCACACCAGTCCACATAACCCCAGGAATGCGACCCACACCTAGCCACTAACACCCAGGATGTGACCCACACCATCCACTAACACCCAGGAGTGACCCACACCAGTCCACTAACACCCAGGATTGTGACTCCACACCTCCACTAACACCCCCGATGTGACCCACACCAGATCCACTAACACCTCAGGACTGTGACCCACACCAGTCCACTCAAACACCCCAGGATGTGACCCACACCAGTCCAATAACACCCGGAAGCGACCCACACCAGTCCACTAACACCCAGGATGTACCCACAACCAACCCCAAACACCAGGATGTGATCCACACCAGTCCACAAACACACCAGGATGTCGTCCCACACCAGTCCACTAACACCCAGAATGCGAACCCACACCAGTCCACTAACACCCAGGATGTGACCCACACCCGTCGCACTAACACCCAGGATGAGACCCACACCAGTCCACTAACACCCATAAGCGACTCACAACCAGTCCACTAACACCCAGGAAGTGACCGACACCATCCACCTAACACCCAGGATGTGACCCCCACCAGTCCAATAACACCCAGGTGTGACCCACACCAGTCCACTCAACACCCAGGATGTGAACCCTCACACCAGTCCACTAACAACCAGGATGTGACCCCACCAGTCCACTAGACCACCCAGGATGTGACCCACACCAGTCCCCACTTAAACCCAGGATGTGACCACACCAGTCCACTAACACCCAGGATGTGACCCACACCAAGTCCACTAACACACAGGATGTGCCCACACCAGTCCCACTAACACCCAGGATGTAGACCACACCAGTCCACTAAACACCCCAGGAATGTGACCCCACACCAGTCCACTAACAACCCAGGATGCGACCCACATCATCACTAACACCCATGATGTACCCACACCAGTCCACTAACACCCAGGAGTGCACCCACACCATCCACTAACACCCAGGATTGACACCACACCAGTCTCACTAACTAACCCAGATGTGACCCACCAGGCAGTCCACTAACACCAGGAAGTGAACCCACATCCACCAGTCCATCTAACACACGGATGTGACCCACACCAGTCCCTAACACCCAGGGATGTGAACTGACCGACAAAAACCATTCCCACTAAACACCCAGGATGTGACCCACACCAGTCCACTAACACCCAGGTTGTGACCCACACCAGTCCCACTAACACCCATATGGGACCCACTACCAGTCCACTAACACCAGTATGTGACCCACACAAGTCACTAACACCCAGATTGGACCAGCACGCCCATCACTGAACCTCCCAGGCATGCCGACACCACAACCATCCACAAACACCGCAGGATGTGACCCCACACCAGTCCACTAACACCCAGGATGTGTCCCACACCAGTCCACTAACACCCAGGATGTGACCCACACACCAGGTCTCACTAGCACCCAGGATGTTGACCACACACCATCCACTAACACCCAGGAATGCGACTCAACACCCAGTCCACTAACACCCAGGATGTGACCCACACCCAGTCCACTAAACACACCAGGAATGGTGACCCACACCCCGCACTAAACACGCCAGATGTGACCCACACAGTCCACACCACCCAGGATGGTCGACCCAACACCCAGTCCATAAACACCCAGATGTGAACCCACAATAATCCCCTATACACCCAGGATGTGACCCCCCACCAGTCGATCTAACACCCCAGGCTCGTGACCCACACCAGTCCATAACACCCAGGATGTGCGACCCACAACCAGTCCACTAACCTCCCAGGAAGCGACCGCTCACCCGCCAGCTAACACCCAGGATGTGACCCACACCAGTCCACTAACACCCAGGGTAAGTGACCCACACCAGTCCACTAACACCCAGATGTGACCCACACCAGACCACTAACACACACCCGATGTGACCCCACACCGTCCACTAACACCCAGGAATGCGACCCACACCAGTCCACCAAACACCCAGGAATGTGGACCCACACCAGTCCCACTAACACCCAGGATGTGACCCACACCAGTCCACTAACACCCAGGATGTGACCCACACCAGTCCACTAACACCCAGGATGTGAACCCACACCAGTCATAACAAACACCCCAGGATGTGACCCACACCAGTCCACTAACACCCAGGATGTGACCCACACCAGTCCACTAACACCCAGGATGTGACCCACACCGGTCGACTAACACCCAGGATGTGACCCACACAGTCCACTAACACCCATGTAACTATTTTTAAGGCATGCTTTGGTGACATGGGTCATGCAGGTGTCTTAGGGAAACACGCCTGAATGATTCCACCCGTACCGGGGATCGAACCACTGATCTTAATGTGTGAGGTGAGTGCGCTACCAATTGAGCAACAGGACACCTCTCATCTGGGGTTGTTCTCGGTTCACTGACAATTGTTCACTGCACTTTCTGACATATGAAAGTGTAAATTAGACCCAGAGAAAAGTTAGGGAGGAACGAAGACATTAAGAGAACGCTATATCAACATCCTGCTCTAAGAAATTTTGACTCAACGTGTGAAGAAATTTTATGTATGAAAATGGGTCACTTCTTGAACAGGTGGCAGATCAACCAGCCTGTCATAGCCATGTGGACCAGAATCCAGCCGCTAGTAGCAACAACCTAGTTGAGCAGGCACAAAACGGAGAAGCCTGTCATCAGGCCAACCTGAACCCTCAGAAACAACTCTCGAAATCAGTCACAGGAAAAAAAACACAAGGACATCAAATATAGGACATTTAAGCATCACATAGGCCTACATAGGCCTCATTTTACTTTTATCAGAAAATTAACCTTTTAAAATAACTTTATTTCCCGTCACAAATGTCCATTATTATTTCCCTAGATTAAAAATAAAAGTTCTATTAATTCCGGAACTTTATTGTTGTTCTTCCGTAAAAAATGTTCGAGAAGTTTAAAAAATATTGTTAAAGTTATAGTGGAGTATCTGAACTTGTGTGGCTAGCTGGGCTAGTGGCTAGCTGGGCTAGTGGCTAGCTGGGCTAGTGGCTAGCTGGGCTAGTGGCTAGCTGGGCTAGTGGCTAGCTGGGCTAGTGGCTAGCTGGGCTAGGGCAACAGGGCTAGTGGCTAGCTGGCTGTGGCTAGCAGGGCTAGTGGCCACTTGCTAGTGGCTAGCTGGGCTATGGCTAGCTGGGCTAGTGCTACTGGGTCTAGTGCTAGCTGGGCTAGTAGGCTAGAATGGGCTATGGCAGATGGGATAGTGGCCAGCTGGGATAGGTGGCTACTGGGCTAGTGGCTAGCTGGGCTATTGGCTAGATGGGCTAGTGCCAGCTGGGATAGGGCCAAGCTGGGCTAGTTGGCTAGCTGGAGTGCTATTGGGTGATAGGGCAAACAGGCTACTGGGCTATTGGCTTTATGGGCTAGTGGCAAGCTGGGCAATGAGCTAGCTGGGCTATGGGCTAGATGGGCAAGTGGCCAGCTGGATAGTGGATAGCTAGGGATAGTGGCATGCTGGGCTAGAGGCTAGCTGGGCTAGTGGCTTGCTGGGTTAGTGGCTAGATGGGCTAGTGGCCAGCTGGGATACTGGCTAGCTGGGCTAGTGGCTAGCTGGGCTAGTGGCTAGCTGGGCTAGTGGCTAGATGGGCTAGTGGCTAGCTGGGCTAGTGGCTTGATGGGCTAGTGGCTAGCTGGGCTAGTGGCTAGATGGGCTAGTGGCCAGCTGGGATAGTGGCTAGCTGGGCTAGTGGCTAGCTGGGCTAGTGGCTAGCTGGGATAGTGGCTAGCTGGGCTAGTGGCTAGATGGGCTAGTGGCTAGCTGGGCTAGTGGCTTGATGGCTAGTGGCTAGCTGGGCTAGTGGCTAGATGGGCTAGTGGCCAGCTGGGATAGTGGCTAGCTGGCTAGTGGTTAGCTGGGCTATGGTTAGCTGGGTTAGTGGTTAGCTGGGCTAGTGGCTAGCTGGCTAGTAGCTAGCTGGGCTAGTGGCTAGATGGGCTAGTGGCTAGCTGGGCTAGTGGCTAGATGGACTAGTGGCCAGCTGGGATAGTGGCTAGCTGGGCTAGTGGTTAGCTGGGCTAGTGCTTATCTAGGCTAGTCGCTATCTGGGCTAGTTTACTAGCTGTGCTAGAGACTAGCTGGGCTAGTGGCTAGCTGGCTAGTGGTTAGCTGAGCTAGTGGTTAGCTCGGCTAGTGGCCAGCTGGGCTAGTGGTTAGCTCGGCTAGTGGCTAGCTGGGCTAATGGTTAGCTCGGCTAGTGGCTAGCTAGGCTAGTGGTTAGCTCGGCTAGTAGCTAGCTGGATTAGTGGTTAGCTCGGCTAGTGGTTAGCTGGGTTAGTGGTTAGCTGGGTTAGTGGTTAGCTGGGCTAGTGGCTAGCTGGGTTAGTGGTTAGCTGGGCTAGTGGCTAGCTGGGTTAGTGAATAGCTGCGCTAGTGGTTAGCTGGGCTAGTGGTTAGCTGGGCTAGTGGTTAGCTGGGCTAGTGACTAGCTGGGCTAGTGGCTAGCTGGGCTAGTGGCTAGCTGGGCTAGTGGCTAGCTGGGCTAGTGGCTAGCTGGGCTAGTGGCTAGCTGGGCTAGTGGCTTGATGGGCTAGTGGCTAGCTGGGCTAGTGGCTAGCAGGGATAGTGGCTAGCTGGGCTAGTGGCTAGATGGGCTAGTGGCCAGCTGGGCTAGTGCTACTGGGCTAGTGGCTAGCTGGGCTAGTGGCTAGCTGGGCTAGTGGCTAGCTGGGCTAGTGGCCAGATGGGCTATTGGCTAGATGGGCTAGTGGCTAGATGGGTTAGTGGCCAGCTGGGATAGTGGCTAGCTGGGCTAGTGGCTAGCTGGGCTAGTGGCTAGATGGGCTAGTGGCCAGCTGGGATAGTGGCTAGCTGGGCTAGTGGCTAGCTGGGCTAGTGGCTAGCTGGGCTAGTGGGTAGATGGGCTACTGGCTAGCTGGGCTAGTGGCTTGATGGGCTAGTGGCAAGCTGGGCTAGTGGCTAGCTGGGCTAGTGGCTAGATGGGCTAGTGGCCAGCTGGGATAGTGGCTAGCTGGGATAGAGGCTAGCTGGGCTAGTGGCTAGCTGGGCTAGTGGCTAGCTGGGCTAGTGGCTAGATGGGCTAGTGGCCAGCTGGGATAGTGGCTAGCTGGGCTAGTGGCTAGCTGGGCTAGTGTGCTAGCTGGGCTAGTGCTAGCTGGGCTATGGCTTGATGGGCTAGTGGCTAGCTGGGCTAGTGGCTAGATGGGCTAGTGGCCAGCTGGGATAGTGGCTAGCTGGGCTAGTGGCTAGCTGGGCTAGTGGCTAGCTGGGCTAGTGGCTAGATGGGCTAGTGGCTTGATGGGCTAGTGGCTAGCTGGGCTAGTGGCTAGATGGGCTAGTGGCCAGCTGGGATAGTGGCTAGCTGGGCTAGTGGTTAGCTGGGCTAGTGGTTAGCTGGGTTAGTGGTTAGCTGGGCTAGTGGTTAGCTGGGCTAGTAGCTAGCTGGGCTAGTGGCTAGATGGGCTAGTGGCTAGCTGGGCTAGTGGCTAGATGGGCTAGTGGCCAGCTGGGATAGTGGCTCTCTGGGCTAGTGGTTAGCTGGACTAGTGCTTATCTAGGCTAGTCGCTAGCTGGGATAGTGGCTAGCTGGGCTAGTGGCTAGCTGGGCTAGTGGCTAGCTGGGCTAGTGGCTAGATGGGCTAGTGGCCAGCTGGGATAGTGGCTAGCTGGGCTAGTGGCTAGCTGGGCTAGTGGCTAGCTGGGCTAGTGGCTAGCTGGGCTAGTGGCTTGATGGGCTAGTGGCTAGCTGGGCTAGTGGCTAGATGGGCTAGTGGCCAGCTGGGATAGTGGCTAGCTGGGCTAGTGGCTAGCTGGGCTAGTGGCTAGCTGGGCTAGTGGCTACATGGGCTAGTGGCTAGCTGGGCTAGTGGCTTGATGGGCTAGTGGCTAGCTGGGCTAGTGGCTAGATGGGCTAGTGGCCAGCTGGGATAGTGGCTAGCTGGGCTAGTGGTTAGCTGGGCTAGTGGTTAGCTGGGTTAGTGGTTAGCTGGGCTAGTGGCTAGCTGGGCTAGTAGCTAGCTGGGCTAGTGGCTAGATGGGCTAGTGGCTAGCTGGGCTAGTGGCTAGATGGGCTAGTGGCCAGCTGGGCTAGTGGCTCTCTGGGCTAGTGGTTAGCTGGACTAGTGCTTATCTAGGCTAGTCGCTATCTGGGCTAGTTACTAGCTGTGCTAGAGACTAGCTGGGCTAGTGGCTAGCTGGGCTAGTGGTTAGCTGAGCTAGTGGTTAGCTCGGCTAGTGGCTAGCTGGGCTAGTGGTTAGCTCGGCTAGTGGCTAGCTGGGCTAATGGTTAGCTCGGCTAGTGGCTAGCTAGGCTAGTGGTTAGCTCGGCTAGTGGCTAGCTGGATTAGTGGTTAGCTCGGCTAGTGGTTAGCTGGGTTAGTGGTTAGCTGGGTTAGTGGTTAGCTGGGCTAGTGGTTAGCTGGGCTAGTGGCTAGCTGGGTTAGTGGTTAGCTGGGCTAGTGGCTAGCTGGGCTAGTGGCTAGCTGGATTAGTGGTTAGCTCGGCTAGTGGTTAGCTGGGTTAGTGGTTAGCTGGGTTAGTGGTTAGCTGGGCTAGTGGTTAGCTGGGCTAGTGGCTAGCTGGGTTAGTGGTTAGCTGGGCTAGTGGCTAGCTGGGTTAGTGAATAGCTGCGCTAGTGGTTAGCTGGGCTAGTGGTTAGCTGGGCTAGTGGTTAGCTGGGCTAGTGACTAGCTGGGCTAGTGGTTAGCTGGGCTAGTGGTTAGCTGGGCTAGTGGTTAGCTGGGCTAGTGGTTAGATGGGCTAGTGGTTAGTTGGGCTAGTGACTAGCTGGGCTAGGGGTTAGCTGTGCTAGTGACTAGCTGGGCTAGTGACTAGCTGGGCTAGTCGTTAGCTGGGCTAGTGACTAGCTGGGCTAGTGACTAGCTGGGCTAGTGGTTAGCTGGCCTAGAGTCTAGCTGGGCCAATGGTTAGCTGGGCTATTGGTTAGCTGTGCTAGAGACTAGCTGGGCTAGTGGCTAGCTGTGCTAGTGGTTAGCTGGGCAAGTGGTTAGCTGGGCTAGTAAATAGCTGGGTTAGTGGTTAGCTGGGCTAGTGGTTAGCTGGGCTAGTGGTTAGCTGGGCTAGTGGTTGGCTGGGCTAGTGGTAAGCTGGGTTAGAGGCTAGATGGGCTAGTGATTAGCTGGGCTAGTGGCTGGCTGGGTTAGTGGTTAGCTGGGCTAGTGGTTAGCTGGGCTAGTGGTTAGCTGGGCTAGTGGTTAGATGGGTTAGTGGTTAGCTGGGTTAGAGGCTAGATGGGCTAGTGATTAGCTGGGCTAGTGGCTGGCTGGGTTAGTGGTTAGCTGGGCTAGTGGTTAGCTGGGCTAGTGGTTAGCTGGGTTAGTGGTAAGCTGGGCTAGTGGTTAGATGGGCTAGTGGTTAACTGGGTTAGTAGTTAGCTGGGCTAGTGGTTAGCTGGGCTAGTGGTAAGCTGGGCTAGTGGCTAGCTGGGTTAATGGTTAGGTAGGCTAGTGATTAGGTGGGCTAGTGGTTAGTTGGGACAGTGGATAGCTGGGTTAGTGGTTAGCTGGGCTATTGGTTAGCTGGGCTAGTGGTTAGTTGGGACAGTGGATAGCTGGGTTAGTGGTTAGGTGGGCTAGTGGTTAGCTGGGATAGTGGTTAGCTGGGCTAGTGGCTAGCTGGGTTAGTGGTTAGGTGGGTTAGTGGTTAGTTGGGACAGTGGATAGCTGGGTTAGTGGTTAACTGGGCAAGTGGCTAGCTGGGTTAGTGGTTAGATGGGCTAGTGGTTATGTGGGCCAGTGGTTAGTTGGGACAGTGGATAGCTGGGTTAGTGGTTAACTGGGCTAGTGGCTAGCTGGGTTATTGGTTAGCTGGGCTAGTGGTCAGCTGGACTAGTGGCTAGATGGGCTAGTGGTTAGATGGGCTAGTGGTTAGCTGGACTAGTGGCTAGATGGGCTAGTGGTTAGCTTGGCTTGTGCTCAGCTGAGCTAGTGGTTAGCTGGGCTAGTGGTTAGCTGGGCTAGTGATTAGATGGGCTAGTGGTTAGATGGGCTAGTGGTTACCTTGGCTAGTGGTTAGATGGGCTAGTGGTTAGCTGGTCTACTGGTTAGCTAGGCTAGTGGTTAGCTGGACTAGTGGCTTGATGGGCTAGTGGTTAGATGGGATAGTGGTTAGATGAACTAGTGGTTAGATGGGCTAGTTGATAGATGGGCTAGTTTTTAGCTGGGCTAGTGGTTAGCTGGGCTAGTAGTTAGATGGGATAGCTAGATGGGCTAGTGGTTAGATGGGCTAGTAGTTAGATGGGATAGAGGTTAGATGGGATAGAGGTTAGATGGGATAGAGGTTAGATGGGCTAGTGGTTAGATGGGATAGAGGTTAGATGGGCTAGTGGTTAGATAGGCTAGTAGTTATATGGGCTATTTAGATGCGTTAGTTAGAAGTGCTAGTGGTTAGATGGGCTAGTTAGGAGGGATAATGGTTAACTGTGGTAGTGGTTAGATTGGCTAGTTAGATGGGATAGTGGTTAGCTGGGCTAGTGGTTAGATGGGCTAGTGGAGAACTGAGCTAGTAGCTGAGCTAGTGCTTGATGGGCTAGTAGTTAGATGGGCTAGTTAGCTGGGCTAGTAGTTAGATGGGTTAGTGTTTAATAGGGCGAGTGGTTAGAGGGGCTAGTGGTTAACTGTGCTAGTAGTCAGCTGGGCTACTGGTTAGATGGGCTAGTGATTAATTGGAATAGTCGCTAAATGGGCTTATGGTTAGATGGGCTAATGTTTAGTTGGGCTAGTGGTTAGAAGGGCTACTGGTTAACTGGGCTAGTGATTAGATGGACTAGTGGTTAGATGGGCTAGTTAGATGGGCTAGTGGTTAGCTGGGCTAGTGGTTAGCTGGGTAATGGCTAGCTGGGCTAGTGGTTAGATGGGCTAGTGATTATCTGGGCTAGTGGTTAGCTGGGCTAGTGGTTAGCAGGGCTAGTGGTTAGCTGGGTAATGGCTAGCTGGGCTAGTGGTTAGATGGGCTAGTGATTATCTTGGCTAGTGGTTAGATGGGCTAGTGGTTAGCTGGGCTAGTGGTTAGATGGGCTAGTTGTTAGCTGGGATAGTGGTTAGCTGGGCTAGTGGTTAGCTGGGCTAGTGGTTACCTGGGATAGTAGTTAGATGGGCTTGTGGTTAGCTAGGCTAGTTAGCTGGGCTAGGTTGTTAGATGGGCTAGAGGTTAGATGGGCTAGTAGTTAGCTGGGCTAAATGTTAGCTGGGCTAGTGGTTAGATGAGCTAGTGGTTAGATGGGCTAGTGGTTAGATGTGCTAGTGGTTTGATGGGCTAGTTGTTAGATAGGATAATGGCTAGATGGGATAATGTTTAGATGGGATAATGGTTAGATTGGCTAGTAGTTAGATGGGCTAGTGGTTAGATGGGATAGATGTTAGATGGTCTAGTGGTTAGATGGGCTAGTAGTTATATGGGCCAGTTAGATATGTTAGATGGACTAGTGGTTAGATGAGCTAATTAGGAGGGATAGTGGTTAGCTGAGCTAGTGGCTAAATGGGCTAGTGGTTAGAGGGGCTAGTGGTTAGGTGGGCTAGTAGTTAGATGGGCTAGTGATTAACTGGGCTGGTGGTTAGCTGGGCAAGTGTTAGATGGGCTAGTGGTTAGCTGGCTAGTTAGCTGGGCTAGTGGTTAGATATGCTAGTGGTTAGGTGGGCTAGTGGTTAGAAGGGCTATTAGATAGCTGGGCTAGTGGTTAGATGGGCTAGTGGTTAGATGGGCTAGTGGTAAGATGGGCTAGTTAGATGAGCTAGTGATTAACTGGGTTAGTGGTTAGATGGACTAGTTAGATGGTATAGTAGTTAACTGAGACAGTGGGTAGATGCGCTAGTGGTTAACTGGGCTAATGATTAGATCGTTAGTGATTAGCAGGGCTAGTGGTTAACTTTGCTAGTGGTTAGCTGGGCTAGTAATTAGATGGGCTAGTGATTAGATGGGCTAGTGATTAGCTGGGCTTGTGGTTAATTTTGCTAGTGTCTAGATGGGCTAGTGGTTAATTTTGCTAGTGGCTAGATGGGCTAGTGGTTAACTCGGCTAGTGGTTAACTGGGCAAGTAGTTAAATGGATTAGTAGTTAACTGGGCTAGTAGTTAACTGGGCTAGTGGTTAACTGGGTCAGTGGTTAGAAGGGCTAGTGATTAACTGGGCTAGTTAGATGTGATAATGGCTAGTTGGGATAGTGGCTAACTAGGCTAGTGGTTAAATATGCTAGTTACATGGGATAATGGTTAACTGGACTAGTAGTTTGATAGGCAAGTTAGATGGGATAGTGGTTAACTGGGCTATTGGTTGGATGGGCTAGTTAGAGATAATGGTCATCTGGGCTAGTTAGTTGGGAGATTGGTTAGCTGGGCTAGTGGTTAGATGTGCTAGTTAGACGGAATAGTGATTAGCTGGGCAAGTGGTTAGATGGGCTAGTTATATGGATTAGTAGTTAACTTGGATAGTGGGTAGATTAGCTAATTAGATGTGCTAGTGGTTAGTTGGGTTAGTGGTTAGCTGGGCTAGTGGTTAGCTGGGCTAGTGGCTAGCTGAACTAGTGTTTGATGGGCTAGTAGTTAGCTGCGCTAGTAGTTAGCTGGGCTAGTAGTTAGATGGGTTAGTGGTTAATAGTGCTAGTGGGTAGAGGGGCTAGTGGTTAGATGGGCTAGTGGTTAACTGGGCTAGTAGTTAGCTGGGCTACTGGTTAGATGGGCTAGTGATTAACTGGAATAGTGGCTGGATGGGCCTGTGGTTAGATGGGCTAGTGGATAAATGGGATAGTGGTTAGTTGGGCTAGTTGCTAGCTGGGCTACTGGTTAACTGGTCTAGTGATTAGCTGGGCTAGTGGTTAGCTGGGCAACTGGTTGGATGGGCTAGTGGTTAGCTGGGCTAGTGGTTAGATGGGCTAGTTGTTAGCTGGGTTAGTGGTTAAATGGGCTAGTGGTTAGATGGGCTAGTGGTTAGATGGGCTAGTGGTTAGATGGGCTAGTGGTTACCTGGGCTAGAAGTTAGATGGGCTAATGGTTAGCTGGGCTAGTGGTTAGCTGGGCTAGTGGTTAGATGGGCTAGTGGTTAGATAGGATAATGGCTAGATGGGATAATGTTTAGATGGGATAATGCTAGATGGGCTAGTAGATAGATGGGATAGATGTTAGATGGACTAGTGGTTAGCTGGCTAGTTAGCTGGGCTATTGGTTAGATGTGCTAGTTAGATGGGCTAGTGGTTAGAAGGGCTATTAGATAGCTGGGCTAGTGGTTAGATGGGCTAGTGGTTAACTGGGCAGTGGGAAATGGGTTGTTAGATGGGCTAGTGATTTAAAATGGGGTTTGTGGGTTTGATGGACTAGTTAGATGGGTAGTAGTTAGACAGGGCTAATGCGCTGTGGTTAATGAGTTATTGATAGGGGCTGTGATTAGCAGGGAGTGGTTAACTTGCTAGGGTTAGATGGGTTAGTGGTTAGTGGGCTAGTGGTTTGTGGGGTGTGATTTGCTGGGCTGTGGTTAATTTTGCTAGTGGAGATGGGGTATTGGTTGTGGGGTATGGCTTTGATGGGGTGTGGGGTTTAAATGGGCTAGTGATTTAATGGGCAAGTGGTTAAATTATTAGTAAATGGGTAGTGGTTAAGGCTAGTGGTTAACGGGCTAGTGGTTAGTGGGCTGTGGGTTTGTTTGGGTTTGGTTAGTGGGCTAGGATTGCAGGGTATTGGTTACTTTCAGGGTTTTTGAGGGCCAATGGTTAGTGGGGGTAGTGGGGGAGGCTGTGGGTTTAATGGGCCCAGTGGTTGAGTGGGGGATGGGATGGGGGAGTGGTTAAACGGGCTGTGGTTAGTGGGGTTTGTGGTAAAGGGCTAGTGATTAAATGGGTAGTTTGTGTAATGGCTAGCGGGTAGTGGCTAAAAGGGTAGGTTAAAAATGCTGTTACATGGGATAAAGGTTAATGAATAGAGTTTGTGGGCAAGTTAGATGGGAAAGTGGTTAAAGGTAGTGGTTGGATGGGGTAGTTAGATGAATATTGGTCTCTGGGTAGTTTGTTTTGGGGAAATTTATTTGCTGGGGTGTGGTTAGTGGGGTAGTTATATGGGTTAGTAGTTAATGGATTGGGTTTGCTGGGTTAGTGGTTAGCGGGCTGGTGGTTAGCAGGGGTAGTGGCAGTGGGGTATGGGTTTGCGGGTGTGGTTGCTGGGCTAGGGTTTGCTGGGTTAGTGGCTGCTGGGTGTGATTAGTGGGGGTATGGCACTGGGTTAGTGGTTGTGGGCTAGTGGTTTGTGGGCTAGTGGTTATGGGTTTTTGGTCAGGGGGGGCTAGTGGTTTGCTGAGCTAGTGGTAGCGGGTTAGTGGGTTTTGGGGCAGTGGGTTTGGTGGGCTAGTGGTTATTGTGACAGTGGGTGCTGGGTTGTGGTTTGGGGCTAGTGGAGGTGGGCTAGGGGTTGTTGGGGCAGTGGATGCTGGGTAGTGGTTGCGGGCTAGGGTTGTGGACTAGTGGCTAATGGGGTGTGGTTAGTTGGGCTTGACTAGTGGGTAGGGTTTGTGGGGCTGTGATAGTGGGGAGTGCTAGCTGGGGGTAGTCGTTAGTGGGTAGTGACTATGGGCTAGGAAAGTGGGGTGGGTTTGCGGGGTAGGCTGCGGGCCCAAGGTTGGGGCATTTGGTTTGCTGTGCTAAGACTGTGGGTAGGGTTAGTGGGTAGTGCTAGCTGGGCTAGTGGTTAGCTGGGGAAGTGGTAGCTGGGCTAGTAAATAGGGTTTAGTGGTTTTGGGGTTAGTGGTTTGCTGGGTAGTGGTTAGCGGGCTAGTGGTTTCGGGGGGTTGTGGGTTTGGTTTCTGGGTTAGAGGTGATGGGCTATTTATTGCTGGGTAGTGGCGGGTGGGAGTGTTAGGGGTAGTGGTTAGCGGGCGGGTTAGGGGTTAGTGGGAAGCTGGGCTAGTGGTTTGATGGGTAGTGGGGTTTAAATGGGTTTGTATTAGCGGCTAGTGGTTAGTGGGCTAGTGGTTTAGGTGGGTAGGGTTAGCTGAGCTGTGGTTTGCTGGGGTAGTGGCAGCTGGGTTTTTGGGTATGTGGGTAGTGGTTGGGGGGCTAGGGTTAGTTTTGACAGTGGGTAGTGGGTTTGTGGTTAGGTGGGCAGTGGTTAGGTGGGTAGGGGTTGTTGGGCAGTGGATAGCGGGGAGTGGTTAGTGGGGTAGTGGTTAGTTGGATAGGGCAGATGGGTGTGTTTACATGGGCCTAGTGGTTTGCGGGGCGTGGAGATTGGCTGGGTTAGTTTAATTTGGGTTTTGGCTAGTGGTTAGTGGGTAGTGGTTAGATGGGTGAGTTAGCTGGGCTAGTGGTAGATGGGTAGTGGTTGCTTGGTAAAGGTTAGCGGGCTGGGTTGATGGGCATGGTTGATGGGATAGTGGTTAGCTGGGGTAGTGGTTTTTGGACTAGTGGCTAATGGGTGTGGTTTTCCTTTGGTAGTGGTTAGATTTGGGTGGGTTAGTGGGCTACTATTAGCTGGCCCCAAAGGTTAGCGGGTAGTTAGATGAACTAGTGGGTTGTGGGCTAGTGGGTTAGGCTAGTTAGATGGGCTTGTGGTTTGATGGGTGTAGTTAGATGGGTAGAGGTAGTGGCTAGTGGTTTAGGATGAGGTTAGAGGGTAGTGGTTTTGATGGGATAGGGTTAGAGGGTGGGTTAATGGGATAGAGGTTTGATGGGCTAGTGGGTTTTTGGATAGAGTTAGATGGGTAGGGTTGATGGGTAGAGGTTAAGGGTAGGAGTTAGTGGGATGAGGTGATGGGCCCATGGGTTTAAAGGAAGAGTTTAAAAGGGAAAGGGGTTTGATGGGTGATTTAGATTGGGGAGTGGTTAGATGGATAGAGGTTAGATGGGTGTTGTTAGATAGGATAAAGGTAGTTTGGGTAGTTTTTTAGCGGGCTAGTGGTTAGTGGGGAGGGCTGGGCCCAGTGGTTGATGGGGTAGTTAGTGGTTTTGAGGGCTAGTGGGTTGATTGTAGAGGGTTGGGGCTGGGTTTTGATGGGGAGTGGTTAGAGGGATAGAGGTTTTGATGGGTAGTTAGGGGGGTAATGGTTAACTGTGCAGAGGTTAGATGGCGTTTAAAGGGATAGTGTTAGCTGGGCTAGTGGTTAGATGGGCTAGTGGGGAAATGAGCTAGAGGACTGGCTAGTGTTTTATGGGCTATCGCTAGTGGGCTAGAGTTTTGTGGGGTAGTAGTTTTGGGGTTTGTGGTTAATGGGCTAGTGGGGAGGGGGTGTGATTAACTGGAATGTGGTGGTGGGCTAATATTAACTGGAAGTTGGCTGGATGGGCTAGTGATTAACTGGATAGTGGCTGGGGGTAGTGATTAAGGAAAAATGGTGGATGGGTAGGGTTTTAAAGGGTAGTGTTAGTTGGGTAGTGGTAATGGGCTAGTGGTTAAATCTGCAGTATTAGGGGTGCGGTTTGATGGGTAGTGATTTAAGGTAGGGTGGGGGGAATGGTTTAAAAGACAGGGTTTGCGGGGGATGGTTTAAAGGGCTAGTGGTTTGATGGGTAGTGGGGTTTGTGGGCTATTGGTTTGAGGGCCAGTGGTTTTTCGGGTTTGTGGGTTAGAGGGGCCCGGGTTTGGGGTAGTGGTTTGAAGGGTTATTGGGTTTGATGGGCTAGTGGAAAGTGGTGATTTAAATGGTTAGTGGGGATGGGTTGTGGTTAAAAGGGTTTTATTTAGATGGGGTAGTGGTAGGCCTAGGGTTAGTTGGGGTAGGGTTAGATGGGCTATGGGTTGCTGGGCTAGTGGGGTTTGATGGACTTGGGTTGAAAAGGGGTTATTGTAATGGGCTAGTGGGTTTAAGGGGAGTGGTTGAAGGCTTATTGGTTTGATGGGCTAGTGGTAGATAGGATAATGGAGATGGGATAATGTTAAATGGGATAATGGGTGATGGGGTATAGTGATGGGTAGTGGTTAAGGGATATGAATAATGGGGGATTTTGATGGGCTATGGGAGATGGGCTAGTAATGTTGGCTGTTAGATGTTAGAGGGCTGGGTTAGATGGGCATTGTTTTGTTGGCTAGATGATATGTTAGATGGGCTAGGGTTAGATAGCTAGTAGGGGGAATAGTGGTTTTTGGGGTGTGGTTAAATGGCTAGTGTTTGGTGGGTAGTTTAGTGGGGAGTATTAAGGCTAGTGGTTAGTGGCAGTGTTTGATGGGGTGGTTAGCTGGAGTTTGCGGCTAGTGGTTTGCTGGCTAGTTACCGGGCTAGTGGTTAGATGTGCTATGGTTAGTGGGCTGTGGTTAGATGGGCAGTACTACTGGGGTAGTGGTTGATGGGCGTGGTTAACTGGGGTATGGGAAGGTGGGGTATGGAAAGGGGGCTAGTTAGTTTGGGTAGTGGTTTTTGGACTAGTTTTTGGGATGTATTAACTGGCGTGGCTAGATGCGTATGGTTTTGCTGAGCGTGATTGAGGGTAGTGATTTGCAGGGAGTGGTTAATTTGTAGGGTTAGATGGGCCAATTTTTTTACTGGGGGTGGCTAGATGGGCTGTGGTAAATGGGTAGTGGTTAACTGGGCAAATGGTTTTTTGGATTAGAGTTAACGGGCTAGTGGTTTAATGGGCAGTGGTTTTACTGGGGGAGTGGGTTAACATGCTAGTGGTTTGGGTTGGGTTAGAAGGGTAGTGATTAATGGGCTAGTTGATGTGATATGGCTAGTGGGTGTGGCAAATGGGAGTGGTTAAAAATTTAGTTACATGGGGTAATGGTTAACTGGAAGTAGTTTGTTGGAAGTTGATGGTAGTGGTAATGGCTAGGGTTGGGGGGGCTGTTAGTGAGAAGTGGTCATCTGGGCTATTAGTTGGGAGTTGGTTAGCTGGCTAGTGGTTTGTGGGGTATTAGATGGGAAAATTGTTATCGGGGGGACAATGGGGTAGTTCATGTCCCGTGATTAACTGGGGCAGTGGTTAGTGGGCTAGTTATTGGGTTAGGGGTAATGAGTGTTTCATGGTAGTTGTGGTAGGGTTCTGACTAGTTAGATGCGCTATGACTAACTGGGAACTGTGGTTTTATGGGCTAGTTTTTACCCGGGGTTGGTTAGATTGGTATGTTTAAATGGGACAGTGGAGGGGCTAGTTTGATGGACTATGGTTACCTGGGGTGTGGTTAGATGGGCTAGCGGGTTTTGGGGGATAGTGATTTAATGGGCTAGTGGTTAAGGGATAGTTAACGCGATAAGGATGGGTAGGAGGGGTTCTTGGGTTCTTGGTTATCTGGGTTAGTGGTTTGTTAGGCTAGTATTTGGGTAGTTCTTAGCGTTTTTGGACTGTGGGTTTGATTGGAAGTGGAGATGGGTAGGGTTGATGGGTAGGGCAATTGGGTAGTAGTTAATTGGGCAGTGGTTAGCTGGGAGTGGTTAGCTGGGAGAGGTGTTAGTGGGCTTGGTTTGTTATGCTAGTGGTTGTTGGGGGTTGGGTTACTTGGTTAGGGTTTTTTGGGCTTTGGTTTTTTGAGAAAAATAGTGAATGGTTTTTCTAACTAATGGATGAACACCTTCTGTCGTATGAGGGATAACCCTTCTGTCAGTTGAGGTACTGAAACCTTTTGTCAGTACTGAGGTACTGAAACCCTTCGCGTACTGAGGATGAAACCTTTGTCAGTATGGGTACGAAAACCCCTTTTTCCCGTATGGGTACTGAACACCCTTTTGTCAGTACTGAGGGAAATGAACACCCTTTTTCAGACTGGGTACTGAACACCTTCTGTCAGTCTGAGGGGACTGAACACCTTTGTCAGTACTGAGGGACGAAAAACCCTTTTGTCAGTACTGATACTGAACCCCCCTTTTTCAGTACTGAGGTACGAACCCTTTTGTTTATTGAGGTATGAACACCCTTTCTGCAGTATGAGGGACTGAAAACCTTCTGTCATACTGAGGAATGAAAACCTTCTGTCAGTACTGAGGACTGAAAACCCTTCTTCATACGGAGGTACTGAACACCTTCTGTCATACTGAGGGACTGAAAACCTTCCGTCGTACTAGGTAGAACCTTCTCAGTAGAGGTACTGAACACCCCTTTCCCTAGACTGAGGGCGAAAACCCCTGCACACTGGGGACTGAACACCTTTTGTCGTACGAGGGGGTGAACACCTTCTGCGACTGAGGGACTGAACCTTCTGTCGTACGGGGACTGAAAACCCCCTTTTTAGTATGGGGATGAAACCCTTTTGTCATACTGAGGTCTGAACACCTTTTGTCATACTGGGGGTGAAAATTTGTCATCTGAGGACGAAACCTTCTTCAGACGAGGTACTGAAAACCCCTTTTGTCAGTATGAGGGATGAACCCTTCTGTAGTAATGAGTTTGAAACCCCTTTGTCAAAGGGGGGGGACTAAACCCTTCGCAGTACTGAGGGGTTTTAACACCTTCTGTCAGTCTGAGGGAATGAACACCTTTGTCAGTACGAGGGGGCTGAAAACCTTCGTCAGTACTGAGGGCTGAACACCCTTTTTCAGATGAGGTCTGAACACCTTCTGTCAGTATGAGGGAGAAACCTTCGTCAGTACTGAGGGACTGAACACCTTCTGTCAGTACTGAGGGACTGAACACCTTCTGTCAGTACTGAGGGACTGAACACCTTCTGTCAGTACTGAGGGACTGAACACCTTCTGTCAGTACTGAGGGACTGAACACCTTCTATCAAAGGCAAAACGTCTTAATAAAATGTCACATACTGCATATTGTGTTCAACAATATGCAGGCGTTACGAATGAATGTGTGTGTGTGTGTGTATGTGTGTGTCTGTGTGTGGTGTCTGTGTGTGTGTGTGTGTGTGTGTATGTGAGAGAGCGCGAGAGGAGAGAGAGAGAGAGAAGAGAGAGAGAGAGAGAGAGAGAGAGAGAGAGAGAGAAGAGAGAGAGAGAGAGAGAGAGAGAGAGAGAGAGAGAGAGAGAGAGTGCTATGTACTAACATCTGTGTGTTTTACAACAATGTGACTTGTACAGCTGTAACAGAGTGATTTGTGCTAACATCATCCTGTAGTGAATACATGCTTAGTATAAACAGTTGTTTATTAAATGATAGTGAGAGGGTAAGACTCCCAGCTTGCCGGCCCCACAGCCTGTCCTCACCTTCCCTCTCACACTCAGTGCATTATAAACACCAAATGATACCACCACCCTCTCTCTCCTGTGAACTTCACTGTAAACTTCCAAAACTTCCTCTGTGATGATTCACATCGCAAAATACCAAGAATATCTTCACTATCTGGCTATTGTCCCAGTAGTTACTGCAGTGTTTGTGGGTGTACTACAAGGGACAAAATGCTTCTTAGATGTAAGGAACCTACTTGTTCCAACTACTGCCACACAGATTGCATTCCAGAAGAATTTTGTTGTAGCCAGGTTGAAAATCCAAGAAAATTGAAAAATATCCATAATCCTGTGGGGTATGTGGAAACAAACCTGGAGCTACAAGAGGAAGGTTCAGAAGTACCTCAGGGACTTCTCTCCAAAGATCAAGACTGCCCTCATGGGGTGTGTTGTAAAGTTGCAGCTAAGATAATCCATCAGAGGGAAGCACTTCATGAGCTCCTCAAATCATAAGAAAACCTACAAGCTATTGTAGAAGGCCAGTGCAAGCCTACATCAAGTGACGTAAGCTGCTCAGCTGATGGTGACACTATTGACAAAGATTGGAAGTCCCACACTGAGCTTAACTCAGGGGTAAATAACTGGTGGAATTCTGTCAACGCTAAGGTCCCACAGATTGACAGAGTTCAAAACACTACCTTTGGGAATTCTAACACAATTCCTCTGACCACCACAAAGGGAATAGATCCTCTTCCCAGCAACGAAGGAAGCCTTGGATCTGTTAATTCTCCTACACCTGACGTCACTGCTTCAGCATCTGCCAGTACACTAGACAGTGCACATACCATCTCTGATCCTACACCTGTGAGCACACCTGCTGACACTATTCCAACATATGGCAGCAGTGCTTCATCGGAAAGTACTGGGTCAGGATTTTCTCCACCAGAGTTTGGTGCAGTTAATAATCAAGGGACTATCACTGCACCTGGACAGCTACTGTGCCAAAGTACGAACAGCAGTGACACATCTGTCAGAACTTTACAGGGGCGTGGTAGAGGACGTGGAGGAGGAAGACATCTACAGCCGTCTCACCTTCCACCAACGCAGTCTCAGGAAAACGTTCTTCAGATACACAATCAGGCTCACTACCGACAGAACCTATGGACAAATCAGCAGCGAAACACAGGAGGTGCAACAAATAAGAATCGACCCTCCCAGGCACCTAGACAGTGCTTCGCTGTCACCGAAGGGGGCACACCACTAACAACTGCCTGCGAGATACCAGGTGCATTTATTGCCACAAGAAAGGACATCAGGAGGACCAGTGTTGCAAGAAATAGGAACTTGACAGACAGGACTACCTGCTTAGAGACCTGTTCTTGGAACAAACCAGCAGGATCTCTGAACTGGTGAACACACCACACGTCACTCACTCAGCTATATCTCAGCTCAGCAGGTGGTAAATTTTGCCTTATTTACAAGACCAAGACCTACATCCCTGCAGCTGCCTCGGTGCCCTACCTCTCTCAAGGGCAGGCACCTTACATGCCTTACACACCCACCACCTAAAGCTGACCACATCATGAGGAGCCAGTCTATCAGCATCCTGTCGGCCAACATCAGAGGTTTCATTACTAATGTTGGAGAGCTCACACATAGTTTTGTGAACACTCGACGTCCCGTCATGATAGCTGTTGTTGAAACATTTTTGGACGACAGGACTCCAGAAAATTTTGCAAGAATTGCTGGCTACACCTCATGGATGAGAAGAGACAGGCAAGGGCAAGGAGTGTACATGCCCAGCACATTGATACTGCCATCCCTACTCATCTTGAAATCATGTTCTTCAAGCTCTGTATAAACACTAGTACCTCTGTACTAGCATGTGACAACATGCAGACCCCATCAACTTCCTAATGGAAAAAATGGGCTCCCTTCTGCTACAACACAACTGCCAACATATAATTGTTGGTGACCTCAACCAGCACCTTATACAGAGGGACTTTGATGATCTTCTTGCAGTGTTTGACATGAGAAACTTTGTTGATTTCCCTACTCATATCTCTGGCTCCTCCCATGACCCAGTAGTGAGTGATCTGGCAGAAGGCATAGTCACTTGTCAACCCCTCGGACGTAAACCAAGTCTTCGCCTGGGTCACTCGATAACAATATGAAGTTCAATGAAGAGAAATTTCAATTACTCACACATGGAAAACTTGAGGTAAATTAAAACTGTATCAGGGTATACGACAAAATTTAACTATACAAAAAAGCATAAAAGTAATGTGAAGGACCTGGGAGTGATAATGTCAGAGGATTTCGCCTTCAAAGACCACAACAATGTATCTACCTCATCCGTTAGGAAAATGATAGGATGGATAATGAGAACCTTCAAAACTAGGGACGCCAAGCCCATGATTCTCTTCAAATCGTTTGTTCTTTCCAGGCTGGAATACTGCTGTATACTAACTGCCCCCTTCATGGCTGGGGAAATTGCTGACCTGGAGAGTGTACAATGAACTTTCACGGCACACATAAGTACGATAATGTACCTGAATTACTGGTAACGGTTGAAGGTTCTTGATCTGTATTCCCTGGAACGTAGGCGAGAGACATACATGATAATATACACTTGGAAAATCCTAGAGAGATTAGTACCAAACTTGCACAAGAAAATCACTCCCTATGAAAGCAAAAGACTCGGCAGGAGATGCAACATTCCTCCAATGAAAAGCAGGGGTGCCACGAGTACACTGAAAGACAACACAATAAGTGTCTGGAGCCCAAGACTGTTCAACTGCCTCCCAGCATACATAAGGGGGATTACCAATAGTCCCCTGGCTGTCTTCAAGAAGGCACTGGACAGGCACCTAAAGTCAGTACCTGACCAACCGGTCTGTGGTTCGTGCGTCAGTTTGCGTGCGGCCAGCAGTAATAGCTGGTTGATCAAACCCTGATCCACCATGAGGCCTGGTCTGAGACCGAGTCGCGAGAGCGTTGACCCCCGAAACCCTCCCCAGAAGGGACTTGGACTTCCAGCAATCATGCATGAACATGTTAGATAACAGCAAATTGTAGATGAATGGTTCAAAGAACCGACATGTTATTAAATTAGACACATGTGCAACTCTTGGGTATCTTCATTGAGGAAACGTTTCGCCACACAGTGGCTTCATCAGTCCATACAAAAGATAAATTTGAAGAACAGGAGGAGAATGAGGTAATCAGTCCCTCAGCCTTGAGTCGATGTGGTCAGTCCATCAATCGACTCAAGGCTGAGGGACTGATTACCTCATTCTCCTCCTGTTCTTCAAGTTTCTCCTACGTATGGACTGATGAAGCCACTGTGTGGCGAAACGTTTTCTCAATAAAGATACCCAAGAGTTGCACATGTGTCTAATTTAATATAACAGTGAATGGAGACGAATTGGTTTTAATACTTGACGTGCTGTTGGAGTGTGAGCAAGGTAAAATTTTGAAGGAATTCAGGGAAACCGGGTGACCGGACTCGAGTCCTGGAGATGGGAAGTACAGTGTCTGCACTCTGAAGGACGGGTGTTAATGTTCCAGATTTATAACTACAGTGTAAAGCACCCTTCTGGCAAGACAGTGATGGAGTGAATGATGGTAAAAGTTTTTCTTTTTCAGGCCACCCTGCCTTGGTGGGAGACGGCCAATGTGTTAATATATCACGTACAATATTTGATATATCACGTACAATATTTAATATATCACGTACAATATTTGATCTCAACGCACCTGTCGAGTATAAGTTACGAACCATAAGTGTGTTTATTACGGAGACTGGAGTGAGTGTGGTGGAAGGGGATCAGAATGCGTGTAGCGAGGCGCCGGAACCTCCTCCTGGGGCGACAGTAATGCTGTTCACGCCAGATACTAATTCCAATTCTGTTAGTTGAATTTAAGGCGATTCTCTTTCTTTCTCTCTCTCTCTCTCTCTCTCTCTCTCTCTCTCTCTCTCCTTCCTGATCTAATACTATTTCTTCCCGTCACAGCCGGCCAGACACCTGGAATTTCTAAAGAGGGAAGCAAGAATAACCGTAACTACACAATGGAAAATACAGTGGACCCCCGCATAACGATCACCTCCGAATGCGACCAATTATTTAAGTGTATTTATGTAAGTGCGTTTGTACGTGTATGTTTGGGGGTCTGAAATGGACTAATCTACTTCACAATATTCCTTATGGGAACAAATTCGGTCAGTACTGGCACCTGAACATACTTCTGGAGTGAAAAAATATCGTTAACCGGGGGTCCACTGTATACATAAATGACCTATATATCAAGTATTAAAGATTAATTTTATTCTATGTTTTTTTAATAAATTAAATTTACCCCCCAAAAATTTAATAAATTAATTTTTAAAAGGGTATATGTAATATATTTTAAGTTGTGGTAGACACATTTATAGCTCACACACACACACTGTAGGGGAGGCAGGATCCACACACAGCTTTAAGATGAGGTACGATAAGGCTCATGGAGCAGGGAGAGAGTGGACCTAGTAACGCCCAGAGACCAGGCGGGGTCAAGAGCTATGAATCGACCCCTGCAACCACAAATAGGTGAGTACACTCTTTGTCACACACACACACACACACACACAACACACACACACACACACACACACACAACACACACACACAACACACACACACACATTCAGGAGTCAACTGAATCACGAATAAACCCCCCAAAAAAAATCAGAAAAAACAACATGGATTCAGAGATGGGAAATTCCTGTCTGACCAACCTGCTGTGTAGAAAGTTACTTAAATAAGCGAAAACTGATCAATACTGACAGGCTGAAAGACAACAATTATTATTGTTCCTCACCAAAGACTGATCAACAAGAATATGGATGTCCTGGAATTTATATTGATAAAAGCACTGGATGGCGAAACGTCTACAATGAAGATACCCAGATGTTGCACATGTGTCTTAATCTTCACGTCCCACTTGTCAATCTAAACTTTTCCAATCTGAATCCATTACTGTGTGTTCTCTCTTCGAGGGATATCCTCAGGACTTTATTTATATCTCCTTTGTTAATATCCATTTTCCATTTATTCACTTCGGTCATGTCTCCTTATTCTTCGTCTAACAAGAGAATGTAATTTAAGGATCCTCAATCTTTCTTCTCACGGAAGATTTTCTATGTATTATTCTTGTAATTCTTCCCAAAATGTTTTCTAAGGAATTTATATCCTTTCTGTAAAAAGGACACCAGAACAGAACTGCATAATTCAATTGAGTCCTATATAGCTGTAATACAACCTATTGACTTCTGAGTCTAATACTTCTTGATATAAATCCCAGTAATCTGTTTCCCTTATTAGGAAGACTTAGGCATTGATGTCTTGGTTTCGAGCTTCTGTGTACCATAACCCTTCAAGTTATTTTCGCATTATGTATTTAATTTACCAACACTACCTGGAGAGTTTACCTGGAGAGAGTTCCGGGGGTCAACGCCCCCGCGGCCCGGTCTGTGACCAGGCCTCCTTAGGTCAGTGTCCCAGGATGCGACCCACACCAGTCGACTAACACCCAGGTACCCATTTTACTGATGGGGAACATAGACAACAGGTGGAAAGAAACACGTCCAATGTTTCTACTCTGGCTGGGAATCGAACCCAGGCCCTCACCGTGTGAAGCGAGAGCGTTAACCACCAGGCCACCAGAGCCCTAGGGTTATGTACATTCATGAACTTCAGAGCTTTGCATTTGTTTACATTGAACTGCATCTGCCGCTTTTCTGACCATGAATTGAGTTGGTCTGAATTCTCCTGAAGTTCCGTGATATTTTCTGCTGAATCAATTATCTTACCTTCTTGTCATCAGCGAATTTGCTCATATCACTAGTGATTCCCTCGTCAATGTCATTGATGTGTATTATAAACAACAACGGGCCTAAAACTGATCCCTGTGGAACGCCACTTGTTACAGATCCCCCACTACGATTTTACCCCATTTAGCCCAACACACACACACACACACACACACACACACACTTCTTCCTGTTGGTGAGCCATGACTCGATTCATGACAGCATTTTTCCCCCAGTGCCATGAGCTGCATGCGGTACTCTACCAAAAGCCTTACTAAAATCCAAATAAACAATATCAAATTCTTTATCGTGATCAACAGCCTCAAAAGCTTTACTGAAGATAGTATGGACAGAAACAAGGAGTCACAATTGGAAGTTGATGATACTGAGACGAGTCAAAGAGATGTTAGGAAGCATTTCTTTAGTCATAGTCAGGAAGTGGAGTTGTCTGGCAAGTGACATAGTGGAGACAGGAACCATACACAGTTTTAAGACGAATGATGATAAAGCTCATGGAGCGGGGAGAGCACCCACTAGTGATCAGTGAAGAGCCTGGGCCAGGAGCTAAGATTCGACCCATGCAACCACAAATAGGCGAGTACACACACACACACACACATGAGACATAACAGCAAGGGGTCGTAACAGGAAGTTGAAAACTCAGATGAATCACAGGGATGTTAGGAAGTATTTCTTCAGTCATAGAGTTGTCAGGAAGTGGAACAATCTGGAGAGTGATGTAGTGAAGGTAAGAGATATGACCTCTTAGAGCTAGGAGAGAGTGCATCTAGTAGTAATCAGCTGAGAAGCGGAGTCAGGAGCTGTGAATCGACCCCTGCAACCACAAGTGAGTGAGTACACAGACACACACAGAGTCAGCACGGCGCCTCACCTTACAAGAGCCACAAGTAAGGCGAGACGTGGGTAGTTTAGCGAGTTAGTGGCCCAGTGCCTCCCTCTACTCTGAGTTCTCTCTCCAACTCTCCCTACACTACAGGGTTTCTCTTCAACATGTCTGCATCAAGTTCTCTCTCTAGCAATCCAGGTCACACACACGCAAATGCATAGAGGAAACTGCAGCAAGCCTGCAGGCTTATGCTAGGCAAGTGCAGTTCACGCCTTAAAAAGAGGAGGCCTACTGACCTATCCTGGAGTGGTCGTACGAAGATTAAGCCAAATGTATTTTTTTTTCCCGACACCTGCCATCTCCCAACAAAGTACAGTGACCCGAAAGAGTCAAATATTTAAGAACATAAGAACATAAGAATGTAGGAACACTGCAGAAGGCCTACTTCATTCAATAGCTATCTTGCCAAAAGTGTAAAAACACCCCAGTTTAAATATTACGAAGTTTAACAATCGATTCTTCTTGAGAGCACAAGCACTGTCCTTCTCACATTTCAGAGTCAAGTTTAATTTAATACTTTTCCTAAATTCCATTATAAATGCTATATTCCTCGCACTCCAACAGCATGTCAAATCCTTAAAACTACATGTCTACGCCCCAATCCAAGAAGTTTTCTGAATGTTCAAGCCCCTAATGTTTAAAAGTTGTACATGAATGGTCTACAACACCGACAAAATGAAAATTAAACTCACATGGAACATCTGGGGATTGGCTTCTTTCTGAGAGCCTACAGAATTTCCAGTCCACAGTTCCTCGAAGAAGAATGTACATACATCACCAACTCTTTTAGTTCACTGCACTTTCCCCTACACTTCATACGTGACTGCAGGAAACGTGCAACACGTATCCTCAGCAAGACCAACACCTATCAAATTGAAGAAAAGCCTCCAAGTTACATCGTTTTACCGGTCAGCAACGTTGCCAGTAATGTTTCAAAAATGTTTGACAGAAAACTGGCTAAAATATCTACCAGCTCTTCAACTACTATTAGGAACCTGATACAAAAACCCAAGCATGATTCTGGCACAAGTGCAAGAATCTACACTATACCATGTGGGGGGTGTGACAAAGTATATGCAGGGGAAACAGCCAGAACTCTGGACATTAGGATAGCAGAACACAAAAATGCTTGCAGAAATGATGACCGCAAAAACGCATGTGTTCAACATAGAGACGATGTTGGACACCTCATGAAATTCAATGAAGCTAAACTAGTTATTAAAGACGACGACTTAAGACGGAGAAAATGCATTGAAGCTGCACTAATTTCTGTCAGTAACACTATAAAGCAAAAATCCGGTAGTTACAGTATTTCAAAATTACTAAGCAAGAGGATATTACCCATCCTGGGAACTGGTGTTACTTGATGCCAGCAGGTCCCTCTCTAGCCTCACCTCCTTAGTTCCATTACTACTACTACTACTACTACTACTACTACTACTACTACTACTACTACCACCTCTACCCACGCGTCACCTCACCTGACTCCCGCCACTATATATATAAATGTTTTCTTAGTTTTCTCTGTATTAGGACTGAAGAAGCCACTCGTGGCGAAACGTTTCCTTTAATAAATGTCCTGAACTGTACGTAAGTCTCTTTTTCCACATCTTGTCGGTATCACCATACCATTTCCTCATCGGTATTGTCTTCCATACACGTACATGTTGCACACGTGTCTCACTGACCAGTTTGTCAGTTTTCAAAACCAGTTGGATAACAGTTTTTAAGGGGCCTCTAAAACCTCAATTACAGTGACACTCAACATTCATTGAAGCCTTTTGGCCCTTGTTGTGGCTTTTGTCAAAAAGAAACCAGATGAGGGAAAGTAAAAGAACACCAGTACAACTAATGTAACATTTTATTGTGGCAACGTTTCGCTCTCCAGGAGCTTTATCAGGCTTGATAAAGCTCCTGGAGAGCGAAACGTTGCCACAGTAAAATACCACAATAGTTGCACCTATGTCCTTTTACCTAACATATTGTGGGTAATTCTACCAATATTAATGCAGGTTAAGGAAGGTTAACATAACAGTCAGTGGGATGAGGTGGAGAGCAAGTGGGAGCGTTTGTCAGGTTATATTCATTCTCAATTACATTTGCAATATTAACTAAGAAACACTAAACACTCCAGCCTGGAAAGTGCTCACTTTACAAGTTATTGATTTCCTACACTGGAAAGATCACTTTCTTGATTTGCCACTCCTGACTTCCCCTATATGCCACTCCTGACTTCCCCTATTTGCCACTCCTGACTTCCCCTATATGCCTCTCCCTGACTTCCCCTATTTGCCACTCCTGACTTCCCCTATATGCCTCTCCCTGACTTCCCCTATTTGCCACTCCTGACTTCCCCTATATGCCTCTCCCTGACTTCCCCGATTTGCCACTCCTGACTTCCCTATATGCCTCTCCCTGACTTCCCCGATTTGCCACTCCTGACTTCCCCTATATGCCACTCCTGACTTCCCCAATTTGCCTCTCCCTGACTTCCCCAATTTGCCTCTCCCTGACTTCCCCAATTTGCCTCTCCCTGACTTCCCCAATTTGCCTCTCCCTGACTTCCCCAATTTGCCTCTCCCTGACTTCCCCTGTATGCCTCTCCCTGACTTCCCCAATTTGCTTCTCCCTGACTTCGTAAATGTTACACAAGTGTCCCTTGTATAGGCCAGTAGGCCTCCTGCAGTGCTCCTCATGAATATAAGAATCTGAGGAACACCAGGCCTACTGGCCCATGCATACGCAAGATTTTCTGAGATTTTTCATATATGCTTTTTAAAACAACAATATGCAAGGATAAGCAAGCTTACTAATGCAAGCATGATCAAGCTTAGTAATGCAAGCATGATCAATCTTGTGATGAATGGTTTGAAAAACCGACAAGTTGAAGATTGAGACACTTATGTAGCATATGGGAATCTTTGTATTGGACTGATGAAGCCACTGTGTGGCGAAACGTTTCCTGAATAAAGATTCCCATATGGGACATAAGTGTCTCAATCTTCAACTTGTCGGCTTCAAACCATTCATCACAACTGTCAGACACTGCAGCATCATGTACATCCATGTACATTCATGTACATTCATGTACATTCATGTACATTCATCACAACTGTCAGACACTGCAGCATCATGGGATCTTGTTACAAAGAATTCTTCAACACTTGTTCAACCTTTGGACGAAGACCTACTTCGACTAGTGGATGGTACCACTATGACCCCACCTCCGCCTGCTTCACCTCACCTCACTACTTCGACTAGTGGATGGTACCACTATGACCCCGCCTCCGCCTGCTTCACCTCACCTCACTACTTCGACTAGTGGATGGTACCACTATGACCCCGCCTCCGCCTGCTTCACCTCACCTCACTACTTCGACTAGTGGATGGTACCACTATGACCCCGCCTCCGCCTGCTTCACCTCACCTCACTACTTCGACTAGTGGATGGTACCACTATGACCCCGCCTCCGCCTGCTTCACCTCACCTCACTACTTCGACTAGTGGATGGTACCACTATGACCCGCCTCCGCCTGCTTCACCTCACCTCACTACTTCGACTAGTGGATGGTACCACTATGACCCCGCCTCCGCCTGCTTCACCTCACCTCACTACTTCGACTAGTGGATGGTACCACTATGACCCCGCCTCCGCCTGCTTCACCTCACCTCACTACTTCGACTAGTGGATGGTACCACTATGACCCCGCCTCCGCCTGCTTCACCTCACCTCACTACTTCGACTAGTGGATGGTACCACTATGACCCCGCCTCCGCCTGCTTCACCTCACCTCACTACTTCGACTAGTGGATGGTACCACTATGACCCCGCCTCCGCCTGCTTCACCTCACCTCACTACTTCGACTAGTGGATGGTACCACTATGACCCCGCCTCCGCCTGCTTCACCTCACCTCACTACTTCGACTAGTGGATGGTACCACTGTGACCCAGCCTCCGCCTGCTTCACCTCACCTCACTACTTCGATTAGTGGATGGTACCACTATGACCCCGCCTCCGCCTGCTTCACCTCACCTCACTACTTCGACTAGTGGATGTACCACTATGACCCCGCCTCCGCCTGCTTCACCTCACCTCACTACTTCGACTAGTGGATGGTACCACTATGACCCCGCCTCCGCCTGCTTCACCTCACCTCACTACTTCGACTAGTGGATGGTACCACTATGACCCCGCCTCCGCCTGCTTCACCTCACCTCACCACTTCGACTAGTGGATGGTACCACTATGACCCCGCCTCCGCCTGCTTCACCTCACCTCACTACTTCGACTAGTGGATGGTACCACTGTGACCCCGCCTCCGCCTGCTTCACCTCACCTCACTACTTCGACTAGTGGATGGTACCACTATGACCCCGCCTCCGCCTGCTTCACCTCACCTCACTACTTCGACTAGTGGATGGTACCACTATGACCCCGCCTCCGCCTGCTTCACCTCACCTCACTACTTCGACTAGTGGATGGTACCACTATGACCCCGCCTCCGCCTGCTTCACCTCACCTCACTACTTCGACTAGTGGATGGTACCACTATGACCCCGCCTCCGCCTGCTTCACCTCACCTCACTACTTCGACTAGTGGATGGTACCACTGTGACCCAGCCTCCGCCTGCTTCACCTCACCTCACTACTTCGATTAGTGGATGGTACCACTATGACCCCGCCTCCGCCTGCTTCACCTCACCTCACTACTTCGACTAGTGGATGGTACCACTATGACCCCGCCTCCGCCTGCTTCACCTCACCTCACTACTTCGACTAGTGGATGGTACCACTATGACCCCGCCTCCGTCTGCTTCACCTCACCTCACTACAGTATATAAGCCACGTCTACGGCCCTATGCTGTACATTCTACAAGATTGATGGACTGAACACATCGACTCCAGGCTGAGGGACTGATTACCTCAAACTCCTCCTCTCCTTACGCCTTCCTCTTTGTATTGGACTGATGAAGCCACTGTGTGGCGAAACGTTTCCTGAATAAAGATTCCCATATGCTGCAAAGTGTCTCAATCATGATCAAGCTTAGTAATGCAAGCATGAGCAAGCTTAGTAATGCAAACATAAGAAATCTTAGTAATGCAAGCATGATCAAGCTTAGTAATGCAAGCATGAGCAAGCTTTGTAATGCAAACATAAGAAATCTTAGTAATGCAAGCATGATCAAGCTTAGTAATGCAAGCATGAGCAAGCTTAGTAATGCAAACATAAGAAATCTTAGTAATGCAAGCATGATCAAGCTTAGTAATGCAAGCATGAGCAAGCTTAGTAATGCAAACATAAGAAATCTTAGTAATGCAAGCATGATCAAGCTTAGTAATGCAAGCATGAGCAAGCTTAGTAATGCAAGCATGAGCAAGCTTAGTAATGCAAGCATGATCAAGCTTAGTAATGCAAGCATGAGCAAGCTTAGTAATGCAAACATAAGAAATCTTAGTAATGCAAGCATAAGCAAGCTTAATAATGTAAACGTCAACAAGCTCAGTAATGCAAGCATGAGCAAGCTTAGTAATGCAAACATAAGAAATCTTAGTAATGCAAGCATAAGCAAGCTTAATAATGTAAACGTAAACAAGCTTAGTAATGCAAGCATGAGCAAGCATAATAATGCAAGCATGAACAAGCTTAATAATGCAAGCATGAACAAGCTTAATGCAAGCATGAACAAGCTTAATAAAGCATGAACAAGCTTAATAGTGCAAGCATGAGCAAGCTTAGTAATGGAAGCATGAACAAGCTTAATAATGACAGCAAGCTTAATGAAAGCAAGCTAATGAAAGCATGAACAAGCTTAATAATGAAAGCAAGCCTAATGAAAGCAAGCTTAATAATGCAAGCATGAACAAGCTTAATAATGAAAACAAGATTAATGAAAGCATGAACAAGCTTGATAATGAAAGCAAGCTTAATAATGCAAGCATGAACAAGCTTAAAAATGAAAGCAAGCTTAATGCAAGCATGAACAAGCCTAATAATGCAAGCATGAACAAGCTTAATAATGCAAGCATGAACAAGCTTAATAATTCAAGCATGAACAAGCTTAATGAAAGCATGAAGAAGCTTAATAATGCAAGCATGAACAAGCTTAATATAAGCAAGCTTAATAATGCAAGAATAAGCTTAATAATGCATGAACAAGCTTAATATAAGCAAGCTTAATAATGCAAGCATGAACAAGCTTAATGCAAGCAAGCTTAATAATGCAAGCATGAACAAGCTTAATAATGCAAGCATGAACAAGCTTAATAATGCAAGCATGAATAAGCTTAATGCAAGCATGAACAAGCTTAATAATGCATGAAGAAGCTTAATGCAAGCATGAATAAGCTTAATAAAGCATGAACAAGCATAATAGTGCAAGCATGAGCAAGCTTAGTAATGCAAGCATGAACAAGCTTAATAATGAAAGCAAGCTTAATGAAAGCAAGCTAATGAAAGCATGAACAAGCTTAATAATGAAAGCAAGCTTAATGAAAGCAAGCTTAATAATGCAAGCATGAACAAGCTTAATAATGAAAACAAGATTAATGAAGCATGAACAAGCTTGATAATAAAAGCAAGCTTAATAATGCAAGCATGAACAAGCTTAATAATGAAAGCAAGCTTAATAATGAAAGCAAGCTTAATAATGCAAGCATGAGCAAGCTTAATAATGAAAGCATGAACAAGCTTAATAATGCAAGCATGAAAAAGCTTAATAATGCAAGCAAGTCTAATAATGCAAGCATAAACAAGCTTAATAATGTAAGCACGAAGAAGCTTAATAATGCAAGCAAGCTTAATGCAAGCATGAACAAGCTTAATAATTAATGAAAGCACGAAGAAGCTTAATAATGCAAGCAAGCCTAATAATGCAAGCATGAACAAGCTTAATAATGCAAGCACGAAGAAGCTTAATAATGCAAGCATGAACAAGCTTAATAATGAAAGCACGAAGAAACTTAATAATGAAAGCACGAAGAAGCTTAATAATGCAAGCAAGCTTAATAATGCAAGCATGAACAAGCTTAATAATGCGAGCACGAAGAAGGTTAATGATGCAAGCAAGCTTAATGCAAGCATGAACAAGCTTAATAATGAAAGCACGAAGAAGCTTAATAATGAAAGCACGAAGAAGCTTAATAATGCAAGCAAGCTTAATAATGCAAGCATGAACAAGCTTAATAATGAAAGCACGAAGAAGCTTAATAATGAAAGCACGAAGAAGCTTAATAATGCAAGCATGAACAAACTTAATAATGAAAGCACGAAGAAGCTTAATAATGCAAGCATGAACAAGCTTAATAATGCAAGCACGAAGAAGCCTAATAATGCAAGCAAGCTTAATAATGCAAGCAAGCTTAATAATGCATGTGTTCGACACTCTAGTTCCCACAATCACTTCCTAAATTTGAATAAAGAACTACAGTTAACTACTAAGAGGTTACCCACAGAAGTAGCCGAGAACTTGAACTTCTCACTCTCTCTTGCAACTTCAACATCAACGATGATTAAGATGCATGTGCAACAGATGGGTATCTTAATAGACGAAAAGTTTTGCCAACACAGTAGGCTTCTGCAGTCAAATACTGAAGATGATGTAATTAGTCTATCAACCTTGGAGAAATAGTAATTGAGGTGGTCAGTCCCTCAGCCTGGAGAAGAGTAAGCGGATGCTGCACATCTGTCTTAGCCATCAACATAAGAACATAAGAATGGAGGAACACTGCAGAAGGCCTACTGGACCATACAAGGCAGGTCCTTATCAAAACGACTTATACCCAAAGCTACCCAAGAAATAACTCCCGTACCCAATGACACCAATCAAACCCAGCCCCTCCCACTCATATATTTGTCCAGTCTCTTCTTAAAGCTACACAAGGTCCTAGCCTCTATCACCCCACTGGGAAGACTGTTCCACGCATCCACAACTCTATTAGAAAACCAGTACTTACCTATGTCCGAGAAAGGTATCCCATGTGTCCCATATCTGCAGCCCTGTATACCTCAGCGAGTGCAAAAGGCATCGCAGCTATACCTGAAGAGGCAAAAGAGAAGTAATTTTTCTTTTAATCAACCATAGAGTCGTAGTTGAGCCCTCCCAAGAGGTCCAGGAGCTGGAGATCATCACACTGAAGAAGCCCAGGAGCTTCACCAACACCTAAGTCTAGCTCGTGAAATGGAACACCCTCGAAACCCATGTAACAGATCTTAATTGAGAAAAGTTACAGGAGAACCCGCCTTACAGCGCTTCTCTATACAGTGTTTCGCTTATACAGCGGTGCCCGATCTTCATTTATTCAAACTTCCTACAATATATTCACCACTCACTATAAGGGCGAAAATATTTTACATAAGAACATAAGGAAGAACATTGCAATAGGCCTATTCGCCCATACTAAGCAGGTCCTTCACAAATCCAACCCACTAACAGAATAAACGCTACCCAAGCAAGTTTAAGTAATATGTCTACTATACATGCGTATTTTAGGCCTAGCTCTGTTGCTCACTTAATATATGAGAGAGTAAACATGCTATCAGGTTTTTATATGCATTTTACAGTGAAAAGAAAACACAAGTTTCACTTTATAGCGATTTTAGTTTTCAGTGGTAGCCCGAAACCTAACCTGCTGTATGAGCGAGACCCTCCTGTAGCCTATTTATTGTGTGTTTTACCACTCAGGTCAACAAGGTTTAAGTAAACCAGTTAACAAGGTTTAAACAGCTTAAACAGCTCAAGTCACAACATTAAGCGCACCAGGCAATAAAATAACAAATGAAATGTTCCATCCGTGTTTGAACAATATTGTAAACACAGGTATAATAGCCCAGGTAAATAATGTTTAAGCAGATCTCCTATATATATTTGCTTATGCAAATGATCATATGATGAGAGGAACAAGATGGATATAAAGACACTTCTTAGAAGTAGTGTGTGTTGTTAGGTAAGACACATATGCAACAGTTAGGTATCTTTATTTCGAAACGTTTCGCCTACACAGTAGGCTTCTTCAGTCGAGTACAGAAAAGTTGATAGAAGCAGAAGATACTTGAAGACGATGTAATCAGTCCATCACCCTTAAAGTTTTGAGGTGGTCAGTCCCTCAGTCTGGAGAAGAGCATTGTTCCATGGTATGAAACAATATGGTATGGAACAATGCTCTTCTCCAGACTGAGGGACTGACCACCTCAAAACTTTTAGGGTGATGGACTGATTACATCGTCTTCAAGTATCTTCTGCTTCTATCAACTTTTCTGTACTTGACTGAAGAAGCCTACTGTGTAGGCGAAACGTTTCATAATAAAGATACCTAACTGTTGCATATGTGTCTTACCTAACAATCTGTCGGTATTTTATACCTTCTTAGAAGTAGCTTTATTGAAAATAACTTTCATATATTTATATATATATATATATATATATATATATAATATATATATATATATATATATATATATATATATATGCCAAATAGGCAGAACTTGCGATCTTGGCTTAAATAGCAACGTTCATCTTGCCATATAGGACAAGTGAAAATTTGTGTATGCAATAATTTCGCCAAAATCATTCTGAACCTAACGAAAAAAATATATTTCACTGTGTTTGTTTAGTATTAAATTACTGTAAACAAATCTAAAATATATTTAGTTGGGTTAGGCTAAAATAAATTGTTCTTGTTATAATAAGGTTAGGTAAGTTTTCTAAGATTCTTTTGGTGCAAAATTAAAATTTTTTACATTAACATTAATGAAAAAAAATTATTTTTAAACGTGTAAGAGAAAATTTTAGAACGGACTTAATTTTAAATGAGTTCTTGCTAATTGACCAGTTTTACATATTCGGCACGACACATATATATATATATATATATATATATATATATATATATATATATATATATATATATATATATTATATATATTATTATATATATATATATATATATATATATATATATATATATATATATATATATATATATATATATAATATATATATATTTGTGACCACGAACGAGTGGTATTGATCAATAACAACACTGCGACTAGCCAAGGACTCGAACCCATGCTGATTTGGCCTGCCTCATGGTGGGCGAAAACTCATGACGCCTTAATCCATGGGACCATACAAGGATTGTGCAAGGATTGTATGGTCCCGTGGACAAATGGTTTAAAAAACCCACAGGTTGAAGATTGAGACACTTATGCAACATATGGGAATCTTTATTAGGGAAACGTTTCGCCACACAGTGACTTCATGAGTCCAATACAAATGAGAGTGATGCAAGGAGAGTAGTAGTCTGAGGTACTCAGTCCCTCAGTCCCTCACTCTTATGGAAAGTACAGCATAGGGCTGTAGGAGTGGTCTCGACAATGGAGTGTTTGTTCTCCGTGTGTATATGTTGCGTAGTATGTCCTTAGCATGTGTAGTGCCTAGTGTGTGGTTTACAGTTGGGGGCTGTGTATAGTGTTGTACAGTGACGGGTCGTGGGAGGCAGTGAGTGAGCAACTCCTCCACACCTGCCTCACCAGGTCTTCACCCCTCCTCCACACCTGCCTCACCAGGTCTTCACCCCTCCTCCACACCTGCCTCACCAGGTCTTCACCACTCCTCCACACCTGCCTCATCCGCATCTCTCGTCACACTGCCTCCACACCTACCTCATCCGCAACTTTCATCACACTGCCTCCACACCTGCCTCCCTCCCTCCCCTGCCCACCATGAGCACGGGAAACCCCTCTCCTGCACCCCTTCCCACCATTACCATGTACCTGTGGTATGTGCCATGTGCCATGTGCCATTTCCCTGAACACATCAATTCCAGGATGAGGGACTGATTACCTCAAACTCCTCCTCTCCTTACCCCTCTCTGCTTTACATTGGACTGATGAAGCCACTGTGTGGCGAAACGTTTCCTTAATAAGGTTTTCCATATGTTGCATAAGTGTCTCAATCATCAAACACCGATAATAAATTTGTTGAGTTAGGCATAAGAATTAACAACTGGGCGTCTACACTGCAAACTAAACTGTTTGCAATCTTAATGGCGCTAAAGCTAACGTATGACAATGAGCTTGACTCATTATTGATTCCATGACATCACTGAAGGCTCTTGACTCATATAATGACTCCAACAACATGCTCATTGGAGAAGCCAGGTATAGATACTCAAAAATCAAGGAAATAGGAAATGTTCAATTGTTATTGATCCCATCACACGCTGGATTACTCCTTCATGATAAAGTTGATATGTTAGCCAAGAAGAGAATCCAGAAGGAGAACGTAGAATATAACTTTGGTATAACTGTGTCTGGCATTAGGAATAATATTAGGAGAGAAGAAAATAATGAAAATGATTGTTAAAGGAATGTGATTAGAAGTGAGAGTAGATCTATAACCCACTATGATAACATGAACGTAGATAAGTATGTTTGTGGAGCAACTTGCAATGTGAACACTGATGTTGTAGTGGCCAGGCTTAGGCTTGGTTACAAGTACTGACTGATGTTGTAGTGGCCAGGCTTAGGCTTGGTTACAAGTACTGACTGATGTTGTAGTGGCCAGGCTTAGGCTTGGTTACAAGTACTGACTGATGTTGTAGTGGCCAGGTTTAGGCTTGGTTACAAGTACTGACTGATGTTGTAGTGGCCAGGCTTAGGCTTGGTTACAAGTACTGACTGATGTTGTAGTGGCCAGGCTTAGGCTTGGTTACAAGTACTGACTGATGTTGTAGTGGCCAGGCTTAGGCTTGGTTACAAGTACTGACTGATGTTGTAGTGGCCAGGTTTAGGCTTGGTTACAAGTACTGACTGATGTTGTAGTGGCCAGACTTAGGCTTGGTTACAAGTACTGACTGATGTTGTAGTGGCCAGGCTTAGGCTTGGTTACAAGTACTGACTGATGTTGTAGTGGCCAGGCTTAGGTTTGGTTACAAGTACTGACTGATGTTGTGTGGCCAGGCTTAGGCTTGGTTACAAGTACTGACTGATGTTGTAGTGGCCAGGCTTAGGCTTGGTTACAAGTACTGACTGATGTTGTAGTGGCCAGGCTTAGGCTTGGTTACAAGTACTGACTGATGTTGTAGTGGCCAGACTTAGGCTTGGTTACAAGTACTGACTGATGTTGTAGTGGCCAGGCTTAGGCTTGGTTACAAGAAACTGACTGACGTTGTAGTGGCCAGGCTTAGGCTTGGTTACAAGTACTGACTGATGTTGTAGTGGCCAGACTTAGGCTTGGTTACAAGTACTGACTGATGTTGTAGTGGCCAGGCTTAGGCTTGGTTACAAGTACTGACTGATGTTGTAGTGGCCAGACTTAGGCTTATCTGGAGTTTATCTGGAGAGAGTTCCGAGGGTCAACGCCCCCGCGGCCCGGTCTGTGACCAGGCCTCCTTAGGTCAGTGTCCCAGGATGCGACCCACACCAGTCGACTAACACCCAGGTACCCATTTTACTGATGGGGAACATAGACAACAGGTGGAAAGAAACACGTCCAATGTTTCTACTCTGGCTGGGAATCGAACCCAGGCCCTCACCGTGTGAAGCGAGAGCGTTAACCACCAGGCCACCAGAGCCCCTTAGTTACAAGTACTGACTGATGTTGTAGTGGCCAGACTTAGGCTTGGTTACAAGTACTGACTGATGTTGTAGTGGCCAGACTTAGGCTTGGTTACAAGTACTGACTGATGTTGTAGTGGCCAGACTTAGGCTTAGTTACTGACTGATGTTGTAGTGGCCAGACTTAGTCTTGGTTACAAGTACTTCTGGCAGGCACAGATGATGATCAAACAAATTGCAAATTATGTGGTCACGCATATAGTCCCTGTCTTGAACACTATGTGCTTAATTGTGTAATTATATAATAATATATAGACAGTATAATAACCTATGTGACATGTCGAGATATCTTATTAATGAAAATAAGATACCGGATATACTAAGCAAATTTCCTAAATTTGCTTGTACGGTGAAGTGAATATATAAATCAAATTGTACTCCTGTTAACTCTTTTCGGGCCTAGTTTCTAGGCCTTGTGGGCCTCCAGACGCTCTTGCGCTGCCGTCCACAGGATGGATATGGGGTGCAAAATAAACTAGCCAAACCTAATATAAATCCCCTTATCCACCCTCTCATACGCCTTTTCCAAATTCAAAAATGCCACAAAACCATAATAAATGAATAGAGAGAGAGAGAGATAGAGAGTGATATTGAGACAGAGAATCATTAATAATAAATCAACACTAAGAGAGGCAGCCAGTTAGACAAGTGCCGCCACGGTACTAAATTCCCAGAGACAAATTACAGTGTGCAGTAAGTTCTGGCCTCCCAGTACTTCCCTAAACACGGCACTAAAGGCGGTAATATGTGTGTGTGTTGAGCTCTGAAGACACAAGATCCAACACTCTCTGATTATCTTCGTATCCCAGCCTCGTTATTCTCATACCAGGCTTGCAATAAACCACCGTTTTTTTTTTCATTTTTTATTGTGTTTAATAAGGTTTAATACACTAATAACCCACATACAGGAGAGTGAAACTTTTAACGATGTTTCGCCCAGACTTGGACCATTTACAAGTCACTCTGACACTCGATCGAAGGCAAGGGAGCCAGTATATATATATATATATATATATATATATATATATATAATATATATATATATATATATATATATATATATATATAGTCGTGCCGAATATGTAAAACTGGTCAATTAGCAAGAACTCATTTAAAATTAAGTCCTTTCTAAAAATTTCTCTTATACGTTTAAAGATATATTTTTTTTCATTAATGTTGATGTAACAATTTATAATTTTGCACCAAAAGAATCTTAGAAAACTTACCTAACCTTATATAACAAGAACAATTTATTTTAGCCTAACCCAACTAAATATATTTTAGATTTGTTTACAATAATTTAATACTAAACAAACACAGTGAAATATATTTTTTTCGTTAGGTTCAGAATGATTTTGGCGAAATTATTGCATACACAAATTTTCACTTGTCCTATATGGCAAGATGAACGTTGCTATTTAAGCCAAGATCGCAAGTTCTGCCTATTCGGCACGACATTATATATATATATATATATATAATATATATATATATATATATATATATATATATATATATACTGGCCTAGCATAGGCCAGTAGGCCTACTCCTCGAGCCCTTTTGATGCTTTGAGAAGTGACCCAAAAATACACACACACATAAAGTTCAATGGATTTTTCGACCTACTGAGGCTCTCACCTGAGTGCCGGGCCACCTGCAACCACCTGATTGCCGGGCCACCTGCAACCACCTGATTGCCGGACCACCTGCAACCACCTGATTGCCGGGCCACCTGCAACCACCTGATTGCCGGGCCACCTGCAACCACCTGATTGCCGGGCCACCTGCAACCACCTGATTGCCGGGCCACCTGCAACCACCTGATTGCCGGGCCACCTGCAACCACCTGATTGCCGGCCACCTGCAACCACCTGATTGCCGGGCCACCTGCAACCACCTGATTGCCGGGCCACCTGCAACCACCTGATTGCCGGGCCACCTGCAACCACCTGATTGCCGGGCCACCTGCAACCACCTGATTGCTGGGCCACCTGCAACCACCTGATTGCCGGGCCACCTGCAATCACCTGATTGCCGGGCCACCTGCAATCACCTGATTCAAAGGCCACCTACAATCACCTGATTGCCGGGCCACCTGCAACCACCTGATTGCCGGGCCACCTGCAACCACCTGATTTCCGGGCCACCTGCAACCACCTGATTGCCGGGCCACCTTCAACCACCTGATTTCCGGGCCACCTGCAACCACCTGATTGCCGGGCCACCTGCAACTACCTGATTTCCGGCGCACCTGCAATCACCTGATTGCCGGGTCACCTGCAACCACCTGATTGCCGGGCCACCTGCAACCACCTGATTGCCAGGCCACCTGCAATCACCTGATTGCCGGGCAACCTACAATCGCCTGGGTGCCTGGCCACCTGCAATCACCTGAGTGCCTGGCCACCTGCAATCACCTGATTGGAGGGCCATCTGCAATCACCTGACTGGAGGGCCACCTGCAATCACCTGATTGCCGGGTCACCTACAATCACGTAAGTGCCGGGCCACCTACAATCACCTGAGTGCCGGGCCACCTGTAATCACCTGAATGCCTGGCCATCAACAATCACCTGAGTGCCTGATTACCTACAATCACCTGATTGTCAGGCCACCTACAATCACCTGATTGCCGGGCAACCTACAATCGCCTGATTGCCGGGTCACCTACAATCACCTGAGTGCGTGGCGATCAATCACCTGAGTGCCTGGCCACCTGCAATCACCTGATTGCCGGGCCACCTACAATCGCCTGGGTGCCTAGCCACCTGCAATCACCTGAGTGCCTGGCCACCTGCAATCACCAGATTGCCTGCCACCTGCAATCACCTGACTGCCGGGCCACCTACAATCACCTGACTGCCGGGCCACCTGCAATCACCAGATTGCCAGGCCACCTGCAATCACCTGACTGCCGGGCCACCTGCAATCACCAGATTGCCAGGCCACCTGCAATCACCTGACTGCCGGGCCACCTACAATCACCTGGGTGCCTGGCCACCTACAATCACCTGACTGCCTGGCCACCTGCAATCACCAGATTGCCTGCCACCTGCAATCACCTGACTGCCGGGCCACCTGCAATCACCTGAGTGCCTGGCCACCTACAATCACCTGAGTGCTTGGCCACTTACAATCACCTGAACATCGGGTTACCAACAATGAAGATGAAAAATCAGACACATGTGCAACATCTTGGTATCTCTACTTGTAGACGTTTCGCCCAACAGTGGCTTTATCAGTGCCATGTAAGACAAAATGTGAAGAACTTAGAGTTATTTACAAAAGATGAGACGTATAAAAAGACTTTATTAAAGGTAACGTTTCGCCACGAGGAGCGAAACGTTTCCTTTAATATCCTGTGCTGTACGTATCTTATTCAACAACTTGTTGGTATGAAGATTGAGACACTTATGCAGCATATGGGAATCTTTATTCAGGAAACGTTTCGCCACACAGTGGCTTCATCAGTCCAATACAAAGACGAAGGCGTAAGGAGAGGAGTAGAATGAGGTAATCAGTCCCTCAACCTGGAGTCGATGTGTTCAGTCCATCAATCTTGTAGAATGTACAGCATAGGGCCGTAGACGTGGCTTATATACTGTAGTGAGGTGACGTGAAGCAGATGGAGGCGGGGTCATAGTGGTACCATCCACTAGTCGAAGTAGGTCTTCGTCCAAAGGTTGAACAAGTGTTGAAGAAATCTTTGTAACAAGATCCCATGATGCTGCAGTGTCTGACAGTTGTGATGAATGGTTTGAAAAACCGACAAGTTGAAGATTGAGACACTTATGCAGCATATGGGAATCTTTATTCAGATTCCCATATGCTGCATGTGTGGCGAAACGTTTCCTGAATAAAGATTCCCATATGCTGCATAAGTGTCTCAATCTTCAACTTGTCGGTTTTTCAAACCATTCATCACAACTTGTTGGTATCACCAGACCACGGGTGGGGTTAGAACCCGCGATCAGAGAGTTACCAAACTCCATACCGACGCTTTAGCCACTGGTGGCCTGGTGGTTAACGTTCTCGCTTCACACGGTGAGGGCCTGGGTTCGATTCCCAGCCAGAGTAGAAACATTGGACGTGTTTCTTTCCACCTGTTGTCTATGTTCCCCATCAGTAAAATGGGTACCTGGGTGTTAGTCGACTGGTGTGGGTCGCATCCTGGGACACTGACCTAAGGAGGCCTGGTCACAGACCGGGCCGCGGGGGCGTTGACCCCCGGAGCTCTCTCCAGGTAAACTCTCCAGGTAGGTAAACTGATCCAGTGGCTAACGCGTCGGTCTGGAGCTTTGTAACTCTCTGATCGACGGTTCTAACCCCACCCGTGGTATGGAATGTCTGCAATCGTGTCACGATTTCTCGAATCTCAAGAAAATTTTGGAACATAAAGGAAAAAGTAATGACCATCTCGGCATATAATTGAGACCCTTCTCGTGTAATTTTTGATTAAGTCGCTGGCATAGTTCCGTGTCATCTTTCTCTACGTTTGAACTCACCCACACTAACGTCAACACCGCCATGAAATCCTGGAAAATGTTGGAGAGCTGGATTTAGTGAGAATGTTTTAGCCTGTCTGGTGTTGACTCTGGAGCTTTGTACAAAGGCCCGTAATTGTTGGTCCTTTGGCTGTGTTTAACTTGATGTACCAGAAAACCTCGGCCCAAGTGTTTTTACAGTGCGATTTTCCGTAAAACACTCGTTCACACACACTCAAACACACGCACGCATACAGATAGACACACACACACACACTAAAGCTCTCGCTTCACACACGGAGGGCCCGGGTTCGATTCCCGGCGGGTGGAAACATTTCGACGCGTTTTCTTACACCTGTTGTCCTGTTCACCTAGCAGTAAAATAGGTCCCGGGGGTTTTAGTCGAGGGTGTGGGGGGATCCGGGGAAACAAGTTGAGAACCACAATGGAAATAAGTCATCCTTGATGACACATACCTTCTTTGGGTTAATCCGGGGGGCTAACCCCCAGGGTTTTAAAAATCCGAACGAAATCTTATCTCACCCACACACAACACACACACACCACACACACACCACACACACACAAAACACACAACACAAAACAACCCCAAACCGCAACCACACAACACACCACACACACACAAAACAACCATACAACACACCAACACACAAACACAAACACCACACACACACACCACACAACACACACACCCCCACACACACACGGTGAAGACTGAGGGAAGGAATAGATTCAGGGGTTTTCCCTGTTTGAGATGAGTGCGCAATGCTGAAACCAAGTGATAGGATCAAGCAGGACTAAAAAGAATGGTGGACAGGTTGCAACCGGGGTCCAAGAATGGCCCCCTGGTGTTTAACCTAAATGCAAAGCATGAAGACTGGGGAAGGTCAGAGAAGACCCAATAAAATCTTTTTGGGGCCAAAGGCGAAAACCCTCACTAAAGGGAAAAGGACTTGGGGGAGTATAACACCGGCACACCCCTGAGGCGTACATCGACCAAAAACGCTAAAGCATATGGCGCCGGCAAACCTGAGAACAGTGTTTTTGACATCAAAGGGAGTCATTCACCACTACACCGGTACATCGGGCCCCCTATTGGAGTATGCAGCCCAGCAGGGAAACCCACACCTGGTCTGAAAGTCAAGAAAAAAAGAGAAAGTGCAAAGGTTAGCAACCTGACGCTTTTGGAGGACAGGAGGGAAAAGGGGGACACATGATAAAGACATAAAAGGCTGAGGGGAATTTGACAACGTACCAGACAAAAATTTTCAGGATGTGACCAGCAAAAAGGGGGAAACAGCAACAAGGGACCAGCAAAAAGGGGGAAAACAGAACAAGGGGACACAGCAACAAGGGGACAAGCAAAAAGGGGGACACAGCAACAAGGGGACACAGCAACAAGGGGACAAGCAACAAGGGAACCAGAAAAGGGGAACACAGAAAAAAGGGAACAAGCAAAAAGGGGGACACGAAATAAGGGAACCAGCAACAAGGGAACACAGCAACAAGGGAAACAGCAAAAAGGGGAACACAGCAACAAGGGAACCACAAAAAGGGGGGACACAGCAAAAAGGGGGGACACAGCAAAAGTGAACACACAACAAGGGAACACAGCAAAAAGGGGGAACACAGCAACAAGGGAAACAGCAAAAAAGGGGAACAGCAACAAGGACACAGAAACAAAGGGCCCCCAGCAAAAAAGGGGGACCAGCAAAAAGGGGGTCCCAGCAACAAGGGGACACAGCAAAAAGGGGAACGCAACAAGGGGACACAGAAAAAAAGGAGACACGAAAAAAAAGGGCCCCCAGAAAAGGGGGGACACAGCAAAAAAGGGTTCCAGCAACAAGGGAACACAGCAAAAGGAACAAAAACAAAAAGGGGACAAGCAACAAGGGGGAAAACACAGCAACAAGAGAACCAGCAAAAAGGGAAAACCCAGCAACGGGGAAACACAAACAAGGGGACACAGCCAAAGGGGACACAGCAAAAGAAAACAAGAACAAGGGAACGAGAACAAGGGAACACAGCAAAAAGGGGAAACAGCAAAAAGGGGGAACGCAAAAGGGACACAGCAAAAAAGGGGTTCCCCCAAAAAAAAGGGGACACAGCAACAAAGGGCCCCAAACAAAAAGGGGACAGCAAAAGGGGGACACAAAAAGGGGGAACAAAAACAAGGAACCAGTAAAAAAAGGGCCCCAGCAAAAAGGGGACACAGCAAAAAAGGGTCACAGCAACAAGGGAACACGAAAACAAGGGAACACAGCAACAAGGGAACCACAAAAAAGGAGACACAGCAAAAAGGGCCCCACAAAAAGGGAAACCAGCAAAAAAGGGACAGCAAAAAGGGGGACAAAAGCAAAAGGGGACACGCAAAAAGGGGAACAAAACAAGAAACACAGAAAAAAAGGGCCCCCGCAACAAGGGGGACACGAACAAAGGGTCCCAGCAAAAAGGGGAAACACAGCAAAAAGGGGGACACAGCAACAAGGGACACGCAAAAAGGGCCCCCACAACAAGGGGACACAGAAACAAAGGCCCCAGCAAAAAAGGGCACAGCAACAAGGACGCAGAAAACAAAGGGTCCCGAAAGGAGACACAGCACAAAAAGCCCCACAAAAAAGTGGACACAGAAAAAAGGGGTCCCGCAACAAGGGACACAGAACAAAGGGTCCCAGCAACAAGGGGACACAACAAAAAGGGAGACACAGCAAAAAAAGGGGCCCAAAGCAAAAAGGGAGACACACAACAAGGGCCCCACAACAAGGAGACACACAACAAGGGGGTCCCAGAACAAGGAAACAGCAACAAAGGGTCCCGCAAAAAGGGGACACAGAAACAAGGACACGCAACAAAGGGTCCCAGAAAAAGGAGGCACAGCAACAAAGGGCCCCAGAAACAAGGAGGCACAGCAACAAAAGGGTCCCAGAAACAAGGGGGCACGGGCAACAAAGGTCCCACAACAAGGGACAAGCAGCAAAAGCCCCAGCAACAAGGAACAAGAAAAAGGTCCCAGCAACAAGGGACACAGCAACAAAGGGTCCCGCAAAAGGGACACAGAAACAGGGGGCCCCCAGCAACAAGGGGAACAGCAACAAAGGGTCCCAGCAACGGGGACACAGCACAAGGGCCCCCAGAAACAAGGGGGACACAGCAACAAAGGGTCCCAGCAACAAGGGACACAGCAACAAAGGGTCCCAGCAACAAGGGGACACAGCAACAAAGGGTCCCAACAATAAGGGGACACAGCAACAAATGGTCCCAGCAACAAAGAGACACAGCAACAAAAATCCCAGCAAACAAGGGGCACAGAAAAAAAGGGGTCCCAGCAAAATGGACACGCAACAAAGGGTTCAAAACAAGGGGGCACATCAACAAAGGGTCCCAGCAACAAGAGGCACAGAACAAAGGGTCCCAGCAAAAAGGGGGACACAGCAACAGAGGGTCCCAGCAACAAGGGGCACAGCAACAAAGGTCCCCAGCAACAAGGGGCACAGCAACAAAGATCCCACAACAAGGGGACCAGAAACAAAGGGGCCCCGCAACAAGGGGACACAGAAACAAAGCGTCCCAGCAAAAAGGGGAACCCAGAACAAAGACCAGCAAAAAGGGGGACACAGCAACAAAGGGTCCCAGCAAAAGGGGACAAGCAACAAAGGGCCCCAGCAAAAAGGGGGACACAGCAACAAAGGTCCCGCAAAAAGGGGGAACAGCAACAAAGGGTCCCAGCAAAAAGGGGACACAGAAACAAAGGGTCCGCAACAAGGGCCACACAAAAAAGGGGGTCCCAGCAACGGGAGCACAGCAACAAAGGGTCCAGAAAAGGGGGGCCACCAACAAGGGTCCAGCAACAAGGGGACACAGCAACAAAGAGTCCCAGAAAAAAAAAGGGGACACAGCAAAAAAGGGGTCCCGCAAAAAGGAGACACAGCAAAAAAGGGTCCCATAAAAAGGGAACCGCAAAAAAGGCCCCCCAAAAAAAGGGGGACACGCAAAAAAAAGGTTTTCCCGCAAAAAGGGGGGACACACAACAAAGGGGGTCCCACAACAAGGGAACATCAACAAAGGTCCCAGAAAACAAGGAACAAGCAAAAAAGGGTCCAGCAACGGGGGACACGCAACAAAGGATCCCAGCAACGGGGGGTACAGCAACAAAGGGTCCCAGAAACAAGGGGAACAGCAACAAAAAGTCCCAGCAACAAGGGCCACAGAACAAAGGGTCCCAGAAAACAAGGAGACACAGCAAAAAAGGGTCCCAGTAAAAAGGGGGCCACAGCCAAAGGGCCCAAAACAAGGGGACACGCAAAAAAAGGCCCAGCAAAAAGGGGGACACAGTAAAAAGGACCCCAGCAACAAGGGTACAGCAACAAAGGGCCCAGCAAAAAGGGGGACCAGCAAAAAAAAAGTCCCACAAAAAGGGGGCCACGCAAAAAAAGGGCCAGCAACAAGGAGCCCAAAAGAACAAAGGCCCCCATAACAAGGGGCCAAAACAAGTGGACACAGCAAAAAAAGGGTCCCAGAAACAAAGAGACACAGAAAAAAAAGTCCCGCAAAAAGGGGACCAAAAAAAAGGGTCCAGCAACAAGGGGAAAGCAACAAAGGGCCCCAGAAATGGGGCACATAAAAAAGGGGCCCCAGAAACAAAAAAACAGAGAAACAAAGGGTCCCAGCAAAAAGGGGACACAGAACAGAGGGTCCACAACAAGGGGACAAAGCAACAAAGCGTCCCGCAAAAGGGGACACAGAAAACAAAGAGCCCCAGCAAAAAGGGGGACACAGCAAAAAAGGGTCCCAACAACAAGGGACACAGCAAAAAAGAGTCCCAGCAACAAGGGGAACAGCAAAAAAGGGGCCCCAGCAAAAAGGGGACACAGCAACAAAGGCCCCCAGAAAAAAGGGGGACACAGCAACAAAGGTCCCAGCAAAAAGGGGGGACACAGCAACAAAAGAGTCCCAGCAAAAGGGACACAGCAAAAAAGGGTCCCACAACAAGGGGACACAGAACAAAGCGTCCCAGAAAAAGGGGAGACAGCAAAAAAGCCCCCAGCAACAAGGGACACAGCAACAAGGGTCCCAGCAACAAGGGACACGCAACAAAGGGTCCAGCAACAAGGGGACACAGCAAAAAAAAGGACCCAGCAACAAGGGGCACAGCAACAAAGGGCCCCAGCAACAAGGGACCAGCAAAAAAGGGGTCCCACAAAAAGGGGGCCCACAGCAACAAAGGGTCCCAGCAACAAGGAGACACAGCAACAAAGGGTCCCAGTAAAGAGGGGCCACAGCAACAAAGGGTCCCAGCAACAAGGGGACACAGCAACAAAGGGTCCCAGCAACAAGGGGACACAGCAACAAAGGGTCCCAGCAACAAGGGGACACAGCAACAAAGGGTCCCAGCAACAGGGGGACACAGCAACAAAGGGTCCCAGCAACAAGGAGACACAGCAACAAAGGGTCCCAGTAACAAGGAGACACAGCAACAAAGGTCCCCAGAAAAAAGGGGACACAGCAACAAAGGGTCCCAGCAACAAGGGGACACAGCAACAAAGGCCCCACAACAAGGAGACACAGCAACAAAGGGTCCCAGCAACAAGGAACACAGCAACAAAGGGTCCCAGCAACAAGGGGACACAGCAACAAAGGGTCCCAGCAACAAGGGACACACAAAAAAGGTCCAGCAACAAGGGGACACAGCAACAAAGGGTCCCAGCAACAAGGGGACACAGCAACAAAGGGTCCCAGCAACAAGGAGACACAGCAACAAAGGGTCCCAGCAACAAGGGGACACAGCAACAAAGGGTCCCAGCACAAGGGGGACACAGCAACAAAGGGTCCCAGCAACAAGGGCCACACAAAAAAGGGGCCCCAAAAAAGGGGACACAGAAAACAAAGGGTCCCAACAATAAAGGGACACAGCAACAAAGGGTCCCAGCAACAAGGGGACACAGAAACAAACGGTCCCAGCAACAAGTGGACACAGCAACAAAGGGTCCCAGCAACAAGGGGACACATCAACAAAGGGTCCCAGCAACAAGAGGACACAGCCACAAAGGGTCCCAGAAAACAAGGGGACACAGAACAGAGGTCCAGCAACGGGGGACACAGCAACAAAGGGTCCCAGCAACAAGGGGACACAGCAACAAAGGGTCCCAGCAACAAGGGGACACAGCAACAAAGGGTCCCAGAAACAAGGAACATAGCAACAAAGGGTCCGAGCAAAAAGGGGGACACGAAAAAAGGCCCCGCAACAAGGGGAAACCAGCAACAAAAGGCCAACAAAAAGGGGAACAGAACAAAGGGCCCCAGCAAAAAGGGGGCACAGCAACAAAGGGTCTCAGCAAAAAAGGGACAGCAAAAAAGGGTCCCACTACAAAGGGGACACAAAAAAAAAGGGGTTCCAGCAAAAAGGGGGCACATCAAAAAAAAAGTCCCAGCAACAAGGGGCCACAGAAACAAAGGGTCCCCAGCAACAAGGGGGCCACAGAAAAAAGGGCCCCAACAAAAAGGGGACCAGAAAAAAAAGGGGTCCAGCAACAAGGAAACACAGCAACGGGGGGTCCCGCAAAAAGGGACACAGAAACAAAGGTCCCAGAAACAAGGGGACCAGCAACAAAGGGCCCAGAAACAAGGGACAAAGCAAAAAAGGGGTCCCAGAAAAAGGGGACACAGCAAAAAAGGGCCCCCAGCAAAAAGGGGACACAACAAAAAAGGGTCCCAGCAACAAGGGACACAGCGCAAGGGTCCCAGCAACAAGGGACACAGCAAAAAAGGGCCCCAGAAACAAGGAGACACAGAAAAAAATGGCCCCAGAAAAAGGGGACACAGAAACAAAGGGTCCCAATAACAAGGGACACAGCAAAAAAGGGTTACAGCAAAAAGGGGGGACACAGCACAAAGGGTCCCTAAAAAGGAGACACGCAACAAGGGAAACAGCAACAAAGGGGAACAGCCAAGGGCCCCAGAAAAGGGACACAGCAACAAAGGGGTCCCAGCAACAAGGAATAAAAGGGCAACAAAGGGCCCAGAAAAAGGAGACACCAACAAAGGCCCAGTAAAAAGGGACCAGCAACAAAGGGTCCAGTAACAAGGAGAACCCAACAAGGGGAAACCCGCAAAAAGGGGGGCCCAGAAAAAGGAGACACAGAACAAAGGGTCCAGAAAAAGGGAAAACCCACAGCAAAAAAGGGGAACAGCAAAAAAGGGCCAGAAAAAGGGGGACCCAAAAAAGGGGCCCAGAAAAAGGGGAAACACGCAAAAAAGGGCCCCAGCAACAAGGAACACAGCAACAAAGGGTCCCAGAAACAAGGGGACACACAAAAAGGGGGCCCAGAAACAAGGGACACACAACAAAGGGTCCCGAAACAAGGAGAACACAAAAAAGGGCCCCAGAAAAGGGACCAGCAACAAAGGGTCCCCAAAAAGGGACACAGCAACAAGGGCCCCCATAACAAGGGCACAGCAACAAAGGGCCCAGAAAAAGGGGAGACACAGCAACAAAGGGTCCCATACAAGGGGACACAACAAAAGGGTCCCAGCAAAAAGGGGACACAGCAACAAAGGGTCCCAGCAACAAGGAGACACAGCAACAAAGGGTCCCAGCAACAAGGGACACAGCAACAAAGGGTCCCAGCAACAAGGGGACACAGCAACAAAGGGTCCCAGCAACAAGGGGACACAGAAAAAAAAGGGGCCCAGAACAAGGGGACCCAGCAACAAAGGGCCCAGCAAAAAAGGGAAAAACACAGCAACAAAGGGTCCCATAACAAGAGACCAGCAAAAAAGGGCCCCCACAAAAAGGGGGACACAGCAACAAAGGGTCCCACAAAAGGGGGGACACAGAAACAAGGGAACAGCAACAAGGGGACACAGCAACAAGGTCCCAGTAACAAAGGGACACCGCAAAAAAAGGGTTTCCCAGCAACAAGAGACACGCAACAAAGGGCCCCAAAAAAGGGACACAGCAAAAAAGGGGGTCCCAGAAAAGGGGAACAGCAAAAAGGGGGGCCAGCAACAAGGGACACAGAAAAAAAAGGGCCCCAGAACCAAAGGACACAGCAAAAAAGGGGCCCCAGAAACAAGGACACAGCAACAAAGGCCCCGCAACAGAAGACACGCAACAAAGGGCCCATAACGGGGCCCAAGCAAAAAGGGTCCCGAAAAAGGGGGACAAGCAACAAGTTCCCACAACAAGGGAAAAAGAAAAAAGGGTCCCAGAACAAGGGGACCAGCAACAAAGGGTCCCAGCAAAAAGGGGGACCAGCAAAAAAGGGGCCCCCAGCAACAAGGGACAAAAAGCAAAAAAAAGGGTCCCAGAACGGGAACACAGCAACAAAGGGTCCCGCAACAGGGAAACAGCAAAAAGGTCCCAGAACAAAGACACACAACAAAGGTCCCAGAAAAAAGGGGACACGCAACAAAGGGTCCCAGCAAAAAGGGGAAACCAGAAACAAGGGGCCAGAACAAGGGGACACAGCAACAAGCCCAAAAAAGGGGGACACGCAACAAAGGGCCCCAGCAAAAAGAGACACAAAAACCAAAGGGTCCAGCAACGAAGACCGCCAAAGGGTCCCAAAACAAGGGGACCAGCAAAAAAGGGGCCCCGAAAAAAGGGACACGCAACAAAGGGCCCCAGAACAAGAGACACAGAAAAAAAGGGGGCCCCAGAACAAGGAGCACGCAAAAAAAGGGTCCCGAAAAAAGGGGACACGCAAAAAAGGGGTCCCAGCAAAAAGGGGGAAAACACAGAAACAAAGGGTCCCAGCAACAAGGGACACAGAAACAAAAGGGCCGCAAAAAGGGGACACAGCAAAAAAGGGGTCCCAGAAAAAAAGGGACACAGCAAAAAGGGGTCCCAGAACAAGGAGAACACGCAAAAAAGGGGCCCCCAGCAACAAGGGAAAAGCAAAAAGGGCCCCAGAAACAGAGACACGCAAAAAAGGGTCCCAGAAAAGGGGACACAGAAACAAATGCCCAGCAACAAGGGACACAGAAACAAGGGGCCACAACAAGGGCACAGCAACAAAGGCCCAGAAAAAGGGGACCAGCAACAAAGGGCCCCGCAACAAGAGACACACAAAAAAGGGGCCCAGCAACAAAACACGAAAAAAGGGCCCCCAGAAAAAGGGGAGACCAGCAAAAAAAGGGTCCCAAAAAAAGGGCACAGAAACAAAGGGTCCCGCAAAAAGGGAGACACAGAAACAAAGGGTCCAGCAAAAAGGGGGGACACAGCAAAAAAGGGGTTCCCACAAAAAGGGGACCGCAAAAAAGGGCCCCAGCAAAAAGGGGACACACAAAAAAGGGGGTCCCAGCAACAAGGAACACAGCAACAAAGGGTCCCGGCAACAAGGAGACCAGCAAAAAAAGGGTCCCAGCAAAAAGGGGACACTGAAAAAAAGGGACACACCCAAAAAAGGGTCCCAGCAAAAAAGGGGTCCCACAACAAAGGAACAGCAACAAAGGTCCCAGCAAAAAGGGGGAACAGCAAAAAAGGGGCCAGCAACAAGGGGCCACAGCAACAAAGGGCCCCACAAAAAGGGGGGACACAGCAACAAAGGGTCCCAACAAAAAAAGGGACACAGAAAAAAAGGGTCCCAGAAACAAGGGACACGAAAAACAAAAGGGTCCCGCAACAAGAGACACAGAAACAAAGGGCCCCCGCAAAAAGGGGGGACACAGCAAAAAAGGGGTCCCAGCAACAAGGGGACACAGCAACAAAGGGTCCAACAAAAAGGACACAGCAAAAAAAGGGTCCCACAAAAAGGGGAAAGCAAAAAAGGGGTCTCAGCAACAAAGGCACGCAAAAAAGGGGCCCACCTACAAAGGGACACAGCAAAAAAGGGCCCCAGCAAAAAGGGGGACACGCAACAAAGGGTCCCCAAAAAGGGGGCCACGCAAGAAAGGGTCCCAGAACAAGGGGACAAAAAAACAAAGGGTCCCAACAATGGGGGAAACCGCAACAAAGGGCCCCAGAAACAAGGAGACCAGCAACAAAGGGGTCCAGCAACAAGGGACACAGAAAAAAAGGGGCCCCAGCAAAAGGGGAAACACAGCAACAAAGGGTCCCAGCAACAAGGGGACACAGCAAAAAAGGGGCCCCAGCAAAAAAGGGACACGCAACAAAGGGGTCCAGAACAAGGGGGACACGCAACAAAGGGTCCCAGCAACAAGGAGACACGCAGAAAGGGCCCACAAAAAGGAGACACAGAAACAAAGGGTCCCAGCAACAAGGAACACAGCAAAAAAGGGCCCAGCAAAAGGGGACACAGCAACAAAGGGGCCCCCAAATAAAAAGGGGGACACAGCAACAAAGGGTTACAGAAACAAGGGGAAACAGAAAAGGGTCCCGAAACAAGGGGACACAGCAAAAAGGGTCCCAGAAAAAAGGGGGACAAAAAAAAAGGGTCCCAGAAACAAGGAACACAGAAACAAAGGGCCCCGAACAAGGGGACACAAAAAAAAAGGGTCCCAGTAACAGGAGACACAGAAACAAAGTCCCAGCACAAGGGGACACAGCAGCAAAGGGCCCCAGCAAGGGGGGACAAAAACAAAAAGGGTCCCAGAAACAAGGAGACACAGAACAAAGGGCCCCCACAAAAGGGACACAGCAAAAAAGAGAACCAAAAAACAGCAACAAAAAGGGGTCCCAGAAACAAGGGACCAGCAAAAAAGGGGTCCCAGAAACAAGGAACACAGCAACAAAGGGTCCCAGCAAAAAGGAAAGACACAGCAAAAAGGAGACACAGCAACAAGGGCCCCAGCAAAAGGGGACACAGCAAAAAAGGGCCCCCAGAACAAGGAGAACAGCAAAAAGGGGGACACAGAAACAAAGGGTCCCAGCAACAAGGGAACGCCAAAGGGTCCCAGCAAAAAGGAACCAGCAAAAAAGGGTCCCACAACAAAGGAGACACAACAACGGGGGCCCCCACAAAAAGGAGACACAGAACAAAGGGTCCCTAAAAAGGAGACCAGCAACAAAGGGTCCCAGTAACAAGGAGATACAGCAACAAGGGACACAGCAAAAAAGGGGGCCCAGTAACAAGGAACACAGAAAAAAAAAAGGGGCCCCCGTAACAAGGAGACACAGCAACAAGGGGACACAGAAAAAGGGCCCCGCAACAAGGGGACACAGCAAAAAAGGGGTCCCAGCAAAAGGGAGACACGCAAAAAAGGGGTCCCAGCAAAAAGAACACAGCAACAAAGGGTCCCAGCAACAAGGGCACAGCAACAAAGGGTCGCAGTAACAAGGAGACACAGCAAAAAGTCCCCCAGTAAAAAGGAGCCCAAAGAAACAAAGGGTCCCAGCAACAAGGAGACACAGCAACAAAGGGTCCCAGCAACAAGGGGACACAGCAACAAAGGGTCGCAGTAACAAGGAGACACAGCAACAAAGTGTCCCAGTAACAAGGAGACACAGCAACAAAGGGTCCCAGAACAAGGAACACGCAAAAAAGGGGTCCCCCCCAAAAAAGGGTAAACAAGGGGACCACAAAAAAGGGCCCCGAAACAAGGGACACGCAAAAAAGGGTCCCAGTAACAAGGGGACACAGCAACAAAGGGTCCCAGCAACAAGGGGACACAGCAAGAAAGGGTCCCAGTAACAAGGAGACACAGCAACAAAGGGTCCCCCAAAAAGGAGACACAGCAAAAAAGGGGTCCCAGCAAAAAGGGGGACAGCAACAAAGGGGTCCCAGAAACAAGGGGACACAGCTTTAAAAGGGCCCCAGCAAAAGGAGACACAGCAACAAGGGTCCCAGAAAAAGGGAGACACAGCAAAAAAGGGGCCCCAGTAAAAAGGAGACCAGCAACAAAGGGTCCCAGAAACAAGGTCACAGCAAAAAAGGGCCCCCAGTAAAAGGGGACACAAAAAAACAAAGGGGTCCGCAAAAAGGGGGAACAGCAACAAGGAGAACGCAACAAAGGGTCCAGTAACAAGGAAAACCCAGAAACAAAGGGGTCCCAGCAAAAAGGAACACAGCAACAAATGGCCCCAGCAAAAAGGGGGACACAGCAAAAAGGGAGACCAGAAAACAAAGGGCCCCAGTAACAAGGAGACACAGCAACAAAGGGTCCCAGCAACAAGGGGACACAGCAACAAAGGGTCCCAGCAACAAGGGGACACAGCAACAAGGGGACACAGCAACAGGGGACACGAAAAAAAAGGGGTCCCAGTAACAAAGGGACACAGCAACAAAGGGTCCCAGCAACAAGCAGACACAGCAACAAAGGGTCCCAGCAACAAGAAGACACAGCAACAAAGGGTCCCAGTAACAAGGGGACACAGCAACAAAGGGTCCCAGAAAAAAGGGGACACAGCAACAAAGGGTCCCAGCAACAAGGGGACACAGTAACAAGGAGACACAGCAACAAAGGGGTCCCGGGAACGGGGGCACAGATAAAGGGAGACACAGCAACAAGGGGTCCCAGCAACAAGGAGACACAGCAACAAGGAGACACAGCAACAAAGGGTCCCAGCAACAAGGGGACACAGCAACAAGGAGACACAGCAACAAAGGGTCCCAGCAACAAGGAGACACAGCAACAAAGGGTCCCAGCAACAAGGAACACAGAAAAAAAGGGTCCCGCAAAAAGGAACCAGCAAAAAGGGCCCCACACAAGGGACACAGCAAAAAAGGGGTCCCGAACAAGGAACACAGAAAACAAAGGGCCCCCGCAAAAGGAGACACAGCAAAAAAGGGGCCCCCGCAACAAGGGGACACAGAAACAAGGGGACACAGCAACAAGGGACACAGAACAAGGCCTAGGGCCTTTAAGCTCGTAAAATCTTTTCTTAAAAAAAAAAAAAAGGAACTCCGCTTGATAAATGGGAAAAATTTTAAGTTTTTTAAAAAAATTTTTTCAGAATTTTTAAATTGAAAAAGAGAATCATACCAAAAAAACAGGGAATAGCCTTGGTAAGTAAAACAGAGGCAACAAATAGTTCTTTATTCCCCAAACGCAAAGCCTACACAGTAGGCTTCTTTAGTCGAGTACAGAAAGTAGGGAGCAGTAGAAATGTAAGAAGTAATCATCTGTTCCTGCCCACTTTCTGTATCACTGAAGCCTGCTTTGGGAGGCGAAACGTTTGGGAATAAAGATGCCGAAATGTTGCCTATGGTTTACTAACTTGTCGGGGATTGTATACAATTTTGATATTTAAATCTGCTTCTACCAAACTGATTTAGTTCCCTATCCCAGGATTAAAATTAAACCCTTTTCGAACACTAGAAGAGTTTTCCCGGATCTGGAAACAAACGACCATTCCAGGATGCGGGAATGGTTTCAACAAATTTGGGGCCCCAAAAGGGACAGCAATTTTCATTGTTCCTCGAATATGATTTCGTCCCTACACAAGGTTTAAAATTTAACCCGAACGGGTGAGTGATTTTGATCATGAGCGATAAAAATTTAAAAAAAAAGGGAAAGGTATTGCTTCTGAAATATCTAAAAAAAAACTGCCATTGGAAGATAATGGAAAGAAATTGTGAGAAAAATTTCCGTATAGGGAATACGAAAAAAAATTTCAAAAGAATTTGGGGAAAATTTTAGAGGGCTTTTTTTTTTGGGCGCCCATAATTAAAATCCCCATTAAGTTTAAAAATTGTCCTTAAAGGCTCAAATGGTTTCCTGGGAAAATTTTTTTGGATTATAAACAATGGGAACTTAACGATGCTTTATATTGGGTGTTTAAAATTATGAAACCACATCAAGGCGTCCCGTGGCTGGTAGGGGACGCGTTCGCCTCACCCAAATGTCCGTCGTTAAATTTTCCCGGTCTTTGGAAACATTGCGCTTGTTTTCCCACAACCCCGTTGTACCTGTTCATCGAGAAGTAAAACAGGTACCTGAGTTTAGGGGACTGGTGGGGGCCCGGGGGGCGATTGATGGGGGGCAATGGGTTAAGACCGACTTTTCTATGGTTTTCCCGGGTGGCTAACATCCCCCACCCCCGGGGTTTTTCCTGGGGGCTAAACCCCCCCTTACCCGGGTTATCCTGGGTGGTAACACTCCCACCCTGGTTTCCTGGGGGCTAACACTCCCTACCCCGGGTTATCCGGGTGGCAACACCCCTACCCCCGGGTTATCCGGGGGAACATCCCTACCCTGGGTTATCCCGGGTGGCTAAACTCCCCCCCCCTGGGTTATCCTGGGGAGCTAAACACTCCCTACCCTGGGGTTTCCTGGGGGGCTAACACTCCCCCACCCCGGGTTATCCTGGGTGTAACACTCCCTACCCGGGGGTTTCCCGGGGGGCTAACACCCCTACCCTGGGGTTTTCCTGGGGGCTAACACCCCTACCCCGGATTACCCGGGTGGCTAACACTCCCTCCCTGGTTATCCTGGGGGCAAAAATTTCCCTACCTGGGTTATCCTGGGTGGCAAACCTCCCCCCTGGGTTATCCTGGGTAGCTAACACTCCCCCCCCTGGGGTTTTCCCGGTGGCTAACACTCCCAAACCCCGGGTTACCTGGTGGCTAACACTCCCTACCCCCGGGGTTTTCCTGGGTGGCTAACACCCCTACCCTGGGTTATCCTGGGGGGCTAACACTCCTCCCTGGGTTAACCCGGGTGGGTAAACTCCCCCAATTGGGTTACCTGTTAACACCCCACCCTGGTTATCCCCGGGTGGCTAACATCCCTACCCTGGGGTTATCCTGGGGGCCAACACTCCCTACCCCGGGTTTTTGGGTGGTTAACAATCCCTACCCTGGTTATCCTGGGTGGCTAACACTCCCCCACCCTGGGTTATCTGGTGGGTAACACTCCCTACCCTGGGGTTTTCCCGGGTGGGTAACACCCCTACCCGGGTTATCCGGGGGGGCAAACCCCCCCCAAAACCCCGGGGTTTTCCCGGGTGCCAACCCCCTACCCTGGGTTATCCTGGGTGCCTAACACTCCCCCCCTGGGTTATCCTGGGTGGCTAACACTCCCTACCCTGGGTTATCCTGGGTGGGGTGATAACACTCCCTACCCTGGGTTACCGGGGGATAACACTCCCTACCCTGGGTTTTCCCGGGTGGATAACCCTCCCCCCCTGGGTTATCCGGGGGTAACCTCCCTATCTGGGTTTCCTGGTGGGGTAACACTCCCTACCCGGTTATCCTGGGTGGGTAAACTCCCACCCCGGGTTATCCTGGAGGCTAACACTCCCCCACCCCGGGTTTTCCGGGAGTAACACTCCCTACCCTGGGGTTTTCCCGGGGGGCTAACCCCCTACCCTGGGTTTTCCTGGGAGGCTAACACTCCACCCCGGGTTATCCCGGTGGTAACCTCCCTACCGGATTATCCTGGTGGCAACCCCCCCTACCCGGATTTTCCTGGGTGGCTAAACCCCCCCCGGTTTAAAAACCCCGACAAAACCCATCTTAAAGAACAGAACATGAAAATATATGCAGGCCATAAATCAAGGGGAAAGAGGCAATTAACCCACGCAGAGCCAAAAAAAGGGGAGTACATTGCCCTCTTCCTACCCTCTCTCCCCCTCTCACCATAGCTGGAAACACCACTTTTCACTCCCCTCTTCCCCAGCACCAAAACCTTGTGTTAAATTTTTGCTAACGATGCCCCACCTGACAAGAACACTTAAAAGCTTTTCAACGGGACACGTCCCCCTCCCCCCTCTTCTCTCCCTCTCTCTTCCCCTCTCCCCTCTCTTCTCTCTCCTCTCTGTCCTCCTCTCTGTATTTCTCTCTCTCTCTCTGTTTTCTCTCTTCTCTCTCTCTCTGCCCCCTTCTCTTATCTCTTCTCTTCTTTCCTCTCCTTCTCTCTCTTCTCTCTCTCTTTTCTCCTCCTGTCCTCTCTCTCTCTGTATATATCTCTCTCCGTCTTCTCTGTCCTCTGTCTCCTCTTGTAACTCTCTCTCTTCCCCTCTCTCTTGTAAACTCTCCTCTTCTCCTCTCTCTTTGTTAAGGGGGAAAGAGAGAGATTCAAAAAAATTAGGTTACGAAGGAACCAAAAATACCCCCTGGTATTATCAATCTTTGTATCAAAGCTCTTTTTTTTTAAAAACCCCTTTTTTAGCCCCTTAACAGCCACACAGGTTTGTGTCATGAAATTCAATAAATTTCCCAAGTTCATTTGCAAAGGTAAATTTTCCTATATATAATTTTGTCCACTGTATATATATGTCTACTGAAGAGGCTCTTGTGAGGTCAACGGTTTTTTATATGTACTCACCTAATTGTACTCTCTAATTGTGGTTGCAGGGGCAACCGGTCCCGGCCCCCCCCCCCTTCACTGATCGCATAGGGCTTCCCCTTTGCTTCCTGAGTTTTTTATACCTCTTTAAAACTATGTATGGTATGTGTGTGTGTATTTGGGGTATCACCTAGTTGAGGTTTCAGGGTCGAGTCCCAGCTCCTGGCCCCCCCTCTTGACTGGCGCGTGCACGGTTGTGTTGTGTGTGTGTGTGTGTGTGGTGTTTTGTGTTTTTGTGTTTTAAGACATCTAGGGGACCCCAAAAAAACTTTTCCCCCGGGTGGAAAAAATACCGAGTACCATATAAATGACAGTCCTTGTTTGCTGACCGTGAACAATGGGTTTTAAACATTGCAGTGAGGAGGAGGGGGAGACAGTAAAACTGTTGTGTTTGGGGGGTGGGATGACCTTCACATAAATTAAAGCTTGGAAATTAGGGGAGAGGGTTTCCAAGGGGGTTTATTTGGAGAGGGGGGGGTTTTGGGGTTTGGGTTTTTGGGATTTTGAGATCTTGGACAAAAATTTGGGTGACAAGAAGAATATACATATCTAGGTGGGGGAAAAAGATAGGGGATTCGAAAAAAGAAAGGTAATGGAGGTTTTGAGTACTAAGGCTTCGACACCTGTGAGTGTTAAAGGGCTGGCACTGGTGATTTTACGGGGGCTAACTTGCATCCGGTTGATCATGGCTAAATTCCTTTCAGTCAAAAAGGTCTACTCTGTCACTTCCCCCTTGGGGTGGCCCTCTGGCCTGGCACTTAAAACACTACCCGGTACTAAAAACCAAATAAAGCCCAAAATATTTTACAAGAGCCTTATCATTCATCCCCCGCCCGGTACACACACACAAAACGACATAATTGGTGGAAGTGGTGGCCCATCAAGCGTGTTTGACGGAAAGAGGGGAAAAATAAATGTCTCCCTTTTATCGTCCCATACAAGAAGCATCCGACTCTCTTTCGAACTGTCTTGAAGTCTTGTCTGCAATTTCATTATTCAGACCAGAAACAAGGACCAGGCCAAAAAATTTCTGAAATTTTTCTTTGAAAAATCTTCACGGTGTCACCCGTTTTCACAGCATTCACCCGTCTTCATCACTTTCAGATCACCCTTTTGTTTCCCGTTGTTCGCCAGCACGGCTATTTCAGCAAATCAGAGGGGGTTTTTTGGTGTGTTCGCGTCCATTTGGGGAAATCTGCACTGCCTTCCACAGTGTATGTGAAGGAGGGGAGGAGCACTGTCGTGGCTCCGCCATGTGCACCTCGCCACACCACTCAAGCTCACACATAATTATGCTCTCGCTCCCTCTCTGCTGTTTTTTTGTGAATTCAGTGTGAATTTTTTGCCAGAGCTATGTATCTGAGTGCCCAAGGTCACTCGAAGCCACGTGGATAACGAAGCCATGTGTGGGTAAGGCCATGTGAGCAAGCCACATGGGTTAACAAGCCACGTGCTGTTGTCTGCTGCCTGGCAACACTCATGTCACCATGCTGCCCGACGACACCCAGTGAGGTCACCCCAGGACGTCTGCCCAATATCACCCACGACGTCTGCCCGGCATCACCCACGACGTCTGCCTGATGTCACTCTGGATGTCTGCCTGAAGCCACCTTGTGGTGTCACCCCACATCCCTCACGACGTCACGCCTGACATCACTGCATGTCACATCGACAGGGTTATAGTTTCATGGTGAAAAATTTGTTTCAGTATTGACGAGATTGAGAGAAAATATGTCACTTGTTAATTACTCTCAGTGTTCTCATACGTTTGTTAAGTGCAGTGCAGGTGTGTGTGCAGTTTTCCATGTGTCCTGATGTGTGGTCTGAGCCCAGAAATGTGAGTAGACCACAGTATGGTCCGAGCCTAGACCATTGTTACTTGTTACTTGTCACCCATTGTGGCCACTGACAGTTGACATTAGTCAGTTCAGGCGTCAGTTTTTGAGCATCTGTGCCCCACCTACAAAAACTCTTATGCTCGCCATTTGTAGATGTCATGCCCGAGTCATACCTCCTAGGACTTCCCGTTGATACTAGTTTCACTCCACCTCCTGTCAGAGTACAATTATGTATAGAAAACCAGTCACTTAGACTAACCTCTACTATGACTCCAACTGTCGAGAGGATGACATCATCATGTCTCTTGCATAATGACGATGTCACTTTGACTGGTAGCCTACTCAGTCCAGTTAAGGTGTATGCTGCTATGGCTCTTCTTATTCATCTCTGCTACGACTCACTCCACTTGCTGGCAGTGACAGCCCCAGCAACAGTGCCAGTCGAGAAATGTCCTCTTGAGTCGTATGCCAGAAGTAGTCCTACTCAGTTGCCGAGTACTGAAGATGCCACACTCGAGGGCACCAACATGCTGTGCCCCAGGTTGAGTGAACCCTGCAGCGACTACTACGATAACTGCTTCACCATTCCAGAGGAGACCGTATTCCATTACGTGACAACTCAGCTGCAGTGATGTCACCTGTGTTGCAGTATCTGTCCAGATGCAGGAAGGAGTGCAGTGATGCCCGCCGAGGCTCACTGCCTTAGACCACACTGTATTGCACACCTCACCTTATATTTCTTCCCTCATTGTAGGAAGTTTTTTTTGGTCCATGTCCACATGTATATACATGCTTTTATTGTGTGTTCTGTGCCTGTCCCTGAGAGAGAGAGTTTTTTTCAGTCAATCATGGTCGAGGGCAACCATGGGTAGGTGGCCGAGCGATGTATGCACAGCTGGCGTCATATTTCGCGGAACTGTGGTGCTGATACCTAGTGGCATAGGCCTACCCAGCTCACCCCTCACCATGATTACCCGGCCTCACTCAGGCAGACGAGTTCACTCACTCAACAAGGTCTACTCCGTCACTCTCTCCTGGGCTCTCAAACACACTGCCTGTGTACTAAGACCCCAAATAAAGCAACGTAGCCTCCAAAGAGCCTTATCATTCATCCTCCGCCAGGATACACACAACACCCACGATTATGCAAGAACTCATTTAAAATTAAATCCTTTCTAAAATTTTCTCTTATACATTTAAGATAAATTTATTTTCATTTATATTAATGTAAAATTAATAATTTTATACCAAAAGAACCTTAGAAAACTTACCTAACCTTACAATAACAAGTGCAATTTAATTTAGTCTAACCTAACTAAATATATTTTAGATAAGCTTACAATAATTTAGTAATAAACAAACACAAAGAAATACATATTTTTTAGTTAGGTTCAGAATGATTTTTGCGAAATTATAGCATACACAAATTTTCGCTTGCCAGCAGGATTGGAGCCCTCGCTGTCCACGAATGTGGAGAGACTATCTCTAGTCAGGCCTAAACATACAAGTGACGAATGGAATAACTTGAGACCATGCATAGCTTGCAGTCAAGCAGGCTAATATTATGAGGCGTCAGTAGCTTAGTGTTTTAAGGCGTCACTTTGGTAACTAAGCAACACACGTGGACAACGTCTGACTTGTGTCCAAATCCTGCTCGTTATATTTACTTGTATATATTTTGATTTTTTCTGCGAGGAGGATCGTGTGTTTGTGTGTGTACTCACCTAGTTGTGGTTGCAGGGGGTCGAATCACAGCTCCTAGCCCCGTCGCTTCACTGGCCACTACTCGGTCACTCTTCCCGCTCCATGAGCTTTATCATACCTCTCCTTATAGCTATGTATGGATCCTGCCTCCACTACACTTCCCAGACTATTTCACTTCCTGACAATTCCGTGACTGAAAAAATACTTCCTAACATCCCTGTGATTGGCAATATAAACACAAATGCAGTATAATGTGATCCTTTATTGACTACGTTTCGCCCACACAGTGGGCTTTTTCAAGTCACAAACAGAACTACCTGGGGTGGAAGGAACGCGAGTATTTATAGTCCGGCTGAGGTCAGGTGAAGAATGCTGCATCTGATGATGTACCGAGTGGGGTTATAGAGTCTAAAAACTTGGGTAGCTTGGAAAGGAGATTGGATAAGTTTGTGAGCAGACCTTCTACAGTGTTCTTATGTGGGATAGCGATGAAGAAGTTTCTTGGCAAGTGGTTCAGCTATGTTATAGAAGCCACTATTCTGGTTAAAGTTGTCGGATATAGAAATAAGTGATGATTCCAGGATTCTTCGGTATTGAGTGTTGTCTTCTGTGGCGATAAGTTTTGAGTTTCTGTAGTTTATCAAGTGGTTGTGTGAATTACGGTGTTGTACGCAGGCATTCCTTGTGTCGTCAGACCTGCTTGCGTATTGGTGTTCTAAAATACAACCACTTGATAAACTACATTATACTGCATTTGTGTTTATATTGCCATTGTGTCGGTATTTTATACCATTTATTTCCATCCCTGTGATTCATCTGAGTCTTCAGCTTCCAACTACGTTTTAATGTGTGTATACTCACATATTTGTACTCACCTATTTGTGGTTGCAGGGGTCGATTCATAGCTCCTGGTCCCGCCTCTTCGATGATTGCTACTAGGTCCTCTCTCTCCCTGCTCCATGAGGTATACCAAACCTCGTCCTGAAACTATGTATGGTTTCTGCCTCCATTGTGTACTCACCTAGTTGAGGTTGCGGGGGTCGAGTCCGAGCTCCTGGCCCCGCCTCTTCACTGATCGCTACTAGGTCACTCTCCCTGAGCCGTGAGCTTTATCATACCTCTGCTTAAAGCTATGTATGGATCCTGCCTCCACTACATCGCTTCCCAAACTGTGTGTGTATGTGTGTGTGTGTGTGTGTGTGTGTGTGTGTGTGTGTGTGTGTGTGTGTGTGTGTGTGTGTGTGTGTTAGATAACACATTTAAGATTAAACTAATTATATCTTTTAATGAATGGAGTAAGCAGTGAATAATGTTAAGTAAATTCCTTGATAACATCAACCAAATGGAGTCTTGAAAATACTCAGTAGTCTTCTTCTGGAGATGTTAACTAACATTAACCCCGTGACTGTTGCCTGAGCTTGCTACCATCTGCAGCTCAAAAGACTGCCATCCCCATGAGCCCTTTTAGGGCGGGGCAGATGGCAGACCAGAGGCCTAGCTTCTCCCTACGAGCCCCGTGAGGGCTGGGAATGTGGCTAGGCCTAGGGACAGTTGGTCCCAAAGATGAGGGGGTACTTGTACCTCCTCCCATGGGAGACTTAAGTCTCGAGACACTCCCCAGATAGGGAGCCAAGGCCGGGTCACCACTACTTGGAAAAGACCCGGGCCGGGAGAATACCGGCGAATAAAAAAAAAAAAAAAAAATAACCCGTGACTGTCCACATACGCAACACTTCATTAAACGTGTTTAACGCGACTTTCCTGCGTTTATATAATGACAAATCAACGCTCCTACTTTTTAGTACACCATTATTATTATTATAATCAAGGGGGAAGCGCTAAACCCGGAGGATTATACCGCGCCCGGGGGGGGGAGGGGGTGTGGAAGGCATTCAGGCTTAATTCGGGGAACTGGAGCACAAATCCAATTCCCTAAATCAAGAGCACCTCACCAACATCAAGGAACCTTCCTTGAGGGTTGTTAGTACACCAAAATACATGCATCTATGCTTGTAAACTGAGAGATTCGTATTTATCAGTGGGTACACTGAGAGAAGTGGATGAATGGTAGATGCATCTACTGATAAGCAAGACAGATAAGTGGACAGATAGAATTAAAACCATGGGAACGGGTGGGGTTTGAACTCATGCCGAGTAGCAAAAATCCTTGCCAGTGCATAAGCCACTGGACGAGCTGGGTACAATAAGCGGCTTATACACCAACTTGGTATATTAAGACACCAACTCCAAGGCTGAGGGACAGATTACCTAACATTTTGTGTATAGATCTGTTCTTCGGTCTTTCATGTCCTTGAATCTGTATTGATAAAGCCAGTGGAGGGCGAAACGTCTACAATAAAGATACCCAGTCTGATTTTCATTCAGTAATACGACTCACTCGCAGTGTGGTTCAAACCCCACCCGTACCGTGGTTTATTTCCAATCTTATTACCAAGACTTCGTGAGACAGAACACATGATCGACGTAAAACAGAAAAAACCAGAACAAGAGACCACAAAGACCGTGCTACAAACAACTCAAACAACACACCAAACTACAAACAATGCAGTCTGTTTACACTACGTTAGTGTACTAACAACAGAATGCACTATAAAAGTGCATTATATCAGGGAAGTGCTTCATAACAGATTTACAGAGAAAATAGTAACTGTGTCTCACATTTTGTTATACAACTGACTTTGTAAATGGCCCACGTTGGACCGAAACGTCGTGGTAAGCAACTCTCTTCTATGTACGGGTTATTTATGTATTACCTGGAGTTTACCTGGAGAGAGTTCCGGGGTCAACGCCCCCGCGGCCCGGTCTGTGACCAGGCCTCCTTGTTCCAGTCACGGTATTGTGCCTTTTTGTTCATCCTGAGACTCAACTAAAAGCCTTTTTCCATATAATCTTGATAAGGACGCAAATGTCTAAGGAAAATTACACAGACTTGAATACCTTCAACCTACATAAATGGCTTTTAATATATAAAAATCTGAGAGATATCGGCAGAGTTCTGGAGAGTGATGTCAGGAATATCTGATAAAGTCCTATGTACACTGGCTGATACCTGTCTCCAGTCCGATATACATTGGCTGATACCTGTCTCCAGTCCGATATACACTGGCTGATATCTGTCTCCAGTCCGATATACACTGGCTGATACCTGTCTTCAGTCCGATATACACTGGCTGATACCTGTCTCCAGTCCGATACATGGGCGACCTGTTCAGTCGATATACACTGGTTGATACCTGTCTCCAGTCCGATATACATGGGCTGATACCTGTCTTCAGTCCGATATACACTGGTTGATACCTGTCTCCAGTCCGATATACACTGGTTGATACCTGTCTTCAGTCCGATATACATTGGTTGATACCTGTCTCCAGTCCGATATACATTGGTTGATACCTGTCTCCAGTCCGATGTACATGGGCTGATACCTGTCTCAAGTCCGATAAACATTGGCTGATACCTGTCTCCAGTCCGATGTACATGGGCTGATACCTGTCTCAAGCCCGATAAACATTGGCTGATCACCTGTCTCCAGTCCGATGTACATGGGCTGATACCTGTCTCAAGTCCGATGTACATGGGCTGATACCTGTCTCCAGTCCGATATACATGGGCTAAAACCTGTCTCATCCTTACATGGCTGACTGTCAGTCCGATATACATGGGCTGATACCTGTCTCCAGTCCGATATGCACTGGCTGATACCTGTCTCCAGTCCGATATACACTGGCTGATACCTGTCTCCAGTCCGATATACACTGGCTGATACCCGTCTCCAGTCCGATATACATGGGCTGATACCCGTCTCCAGTCCGATGTACATGGGCTGATACGTGTCTCAAGTCCGATAAACATTGGCTGATACCTGTCTCCAGTCCGATGAACATGGGCTGATACCTGTCTCAAGTCCGATAAACATTGGCTGATACCTGTCTCCAGTCCGATGTACATGGGCTGATACCTGTCTCCAGTCCGATATACATTGGCTGATACTTGTCTCCAGTCCGATATACATGGGCTGATACCCGTCTCCAGTCCGATATACACAACTGGTAATAAGTAAAGTAACACTGCTCTGGTTACCCACCCCATTTTATTTGTCCGCAATTTGTTCTCAAGACACCTACTGTCCCTGTTCACCCATCAGTAAAACAAGTACCTGGGTGTTAGTGGCTGGGGTGGGTCACATCCTGGGTGTTAGTGGACTGGTGTGGGTCACATCCTGGGTGTTAGTGGACTGGGGTGGGTCACATCCTGGGTGTTAGTGGACTAGTGTGGGTCACATCCTGGGTGTTAGTGGACTGGGGTGGGTCACATCCTGGGTGTTAGTGGCTGGGGTGGGTCACATCCTGGGTGTTAGTGGACTGGTGTGGGTCACATCCTGGGTGTTAGTGGACTGGGGTGGGTCACATCCTGGGTGTTAGTGGACTAGTGTGGGTCACATCCTGGGTGTTAGTGGACTAGTGTGGGTCACATCGTGGGTGTTAGTGGACTAGTGTGGGTCACATCCTGGGTGTTAGTGGACTGGTGTGGGTCACATCCTGGGTGTTAGTGGACTGGTGTGGGTCACATCCTGGGTGTTAGTGGGCTGGTGTGGGTCGCATCCTGGGTGTTAGTGGACTGGTGTGGGTCGCATCCTAGGTGTTAGTGGGCTGGTGTGGGTCGCATCCTGGGTGTTAGTGGACTGGTGTGGGTCACATCCTGGGTGTTAGTGGACTGGTGTGGGTCGCATCCTGGGTGTTAGTGGACAGGTGTGGGTCGCATCCTGGGAGTTAGTGGACTGGTGTGGGTCACATCCAGGGTGTTAGTGGACAGGTGTGGGTCGCATCCTGGGTGTTAGTGGACTGGTGTGGGTCACATCCTGGGTGTTAGTGGACAGGTGTTGGTCACATCCAGGGTGTTAGTGGACTGGTGTGGGTCGCATCCTGGGTGTTAGTGGACTGGTGTGGGTCACATCCTGGGTGTTAGTGGACAGGTGTTGGTCACATCCAGGGTGTTAGTGGACAGGTGTGGGTCACATCCTGGGTGTTAGTGGACTGGTGTGGGTCACATCCAGGGTGTTAGTGGACAGGTGTTGGTCACATCCAGGGTGTTAGTGGACTGGTGTGGGTCACATCCTGGGTGTTAGTGTACTGGTGTAGGTCAGATAAGATAAGAGAGATAAGATTTCGTTCGGATTTTTAACCCCGGAGGGTTAGCCACCCAGGATAAGCCAAGAAAGTCAGTGCGTCATCGAGGACTGTCTAACTTATTTCCATTGTGGTCCTTAATCTTGTCCCCCAGGATGCCACCCACACCAGTCGACTAACACCCAGGTACCTATTTGCTGCTAGGTGAACAGGACAACAGGTGTAAGGAAAAGTGTCGAAATGTTTCCACCGCCGGGGAAACGAACCCGGGCCCTGGGTGTGAAGCGGGGGCTTTTTGCCCCCGGCCCCGGGCCATCTCCCGGGGGTTATGGGCTGGTTGTGAACCCTGGGTTTAGTGGACTGGTGTGGGGCGCATCCTTGGGGTTTTGTGGCTGGTGGGGGTCGCATCCTTTGGGGTTGTGGGGTGGTGTGGTCGCATCCTTGGGGTTAGTGGGGTGGTGTGGGGCACATCCTGGGGCAAAACTGACCTAATTTGCGGGGAAATGCCAGCATAACAAACGACTTTCTATTGTAGTATGCACTGATGTCACTATGATCGTTACCTTGACATGTACTTGTATACCTTGTACATGTACTTGTATACCCTTTTACATGTACTTGTTACCCGTATGTTACTTTTATACCCTTTTAATGTACTTGTATCCCTTTTACATGTGTCGTTTAACCCAGTCATTACTGATACTTGTACTGTCTCGATACCCTTTTGTTGTATCGTTTACCCTTATGATCTTCCTGACATGTACTGTATACCTTGTACATATACTCGTATACCCTTTTACATGTACTCGTAACATTGTACATGTACTGTATGCCTGTACATGTACTCGTATCCTTGTACATGCTCGTATACCTTGTACAGTCTCGTATACATTGTACATGTACTCGTTTTCCCGTACATGTATCGTATACCCTTTACATGTACTCGTAGAAGGCTTTATCTTCTTGGTGTCTGAAAGATAAACGGTCAATGGCTTGAACTTCGAACTCCTAAAATTCCCCCCCAAATAGAATACCTTTAATCCGGAGCTGGTATTTATTCTTTGGAAATGTAAGTTCGTAGTGCATTCTTCCCCCTAAAAAAATCTGTCTCCGTCAAAATTGGTCCGGGTGCACACTCCTTCGCCAAAAAATTTTTTCCAGTAAACTGGGGAAGTAATGCTGCTTACAACCCTTCAAAGGTTTGGGGTTTGAACCCGCGGGCAGAAGTCGTAAAGCTCCAGACCGACACGTTAGTTACTGCTTCTTCGTCGGTACTTGCAGGACTCACCTGTTAATGTATAATGCGTCGTACCGCCTTTTTTGCCGTTGTTTTTGGAATATTTTATGAATTTTTATTTTTTAATAATTGTATTCGTTTTTTCTACAACGTTTTTTCGAATGGTTATTCGAGGAACGCTGTATTATTTTTTCCCTATAGGCTCAGAGACCCTTGATTCAAAAAAAAGAGCGATCTGGGTTTTTAAGAAAAAGGGAAAAAAGATCTTTAGGGCTAGCAAACCTAGGCAGCTAGCTTCTTCCAGCGACTCAGTGATGCTGTTCAAAGGGGAATGCCTGTTGCACCCGGGGTATGCTCTCACCTCTGGAAGTGAAAAAGGTACTTTTAAATTCGTAATTTTGGAGAAGCAATGAATATTCTTGAATGTATTCCTATACGGGATCTCAGTGTACTTTAAGCCTTGTATACCATATTACGTAGGTGTGTGGTGTGGTGTGTGTGTGTTGTGGTGTGTGTGTGTGTATGTGTGTGTGTGTGTGTGTGTGTGTGTGTGTGTGTGTTGTTTGTGTTGTTGGTGTGGGGTGTATGGTGTGTGTTGTTGTGTGGTGTGTTGTGTGTGTGTTTGTGGTGTGTGGTGTGTTGTGTATGTGTGGTGTGTGTGTGTGTGTGTGTGTTGTGTGTGGTGTGTGTGGTGGGTGTTTTAGTTGTGTGTGTGTGGTATGTGTTGGTATGTGTGTGTGTGTGGGGGGGTGTGTGTGTGGTGTGTGGGGGTGTGTTGTGTGTGTGTATGGTGGTGTGTGTATGTGTGTGTGTGGGTGTGTGTGTGTGTGTGTGTGTAGGGTTTTGTGTGTAGTGGTGTGTTGTTTGTGTGTGTGTGTGTGGTGTGTGTGTGGCGCGCGCGTGTGTGTGTGTACTCACCTATTGTACTCACCTTTTTTGTGGTTGCGGGGGTCGAGTCTTACCCCTGGCCCCCCTCTTCACCGGTTGTGTGTGTGTGTTGTGTGTGTGTGTGTTGTGTGGTGTGTGTGTGTTTGTGTGTGTTTTTGTGGCGTGCGTGCGCCCTCGCTCGCTCACTCGGGGGGTTCCTTTCTAGGCGCCTCGTTAAGCGGTAAACATGCGTCTAAACGAGTAATTCGCAATTTGGTTTAGCAACAAAGGTTTGAAACCCGAGCGGCACCCGGGTTAACGACCCCTACCAGTTGCCATACACGTTTTTTACCAGACTTTTTTATTAATTAAAAAAATGGAGGAGGGGGGGGAAGAAGGGGGGAAGAGGGAGGGGAGGAGGAGGAGGGGAAGAAGAGGGGGAGGAAAGAAAAAGGGGGGAGGAGGGGGGGAAAGGTTGTCGTGCCGAATAGGTAAAACTTTCGTTTGGCTTAAATTTCAACGCTCTTTTTACCGAATATGGCAAGCTAAATTTGTGTAGCAATAAATTTTGCAAAAAAACATTCTGAACCTAACGGAGAAAATTTATTTTTGTTGTTCCAACACGACTGGGAAAAAGGTAGAAGCCTTCAACAGGTACTGGGCAAGTATTTTACCCGGTCCCGTCAACCAGGCTGTGTTTGGTTGTAGGGGGAGAGGGCCTGGTTTTACCAGGTAAGCACCGGGGCGAGCCTGGGCCATGGGCCCGGGGTCCCAAAAAGGGGAAACCTTGAAACTCTTCAAAAAGGTATTCAAAAGGTAAAATAAAGGTGTTTGTTTAAATTTTTGTAACTTTTCTAAAAAATTTTTTATTGGGTTGTTAAATTAAATTACGCTTGTTATAAAAAGTCAGGTAAATTTCCTAAAGGGTTTTTTGGTAAAAAAAAAAATTTTTTTTTTTTACATTAACAAAATTTAAAAAAAATATTTTTAATTTTAAATGGGTTATTGTTAATTTTACCAAAATTTTGCCTATTTGGCAAGACACCACACACACACACACACACCACACACACACACACCACCACACCACCCATCAGCAGGGAGAGAGAGGACCTCTAGCGATCAGTGAAAAGGCGGGGGCCAGGAGCTATGTCTCGACCCCTGCAACCCAAACGGTGTTAATCACACTGAGAACAGTAAAAAAAACACTCAATTTTCAAGTAAACAGGGGATTTAACAAATATAAAACTGTGGTATATTCCAATTTTTCAACAATAACAGATACCAGCTGGGACGGATTCCCAAGATGCGACAACTGTGCCCCCTCGACAGTGTGACCCTTCTGAAATCTACAACTTGTCCCCTCAAGGGAAAGGGTTTCCTTGATGTGGGAGGGGCTCTTGATCTAGGGGAAATGGGTCTGTGCTCCCGTTCTCTGGGTTAACCCTGAATACATTCCATCCCCCCCCCAACAGGTGCTGTGTAATCCTACGGGTTTAGTGCTTCCCCCTTGATTATAATAATAATACGAAACATTGAATGTAGAACACAAGCAAGATAAAAGTTAGATTTATTCTCCACTGTCTCTCTCTCTCTCTCTCTCTCTCTCTCTCTCTCTCTCTCTATCTCTCTCTCTCTCTCTCTCTCTCTCTCTCTCTCTCTCTCTCTCTCTCTCTCGCTCGCTGTTTCTCTCTCTCTCTCGCTGTCTCTCTCTCTCTCTCTCTGTCTCTCTCTGTCTCTCTCTCTCTGTCTCTCTCTCTCTCTCTCTCTCTCTCTCTCTCTCTGTCTCTCTCTCTGTCTCTCTCTCTGTCTCTGTCTCTGTCTCTGTCTTTTTTTTTTTTTTTTTTTTTTTTTTACACAGGGTTTGACAAGGTTAAGGATCCCTAGCTTTATTGACAGCTATATTACAGGTTAAGGATTCCTAACTTTATTGGCAAGCTAAGAGCTGTTACCTACATCAGCTCATTTGAAAGCATTTTTGTTATGAGACATACAAGTAGGGAACAGGATGAAGTTGGAGCCATCTGTGGGCCAGCATTTTCATTTGATCAACTGACTTTATCTCGTTGACATCATTATGCTGTACGAATGTGTTCCATACTCGAGTCATCCTAGGTATGTATGATCTCAGATGGAGTGATGTTCTGGAGAAGGGTACAGCCAGAGTGAAGTTGCTGCTTTCTGCCCGTCTTGTGGCATAAAAGCTTGTTTCACGCTGTCCTCGAAGTGGATCCAAGTGTGGTATTTTGACAATATTGGCCTTGTACATAACAGTAAGGCCACCCACATCCTTCCTGTGTTGAAGGCTCTGCTGAAATGACAGATCTATCCAGGATGGGTCCAGGCGAGAGATGAGACGTCTTGCTCTGTTCTCTACTCTGTCAAGCAGTCGCAGATGAGAGGGGGGGGGGCAGGCAAACCAAGAAAGTGGAGCATACTCAAGGTGTGAGCGTACTTGTGCCTCGTACAGGATCTTGCAACCCCTACTGTCAAGCAGATGCGAGATACGGAGAAGTGCTGTAAGCTTCCTGGCTGCCTTGTTTGCAAGATTTACAACATGGTTCTTCATGGTTAGTTTGGAGTCAAATTTCACCCCAAGGATATCAACTTCTTCTCCAGGTGCCAACATCCTCCCATTCATCCTTACTACTGCACCAGCATTACCATCATGGTGCCTAGAGACGATCATCATTTGCGTTTTCTCAGGTGCAAATGTTTACTTGCCATCTATTTCCCCAAGCTGATATAGCTCTCAGCTGGTGATTGATGTAGCTTAGAGCAGCTGGCATTTCTTCTCTTGGATAAGTGAATGTCAGTGTACAGTCGTCTGCATATGCATGTGATTCTGGGATGAGATGAAGAAGGTCGTTGAAGTAGACATTCAATAACAATGGACCCAGCACACTTCCTTGTGGAACGCTTGCCCCAATAGGATGTCTTGCTGATTCCGTTCCATTGAGAACTACACTTAGAGATCTACCATGAAGGTAATCACTGAGGAGACATAGCGTAGAGCCTGCAATTCCCAGTGCTTGAAGTTTTGCTAAGAGGCCCTGGTGCCACACCCGGTCGAAAGCGCCAGCAATGTCCAGTGCTACCACACAGCTGACTTTGGATTCATCAAGTGACTGGTGCCACTTAGTGGAGAGGTTTAACAACAGATCAGCAGCAGAGTAACCTTTCCTGAAGCCATATTGACGATCACAAAGTAGTGAGTGGTAGTCAAAAAACTCTGTCATTTGTCTTGAGATTATTGTCTCAAGGATCTTACCAGTGATTGACAGGAGTGACACTGGTCTGTAGTTGCTGATTTCTGCTCTGCTCTTCTTTTTGTGAACAGGGACTACATTTGCCTCTTTCCATAGAGAGGGCCATTTACACTTTACTAGGCAGTGCTGAAAGATGAGAGTTAGAGGTGCTGCTAGCTGGTCTGCACATCTTCTCAACAATCTTGGGCTCAACTTGTCTGGGCCCACAGCCTTTTCTTGGTCAAGTGATTTAAGAAGGAAATGCACCTCCTCCTGCCTTATTGTCACCACTGACAGTTTTGACACAGTTCTTGCAGCTAGCCAAGGAGGGTCCCTTGCTGGATCCCTTGCTCTCTCTCTCTCTCTCTCTCTCACACACACACAATGTTAAGTTTCATAGCTAGAAATAACAGTACAGAATTTATCACTATTATTGACTCTCAGTAAAGCAATTGTTTCCATATCTTTATTACGTTTTTCCGGTCTTCCAGCTACATAAAATTCGTAATATTGAAGTCAGGATGTATAATAGATGACTAAATTAGTCCCTTTACTAAGAAACAAAACACATATACCCGACATACTTAAGTTATTCTTTTGATAAGACAAATGTATAATAGTTATGTATCTTTATTCTGAATAAAGTTGATAATAAAGATAAAGTTGATAATAAGATACCAGTATCTTTTTATTAACATATCAGTAAGCAAATACCGTAGACCGAGGCCTGGACTCAGACCGAGCCGCGGGGGCGATGACCTCAGGAACTCTCTTCAGGTATCATATCCGCTGTGACGTCTCATTCAGTCCTTGAAGACAGTAAATAACGTAACACCTTCAAACAGGAAACACTGTTAGAAGTGATAACGCCAATAACCCTATACAGTTTAATAAAAACTTTAAAGCAAGAGAGGCAACACAAAAGTGTGAAAGGTCATTGTGTAAACGGAATTACAATGGGTTAAACTCACTGCAAAATCTCTAAGCGAGGGGATAATGTAGTTATTTTAGAACCAGCTGGGCAGATACTCTAGAAATGTTAAGATTTTATCTAGATTCTATTTAGAGAGATAATGTAACAAGAGATTCGTGATATTAGTTCAGTAACAACAGAGAGAACTGTTAGCGACAAGCTGGCCCTGTTAACAGTAATGGTAGCAGTGGTGGAAGTGAAGGTAGTGGTGGTGGTAGTGAAGTTGGTGGTAGTAGTGGTGGTAACGATGGTAGAGATGGTTGTGATGGTGGTAGCGATGGTAGTGGTAGCGATGGTAGTGGTTGTGGTAGCGATGGTAGTGGTTGTGGTAGCAATGGTAGTGGTAGCGATGGTAGTGGTGTTGGTCATGGTGGCGGTGGCTGTAGCGATGGTTGTGGTGGTGGTAGTGAAGGTAGTGGTGGTGGCAGTGAAGGTAGTGGTGGTGGTAGTGATGGTAGTGGTTGTGTAGCGATGGTAGTGGTTGTGGTAGCGATGGTAGTGGTTGTGGTAGCGATGGTAGTGGTTGTGGTAGCGATGGTAGTGGTTGTGGTAGCGATGGTAGTGGTGATGGTAGCAATGGTAGTGGTAGCGGTGGTAGTGGTGTTGGTGATGGTGGCGGTGACTGTAGCGATGGTAGTGGTGGTGGTAGTGAAGGTAGTGGTGGTGGCGGCAGTGAAGGTAGTGGTGGTGGCAGTGAAGGTAGCGGTGGTGGTAGTGAAGGTAGTGGTTTAGGTAGTGCAGGTAATGGAAGCAGTAATGGTGGTGGTGATGGTGGTGATTACAAACATAGGTATAGTCTAGTGGCCTGCACACCTGGTTGTCACATAACCACAGAAACAAGCGAAAAGGCAACAGATTAAATACTTATATTTCCCCCTCACGAAATAGTAATTAGATACCTACAATACATACAGTAAATGCGAATAATAATGTAAATGCAAGAGACACAACGAAAACCGTTTTAACAATGGGCGGTAAGTCTGCCAATGTCGATGCACAAGTGTACCGCATCGCTTCACAACTTTGGCGGCCGTCCTTGTCAAAATGAGGGGGCCCCTACTCGTTATACCCTTAGCACCTGGATCACTGGTTGGAAGGCATGCCCTTATGGGTGTGTGACATTCGCTGAATTACATGTATCATACTTTCCACTTGCCTCACCCCCACCCAAAAAGGGAAGGAGTGCTGTAACAAGAAGTAGAACCAATAGTAACTAGAAGTAGAACCAGCAGTAGCTAGAAGTAGAACCAGCAGTAACTAGAAGTAGAACAAGCAGTAGCTAGAAGTAGAACCAGCAGTAACTAGAAGTAGAACCAGCAGTAACTAGAAGTAGAACCAGCAGTAACTAGAAGTAGAACCAGCAGTAACTAGAAGTAGAACCAGCAGTAACTAGAAGTAGAACCAGCAGTAACTAGAAGTAGAACCAATAGTAACTAGAAGTAGAACCAGCAGTAACTAGAAGTAGAACCAGCAGTAACTAGAAGTAGAACCAGCAGTAACTAGAAGTAGAACCAGCAGTAACTAGAAGTAGAACCAGCAGTAACTAGAAGTAGAACCAGCAGTAACTAGAAGTAGAACCAATAGTAACTAGAAGTAGAACCAGCAGTAACTAGAAGTAGAACAGCAGTAACTAGAAGTAGAACCAGCAGTAACTAGAAGTAGAACCAGCAGTAACTAGAAGTAGAACCAGCAGTAACTAGAAGTAGAACCAGCAGTAACTAGAAGTAGAACCAGCAGTAACTAGAAGTAGAACCAGCAGTAACTAGAAGTAGAACCAATAAAAACTAGAAGTAGAAGCAATAGTAACTATAAGTAGAACCAGCAGTAACCAGAAGTAGAACCAGTAGTAACATGAGGTAGAACCAGTAATAACTAGAAATAGAACCAATAGTAACTAGATGTAGAACCAGTAGTAACTAGATGTAGAACCAGCAGTAACTAGAAGTAGAACTAGTAGTAACATGAGGTAGAACCAGTAATAACTAGAAATAGAACCAACAGTAACTAGATCTAGAACCAGTAGTAACTAGATGTAGAACCACTAGTAACTAGATGTAGAACCACTAATAACTAGATGTAGAACCAGTAGTAACTAGATGTAGAACCACTAGTAACTAGATGTAGAACCAGTAGTAACTAGATGTAGAACCAGTAGTAACTAGATGTAGAACCACTAGTAACTAGATGTAGAACCAGTAGTAACTAGATGTAGAACCAGTAGTAACTAGATGTAGAACCAGTAGTAACTAGATGTAGAACCACTAGTAACTAGATGTAGAACCAGTAGTAACTAGATGTAGAACCAGTAGTAACTAGATGTAGAACCAGTAGTAAATAGATGTAGAACCACTTGTAACTAGATGTAGAACCACTAGTAACTAAATGTAGAACCACTAGTAAATAGATGTAGAACCACTTGTAACTAGATGTAGAACCACTAGTAACTAGATGTAGAACCATCGTCATTTTTTCTCTCCTGTAAATTCTATGGTATTTTTTGCACACTTTCATGACTGCAGTTGCAGGAGAGAGATGGTGGGCAGAGAGCCTTCTGATTTATTATTCTAGCATCAAATACGAATACACGATTATCTATAATCTGGGTAGATATCCTTTGTTATTTTCCAAAATACTCCTCTGAACGAATCTATCTGAACTTCCTTCTCATTTCTGCAACATTGCATGATCCTAAAAATGTGTTGCCTGCAACAGAAAAGGCCTAGAGCTATCATTCAACTCACATGTTACCTACATCACCTGATTTAATAGAATTTTTATTGCTATATACATCTATGAAACAGGATTAAGTTGGAGCCATCTGTGGGCTTCTCTCTCTCTCTCTCTCTCTCTCTCTCTCTCTCTCTCTCTCTCTCTCTCTCTCTCTCTCTCTTTACACAGTGTTACGGCCCCCTGCCAAACTAGCGGTTAAATAGTTAACCTGCCGGCCGGCAGTACCACTGGGTACGTCATTAAACCCAATGTGGGGACTGCTGAGCCGGCCTTACAGCATTAAGTACCTGAACACCTCATGGTACGCATGTAAGCAGTAGGTACCTGAACACCTAATCGTACACATCTACTGGCTTTAGAAGCATTATGTACCTGAACACCTCACGGTACGCATGTAAGCAGTAGGTACCTGAACACCTAATCGTACACATCTACTGGCTTTAGAAGCATTATGTACCTGAACACCTCACGGTACGCAGCTAAGCAGTATGTACCTGAACACCTCATGGTACGCAGCTAAGCAGTATGTACCTGAACACCTCACGGTACGCAGCTAAGCAGTAGGTACCTGAACACCTAATGGTACACATCTACTGGCCTTAGAAGCAGTAGGTACCTGAACACCTAATGGTACACATCTACTGGCAGTAGAGTATTCTACTGGCTTCTACTGCTTTTAGTCCCCTCAAGGAAGGTTCCTTGATGTTGGCGAGGGGCTCTTGATTTAGGGAATTGGATCTGTGCTCCAGTTCCCCGAATTAAGCCTGAATGCCTTCCACATCCAACCCCCAGGCGCTGTATAATCCTCCGGGTTTAGCGCTTCCCCTTTGATTATAATAATAATAATAATACTGCTTTTAGAAGAAGGGCTCACCGCAGCTCACTGAGTCTGTTGGCCTCAGTTATTTGACGGTCGCATTCAGTGAGCTTGCAAACATAGTGTGTGCTGCACCGGACCACCTTGCGGTGTGTCAACTGGTCTTGAGGCGGTAGACAGTACTCACCAGACCATCTTACGGTGTACTTCTCCCTTGAATTATTTCGGGACTAACCGGGTATGCTCACCCCCCTCCCCCAAACTCCCTCTCTCTTTTTCCCCCCCCCCCCCAAAAATTAGTTGCACTAAACTAAACCTAGTTCCTTAATTGTTTGGCCTAATTCTGGGCCTTTTCCCCGGGGGGTTCTTTCCGGGAAATCCTGGTTTGTTCTTGTTTTTTTTCTCCTCCCCTTTTGGGGGTTTTGCGCGGGCCCGGGTTTTTAAAGTTTCACTTTGGGGTTTTCCACTGGTTTTCTAAAACCCGCGTTGTTTGTTTTTTTTTTTTATTTTTTTTTGCTCTGTTTTTTTCCTTTCTTTTTTCTGTGTAGGGGGGGGAATTTTTTTTTTAAAAAAAGCTTTATTTTTTTCCTTTATTATTTCGGTTTTTTATTCGTCCTCCAAAAAAAAAAATATTTTTTTTTTGTTAAAATTTTTTTGTTTTTTTTATCCCGCTCTTTATTCTTTTAAAAAAAAAAAACTCCTTTCTTTAAAAAATCTTTTTTTTTGTCCAAGTTTGCCCTTTGTTTTACCTTTTGCTTTTTGGAAACCTTTTCCTTTATTCTTTTCTTTTCCTCGTCTCTCTCTCCTTCTTTCTCTCTCTGTCTTTTTGTCTCTCTTCTCCACTTGTTTTCCCCCTTCTCTCTCTCCTCTTCCTCTTTTCCCCTCCTGTCTCTCTCTGTCCCTCTGTTTTCCTCCCTCTGCCCCCCCCTCTCTTCTCTTTCTCCCCCTCTCCCCCTTGTCCCTCTGTCTCTGTCTCCTCTCCTCTCCCTCTCTCTTGCTCTCCTGCTGTCCTCCTCTTCTCCTTCACTCTGCTCTTCTCCGTCCCCTGTTTTTCCCCTTTTCCCCCCCGTTTTCATGCTTCTTTTCCCTCACTCTGTCTCTCTCTGTCTCTTCTTGCCCTTCCTTTCTTCTCCCCTCTGTCTTTTCCTCTCTTTTTTTCCTCATGTCTTCTCTTCTCTCTCCTCTTCCTCTCGTCTTTCTCTTCTTCTTCTTTCCTCTCTCTCTCTCTCTTCTCTCTTCCTCCTTTCTCTGTCTCTTTTTCTCTTCTCTTTTTCCCCTGTCTGTCTCTTCTCTCTCATTTCTCTCTCGTCTCTTCCTTGTCTCTCGCCCTCTTCTTCCCTCTCTTCTCTCCTCTTTGTCTCTTCTCTGTCTCTCTCTCTCTCTTCTCCTCCCCCTTCTTTTCTCTCTCATTCTTCTCTCTCTGTCTCTGTCTCGTTCTTGTCTTTTCCTCTCCTTCCTCTCTTCTCCTGTTCTCTCCTTCTCTGTCTCTTCTTCCCTGTCTTCTTTTCCTTCATTCTCTCTCCTTTTCGTCCTCTTCTTCTCTCTCTCTCTTCTTCTCTCTCTGCTCTGTCTCTCCCCCCTTCTGTCTCTTCTTCCTGTCGTCTCTGTCTCTCTCACTCGTCTCTCTTTTCTCTGTCCCCTTTCTCTTCTCTCTCTCACCCCTTCTTGTCTCTCTTTTGTCTCTCAATCTGTCTCTCTCTCACTCTGTTCCCTCCTGTCTCTCACTTTCTCCTCTCACACTTTCTCCTTCCTTCTCTTTCCCTCTCTTCTCTCTGTCTCTCCCTGTTCTTCTCTCACTCGCCCTTCTCTCTCTTCTCTCCCTGTTCTTTCTCCCCTGTTCTCCTCTTTCCTCTCTCTTCTGTTCTTTTGTCTCCCCACTCTGTCTCTCACTCTCTCTCTCTCTGTCTCTGTCTCTCGTCTCTCACTCTGTCCCTCTCACTCTTCCTCTCTCTGTCTCTCCACTGTCTCTCTTTTCCCCCTCTGTCTCCCCCTCGCTCTCTTACCCCCTTCTCTCTCTGCTTCACTTGTCTTTTCTCTCATCTCTCTCTGCTTCTGTCCTCACTTGTCTCTTCTCCCCTCTTCTTCTTCTGTCTCTCCCCACTGTTCTTGTCTCTGTCTTTTCACCTTCTCCTCCCCTTCTGTCTTCCTCTCTCTCTTCTTTCTCCCTGCTCTCTCTACCTGCCTTTCCGTCTCTCCTCTGTCTCTTTTCTCACTCCTCCTTTCTTCTCTCTGTCTCTCACTTTCTTCCTTGTCTCTCCACTCTGTCTCTTCCACCCCTTCTGTCCTGTCTCTCTGTCTTCACTCTGTCTCCTCTCACTTTTTTTTTTTTTTTTTTTTTTTTTTTTTTTTACCGGGGGTTTGACAAGGTTAAGGACCCCTACTTTATTGACAGCTATTTACAGGTTAAGGATTCCTAATTTATGGCAAGCAAAGAGCTGTTACCTAATCAGCTCATTTGAAAGCTTTTTTTTTTATGAAAATACAAGTAGGGAACAGGGTAAATTGGAGCCATCTGTGGGCCCGCATTTTCAACAAAAAGACACCACCAACAAACGACAATGGCCAACCACACCGGGAAGACCAATATATTTTTTTGTTTCTCTTTTTCTTCACTCTTTCTCTCTTTCTTCTGTCTTTTCTTTTTCCCCATTCTCTCTGTCTCTGTTTATTTTCTCTTTATCTGTCTCTGTCTCCCTGTTTCTCTCCCCTCCTTTTCCTCCCTCTGTTCTCTCCTCCCTCTCTCACTCTGTCTTTCTCTGTCCTCACACTGTCTCTGTCTCTGTCTCTCACTTGTCTCTTCTCCCCCCTGTCTCCCCTTCTGTCTCTCCCTGTCCTGTCCTCTTCCTCCACTGTCTTCTCTGTCTCTGTCTTTTCCTTGTCTCTCTCTTCCCCCTTTTTCTCTCCCCTTTCCCCCTCAAACCCCGTCTTTCTCTCTCCCCCCCCTTTTTCACCTTTCAAAATTGGCCGCCCCGTTTCAGCTTTTAAAAAAAATTCTTTTTCTTTTCTCTCTTCCCCTCTCCCCCAAATTTCCCTCTTTCACTTTCCCCTCTGTTTTCCCCTTGTTAATTTACCCCTTTTCTCAAAATTTCTCCCCCCCAGTGAAATTTTTCTATTTTGGAAAATTTTTTTGTCTTTCCTTTTTTCCCCCTTCCCCCTTTCTCCCTTGTCTCCTTTCTTTTGTCTTTTTTTTTCAAAATGGGTTTTTTTTTTGGGAAAACCCCCTCTCGTGTTTTTTTGTCGGGTTTTTACCCCCCTCCCTTTCCTCCTCAGCTTTCCCCTTTCCCTTGCTGTTTCTACCTCTCGTTGCCTTTCCTCTCGTCCTTTCTCCTCTCTCTGCCTTCTCCCCTTGTGGGGTTTTCCTCCATCTGAATTTCTCCTCTCAGCTGCCTTTCCACCCTGACTCCCAAATTTTACTCTCACTGCAACTTTTATTTTCATTAACTTTCTCCCCTCTCAGCTGCAAAATTTCTACCCCTCAGCTGCAACTTTTTCCTCCAGCTGCAATTTCTACCTCTCGTCTGCAACTTTCTACCCCTCAGTCTGCAACTTTTTACCCCTCAACTGCAACTTTCTACCTCTCAGTCTGCAACTTTTACCTCTCGTTGCAACTTTCTACCTCTCAGTCTGCAATTTCTAAACCCCCAGTCTGCAACTTTCTACCTCCAGCTGCAAATTTTTCCTCCAGCGCAACTTTTTCCTCTCAGTCGCAACTTTTTACCTCTCAGCCCGCAACTTTCACCTCTCAGTCTGCAACTTTTACCCCTTCAGCTGCAACTTTTCACCTCTCAGCTGCAACTTTCTACCTCCAGCTGCAACTTTTTACCCCTCAGCTGCAACTTTCTCCCCTCAGCTGCAACTTTTACCTCTCGCTGCAACTTTCTACCTCTCAGCTGCAAATTTACCTTCAGCTGCAACTTTTTACCCCTTTAGCTGAAATTTTTACCTCTCGCTCAAATTTCTACCTTCGCTGCAATTTTACTCTCAGCTGCAACTTTTACCTCTCGTCTGCAACTTTCTCCCCCACTGCAACTTTTACTCTCAGTCTGCAATTTCTACCTCTCGCGCAACTTTCACCTCTCAAACTGAACTTTTACCCCTCAGCTCAAATTTACCTCTCAGTCTGCAACTTTTCCCCTCACCCGCAACTTTCACCTTCCCGTCTGCAATTTCTACCTCTCGTTGCAACTTTCCACCCTCAGCTGAACTTTCTCCTCTCACTGCAATTTCACCTCTAAACGAAAATTTCTACCTCTCGCTGCAACTTTCCACTCTCAGTCTCAACTTTTTTTCCTCTCGCCGCAACTTTTCCCCCCTCACATAGCGCAATTTCCCACCTTCAGCTCAAATTTCCACCTCTCGCTCAACTTTTTACCCTCAGTCAACTTTCCACCTCTCAAAATTTTCTGGCAACTTTTACCTTCAGCTAAACTTTCCACCTCTCAGTCTGCAACTTTCACCTCCGCCTCAACTTTCCACCTTCAGCTCAACTTTCACCCCTCAGTCTGAATTTCCACCTCTCGGTACAAAATTTCCCCCCTTTTCACTACCTTTCCACCTCTCCTCAATTTCCACCTCTCAGGCACAACTTTCCACATCCAGGCTAAAAATTTCCACCTCCAGGCTCAACTTTCCACCTCTCAGCTCAACTTTCCCCCTCTCAGGCTAACTTTCCACCCTCAGCTCAACTTTCCACCTCTAGCTCAAATTCACCTCTCAGGTCAACTTTTTCCCCCTCCAGGTCCTTTCCACCTTCAGGCTCAACTTTCACCTTAGCTCAACTTTCCACCTCTCAGGCTACAATTTCCACCTCTCAGGCTACATTTCCAACCTTTCCCCCCAGGCCCCCCCAACTTTTCCCCTCTCGGCTCAACTTTCCCCCTCTCAGACTGCAACTTTTCCACCTCTCACACAACTTTCCACCTCTCAGGCTCAACTTTCACCTCTCAGGCTAAAAATTTCCACCCCTCAGGCTCAACTTTCCACCTCTAGGCCAACTTTCCCCCTCTCAGGCTACAACTTTCCACCTTCCCGGCTAACTTTCCACCTTCCAAATTTCCCCCTCAGGCTCAACTTTACCCCCGCTCAACTTTCCCCCTTCCGGCCCAACCCCCAAATTTCCACCTCTCGGTACAATTTCCACCTCTCAGGCTCAACTTTCCCCCTCTCAGGAACCCCACCCCAAATTTCCCCCTCTCAGGCCCAACTTTCCACCTCTCAGGGTACAACTTTTCCACCCCTTTAGACGCAATTTCCACCTTCCTCAACTTTCCACCTCTCAGGCTCAACTTTCCCACCTCTCAGCTCAACTTTCCCTCTCGCTGAACTTTCCACCTTCAGGGAACAATTTCCACCTCTGGCAAACTTTCCACCTCCAGGCTCAACTTTTCCCCCTCTCAGCTCAAAATTTCCCTCTCAGGCTACAACTTTCTACCTCTCAGTCTGCAACTTTCTACCTCTCAGACTACAACTTTCTACCTCTCAGTCTGCAACTTTTCTACCTCTCAGTCTGCAACTTTCTACCTCTCAGTCTGCAACTTTCTACCTCTCAGTCTGCAACTTTCTACCTCTCAGTCTGCAACTTTCTACCTCTCAGTCTGCAACTTTCTACCTCTCAGTCTGCAACTTTCCACCTCTCAGTCTGCAACTTTCCACCTCTCAGACTGCAACTTTCCACCTCTCAGTCTGCAACTTTCCACCTCTCAGACTGCAACTTTCCACCTCTCAGACTGCAACTTTCCACCTCTCAGACTGCAACTTTCCACCTCTCAGGCTACAACTTTCCACCTCTCAGACTGCAACTTTCCACCTCTCAGACTGCAACTTTCCACCTCTCAGACTGCAACTTTCCACCTCTCAGGCTGCAACTTTCCACCTCTCAGGCTACAACTTTCCACCTCTCAGACTGCAACTTTCCACCTCTCAGACTGCAACTTTCCCCTCTCAGGCACAACTTTCCCCCTCTCAGGCCAACTTTTCCACCTCTCAGACTCAACTTTCACCCTCAGGCCAAATTTCCATCTCAGGCTCAATTTTTCCCCCTTCGGCTCAAATTTCCCCCTTAGGCTCAACTTTCCACCTCAGGGTCAATTTCCACCTCTCAGGACAAATTTCCACTCTCAGGCCAATTTCCCCCTTCAGGCTAAAATTTCCACCTTCAGGGTCAACTTTACCTCTCAGGGTACAAAATTTTCCCCTCTCGGTCAACTTTCCCCTCTCAGCTGCCCACTTTCACCTTTTTAGGCTCAACTTTCCACCCCTCAGGCTCAACTTTTCCCCCTTCAGCTGCAATTTCCACCCCTTTAGGACAACTTTCCACCCCTCAGGCACAACTTTCCCCCTCAAGGGTACAAAATTTCCCCCTTCAGGGGACAACTTTCCACCTCTCAGCTCAAAATTTACCTCTCACTGCAAAATTTCCCCCTCTCAGGCCCAAAATTTTCCCCCTCTCAGGCTACACTTTCACCTCTCAGCTACAAAATTTCCACCCCTTTGGGCTCAAATTTCCCCCTCTCAGGGGGGCCCAATTTCCACCTCCAGGGTCAACTTTCCACCTCTAGGCTACAACTTTCCCCTTCAGGTACACTTTTTCCCCCTTCAGGGAAACTTTCCCCCTCTCAGGTACAACTTTCCACCTCTAGGACAAAATTTCCCCTCTCAGGCACAACTTTCCACCTCTCAGGCCAACTTTCCCCTCTCAGGGTACAATTCCACCTCTCAACTGCAATTCCACTCTCAGGCTACAAATCCCACCTCTCAGGCTACAATAGCTTGCAACAGTTAACATACCAGGAGTGGGTTGAGGAGGAGTAGACTGTTTAAGGGTTGAGCTAGGCTCTTCTGATCAAGAAGTGAAGCTGGCTTCTCTCACTCGGATAATGAAATGTTTTCCCACTGTACCTCAGACGCATCGATCAAGCTCTTACGGTTATAAGCTACCTTCTAACAACTAATAACAAAAATACTACTGACACTATACTGCTAATAACTTTAATAAAAATACTACTATCAATAGTAATATAAACATTACTACTATTACTACTAATAATAATAATTCTGCTACAAAATTAATCAAATGCTTCTACAGTTTATACTATTAATAAAAATAAAAATAAATAATAATAATAATAATAATAATAATAAAAAAATAATATATATATAATAAATCATAATATAATAAAAAATAATAATATAATATAATAATAATAACAGTAATAATAATGAAAAAAAATAAAATAATAAAATAATAATATAATAATAATAATAATAAAATAATAATAACAGTAAGTAATATAATAATAATAATAATAAATCATAATAATAATAATAAAACAATAATATTAATAATAATATAATAAGTAAAAATATAATAATAATAACAGAAATAATACTAATAATAATATAATAGAAACATAATAATAATAATATAATAGTAATAATAATAATAATAATAACAATAATAAATAAATGATAATACTAATAAAATCATAATAATAACAACATAATAAAAATAATAAATAATAATAAATAATAATAATAATAATAATTTATACTATCAGAAGTCATCAAGTAAAAACCATTTTTCTGTTCATCTTTCATTAAAACGGAAAAATCGCTTTAAAATTTGAAGCTGATCGGATGAGGCAATCTCGAGTATAAAAAATAACCAGGGCGAGAAAATGGATACATCAGCCATGGTGCTGAAACTGACAGCATGACTGTCACACGTGCAGCTACCTGACACTGACTCTCAGCTGGTGCTTCTACCAGACAGTGACTCTTCAGCATGGAGCTGCTACCTTACAGCTTGAAATCCCAGCAGGTGCTGCTACCTGAGAGCTGACTGTCAGTCATGGTGCTTTTCCCCCTTTAACCTGACAGCTGACTCTCAGGCATGGAGCTGCTACCTGAACAGCTGACTGTCAGCATTGTGCTGCTACCTGACAGTGACTCTCATAATGGTGCTGTCTGACGTGACAGCTGACCTCTCAGCATGGTGCAGGCGTACCTGACAGCTGACTCTCATCATGGTGCTGCTAACTGCAGCTGATTCTCAGACATGGAGCAGCAACCTGACAGCAAGACTCACATCATGGTGCTGAGACCTGACAGCAGAACTGTCAGCATGGTTCTGCTACCTGGCAGCTGACTCCAGCATGGTGACTGCTTACCTGACAGCTGACTCTCAGCATTGTGCTGCTTCCTGACAGCTGAACTGTCAGCATGGTGCAGCTAACCTGACAGCTGACTCTCAGCATGGTGCTGCTACCTGACCGCTGTCACATGGTGCTAGGCTACCTGACAGCTGACTTCCAGCATGGTGCTGCTACCTGACAGCTGACTGACAGCATGCAGCTGCTACCTGACAGCTTCGAGTCATTATGGTGCAGCTAATCTGACAACTGACTGTCAGCGATGGAGCTGATACCAGACAACTGACTGTCAGCATTGTGCTGCTACCTGACCATCTGACTGTCAGCATGGAGCTGCTACCTGACAGCTGACTGTCCAGCGCATGGTGCTGCTACCTGACAACTTCAGCATGGTGCCTGCTACCTAGACAGCTGACTGTCAGCATGGTGCTGTCACCTGACAACCTGTCAGCAGGTGCTTCTACCTGACAGCAGACTCTCAGCTATGGTGCTGCTACCTGACAGCTGACCACTCAGATGGTGCAGCTACATGACAGCTGACTGTCAAAAAAAGCAGGTGCTGGTTTACCTGACAGCTGACTCTCAGCAGGTGCTGCTACCTAACAGCTGACTGTATCATGGTGGCCAGCATACCTGACAACTGACTTGACAGCATGGTAGCTGCTACCTGACAGCTGTCAGCATGGTGCTGCTACCTGATAGCTGACCTCTCAGCGATGGTAGTTGGCTACTTGACAGCTGACTCTCAGCATGGTGCTGCTACCTGACAGCTGACTCTCAGAATGTGCTGCTGACCTGACAGCTGACTTCAGCAGGTGCTGCTACTCTGACGCTGACTGTCAGCATTGTGCTTCTACCTGTACAGCGTCAGCATGGTGCTGCTACCTGACAGCCTTTCAGCATTGTGCTGCGACCTGACACTGTCGCAATTGTGCTGCTACCTGACAGCTGTTCAGCATGGTGCTGCTACCTGACAGCTGCCGCATGGTGCTGCAAACCTGACAGCTGTCGCATGTGCTGCACCTGACAGCTGACAGTCAGCGATGTGCACTGACATTACAGCTGACTCTTAGCATGGTGCTGCAACCTGACAACTGACGTCATTATGTTGCTTGCTACCTGACGCTGACTGTCATGCATGGTGCTGCTACTCCTGACAGCTGACACAATCATCATTGTGCTGCTACCTGACATCTGAACTCTCAGCATGGTGCTGCGTACTGAGAGCAGACTCTCAGCATGGGTGCAGCTAACTGACAGCTGACCTGAACCAGGCATGGTGCTGCTACCTGACAACTGACCCTGTCACATTGATGCTGCACACTGACAGCTGACTGTCAGCATTGTGCAGTGCTACCTGACAGCTGACAGTCAGCATGGTGCTGCTACCTGACAGCTGACTGTCGAGCAATGGTCAGCTACCTGAACAGCTGACTGTCAGCAAGGTGCAGCTACCTGACAGCTGACTCTCAGCATGGTGCTGCTAACCTGACAGCTGAACTGTCAGCATGGGTAGCAGCTACCTGACAACTGACGTGACAGCAAGGTGCAGCTACCTGACAGCTTACTGTCAGCAATTGCAGCTACCTGACAGCTGACTGTCATCATGGAGCTTCTACCTGACAGTGACTGTCAAGCATGGTGCTGCTACCTGACAGCTGACTGTCAACATGGTGCTGCTACCTGACAGCTGACGTCAGCATTGTGCTGCTACCTGACAGCTGACTCTCAAATGGTGCTGCTACTGACAGCTGCTCTCAGCATGGTGCTGCTACCTGACAGCGCTCCCAGCATGGTGCTGCTAACTGACAGCTGATTTTCGCATGGGGCTGCTACCTGGGCATGACTTCAGCATGGGGCTGAACCTGACAGCTGACTGTCAGCATGGTGCTGCTACCTGACAGCTGCTCTCAGCTGGTGCTGCTACCTGACAGCTGACTCTCCAGCATGGGTGCTGCTTCCTGACAGCTGACTGTCAGCATGGTGCTGCTACCTGACAGCTGACTGTCAGCATGGTGCTGCTACCTGACAGCTGTCAGCATGGTGCTGCTACCTGACAGCTGTCAGCATGGTGCTGCTACCTGACAGCTGTCAGCATGGTGCTGCTACCTGACAGCTGCCCGCATGGTCTGCTACCTGACAGGCTGTCAGCATTGGTGCTCTTTCCTGACAGCTGACCTTCAGCATGGGCTTTCTACTGACAGCTGTTCAGATGGTGCTGCACCCGACCAACTGACTGTCACATGGTGTGTATAAACTGACTGTCAGCAGGTGCTGCACCCGACAGCTGACGTCACATGGTGTGCTACCTGACAGTGATGTAGCATGGTGCGCTACTGAATGCAGCATGGTTGTATGACAGCTGACTGTACAGGTGCTGCTACGACCTGTCACATGGTGCTGCTACTGAACTGACTCCAGCATGGTGCTGCTACCTGACAGCTGACTTCAGCTGTGAGTACTGCACTGACTTCGCATGTGCGTACTGACCGCTCAGAGGTGCTGCTACTGACAGTGGCTGTCAGCATGTGCTGTACTGACAATGACGCAGCATGGTGTCCTGACAACTGCGATGTGCTGCTACTGACGTGATGTCAACAGGTGCTACCTGACAGGTTCGTAGCAGGTGTCTACCTACCTTCTGTTTACATGGTGCGTACTGCACTGCTGAGCTGGTGCTGACCTGACAGCTGATTCAGCAATCAGAAAAAAAAAAAAAAAAAAATCAGCATGGTGCTGCTACCTGACAGCTGACTGTCGCATGGTGCTGCTACCTGACAGCTGTCAGTATGGTGCTGCTACCTGAAAGCCGACTGTCAGCATGGTGCTGCTGACAGCTGACTGCCAGCATGGTGCTGCTACCTGACAGCTGACTGTCAGCACGGTGCTGCTACCTGACAGCTGACTCTCAGCATGGTGCTTCTACCTGACAGCTGACTCTCAGCATGGTGCTGCTACCTGACAGCTGAATCTCAGCTTGGTGCTGCTACCTGAGAGCTGACTGTCAGCATGGTGCTTCTACCTGACAGCTGACTCTCAGCATGGTGCTGCTACCTGACAGCTGACTGTCAGCATTGTGCTGCTACCTGACAGCTGACTCTCAGAATGGTGCTGCTACGTGACAGCTGACTCTCAGCATGGTGCTGCTACCTGACAGCTGACTCTCAGCATGGTGCTGCTAACTGACAGCTGATTCTCAGCATGGTGCTGCTACCTGACAGCTGACTCTCAGCATGGTGCTGCTACCTGACAGCTGACTGTCAGCATGGTGCTGCTACCTGACAGCTGACTCTCAGCATGGTGCTGCTACCTGACAGCTGACTCTCAGCATGGTGCTGCTACCTGACAGCTGACTGTCAGCAAAGGTGCTGCACCTGACAGCTGACTCTCAGCATGGTGCTGCTACCTGACAGCTGTCAGCATGGTGCTGCTACCTGACAGCTGACTGTCAGCATGGTGCTGCTACCTGACAGCTGACTGTCAGCATGGCGCTGCTACCTGACAGCTGTCATTATGGTGCTGCTATCTGACAACTGACTGTCAGCATGGTGCTGGTACCTAACAACTGACTGTCAGCATGGTGCTGCTACCTGACAGCTGACTGTCAGCATGGTGCTGCTACCTGACAGCTGACTGTCAGCATGGTGCTGCTACCTGACAACTGTCAGCATGGTGCTGCTACCTGACAGCTGACTGTCAGCATGGTGCTGCTACCTGACAACTGTCAGCATGGTGCTGCTACCTGACAGCTGACTCTCAGCATGGTGCTGCTACCTGACAGCTGACTCTCAGCATGGTGCAGCTACATGACAGCTGACTGTCAGCATGGTGCTGTTACCTGACAGCTGACTCTCAGCATGGTGCTGCTACCTGACAGCTGACTGTCAGCATGGTGCTGCTACCTGACAACTGACTGTCAGCATGGTGGGTAAACCCGACAACTGTCAAATGGTGCTGCTTTACCCGACAGCTGACTTCAAAATGGTGCTGACCGAAGGGACTGTCAGCATGGTGCTTTTCTACCTAACAACTGATGTCACAGGTGCGCTACCCGACAACTGAGCACATTGGGGCTGCTACCTGACACTGACTGCCCAAGAGCGCTACCTACAACTGACTTCAGCAGGTGTTCACCTGACAACTACTGTCAGCATGGGGGCTGCTACCTGACCCGTACATGGTGCTCTACCTGCAGCGACCTCAGCAGGGCCCGCACCCGACAGCTGACTCTCAGCATGGGCGCTACCTGACAGCTGACTGTCACATGGGCGCTACCTGACAACGCTGTCACATAGTGCGCTACATGACGCTGTCCCGCAGGGGCTGCACCGACAGCGACCGTCAGCATGGGCGTTACTGACAGCGAAAGTAGCAGGGCTGCTAAACCGCAGCTGATCCACAGGTGCTGCAAACCCGACAAGCTGACTCTCAGCTAGTGCTGCTACCCGACAGCTGACCTCAGCTGGGCTGCTACCTGACCTACTCTCAGCAGGCTGCTCCAAAGCTACTCTCACTGGTGCCGACCTGCAGCTGCTGTCATCATGTGCTGCTAATGACAGCTAACCAGAGGTGCTGCACCTGAACGACGAACATGGTGCTGCACCCGACACTGACTGCCATGGGCTACTGACACTGTCAGCATGGGACTGCTACCGACAGCTGACTGTTTAGCATGGGCGCGACGCTGACTGCCGCAGGTGCTGCTACCTGACAGCTGACTGTCAGCACGGTGCTGCTATCTGACAGCTGACTCTCAGCATTGTGCTGCTACCTGACAGCTGACTCTCAGCATGGTGCTTCAACCTGACAGCTAACTCTCAGCATTGTGCTGCTACCTGACAGCTGACTCTCAGCACGGTGCTGACAGCTGACTCTAAGAATGGTGCTTCCTGACAGCTGACTCTCAGCATGGTGCTGCTACCTGACAGCTGACTGTCAGCATGGTGCTGCTACCTGACAGCTGACTCTCAGAATGGTGCTACCTGACAGCTGACTCTCAGCATGGTGCTGCTACCTGACAGCTGACTGTCAGCATGGTGCTGCTACCTGACAGCTGACTGTCAGCATGGTGCTGCCACCTGACAGCTGACTGTCAGCATGGTGATGCTACCTGACAGCTGACTGTTAGCATGGTGCTGCTGACAGCTGACTGCCAGCATGGTGCTGCTACCTGACAGCTGACTGTCAGCATGGTGCTGCTACCTGACAGCTGACTCTCAGCATGGTGCTGCTACCTGACAGCTGACTCTCAGCATGGTGCTGCTACCTGACAGCTGACTGTCAGCCTGGTGATGCTACCTGACAACTGACTCTCAGCATGGTGCCGCTACCTGACAGGCGTCAGCATGGTGCTGCTACCTGACAGCTGACTGTCAGCATGGTGCTGCTACCTGACAGTTGACTGTCAGCATGGTGCTGCTTCCTGACAGCTGACTGTCAGCATGATGCTGCTACCTGACAGCTGCCTGTGTCCTTGTTATGTTCCATCATCCAGAGTGCTGCTACCTGACAGCTGCCTGTGCCCTTGTTATGTCTCATCATCCAGGATGCTGCTAAACCCGACACTGCCTGTGCCCTTGTTATGTCTCATCATCCAGGATGCTGCTACCTGACAGCTGCCTGTGCCCTTGTTATGTCTCATCATCCAGGATGCTGCTACCTGACAGCTGACTGTGTCCTTGTTATGTCTCATCATCCAGGATGCTGCTACCTGACAGCTGACTGTGTCCTTGTTATGTTCCATCATCCAGGATGCTGCTACCTGACAGCTGACTGTGCCCTTGTTATGTTCCATCATCCAGAGTGCTGCTACCTGACAGCTGCCTGTGCCCTTGTTATGTTCCATCATCCAGGATGCTGCTACCTGACAGCTGACTGTGTCCTTTTTTGTTCCATCATCCAGGGTGCTGCTACCTGACAGCTGCCTGTGTCCTTGTTATGTTCCATCATCCAGGATGCTGCTACCTGACAGCTGACTGTGTCCTTGTTATGTCTCATCATCCAGGATGCTGCTACCTGACAGCTGACTGTGCCCTTGTTATGTTCCATCATCCAGGATGCTGCTACCTGACAGCTGCCTGTGCCCTTGTTATGTCTCATCATCCAGGATGCTGCTACCTGACAGCTGCCTGTGTCCTTGTTATGTTCCATCATCCAGGATGCTGCTACCTGACAGCTGCCTTTGTCCTTGGGTTTTGTTCCCTCATCCAGGATGCTGCTACCCGACAGCTGCCTTTGTCCTTGTTATGTCTCATCATCCAGGATGCTGCTAAACCCGACAGGGTGACTGTGCCCTTGTTATGTCTCATCATCCAGGATGCTGCTACCTGCAGCTGCCTTTGTCCTTTTATGTCCCCATCATCCAGGATGCTGCTACCTGACGCTGACTGTGCCCTTTTATGTCTTTATCATCCAGGATGCTGCTAACCCGACAGCTTTCCTGTGCCCTTGTTATGTTCCATCATCCAGGATGCCGCAAACCTGACAGCTGCCTGTGCCCTTTTATGTCTCATCATCCAGGATGCTGCTACCTGACAGCTGCCTGTGCCCTTGTTTATGTTCCATCATCCAGGATGCTGCTACTGAACAGCTGCCTTTTTCCTTGTTAAAGGTTCCATCATCCAGATGCTGCACCTGAAGCAGACTGATGTCTTTTTATGTTCCAACATCCAGGATGCTGCTACCTGACAGCTGACTGTGTCCTTGTTATGTTCCATCATCCAGGATGCTGCTACCTGACAGCTGCCTTTGTCCTTGTTATGTCTCATCATCCAGGATGCTGCTACCTGACAGCTGACTGGCCGTTGTTATGTCTCATCATCCAGGATGCTGCTACCTGACAGCTGCCTGTGTCCTTGTTTTTGTTCCATCTTTCCCGGATGCTGCTACCTGACAGCTTGCCGTGTCCTTGTTATGTTCCATCATCCAGGAAGCTGCTAAACCCGACAGCTGCCTGTGTCCTTTTTATGTTTCCATCATCCAGGATGCTGCTACCTGACAGCTTGCCTGTGTCCTTGTTATGTCTCATCATCCAGGATGCTGCTACCTGACAGCTGCCTGTGCCCTTGTTATGTCTCATCATCCAGGATGCTGCTACCTGACAGCTGCCTGTGTCCTTGTTATGTTCCATCATCCAGGATGCTGCTACCTGACAGCTGCCTTTGTCCTTGTTATGTCTCATCATCCAGGATGCTGCTACCTGACAGCTGCCTGTGTCCTTGTTATGTTCCATCATCCAGGATGCTGCTACCTGACAGCTGCCTTTGTCCTTGTTATGTTCCATCATCCAGGATGCTGCTACCTGACAGCTGCCTTTGTCCTTGTTATGTCTCATCATCCAGGATGCTGCTACCTGACAGCTGACTGTGCCCTTGTTATGTCTCATCATCCAGGATGCTGCTACCTGACAGCTGCCTTTGTCCTTGTTATGTCTCATCATCCAGGATGCTGCTACCTGACAGCTGACTGTGCCCTTGTTATGTCTTCATCAACAGGATGCCTGCTACCACAGCTGACTGTCCCCTTTTTATTTTCCATCAACCAGGACGCTACCTGACAGCTGCCTTGCCTTTTTTTGTCTCATCATCCAGGTGCTGCTACCGACCTGACGGTCCTTGTTATTTCCATCTCCAGGGGCTCAACCGACAGCTGCCCCTTTTCCTTGTTTTGTTCCTCACCAGGATCTGCACCGACACTCCTGTTCCTTTTTATGTCCTCATCATCCAGATGCTGCTACCACAGCGCCTGTGCCTTTTTTATGTCCATCATCCCCGGGTGCGCTACCGACACTCCTGTTCCTTGTTATTTTTATCATCCAGGTCGCTACCTACAGCTGCCTTGTCCGGGTTTTGTTTTCCCAAACCCAAC